>OU343220.1:32714132-33113139 GCA_910596185.1 Chrysanthemum makinoi | reverse complement strand
CATCCGCTGAAACTAATCTCGGTGCAAATCTTTGAAGATTTGGATAAGCTTCTCCATTTGTTGATTATTTTTGTCGCGGACCTTTTGATCATTAAGCCTTGAAGGATAAGGGATTGAAGGCTTAATCTTCGGAGCATCGGGTTCCGGAATGGAAATTTGGACTACCGGAGGTTGGACGTGTGCGGTACTTTGTGGGCTTGTAGAATGCACCTTGTCCTTTGTCACCTCGGTTTCTTGAGCTACCTCCCTCACCGGAGAGGGTCTAGGTATCGAGGGTCCATCATATGTCTTACCACTTCGGGTGGAAATAGAATTCAACTCTCCCTTCGGATTTGGAATTGTATTACCCGGAAGGGTTTTAGAAGTTGAAGCTTGATTCATTTGACACATGATACTATTGAACATATTTTCAATTTTGTTTTGATTTTGATCAATTTTGTTGTTCGTTTTGTTCAACTCATTTTTTAATTCATTTCCTTGTTTTGACATTGAAGTTTGGAATTCATTTCTCAAAGTAGTGATTTGGTTTTGCAAAACCCTAATTGTAACCTCATTAGACTTAATGTAGTTGGAAAGTTCAATAGAGGGCCAACGGGGGTTGGTAATTAGGAGCTTGATAACCATGATTGAGATTACCCCCTTGGGAGGGTATTGGTTCATCGGGGCTTGATATGGAACAGTTTGCCCTTTCACTTGATTTTGATTGAACCTATTTTGATTGTTAGGTTGAGGAAAACCGGGTGGTCCTTGATTACTAGCACGATAGCTCTCGGTCAACTTGAGGACGGTATTGATTACCTCCTTGATTGGGGCCCGCACGGCATTTGCTTCAAAAGGATTACCATCCGTAGCGGTACAATTGTAGTAAGCATGAGGCCTACCACAAGTAGTACAAGTAGGCCACCACGCTTTGACTTGAGCGGGTGGATTTGGAGATGGAGAAGAAAGAGATTTTGAGAGAACCAATGCTTGGATAGCATCGGTAAGCTTGTCAATCTTAGCATCCGTGCTAGAGACATTTTCCGAATAAGGTGAAGCACTCACTCGCGAAGCAATCGGTTTGCTTCGTGAGGTGCGGACTTTAGACTTGTTCTCAATGTTGGACAACACATCTTTCGAGAGCGTTGTCAAGAGATTACCACCGGCGGCGGCATTGAGAGAGTCTTGATCGTTTTCATTCAAACCATTGTAGAAAGTATCGAGTTGATGTAACTCGGAAAAGCCATGGTGAGGACATTGACGAAGTAGGTCCTTGAAACGATCCCAAGCTTCACTAAATGATTCATCAAATTTTTGTGTAAACTTTGTGATTTCATTTTTTAAGTGTGTTGTCTTTTGTGGTGGGAAGAATTCGTTAGTGAATTTTGAAACTAAATCTTCCTATGTGGTGATTGATTGAGGGGTTGTTTTTTCGAGCCAAATCGGGCGGCCCCCTCAAGTGAGAATGGGAAAAGAAGTAGTTTGATTGCTTCTTCCGGCCGTTTCGATATTGATTGTAGACGTGAGCTTGTTAAACCGTCGGATATGAGAGTGATGATCGTCTCTCTCAAATCCGTAAAATTGGCTTGACGATACCAAGTTAATCAATCGGTTTGAGTTCAAAATTGTCGGCAACGATTGGTGGAACGACGATAGCTTCTCCAAAACCCTCGGTGGGTGCTTGGAGTTGTTCCAACATAGAACGGTTATCCTCCGCCATTTCGGGAATGGGGTCGGGATTAGTACGAATCTCGGGTTCGACTATTGGCGGGGAACGTCTATTTCGTCTTCGCGGATTGTGGCGAGTTTCAAGAAGAGGAGTAGAAGAATTAGAAGACGAGGGCGCATGCACTTCCAAAAACAACACTTCAATTAAAACCAACCGAGGCAAAACACAGTGAACTTAAACCAATAATCCCACGTGAAATTATCACTTTTATAAGTAAAACGAGCACAAAGGAGAGAGACTTAGTAGGTCAGCGCGAAGCGTATTAAAAACCCTTCTCTTTTCAGCCGCAATTTAATGTCAGGCCGTCCTTATACCCTCACAGTTTGTTTAAACCGATAGAAGTAAACCAAATCACGAGCGACACAAAGGCAAGTTTTTAATCTTTTGTTCGGGAACTTATAATGATAACACTCAAGTTGAGAATGTTATATTGATTTTGTCTTCTATTTTATTTAAAACAAAAGGGAAAATCTTTTTGTATTTTTAATCTTTTATATATATATTCAAAGAAAAAGGAAAATATTTTTTTACTTTTTTTGATTTTTATAAAAATCAATAACTTCACGAAGGAAGGATCTCGAGTCACTAATCGTCAAACCTACAACGATATTGTCGTGACGACAACCTCCCGGCGGGCGCCAAAATTTTATTCAATGCCGAACACGTCAAGTTATCTCACACAAGCTAGCCACTTGTGAATGACTAACCATAAGAAACTTAAAACGGTTCAGACACTGATTCGTTGATAATGAAGGTTTAAGGGTGGTGTGTATGGATGAAATAGTATAATAATATCAATATCAAAATAAACACGAGAATCGAATCGAAAACCTTTTAGGAAAAAGGTTAGTCAATCAAATCCCGTGAGTGAGATATGTGATACCGGATAAGGATATCCGGGTCGTTTCCCAACGAGGTGTGAATTGAGAATGCAGTTTGAGGTTTGTTATTAAAATGCTCGATGTTACGGGTTTTTGTTTTTGATTATGTTTTCTACGAATTAACTAAAGGGAAAGTAATTAAGGCTACGGGAACAAAGTAAATGATAATCTAACTACTATTAAGCATACGGAACAATAAAATTAAGTTACACTAAGTTCTAGAGTGATAATATGCAAAAACGTGAAAACCCGGGCTAATCCCGAGCCTCAAAAAGTGAAAATGATGCAATTTAAGGCCTAAGGATGTGAAACTAATTTTCCTACGTTCTAAACTACTAAAGATAATTTTAGGAAAAAGCCGCGTATTTTTTCGACTTTTAAATTATTTATTATGATTTAAAAACCAATTTAATCTAATTTAATTATAAAAAATACTAAACTATTTTGGAAAAATCTGAAAATTTTACTAAAAATACTTTAGGTCCTACTGGTTCTAAGAAAATTATAAAAAGGTGTCACTGCTTTTGTAAATAAGCAGTTAAAAAGCCTAATAAGCTAATAAGGTAAAAACTGAATTTTGTATATAAGAGATTAATTGTTGTAAAGTGTGACAAGAAAAGACCCAAGGGCGCTTTGGTATCCAGGTGTTGTGTGTTGGGTGAGCCAAGAGGCTTGAGTTCGAACCTGGTGCTTGGCACCTTTTTGCAAAATATTTTTTTTTTTTATTTTTCTTTTTGCAGCTTAATAATAGAACTAAATAAGCCATTTTATCAAAAACTTAAACTTTTGAACAAGCTAAATAAGCTGTTATGACTGCTTATCTCCAACAGCTAGTGACAGAAGCAAAACAAACACACCTGTTGACAGATTTTTAAGGCACAAAAAGCAATTGAATAAGCAGTTTAAAAGCAAAGTTTAATCAACAAGCTAGCATGCATTTACAATAAGCTGAGATGAGCTAAAGGGAACATAAAAAAAAGGACAGATAAGCAGTTGTGGGAGTTCCTAAAGTAACAATGGAAAAGGAGCATGCAATAAGTTAATAAGCTATAAAGGATTAAACAAGCACTAAATAAGCATAAAAATAAGCTAAAAACTGGTACACCTAATCTATATAACCTAAAACGCACTAAGGTATCCTAGATAAGCTAACGGGAAATTTAAATAAGCTAAAACAAGGGGCTGCACATGCTACTGTGAAATAAGCTGTAAAATAAGCTAATAAGCACTCAAGTGCTTATTAGCAAAATAAGCTGTAAAGAGAATTTTGAGAGAAATAAAACTTTTTTCATTAAAATTAAAAATACTACAACTGGATTAAAGAAAAACAGAAAACTAAATTAAAAATACTAAAATCCTACTGCCTTTCAAGGCTTACAAGAGCTTGCTATTTATACTAAGATAAGCTAGGTCTTCAAGGCTTCTTGTGTGTTTCTTTTGTGAGACAAATGAGAGGTCTTGGAGCACTTGTGCTTCTTTGGATTCATGATGAGTGTCTAAATACTCATCATTTTTGTACCATTTAAACTGCAAAAACATCTGAAAACACTCAGAAATGCATCAAAATGATAAAAATATCACAAATAAGTGTTTTATGTGTTTTAAATGCAAAAATATCAAAATCAGATGAAAAACATATCAAATTTGCAAAAATTGCAGTTTTAGTCCCCCAAGTTTCTAAAGTTGTCAAAAAACATCCCTGAGCACATAATTTCAAAGTAAAGTCACCAAAGGTCCTTTTAAAATCAAAAGTTGTCAAATTTAGTCCTTTGGTGAAAAATATCAAAAGTTTGAGAAAATTACAAAAGTGGTCCTTCAAGTTTGAAATTTGGCAGAAATGGCCCCTGGAAAATTGCAAAATGGCAAGATTGGTCCTTGTACTTTTGAAGATTGTCACTTTAAGTCCTTGGAACATCTTTGTTGTATTGGCAGCCTAGGTCCTTCTAATTTCAGATTTTACAATACAAGTCCTTGTATTTATAAGCCCTTAAACCATTTTTGGACCTTGACAATCCAAGTGACCCCTGCCATTGCCTGTTGGACCCTTGCATTTTGAACCCCCCTTTAATAATCCTACCCAGTCAAACGAATACCTGTTTCCCTCCCTTGTGGGTTTCTTCTTCCCCACTTGCTCTGCTAGCTCTGCAACTCTCACCATCACCTCACCTTTTTCCCTTATCTCTTCCACACTCAACCCACCTCATCATTACACCTCTCACCCCCCCCCCTAGTTGCAGTCAGAAGCCCCAGAAGTCAAATACCAGAGTTTCCCGCCAAAAATCATCAAAAGGCAAATGTAGTCTCTGCTCAACCATTGGTCAAATAGGGTGGTGGGATTTACTCAAGAAGACACGTGGAACATTATTGGAGTATAAAAGAAGGAAGAAAGGCATGAGAAGAGGCACTTTTGGACTAGCCATTAGTCACGTAGTGTAATTTTACAAGCTTCTTTTAATTTAAATGTCATTTACAGTTTAAATGTTGTTATTTTACTTAAAATAGTGTAATGGAACTTAATTTTCAGTTTAATTGCAAGTTACTTTCAAGTTTCATATTTTGCTTAAATTTCCTTTAAATTTGCAAGTCATTTTAATTTCAAGTTATCTAGCATTTTAATGAATTCTATAGCTTGCATAAGCTCTTGACAAAGCTCACTAGGCTATTAGAACCATTAAACTAGCTAGACCTTTTAAATTCAGAAAATCAAAAAAAAAAATAGAGAAAATGGAAAAATAATCAAAAATCTTGGGAAAATGAAGAAGATGATGAAGCAGGGTTGAATTTGGAGTTCTATGGGTATTAGGAGCTTATTGGTAAGCTGATAGGTGTAACCTTGTCCATTTGTTCTGGGTCTCAGTCCTATTCTCATTTGTAAGCCATTTTTACAATTTTTGCAAGTTACTGTTTTATTACTTTTAATGCTTTGATTTTCATGTTTACCTGTTTCTATGTTGTTGTTTATTGTTATTATAGCATAATATAAGTAGTTTGTTCATAAGATTCACTTATGCTAAAAAATGGAAATTACTCAGTTGAATTGCAAATTTGACATCCTTGTATTTTCTGTTTATGTGCTTGAAGTTTATTGCTTAAATGGTCTTCTTATGTGATAATTTAATGTTTGGAATCAGGTTTATGTTCAAAATCATTTAAACCTTTGATGTTCATGTGACAAGTGATAATCATAGGTTTGTTTGGTTTTGCTGATAAATATGAGTTCCAGTATTTGCTTGTTGTTGTTTATTGTTGTTTTACATCACAATAGTACCTAATAGCTCAGATAAACCATAATATTCAGTTCTTGTTTTAATAAAGTCAAATTTCATTTTATTTTACTTAAGCAGTTTACTGTCATAGTTTTAGATTATGAAATTCATAGTATTAGCTTAAATCTTGTTAACCTAGCTCTAGATAAACTTATTACAGCTTATTATATCATATTCAGTTCAATAATTCAATCCTAAGTTCATTTTAGTCAAACTTCCATGTTCTTGTAAAAAGTCAACTGTTCACTTTAGTCGTTTTTGAATTAAATGTAGAATTTTATTGTGTGCTCAGTATTAAGTTTCAGCTTATACCCTTTTGGGATTTCAATATTTAGCTGCTAAACTTAATTATAAAAATACTAGTTTACAATCTCTCAGCTTTTTAAATGCTTATTTTGTAGCTTATTTGCACCTAGTCTTGCCCTGCACCACAGTTATGGTGTCAAGTTAATGAGCTTGCATAAGCTTCATTACTTGACCCTAGCTTGTGTACTTTACTGTTTTATGTAGCTTATCTAGCCTAGTTGTTATATTCATGCTTACTTTTACCTTTTCAGATTATCTAGATAGCTTAATCAACCAAATCCTTTTGTCCCATCTCATCCACTTCACTGAAGCAAACAGTGAAGTGGAGTTGTTATCAAAAGCTTATAAAAAGTTCCTAACTGAACTTGAGCTTGTGAGCTTTGGCTTTTCACAAAGCCAAGCAACCATAATATTTAGTTCAGTGTTAGTTGAGCTCTTATTAGCTTATTTGATAAGTCTTGTGAGCTTGTGTTTGCCCATTCCTAACAGTTCAAACCATGAACTTGCACTATTTCCACAAGCTCACACCAAGCTCCTTAGTGATCACTAGTCTTTGTGGCTTGGCTCTTTAGGAAGCCAAGCTACCCAGCTTTATGATCATGTGCTTAAATCTCACCTTGCAGCTTATTAACCAGGGCTGCATACAGCTTTTTGTGTGTCCCATTTTACTCAGCATTCACTGAGTCAAAACAGTGAAATGGGAGACTTTTCATAAGCTTCCTACAAGCTCACTAGTGGACCCCACTAGGTGAGCTTGGGCTTTTTGGAAAGCCAACCAGCATGTCTTGCTATTGCAATGCTCACTTTAGATTTTTGAGCTTATTTAATGAGCTTAAATTGTCCATCTTATTAACTGCAGGACTGTTTGGAACTGAGGTTTATTGGGATTTGCTTATTAGCTTATTGCAAGCTTATTTGCTTATTCCAGTACACTATCTTGTATAAATATGATAATCATACCTGTACATATACACATACTTTTGTTTTCAACCTTTATAGCTTTTTCAAGCTTATTGTGAGCCTATGAGTCTACTGTGAGCCCATAAGCTCAACTGAATGACTAATAAGCTCATAATATGCTTATTTCTAGGTTTGTAGCTTTCCATTTTCCTTAAACTTGTTCATATTACATGTACATACATACCTTTTTCCTTTTGTTTCCTTTGTTAAGCTTATTCAAAGCTTATAAGCCAAACAGTGAGTTAAAAGCTCACTGCATAAGCTTATAAGCCAAGAATTGCTTATTTCTTTGTTTGTAAAGCTTATAATTCATTACATGTACTTAATATCTGTATATATTCTAGTCCTTAAAAACAGAGAAAACCAAAAAGAGCTTTAAACATAAGTGCTAGCTTCTATGTGGAAGCTTATGGCTTATTTGGCCAACTGTCATGGAAATAAGCTCCCACAGAGCTTATTTCCAAGTTTTACAAAAGTTGGTTTTGTTAATGTTGCTTATTTTTTTAGTTGTTATAAAGTTTTATAAAAAGAAAATCCAAAAATAAAAATAAAGTGCAAAAAGGGGGTAGGCAGGCTCGAACCTGAGACCTCCCCCTTTGAAGGATGATAGTGGGGGTACCTGTAACCATAAGCGCCCTTGGGTCTTTCTTGTCATAGTTTGCATAATCAAATACATAAGGGCGTTTGGCAGTTATGGCTATAAGCTCTTTTGAGCTTATTTCCAGCTTATTTTCCACAGTAACCCACAGCTTTTTTATTTTTCTTAGATTAAGAATAGATTATAGTAGTTTCTGTAAATTTTTCATATTTTTCTTAAAACGTTTAGTATTTTTTATAATTAAATTAGTTAAAAATAGTTTTTAAATCATAATAAAAAATATAAAAGTCAAAAAAATGTAAATCTTTTTTCTAAAATTTTCTTTTGTCAAATAGTAAGTAATAAAATTAGTTTTATACTCATAGGCCTTTTATTTCATAAATTTTACGTTTTGTCTTGCGCTCCAGCGTCATTTTTGTAAATAACGCTCGTTTTCAGTTTAAGTAACGTTTCTAGGTAATTTTAGTACACGTTTTAGTTAAAATAGTTTATTTAAGTTATTTTATTTTATAAAATCAAATAAACGTTCATCGATCTGTAAAAATAGTGATAGCGTTTATTTAATAGATTTTAACTTTTATTTTCTTTAATTTGCATTTAAGTCGCTAAGACATGCAAATCCCTACTATAGTTATAATCGTTTTTAGGTTTCTGATTGCACGTTTTTATTGACGTAGCTGTGACAGAGCTATTACTATTCACATTCCTAGTGTTAGTCAATCAGATTCCTGTTTTTGTACATTCTATATCATTTCAGCATTCACAAGTCATTGTATGTGGATTATCACGCCTCACCAGGACATAAACGATCCAAGGATATTTTTAATCCTTGGTAAACTTGCATTTCTCTCCCGGGCTGTCGCCCTTTTATCATCTGTTACGGTTGACCGTTCGCAAGCGGTTGACGAGTGTGACGGAGAAATAAAAGATGGGTGGTTCGGGAGGA
Source organism: Chrysanthemum makinoi (assembly GCA_910596185.1). Taxonomy (NCBI): domain Eukaryota; kingdom Viridiplantae; phylum Streptophyta; class Magnoliopsida; order Asterales; family Asteraceae; genus Chrysanthemum; species Chrysanthemum makinoi. The sequence continues at coordinate 33,104,474 of OU343220.1, read as the reverse complement.
ATCAAATTTTGGCGCCGCTGCCGGGGAAGTACTATGTACTAAACACAGCAAATGGTAATCAGTCCACCATGTCTAACCCACATAAGGATTGGCTAATCCCGGAGCAAACGGCTCTTGGTAAAGATATCTCAAATCCGTTTATGGCTTGCAATTTGCTCAAAATTGTATGGTGTTCAGCTCACCATATCCTTAAAAGTGAAGAGTTGGCTAGCCCGCAAGTTTATGGCTTGTGGTAAAGGCAGTGGAAAATCCATAATTGGTAATCGACTCACCAAAGATAATATTGATAATTTATCTAAGAGTTGGCTAGTCCAGAGCAAACGGCTTCTGGTAAAGACAAATCAAATCCGTTCACAGCTTATGATTTGCTTAAAATCATTTGGTTATCAGTGTACCAAGGTTCTTACTTGAACTGAAACATTTGGCTACTCCAGAAGTAATGGCTTTTGGTAAAGAGATAAAAAATCCATTAATTTTTCTCAAAACATTGCTAGGGACTAGCAATATCTTAGTGTGGGGGATTGATGAGTGTCTAAATACTCATCATTTTTGTACCATTTAAACTGCAAAAACATCTGAAAACACTCAGAAATGCATCAAAATGATAAAAATATCACAAATAAGTGTTTTATGTGTTTTAAATGCAAAAATATCAAAATCAAATGAAAAACATATCAAATTTGCAAAAATTGCAGTTTTAGTCCCCCAAGTTTCAAAAGTTGTCAAAAACAGTCCCTGAGCACATAATTTCAAAAGTAAAGTCACCAAAGGTCCTTTTAAAATCAAAAGTTGTCAAATTTAGTCCTTTGGTGAAAAATATCAAAAGTTTGAGAAAATTACAAAAGTGGTCCTTCAAGTTTGAAATTTGGCAGAAATGGCCCCTGGAAAATTGCAAAATGGCAAGATTGGTCCTTGTACTTTTGAAGATTGTCACTTTAAGTCCTTGGAACATCTTTGTTGTATTGGCAGCCTAGGTCCTTCTAATTTCAGATTTTACAATACAAGTCCTTGTATTTATAAGCCCTTAAACCATTTTTGGACCTTGACAATCCAAGTGACCCCTGCCATTGCCTGTTGGACCCTTGCATTTTGAACCCCCCTTTAATAATCCTACCCAGTCAAACGAATACCTGTTTCCCTCCCTTGTGGGTTTCTTCTTCCCCACTTGCTCTGCTAGCTCTGCAACTCTCACCATCACCTCACCTTTTTCCCTTATCTCTTCCACACTCAACCCACCTCATCATTACACCTCTCACCCCCCCCTAGTTGCAGTCAGAAGCCCCAGAAGTCAAATACCAGAGTTTCCCGCCAAAAATCATCAAAAGGCAAATGTAGTCTCTGCTCAACCATTGGTCAAATAGGGTGGTGGGATTTACTCAAGAAGACACGTGGAACATTATTGGAGTATAAAAGAAGGAAGAAAGGCATGAGAAGAGGCACTTTTGGACTAGCCATTAGTCACGTAGTGTAATTTTACAAGCTTTCTTTAATTTAAATGTCATTTACAGTTTAAATGTTGTTATTTTACTTAAAATAGTGTAATGGAACTTAATTTTCAGTTTAATTGCAAGTTACTTTCAAGTTTCATATTTTGCTTAAATTTCCTTTAAATTTGCAAGTCATTTTAATTTCAAGTTATCTAGCATTTTAATGAATTCTATAGCTTGCATAAGCTCTTGACAAAGCTCACTAGGCTATTAGAACCATTAAACTAGCTAGACCTTTTAAATTCAGAAAATCAAAAAAAATAGAGAAAATGGAAAAATAATCAAAAATCTTGGGAAAATGAAGAAGATGATGAAGCAGGGTTGAATTTGGAGTTCTATGGGTATTAGGAGCTTATTGGTAAGCTGATAGGTGTAACCTTGTCCATTTGTTCTGGGTCTCAGTCCTATTCTCATTTGTAAGCCATTTTTACAATTTTTGCAAGTTACTGTTTTATTACTTTTAATGCTTTGATTTTCATGTTTACCTGTTTCTATGTTGTTGTTTATTGTTATTATAGCATAATATAAGTAGTTTGTTCATAAGATTCACTTATGCTAAAAAATGGAAATTACTCAGTTGAATTGCAAATTTGACATCCTTGTATTTTCTGTTTATGTGCTTGAAGTTTATTGCTTAAATGGTCTTCTTATGTGATAATTTAATGTTTGGAATCAGGTTTATGTTCAAAATCATTTAAAACTTTGAAGTTCACATGACAAGTGGAAATCAAAGGAATGTTTGGATTTGCTGATAAATATGAGTTCCAGTATTTGCTTGTTGTTGTTTATTGTTGTTTTACATCACAATAGTACCTAATAGCTCAGATAAACCATAATATTCAGTTCTTGTTTTAATAAAGTCAAATTTCATTTTATTTTACTTAAGCAGTTTACTGTCATAGTTTTAGATTATGAAATTCATAGTATTAGCTTAAATCTTGTTAACCTAGCTCTAGATAAACTTATTACAGCTTATTATATCATATTCAGTTCAATAATTCAATCCTAAGTTCATTTTAGTCAAACTTCCATGTTCTTGTAAAAAGTCAACTGTTCACTTTAGTCGTTTTTGAATTAAATGTAGAATTTTATTGTGTGCTCAGTATTAAGTTTCAGCTTATGCCCTTTTGGGATTTCAATATTTAGCTGCTAAACTTAATTATAAAAATACTAGTTTACAATCTCTCAGCTTTTTAAATGCTTATTTTGTAGCTTATTTGCACCTAGTCTTGCCCTGCACCACAGTTATGGTGTCAAGTTAATGAGCTTGCATAAGCTTCATTACTTGACCCTAGCTTGTGTACTTTACTGTTTTATGTAGCTTATCTAGCCTAGTTGTTATATTCATGCTTACTTTTACCTTTTCAGATTATCTAGATAGCTTAATCAACCAAATCCTTTTGTCCCATCTCATCCACTTCACTGAAGCAAACAGTGAAGTGGAGTTGTTATCAAAAGCTTATAAAAAGTTCCTAACTGAACTTGAGCTTGTGAGCTTTGGCTTTTCACAAAGCCAAGCAACCATAATATTTAGTTCAGTGTTAGTTGAGCTCTTATTAGCTTATTTGATAAGTCTTGTGAGCTTGTGTTTGCCCATTCCTAACAGTTCAAACCATGAACTTGCACTATTTCCACAAGCTCACACCAAGCTCCTTAGTGATCACTAGTCTTTGTGGCTTGGCTCTTTAGGAAGCCAAGCTACCCAGCTTTATGATCATGTGCTTAAATCTCACCTTGCAGCTTATTAACCAGGGCTGCATACAGCTTTTTGTGTGTCCCATTTTACTCAGCATTCACTGAGTCAAAACAGTGAAATGGGAGACTTTTCATAAGCTTCCTACAAGCTCACTAGTGGACCCCACTAGGTGAGCTTGGGCTTTTTGGAAAGCCAACCAGCATGTCTTGCTATTGCAATGCTCACTTTAGATTTTTGAGCTTATTTAATGAGCTTAAATTGTCCATCTTATTAACTGCAGGACTGTTTGGAACTGAGGTTTATTGGGATTTGCTTATTAGCTTATTGCAAGCTTATTTGCTTATTCCAGTACACTATCTTGTATAAATATGATAATCATACCTGTACATATACACATACTTTTGTTTTCAACCTTTATAGCTTTTTCAAGCTTATTGTGAGCCTATGAGTCTACTGTGAGCCCATAAGCTCAACTGAATGACTAATAAGCTCATAATATGCTTATTTCTAGGTTTGTAGCTTTCCATTTTCCTTAAACTTGTTCATATTACATGTACATACATACCTTTTTCCTTTTGTTTCCTTTGTTAAGCTTATTCAAAGCTTATAAGCCAAACAGTGAGTTAAAAGCTCACTGCATAAGCTTATAAGCCAAGAATTGCTTATTTCTTTGTTTGTAAAGCTTATAATTCATTACATGTACTTAATATCTGTATATATTCTAGTCCTTAAAAACAGAGAAAACCAAAAAGAGCTTTAAACATAAGTGCTAGCTTCTATGTGGAAGCTTATGGCTTATTTGGCCAACTGTCATGGAAATAAGCTCCCACAGAGCTTATTTCCAAGTTTTACAAAAGTTGGTTTTGTTAATGTTGCTTATTTTTTTAGTTGTTATAAAGTTTTATAAAAAGAAAATCCAAAAATAAAAATAAAGTGCAAAAAGGGGGTAGGCAGGCTCGAACCTGAGACCTCCCCCTTTGAAGGATGATAGTGGGGGTACCTGTAACCATAAGCGCCCTTGGGTCTTTCTTGTCATAGTTTGCATAATCAAATACATAAGGGCGTTTGGCAGTTATGGCTATAAGCTCTTTTGAGCTTATTTCCAGCTTATTTTCCACAGTAACCCACAGCTTTTTTATTTTTCTTAGATTAAGAATAGATTATAGTAGTTTCTGTAAATTTTTCATATTTTTCTTAAAACGTTTAGTATTTTTAATAATTTAATTAGTGTTAAATAGTTTTTAAATCATAATAAAAAATATAAAAGTCTAAAAAATATAAATCTTTTTTCTAAAATTTTCTTTTATCATATAGTATGTAATAAAATTAGTTTTATACTCATAGGCCTTTTATTTCATAAATTTTACGTTTTGTCTTGCGCTCCAGCGTCATTTTTGTAAATAACGCTCGTTTTCAGTTTAAGTAACGTTTCTAGGTAATTTTAGTACACGTTTTAGTTAAAATAGTTTATTTAAGTTATTTTATTTTATAAAATCAAATAAACGTTCATCGATCTGTAAAAATAGTGATAGCGTTTATTTAATAGATTTTAACTTTTATTTTCTTTAATTTGCATTTAAGTCGCTAAGACATGCAAATCCCTACTATAGTTATAATCGTTTTTAGGTTTCTGATTGCACGTTTTTATTGACGTAGCTGTGACAGAGCTATTACTATTCACATTCCTAGTGTTAGTCAATCAGATTCCTGTTTTTGTACATTCTATATCATTTCAGCATTCACAAGTCATTGTATGTGGATTATCACGCCTCACCAGGACATAAACGATCCAAGGATATTTTTAATCCTTGGTAAACTTGCATTCTCTCCCGGGCTGTCGCCCTTTTATCATCTGTTACGGTTGACCGTTCGCAAGCGGTTGACGAGTGTGACGGAGAAATAAAAGATGGGTGGTTCGGGAGGAATCAAATTTTGGCGCCGCTGCCGGGGAAGTACTATGTACTAAACACAGCAAATGGTAATCAGTCCACCATGTCTAACCGACATAAGGATTGGCTAATCCAGGAGCAAACGGCTCTTGGTAAAGATATCTCAAATCCGTTTATGGCTTGCAATTTGCTCAAAATTGTATGGTGTTCAGCTCACCATATCCTTAAAAGTGAAGAGTTGGCTAGCCCGCAAGTTTATGGCTTGTGGTAAAGGCAGTGGAAAATCCATAATTGGTAATCGACTCACCAAAGATAATATTGATAATTTATCTAAGAGTTGGCTAGTCCAGAGCAAACGGCTTCTGGTAAAGACAAATCAAATCCGTTCACAGCTTATGATTTGCTTAAAATCATTTGGTTATCAGTGTACCAAGGTTCTTACTTGAACTGAAACATTTGGCTACTCCAGAAGTAATGGCTTTTGGTAAAGAGATAAAAAATCCATTAATTTTTCTCAAAACATTGCTAGGGACTAGCAATATCTTAGTGTGGGGGATTGATGAGTGTCTAAATACTCATCATTTTTGTACCATTTAAACTGCAAAAACATCTGAAAACACTCAGAAATGCATCAAAATGATAAAAATATCACAAATAAGTGTTTTATGTGTTTTAAATGCAAAAATATCAAAATCAGATGAAAAACATATCAAATTTGCAAAAATTGCAGTTTTAGTCCCCCAAGTTTCAAAAGTTGTCAAAAACAGTCCCTGAGCACATAATTTCAAAAGTAAAGTCACCAAAGGTCCTTTTAAAATCAAAAGTTGTCAAATTTAGTCCTTTGGTGAAAAATATCAAAAGTTTGAGAAAATTACAAAAGTGGTCCTTCAAGTTTGAAATTTGGCAGAAATGGCCCCTGGAAAATTGCAAAATGGCAAGTTTGGTCCTTGTACTTTTGAAGATTGTCACTTTAAGTCCTTGGAACATCTTTGTTGTATTGGCAGCCTAGGTCCTTCTAATTTCAGATTTTACAATACAAGTCCTTGTATTTATAAGCCCTTAAACCATTTTTGGACCTTGACAATCCAAGTGACCCCTGCCATTGCCTGTTGGACCCTTGCATTTTGAACCCCTCTTTAATAATCCTACCCAGTCAAACGAATACCTGTTTCCCTCCCTTGTGGGTTTCTTCTTCCCCACTTGCTCTGCTAGCTCTGCAACTCTCACCATCACCTCACCTTTTTCCCTTATCTCTTCCACACTCAACCCACCTCATCATTACACCTCTCACCCCCCCCCTAGTTGCAGTCAGAAGCCCCAGAAGTCAAATACCAGAGTTTCCCGCCAAAAATCATCAAAAGGCAAATGTAGTCTCTGCTCAACCATTGGTCAAATAGGGTGGTGGGATTTACTCAAGAAGACACGTGGAACATTATTGGAGTATAAAAGAAGGAAGAAAGGCATGAGAAGAGGCACTTTTGGACTAGCCATTAGTCACGTAGTGTAATTTTACAAGCTTTCTTTAATTTAAATGTCATTTACAGTTTAAATGTTGTTATTTTACTTAAAATAGTGTAATGGAACTTAATTTTCAGTTTAATTGCAAGTTACTTTCAAGTTTCATATTTTGCTTAAATTTCCTTTAAATTTGCAAGTCATTTTAATTTCAAGTTATCTAGCATTTTAATGAATTCTATAGCTTGCATAAGCTCTTGACAAAGCTCACTAGGCTATTAGAACCATTAAACTAGCTAGACCTTTTAAATTCAGAAAATCAAAAAAAAAAAATAGAGAAAATGGAAAAATAATCAAAAATCTTGGGAAAATGAAGAAGATGATGAAGCAGGGTTGAATTTGGAGTTCTATGGGTATTAGGAGCTTATTGGTAAGCTGATAGGTGTAACCTTGTCCATTTGTTCTGGGTCTCAGTCCTATTCTCATTTGTAAGCCATTTTTACAATTTTTGCAAGTTACTGTTTTATTACTTTTAATGCTTTGATTTTCATGTTTACCTGTTTCTATGTTGTTGTTTATTGTTATTATAGCATAATATAAGTAGTTTGTTCATAAGATTCACTTATGCTAAAAAATGGAAATTACTCAGTTGAATTGCAAATTTGACATCCTTGTATTTTCTGTTTATGTGCTTGAAGTTTATTGCTTAAATGGTCTTCTTATGTGATAATTTAATGTTTGGAATCAGGTTTATGTTCAAAATCATTTAAAACTTTGAAGTTCACATGACAAGTGGAAATCAAAGGAATGTTTGGATTTGCTGATAAATATGAGTTCCAGTATTTGCTTGTTGTTGTTTATTGTTGTTTTACATCACAATAGTACCTAATAGCTCAGATAAACCATAATATTCAGTTCTTGTTTTAATAAAGTCAAATTTCATTTTATTTTACTTAAGCAGTTTACTGTCATAGTTTTAGATTATGAAATTCATAGTATTAACTTAAATCTTGTTAACCTAGCTCTAGATAAACTTATTACAGCTTATTATATCATATTCAGTTCAATAATTCAATCCTAAGTTCATTTTAGTCAAACTTCCATGTTCTTGTAAAAAGTCAACTGTTCACTTTAGTCGTTTTTGAATTAAATGTAGAATTTTATTGTGTGCTCAGTATTAAGTTTCAGCTTATACCCTTTTGGGATTTCAATATTTAGCTGCTAAACTTAATTATAAAAATACTAGTTTACAATCTCTCAGCTTTTTAAATGCTTATTTTGTAGCTTATTTGCACCTAGTCTTGCCCTGCACCACAGTTATGGTGTCAAGTTAATGAGCTTGCATAAGCTTCATTACTTGACCCTAGCTTGTGTACTTTACTGTTTTATGTAGCTTATCTAGCCTAGTTGTTATATTCATGCTTACTTTTACCTTTTCAGATTATCTAGATAGCTTAATCAACCAAATCCTTTTGTCTCATCTCATCCACTTCACTGAAGCAAACAGTGAAGTGGAGTTGTTATCAAAAGCTTATAAAAAGTTCCTAACTGAACTTGAGCTTGTGAGCTTTGGCTTTTCACAAAGCCAAGCAACCATAATATTTAGTTCAGTGTTAGTTGAGCTCTTATTAGCTTATTTGATAAGTCTTGTGAGCTTGTGTTTGCCCATTCCTAACAGTTCAAACCATGAACTTGCACTATTTCCACAAGCTCACACCAAGCTCCTTAGTGATCACTAGTCTTTGTGGCTTGGCTCTTTAGGAAGCCAAGCTACCCAGCTTTATGATCATGTGCTTAAATCTCACCTTGCAGCTTATTAACCAAGGGCTGTGCATACACTTTTTGTGTGTCCCATTTTACTCAGATTCACTGAGTCAAACAGTGAAATGGGAGACTTTTCATAAGCTTCCTACAAGCTCACTAGTGGACCCCACTAGGTGAGCTTGGGCTTTTTGGAAAGCCAACCAGCATGTCTTGCTATTGCAATGCTCACTTTAGATTTTTGAGCTTATTTAATGAGCTTAAATTGTCCATCTTATTAACTGCAGGACTGTTTGGAACTGAGGTTTATTGGGATTTGCTTATTAGCTTATTGCAAGCTTATTTGCTTATTCCAGTACACTATCTTGTATAAATATGATAATCATACCTGTACATATACACATACTTTTGTTTTCAACCTTTATAGCTTTTTCAAGCTTATTGTGAGCCTATGAGTCTACTGTGAGCCCATAAGCTCAACTGAATGACTAATAAGCTCATAATATGCTTATTTCTAGGTTTGTAGCTTTCCATTTTCCTTAAACTTGTTCATATTACATGTACATACATACCTTTTTCCTTTTGTTTCCTTTGTTAAGCTTATTCAAAGCTTATAAGCCAAACAGTGAGTTAAAAGCTCACTGCATAAGCTTATAAGCCAAGAATTGCTTATTTCTTTGTTTGTAAAGCTTATAATTCATTACATGTACTTAATATCTGTATATATTCTAGTCCTTAAAAACAGAGAAAACCAAAAAGAGCTTTAAACATAAGTGCTAGCTTCTATGTGGAAGCTTATGGCTTATTTGGCCAACTGTCATGGAAATAAGCTCCCACAGAGCTTATTTCCAAGTTTTACAAAAGTTGGTTTTGTTAATGTTGCTTATTTTTTAGTTGTTATAAAGTTTTATAAAAAGAAAATCCAAAAATAAAAATAAAGTGCAAAAGGGGGTAGCAGGCTCGAACCTGAGACCTCCCCCTTTGAAGGATGATAGTGGGGGTACCTGTAACCATAAGCGCCCTTGGGTCTTTCTTGTCATAGTTTGCATAATCAAATACATAAGGGCGTTTGGCAGTTATGGCTATAAGCTCTTTTGAGCTTATTTCCAGCTTATTTTCCACAGTAACCCACAGCTTTTTTATTTTTCTTAGATTAAGAATAGATTATAGTAGTTTCTGTAAATTTTTCATATTTTTCTTAAAACGTTTAGTATTTTTAATAATTTAATTAGTGTTAAATAGTTTTTAAATCATAATAAAAAATATAAAAGTCTAAAAAATATAAATCTTTTTTCTAAAATTTTCTTTTATCATATAGTATGTAATAAAATTAGTTTTATACTCATAGGCCTTTTATTTCATAAATTTTACGTTTTGTCTTGCGCTCCAGCGTCATTTTTGTAAATAACGCTCGTTTTCAGTTTAAGTAACGTTTCTAGGTAATTTTAGTACACGTTTTAGTTAAAATAGTTTATTTAAGTTATTTTATTTTATAAAATCAAATAAACGTTCATCGATTTGTAAAAATAGTGATAGCGTTTATTTAATAGATTTTAACTTTTATTTTCTTTAATTTGCATTTAAGTCGCTAAGACATGCAAATCCCTACTATAGTTATAATCGTTTTTAGGTTTCTGATTGCACGTTTTTATTGACGTAGCTGTGACAGAGCTATTACTATTCACATTCCTAGTGTTAGTCAATCAGATTCCTGTTTTTGTACATTCTATATCATTTCAGCATTCACAAGTCATTGTATGTGGATTATCACGCCTCACCAGGACATAAACGATCCAAGGATATTTTAATCCTTGGTAAACTTGCATTCTCTCCCGGGCTGTCGCCCTTTTATCATCTGTTACGGTTGACCGTTCGCAAGCGGTTGACGAGTGTGACGGAGAAATAAAAGATGGGTGGTTCGGGAGGAACCAATTCATCTCAGCCCTTCATCTCATCTTGGGCACCAAGGGTTGCCATCTAAGCCGTCCATTTATGAGCTCCAATGAAACCACATAGGATTGCCAAGGTGGCTTTTGAGCCATGTGGGTTGTGGGGTTGTGAGTAAGCTGGGGACCAGGTTGATGTTGAGATGTGGGGAAGAAGACAAGTTTTGTCTTGGCGGGTAAATGGGAAGCAGGGGATTGGGTTCTGTTTTTATCAGTTTTGGGTAATAGGTGGAAGAGGGTCAAAAGAGACATGGGAGGGGTCAATGGTTGAAGTGAATGGGGTTCAAAAATAGGTTTTAAGGTTTAAAAAGGTTTAAGTAAAACTTTTGTATTTTTAAAAACTTTGTATTTTCTGATTTTGATTTAAAACTTTTTTTTTTTTTTTTTTTTTTTTTTTTTTTTTTAAACAAGAAAACTTTTAATACAAATTGGTTTTTGAAAAATAATAGGTTTTAATTAAAAAGAAGGATTAAAAGGTTAAAATGGTAATTTTGGGTTCGGGTAGAGGGTAAATTGGTGATTCGGATTTAGGGATAGGTTTTCCGTCTGATTCCCCAAGCTCACTCCCAAATATGTATCCCGGGCTCTGGAAATGTAGAAAATCATCATCCGGCTTCGTCTGCAAAGCACGTTTTCCATTCCGAGCTCATTTCTGTCTGTTTTGGTCCTGTTTTCGATCCTTTGTACCTGAAATACATAAAAACACACTCCAAGGATATCTGCAGTATAATTGGTTATATTTCAGTGTTTTTAGACGTTTTTGTGGGCTTAGATGGGTAAAAATGATGAGTGAATAAGCACTCATCAACTAGCTTTAACTCTTTATATTCCAACTTCACTTCATATCTTCTTTTTAGGCACTATTTTGTAGGCTCTTATTATATTATCGCTTTTCTTATGATTGTAATTCTTATTAGGAGACTGCACTTCATGAGATCTTTGATTATATCATTTATATATCACATATATACATCTTATTTTTCTTTGTCAAAAAGATGAAATATATTGCACTAATTTTTTTTCATTGTAGGTTCATCATCATATACACTCGATTGTATATAACTTACTCATCTAATGATGAAGTTTGCATCAATTATTTTTCTTATTTTAGGTGCTTCTTGACACCCTCGAACAAGGGGGAATATCCATTAAGCACTCATATTGCATCGTCTATACACTTGGTTGTATATGACATATCTGTCTAAAGATAAAGCTTCTGTTATACTAATATTTATTTTGTAGGTTCATCTTGACGCCCTAAAGCAAGGGGAACTTCCGTCAAGCATTTATTGAATGCATCTTATACACACTTTGTTGTATATCACTTACTCGTCCAATGACGAATATAGTTTTGCACTAATATTTGTTTTATAGGTTTTTAATCATACCTTGATGCCTCAAACAAGGGGGAGCAACCGTCAAGGGGGAGCATACACGCATTAATCATCATTCTCACTTTTCGACAAGCCTTTGTGCTTCAATCAAAAAGTGGAGAAAATAGGCTAACATTGCTATGCATTTTTCTTTATCATATATTTCTCATAATTTTTGTTGCATAAACCTAACCTTGATGTAGGTTAAGCCTCTTTATTTGATCCATGGTTCCGCTACCAAACAAGGGACGGATTGAAGTAGACGATTTAACTTCACCAGGAATGATTCAAGCTCTCCTTTTTGGGGAGAAATAAAGTTAAACTCCAAGGACACACCCTTTTTGTTTCGACAAAAGAGGGAGAAGAGTGTAAATGGAGAAGGTAATGTAAAGGTTGTAAGGATACAAGTAACTTTTTACATTTTACTATCTATTACGTTTACATATTTTTGTCATCATCAAAAAGGGGGAGACTGTTAGTACAAATATTACGATATTTAATCTACACAGACTCGTTTGTTTTGATTGATGACATACATTTAACTTGTAATACATAATGTAAAATGTACAAGTTACTTGTAATCACATTTTTTCTCAACATAAATTCAACACCTCTCGATGTCTCAAGTCCTCATATGTTACAACACAGGTTCGTACATGTTTGTTATGTGGCATTATGATCAAACCCATTAACAAATCATTTAGAATGTTTAAATTACGTTTAGAGTCACTAAGTATTTTAATAGGTTAACCATTCTATTTCGAACCTCATTTTACATTTTACATTCACAAGTATTTTATACAAATACATCTTTTGTAAAATGTCTAACAAATATATACATTTATTTGTACAAGTAAACTAACTATAATATTCATACAGGTACTAAAGTTTACTTACACTTGACAAAATATATTTTATTTTGACAAGCACTCAACTAGATATTTTATTTTACAAAAGGTTACTTACATTTTATTTACAAGTAACTTACCTTTTTAAATAAGTATATATACATTTGTTTAAATGTATTTTTCATAAAAAGAAAAACATTCTTTTATTACCTCATGCATAGTGTCATCTAAATCTTTAAAAGATTTTGGAAAGATTTTGGAAGATACTTAAAGATATCAAATATAATAAAATATTATTTTGTTGATTACCACTTTGGCTATATATACCAACCCATTGTTTTCTCATTTCTTCATTCCTTCCAACACACATTCTCTCTAACATTCTTTCATCACTTATATCTATAGATAACCATGTAGTAACATATATCAATCACCCTCACCATCACATGATCATAATGCTTCTAACATTCATCTTTGTTGTAAGCATATTTTACATTTTGACCAACCAAGGAAAGCTTAGAGATCTAGCCATCCTCATTCACCAAAGCATATCAACATATGAAGATTCAACATCTCTTGTTTTCCTCATTGATTGAAGATTTCTTATTTAAGAAGATCATTTAGATTAGTCATTCATATCCATTAGACGTTTGTGTCATGGATCATCATTGTAAATATTAGTATATCATCACAACATTTCTCATCAACTTAGATTAGATGGTTTATGTGTTTGTGCCATAAAACACAAGGTTTGTTATGTTGGGCCATAAACATAACGAGAGTGGTTGTACCCGGAAAGAACTCGACATCTAGCTTAGTGTCAGAAATATTGTATAGGCGACGTTAGGTTGGTTCTACCTCGAACTAGAATCCGGTATTTAGCTTTGTATCAGAAAAAGTGTAAGCGATGATTGTAAGGTTTTCTTCGCCGAGAAGGGAGCTTGTTGATTTACTGAAGTAACTCTCGAGTTAGGTACTCGGGGAGTGGAGTAGGGCAGAGAGGAGATTCGTGACCGAACCACTATAAATCCTCGTGTTTGGTTTGCACTTTCCTTTCTTTATCTCTTTACTTTTATAATTTCTTGTGATGTGGTTTGATGTTGATGCTTGTGTGACAACTTGGTTTACTATGCTTTATGTTAGTCACAAATAATAATTGGTACTTTCATATTATAACAAGCTTCATAAGCGATTTGATACAAAAGATCTTAACGTTTTTAAACGGAAACGTATTCACCCCCTCTACGTTTTCACAGAGGACACAGAGTTCTCAGCTCGTGGAATCTCTTGAAGTGTGCCTTGAGTTCATTACCTTTAGTAGCCAAATGGTAAAACTCATATTCTAGCTTCTTTATCTCAGTCCTTGGGCAGTACTGTTTCATCAACAGTTGTTTCAGATTAGACCATGAAATTCTACAAGCTTCTCCATTCCGATTGGTTGGGCATAAGCTTTCCACCAAGATAACGTATCTTCTAGAAAAGTTTCAGTTGCAAACTTGACCTTGCAATCATATGTGCAGTCACTTAAGCACTGTCTCGGATCTCTCAAACCAATGAAGTAGACCAATAGCACCTTTTGTGCCTTTGAAGAATGTTGGCTTGCAGTTCATGAATCCTTTGTAGCTACACTTACGAGCTACGGAAGACTCACTTTGATTGGTTGGAGTGTTGGTTTCATTTGATTTTGCCACTACAATAACACGTGTTGCTGCTGCCACACGTGCGGCTTTAGCAAGACGAGCAGTCTCGGCTTCACGTGCTGCTTGGGCAACACACTCAACTTCAGCTTCTCAAGCAATCTCCGCTTCTCAGGCAATCTCAGCTTCTCTTGCAATCTCAGCTTCTCTTGCAATCTCAGCTTCTCTTGCAGCAGCTTCAGCTTCACGTGCCTCTTGGGCAATTCGTTCGGCTTCAGCAACGCGTGCAGCTTCGGCTCTAGCAGCGAAAGCGGCATGCTTAGCGATGGCAGCGCTAACACTATCAGCGACCATCTTTCCGACAGCAGTTGGAGTGATGGTAGATGAGGTAGCTTTCTTCTTGACCATTTTTCTAAAATCACCATGAAATAAACACCAAGATTAAGAATCATCAACGATAATAAAAGTGATTACATATTATAAATATCATAATAGTCAAGATCATCACTTTAAATCAATAAAATGATATCGTTATAAATAGAAATAAGTGAATCATGATTTATCTTAACAAAATCATAACATATATAAGGAAATAATAATTGGTTTGGTATATACGACCGATGAATAATAATATCACAACACAAGAATATAGAAATACAACCATGATAACATAGATAACATCGATACATAGTAATTGTTCACAACCATAAGTTACAACATCATAATTGTTGTTCCATAGTTACAAACCAAAAGGATACAAGCCTTAATGCCTCACATGGTGGCTTTATGATACAAACTACAAATAAAGATGACTAGGACCTATGCATCACCTAATGCGTCCTCATGATGGTGGTGAATCTCCTCAACCATAGCTGTCAAATCTCGGATCTGCTGCTCACGTGCTCGATCTCTCGCCTTGAGGTCATCAATCCTCTGTTCTAGTATGGTGTTGTGAGCATGAGCAGATGCAAGCTCGTGGTGTAGGGCTCTTTCTCGGCCTAAAGGAGTATCTCTCAAAGTACTGGCATCTCGAATGGTCTCAATCCTCTGAGTCAGGTTGGTCACGGCATCTCTCACCTCCACAATCTGGGCGCTCATCATGTCGAACACTATCTCTATGGAATAACGACCAATCATGAAGTTTTCGACCTCTTCCTCCAAGCTCTCTATCCTGACCAATGGAATTTCATCATAATGTACCAGGAGCTCATTCAGCTGGTCCTCGTGCCTGACGAGTCTAGCTTGTAAGAGAGGAATAGTATGGTGTACTGGCTCTCTGGTCACTGGCAGAACTGTAGCTGGTGCAGTCATTGAGCTCTCCCCAAGCTCAAAGGTACTCGGTGCTCCCTCCTCGCCTCTCCAACGATGAAGTAGAGGTAACAAGAATGACCATCGTCTAGCGTCGGCCTTCTTCCTAGGTCCAAGCTGGATGTCCACGCGAGTTGTCATGTAGGGATCAGATGGTGACAGAGAATAACACCTAACACTAAGTAGCAAAGGTGGCTCACAGAAAGTATCCAATGTTGGTGATGCTAAAGGAGGTAATGAAGCAGGAATAGTAGTGGTCTGATGCTAGAATACAGTAGGTGGCGGTAATGGTGAAGTAGCAGTAGGTGAAGTAGTGGGTGGAACTCATGATGACTGAGCAGGTAGTGACTGAGCTGGTGGTGACACACGGGTCATGGTAATGGCTCGCACACGCTTCCTAGCCGTAAGCTTGAAGATGGTGCCCTTAGGATGCAATCTGTAAGGTACTCTAAATGGCTCAGGCTCATATGCCTTTGGGACTCAGACTCTGCGTCGGCGACGACGAATCGGTAAGGAAGATGATGCAGAAGTGTCTGATGAGACAGAAGCAGTGCTCTTGGATGACTTGGATGTTCCATCATCCACTACGACATCTGAAGAAGTTAGCCATTGTTATGACTCATAATACTGATCCAGTGTCATGGAAGCAAAAGCAGTACGCTCTTGAGAGCGAGCAGTCATAGCTGGAATGATAGGAGTTCGGGCAACCTCGCATTCCTCAAAAGGTTCGGTCTCGTCCGATGCAATGGCTGGTATAGCTAACTGGGATGAATTGGCATAGTCATAGTCGTAGAGGACATGGTATCTTCCATATCAGTATCTGAGGATAGAACAACTAGGTAGGAAGCAGACATGGTACTGTAACAACCCATAAAATAGTAATGTAAGTAAAATGCCAAATAATATGATCAACAAGATTTTAGTTAGTTGCGCACATCTGCCAAGCAAATATCCATGCCTAACTAAAATGAATGAAATTTACTTATGATCTAGTGATGCATTAATCCTAATGCATAGAGCGGTCACGGAAGGGCAAAGGGCAGTGGTGTAAAATAGTCTCGTTTAGAAAGTGTGCTTATAGTCAAAATGTTTTTGAAAAACTCTTTGGTTCTCTATAACCTTGGCTCTGATGCCAATCTGTAACAACCCCGAGATCATAATGACAGCGCAAGACTAATCGGGGTGTTACTCGAATTGAGATCATAATCAAAAATCAAAGAAAACGATTCAAAAGAGACGTTTTACTAAAAATAGTTATCATTCATCGAAAACTCATAGTTGTTACAAAACATTCCAAATTGTTCAAGTGTTTTCCCAAAATATAGAGCATGAGTTTGAAAGAAATGACAACTTTATGTTTACACCACAAGAAAGGTCTTGGTATGCCCCACTCCGTGCCTCGAACATAATCTTCACTGATTACTAGAGATAACATGCTTTAAAAGGTCAACAATAATGTTGAGTGAAATCCATAGGTTTAAATAATAGTTGAACACAAGAATATGAGCATGATAATTGTAAACTAACAATATCATCAAGAAAATCACAGATTATTATGCGCTAAGCTCATGTAACCAAGACTCAACTGCATACACTGAATTACTGGTGTGCGTAAGTTTTGCCCCAAAGGAGGTAATAGCCAATTACCTAATGTAATTAAAATATGGTGCGACCCGGTTATTTCCTATAACCAAGATGGGGTCGTTACTCCCCATAGTACTATTCACGATATCTGCGTTCACTCGCGGTGACTAATGGTTCATGATACAAGGGACTTATGGCTAAATACTTAGGCAATTCCAATAATCAAGAAGCAAACGTTTATGAAAAACCTTGTGTTCCAGTTTAGAGCATGTATCTCCCTCGCGGGGTTTGCAAATAAAAGTAAAAGCGAGGCTATGAACTCACCTTGATGATAATGAACAAGCACAAATAAGTCAAGCACAATGTAGCGGAGGTTCCAAATCGAAACCTAAAAATGATGAGTCATTGAGTATACTTATTCAATAGATCATTGAATTATCCAATTCAATTGGGTGCGTGCGTGCTTAACGTGTTAAGTTAATTTACGTGCTACATTGTCTTAGTTTGATATTTATCAAAGATCCTCACTTACACATAAGTGAAATGTTCCCCGTTGTGATCTTGAGGGAAATGATGATGTTATTAAGTGTTTTAGTTCATTTAGATCCCATGTGCGTTTTACCAGATTATGGATATATATATATATATATATATATATATATATATATATATATATATATATATATATATATATATATATATATGTATATGTATATGTATAAGTTTAACGATATTCAAAGTAAAATACTTTTCAAACACTTAAATGATCAAAATACTCATTTTTATGAAGTAATGATAAGTTTATAAGTTTTCTAAACTTTTTCCTGAATTTACACTTTTAGTCCCTCAACTTTGAGAAATTGACACTTTTTACCCCAAAACTATTTTATATCAAACTTTCCGAAATTGACAGTTTTGACCCCTTAGTGAAACTGGTGTTACGAAACTGCCCCCAATTTTACACTTTTGCGATTTAAACCTTAAAATTTCCGACTTTACACATTTAACCCAAAAGTTTCTTTTTCACCTTTATAACTAGTTTAGCCTTATTACAAAAACAGCCCTTGTAGTTTTAATACATACATGCATGCGTACATATATAACCTTTATCTTTTGAAAATGTGCATATCTAACCCCTAGAGTTTCCATACGATTTATTTCACGTAAAAACTACCCTTTTACTTTAGAAAATGTTTCACTTTCTACCCAAAAACTACACATTTTACATATTAAGTCTGAAATTCCCTTTTAACATACAAAAACTTTACAAAACCTTTACAAGCTTATTCCTAGCTTATTTTTAAGTCTTTAGCTTATTTTTCTTCTTATTGGGCCGGGGATTTGAGTCGTTGGGCTTTAAACGCTTATATTGGGCTTTGGTCTTGGGCTTTAAGGCCCGTTTATTTTGTGTGAGTTTATTAAAACTAACGAGTGGTTAGGGAGGTTTTCAAAAGGTTTTACAAACTTTTTATCAAGTTCTAAGTCGTGTATGTTTGTGTGTAAACCTAAGGTGTGAGTGAGTGTGTGTCGAATAATGGTATCACTAGACATATAACCATACTAGGACTTAAGGTGCGTTTGATATTAACGTGTTATACATATTTTTGAGTAAAGAAAATCGACAATGATTTAGAAGAGGACTTACAACACTCTTATACGAGTGGAAATGAAAGCACATCAAGAGGATGGAAATGATCTTAAAACCCTTGTTCTCCTTATAATGTCCTACGATTCAATATTATCCCCAATGTCTTCCTATTTTTCTTGTCTCTTTCCCTTGATAACACGTTCCACAGTGGACGATATCTAGTGATGGTGTGAGAATTTGTGTGAGCTCTATGTGAGAAGTGTTTGTAATGGTTTGATAAGTGTAGGGTTGTATTTAAAGGAAGAATAGGTATGGGACTCCTTATATTTTAAACGTAGTTCCTCTTAGGTCTTAAGAAAACATGTATGAAAATGGTGTGGGTATGGTGCGTGCATGGTGAACCGGCCTCAAAGGAGGGCATGCTTGCTTTTGTCTTGTCAAAATGGTGCATGAGGGGAACACTAAATCCTTTGGTTAACAAAGTCAAATAGGGTCAAATAGGGGATTAGGTGATTTAAATATTTAGTATGGTGGCTAGCAATGTGTTTTGTCTCCTTCTTTGTCTTACACACGCAACTTTAGGATCCAAGGGGGAGGGATGAACTTGGTCTAGCTTCTTGTTACATGATACATATGGTTCGGTTTGGTTTCTTGTTTGGTTCGAACGACTTATAGTACTTGTACAAAATGAGATGCTAGACCAATATTAGTGCAAGTTACAAATTAAATAAAGGGTACTTGGGCCACCGGTTGGGCTAGGGAAAAACTAAGCGAGTTGGGCTTGGTATACATGGTTGGACAAGGCCAAAAGAGTTAGGGGTGTGGGCTCGGTTTAGTTGGATTGGATTTCGAAATCATAGCCCAAAACATGTAAGAATCGTGGGGTTGGTAAGGCCCATTGGGCTTGGGTCATGAGGGTTACGAGGCCCAATGATACTAGGGTGTGTGTTGGGCTTATACTCGGCCCAGAAGACATTTTATAATTTATTTTTATTTAAAGTATATTTATTTTATATTTTTATATAATTTTTATATATACATTAAATATTTAAGGATATCGGGATTGTGGAAAATTTTGTTATGATCACAACGGTGTATTTTTGAATGCTCATGCCGCGTTGATCATACATATGTCAAATGATATGCAAATGATATGCAAATGTGATAAGTAGAAAATTTCATGATGATGTAAATCGTGCTTTATTTTTGATTGAAGTCTTAAGTACAATGAAATTTTCCGGGAGCTTACAGGTTTGCGACTAGCTGTGAGTCAACAAAGATAGCTAAATTCTGAACTTCCATGTCTTTAGCAAGTTGGAGGCCTGCTAGCAGTGCTTCGTACTCTGCCTCATTGTTAGTAGCATCAAATTCAAAACGGATTGCGTAAGTGTACTCCTTTCCTTCTGGGCTGACTAGCATTAAACCTGCCCCTGATCCATCGAAGCTAGAAGCCCCATCAGTGTAAAGCTTCCACCCTTCCTCCGCCTTCAAGGGCTTCTTTTCTACAGCTTTGTTACTCTGGTTAGGCTCAAAGGGTGTCTCTGCTAAGAAGTCAACCAACAATTTCCCCTTGATAGAGCTCCTGACCTTGTATTTAATCTCGTGTTCCCCCAGCTCGATAGCCCATTTGGCTATTCTTCCTGATTTCACAAGTTTTGACATTATCTGTTTGATTGGTTTATCAGTGAGCACGGTTATGGGATGAGCTTGGAAATACCTTCGAAGGCGTCTTGCAGCTTGAACCAGGGCCAAAATTAACTTTTCCAACTCTGGATAATTCAGATCAGCTCCTTGAAGAACTCTACTAACAAAGTAGATATGAATTTGTTTCTTTTCCCTTTCCGCTAGCAACACAACACTAATGCTTTCGAAGGACGCTACGATATACATGAACAACACTTCTTTGATTGGGGCAGTAAGTGTAGGTAGTATTTCCATGAACTCCTTTAATTTTTGGAAAGCAGATTCCGTTTCCATGCTCCACTGAAATGTCTTCTTGTTCGTGCAACCCTTGAGTGTTTTGAAGAAGGGTAAGGATCTGTCTACACCCTTCGACAGGAATCTTCTGAGGGCTGCTATCTTCCCATTTAAGCTTTGTACATCCTTAAGGGACTTAGGAGCCTGTAAGTATGTGATGGCTTTGACCTTCAAAGGATTGGCTTGATTCATTGCTTCGTAATCAAATGTCCCAAGAAGTGTCCTTCTTCCACGCCAAAAGAACATTTCTTTGGGTTTAACTTCATGTTGATGGCACGGAGCTGATCGAAAGTTTCTTTTATATCGGAGAGTAGGTTTTCCTTTGTCCTACTTTTGATGACCATGTCATCCAAATATGCTTCGAGGTTCCTCCATATTTGTTTGATGAAGGCTTTGTCTACTATCCTTTGATAGGTAGCTCCTGCATTTTTTAGATCAAAGGGCATTTTCTTGTAGCAGTACACACCCTTTCCTTTGAAGAAGGTCGTCTTCTCCTCATCTTCTTCTGCCATTTGTATCTGGTGTCGTGACCATAGTCTTCATGTAAATGGCAGTACTTGGTGGTATCCCTACTTCTGCCCTTACTTGTCATACGAGGGGGAGGTTCGAACGCCTTCACAGCCCTTTCTGTAGCAAGTATCTCCCTTGGAGATTTGGACAGACTTCCTAGGATTCCGTGATTGGTACCTTTTTTGTAGGGTGTGAACCTGTCTCTGCCTTTGTGCCTATTTTTGGACCCTTCCCACGAAGGGTGTTTTGAGAACTTGCTGTGACTTTCCTTATTTTCGATCAGAGCCCCATTAGTGGCTACCTCTTTAGCTTCAATCCAAGCGTATGTTTTCTCCATCAGGCTCTTGTATGTTATTGGAAGGTCAGTGGATAAGAATTCTACTAGACTTTTGTTTCATAGGCCATGCACAAAACCAGAGATGCGCTGGTCTTCGTGCAGACCCAAAATTTGCAAAGTGTCATCTGTGTACCTCGTAACGAAAGCCCTAGTGCTCTCGTTTTCCATTTGTTTAATATTGTGTACCGTCAAATGAGTCCTTGTGAATTTCTTCTGCTGACTAAAGTGTAACCTAAATTTAGCCTTAAGGTCATCTAGATTCACAATACTACCTGGTTTCTACCCATTCCACCATATGCGAGCGGAATCCCATAGGGTGTATGTAAACATGTGGCATGCTACATGCATAACCCACTTCTGCATCCTAATGGCCCCTTCGAACAAGTGCAAGAAATTTTCTAGATCACCCTTCCCATCATAAGTACCAATGTGTGGAAGAATTTTCAGCCCTTCGGGCAAAGGGCAGTCTTCTATCCATCTTATGAAGGGTGTTGTGGAACCCATAGGCTCCAAATATAGGCAATTGTAAGGTGGCATGTAGGTGGGGGCAGCATTGTATGAGTTGTGGTTCAGAGGTACTCCGAAAGGAGTTTGGTTAGAGTAAGGAGGGTAAGTTGTAGGCATAAAGGAAGGATGGCTTCCCATAGGGAATGGAGGGTACACCATAGGTTGCCCGTAGGGCATGTTCCCATAAGGTTGAGGAAAGTTAGGGTTGCTAGTCTGCCCGTTAAGTGGGGGGTAAACCCCATGGGGATAAGATTGAGTCTGAAACGGAGGGTACATACCATGAGAAGGAAGATTTCCTTCCCTATTGATCGGAGGTGGATTGCCTTCTACGCCGGATGCGTGAGAAGGTTGCAACGGAACCCCTGCTTCAGTTCTCCCCAGGTGGGCTGCCAATAACGGTGGTAGGTTAACCTCCGTATTTTCCCTTCGATGGCTCCTCCCATTGGAGCCTTCCATTGTTTCCTCTCTTCTAGTCAGAGCCCTCTCCGGAACCTCTTCAAAACCCACCAATCTTCCACTTGGCCTTCGACTTCCAGGAGACCCTACCCTTAGCACCGAGCGAGTAGCCCCAAGAGCGGAGGGTCAGGGTTCCATTTTGATCTCTTCTTTATACTCATCACTAGAGTATTCCAACTCCCTTCGCATTTCTATGTTCCGAGTCTGCCTCCTAAGAGCCTTTAGCATAGACTCCAGCGTTTCGAAGTTAGCTTCAATGAACGCAGGGCTGATAACTGGTTCTGGGTTGGCCGATGTCAAAGCATGGTTATTTGGGGTTACTTCTGGGTGAGATCGTGTTGTGAAAGTGGAAGCAGTTATTGGGGGAGGTTGTTAGGATCATTGACTGGAATTGGTGCTAAGGTCGAGAATCCCGACGGGGGAGTATCCTCTCTTCCTAGATTCATGCCGTGAAGGTAGTGACTGTGATTGACTGGTTATAAGTTTGGAAATAACGAGACCAACTATAGCGGGTCCCACGGATGGCGCCACTGATTATACAATAACTCGTACGACCAGACCTTGCGATGGTGATTGATGCGAGTATAACGCGTTCGGGGTCAAACGAACTTCCTTTTCGTTGAGCAAGTTTTTCAACACCCTAGGCAGTGAACCTAATCGTTGTAGTGTAGTATTGGGTAAGCCTCGGGTATTGATATCGTTCTCTAGGGGAATAGGAATGCTAGTTAGAGATGTACTATGCTAAGGTTTGAGGTTGAGGAAGATTATTTTTTATCTTTTTATACTTTTTATAAAGCTAAGGGTAAGATCTCAGGGTTTGGATTTGGGGGTTTGGTACTTGTATCGATTACTCTACTTATCTAATTATCTAAACTAAGGGGTAGTCTATGTCTATTGATGTGTGCTCGTATGATGATTAAAAATGTGTCTACCTAGATACTATTACTCCCTAGTTATCTTTTATTGGTGGTTGAATTGTCACGTCCTTATTCTTAACGCGTTGTGTTTTCTAAGGTCGTAGGTATTGCATTTATCACTAACTCTTTGAGACTACCTTAAGGTTATTGCCTACGAGATCTCTAGGATTCATAAACTAACACTAAGGTTATCTTTGGATATTTAGCCTACAATTTTGCTAGGTGGTTATAAACTAAAGTTCACAAAGATTACTCAAGCATTAAAAACACAACGATGGCCTATTGCAATCCTAAGCCAATTACAATTAAGATAAGAGACAACCAATCAATAATCAATAACTAGGTTTCATAGATCTAATCAAACACACAAGAAATTTAGTCGAACATGTTAAACATGCAAGCATACACACATACAATTGAAGACATAATGAAATCAATTAAGTAAATTACTTATCTTCATCTGAAATAGGGTATGAGAATCCTAAGATATTGTCCAAACCGGACCAAAATCGTTTTAGGTTTTTACTCCACAAGTCTACCTCTTAAAATTTTGAAAATTTGATTTCTATATATACTTTTACAACTGCGACGGCGTCACCTTATAGATGGGACGCCGTCGGATCGCCGTCATTAAGGTTTCGTCTTGGCCAAGTCATCAGTGGGACGGCGTCACGTTGTGGTTGTGACGATGTCAGTCTTTAGCAGTTACGTCGTCTGAATCTGGATCTAGGTCGTCCGAGGAGAAAATTCTACGTGACGCCCTTACTCTTCAAAGCTTGACGCCGTCAGGTGCAAATTAGCAAACTCGCTACTGAGTCATCACAAATTCAATTACACAAAGAGGGACGGCGTCGCCCTCTGTTTGGGATGCCGTCAGGTGTAATTCCAACAGTTTGAGTGTCTTGATCTTGACTTAGCCATTTTCTTTATATATTCACTCCTTTTTGTCCAAAAATGCATCATTCCAGCATTTTGCTTCCAAGAGACCTAAAAAGTGAAAAGGA
Source organism: Chrysanthemum makinoi (assembly GCA_910596185.1). Taxonomy (NCBI): domain Eukaryota; kingdom Viridiplantae; phylum Streptophyta; class Magnoliopsida; order Asterales; family Asteraceae; genus Chrysanthemum; species Chrysanthemum makinoi. The sequence continues at coordinate 33,080,194 of OU343220.1, read as the reverse complement.
ACGAAATTAAGCAGTAACGGATATAAAAGTGGGCGATTAAAGGCTTAAATTACCCCTTAAAAGTGTATGTTTTAAATTCTTATCTAGTATCCCTAGACTTGGTATTTGCTTGTCCTCAAGCAAATGTGCTTTTGGCCAATTAATTTATAAGTTATGGGGCATAAAGCATTGGTTTAACATAATTCATAACAAGCTAAAGCACCGAAATAGTCATAACAAGCACGGAAATTATATACTAGCACCTCACAAGTGGTATTTGGATTCTCTCATCTCTCGGGTGTATATGAAATATAGCAAATGGAAATGGAAGATAAACACTCATTAACCGGTCATAGTACATAGATTACCATAGCCTTGAGACTAGATCAAACCTCCACCGCTTTGGCGTAAGCACCTAGGAACAACTATCTAAGTGGTCTTTTAAAGGTTTGTAATGTTAGGCTTACGGTTAGGGAAACAAAGGGTTTGGTTGGATAGGCGATTTAGTGGTGGCAAGTCAAAAATCTTTATGTTACAAGCATGAGAAGAATGGCGTTGCTAAGCCAAGACTCGACTCTCTAAACTCTAGATAACTTTGAAACAAACAAACATAAATATAAAGATAGATGTAGGATGGTAGCCCGTATGTTTTTTTCATTTTTTTTTTCAACACTTTTTTTTTTTTTGCATACACTTTTACTCTACCATCCTCAACGATAACATCAAAATATAAGGGATTTATAGGCACATCCCTACACTTGAGTTTTTATTACTCTAACACTAAAATGACCCGAATTGAAAAGATCAAAACACTAGGAGTACATTATTACGTAAATAAAGGGAATTTAAATTTAACGTTCTTTCCCGTCACTCCATAAAATTTAACTTTACCCATGAGTCCCAATCGTCTAAAAACTGTGTACAAAAGATATGACTCGACTTAACAACCATGCAAGTAACTATATAATTGAACTAAAGGTTTAGTATGATAACAATAATGCACTAAAAGTGAGTGCATACAAGGTAGGCTAAGGCGATTTGAGTGTACATTTGGGGGTGGATTGCAAACAATGCTCTTCATTGATATTCCGGAAAACCGAAACATCATGAGAACCGCTAAAAGGATAGGCTCTGAGGGGTTTAACTAGGGTATCGTGTACTAAAGTTGAGTACAACACAAGGGTGTGGGGGAATTACTCAACCGATGTGGAAGAAGTAATTATAATACGGGTATCAAACAAGGGTTATCCTAATGCCTCTTATCATTTAGTTATTCATAACTACACAAGTGTAGTCTCACTAGCGATCTCGGAATGTATCACAAAACAAGTTCTATAATCTATTATACTACCGATACACTCTCGAAGAATTAAAGGTGAATGCTTTAATTCCTATAGATCTAGGGGCGAACCTCACATTTTTGGGGTGGAATTTGAGTGGTAAAGGGTTTTTGTGCTAGTCATATAACTCCTATCCATGAGACACTTTATTAAGACTAAAGACCCACCCGTACAAGTCATGAAAAATTTTAAATTTGGCGCTAAAATTACCCTAACAAATATCTCTCATGGTTAATTACACAAATGAAATAAGACAAGACAAATGATCAAGGATAAGCATAGTTTCAAAGTTCCCATTTTATTCTTCCTTGCTACACTTAAACTGAACATTGTCTCCAATGTTCTCCGAAAGTATCAAAGTTATGATAACGGAAGGTAATTAAAAGAGAAAGAAACTAATACTCCCCTGATTAGCTCGATAGGATCCGTGTGAAGTAGTGGTTAAATTCTTTCCGAGAAGAATGTATGCGTGATAAGCTCCATCCAATCTTATGTTTCTTCTTCTTGATAAATAAAACCTGAACACTTTAAGAAAATAGACGAAACCTTCGCGTAAAATCGACGGTAAAACTATATATGACTCTACTAAACTAGGATATAATGCTTGTGATTTTCTGGAAAATTAAGACCTGAGAATTTTCAAAAATTTATAAGTAGCACAGAAAACGAGAGAAAGTTAGATAAGCTGTTTCTAACCGTTCTTGACGTCATCAAGTTGTAATCCTGACGCCGTCAGGTTATACTGACAGAAACTGGTCTGCTGCGTTTTTCTGGAAAAATTACACCTTTAAAATCTAGAAAAAATTCCTGTAAAACATCCATTATAACTCGATACAAGCATTTGACTCTAAAAAACACACATATATATCTTTTTCAATAATCGTAGTTCTCATGTTCACGTTCTTTTAAAAGCGTATGTAATCCTCCCTACACTTATCCTTTTTGTAAAATACCTTTATATGTAATTAAGACGAGGTTAAAGACAAAATAAAGCATTTTCACAAATTCAAACATGAGAACATACAATAATGAAAAGATATATGACGCACAAACAAGCAAACAATTAAGCATGGGTTGCCTCCCACGAAGCGCTTTTCTTTATTTGTGAGTCTTGTAGCTAGACTCGAAGTCGTGCTCCTACGTGACTTCATTGCCTTCCTTCTTTTCTTCCACTAAGCCCTTATCATAAGGTTGTAGACGTTGTATGCTCACCGAGAATTCTCCTCCAATGCCGTCCATTATTATAACGGTTTTATTTTTTAGATTAGTTTCTTTCACCGTATAAGGTCCAAAACATCTTGGCTTATTCCTTCCTCTTAATGCTTTTATTCTTGATTTATACAAAAGCACCTTTTCTCCATTCAAAAATTCTCTAGAGTTCTTTTGAGGTTGTGGCTTTGTCATGTTTATGTTTCCTAATTTTTTATCGTGTTTCCACAATGTCGCGTTTAACCCTTGACCCATGAATTCTCTAAGCCCTCTTTCCCATTCATTAATCTTCTTCTTAACAGTATTATTGAAGACCTGCAGATTCTCAATATTGAACTTCTCCATAATTTTTAATGGGTATCTCGGAACAATAGGTATCCTAATATATCCTTTGACACTTTTGAGTATCATGATACCCTCACCTCATTTGATGGTTGCCTTGGCGGTGGCCAGAAAAGGTGTTCCCAGAATGAGTGGCATGTTTCTATCTTCCTCAATATCTATGATCACGAAGTCCACCAGATAGACAATATTGGCCACCTCAATTAAGACATCCTCCGCTATACCTATGGGATAAACATATGTGTGATTTGCTAAGGAAAGTCTAAGATTGGTCTTGGTTGGTTCCTCCTTAGTCAACTTACTATAGACTGATAGCGGAATTATGTTTACATCGGATCCCTGATCGGCTAAGGCATTTATATTCTCGATGTCGCCTATGCTACATGGTATTACAAAGTTCCCCGAGGTTTCTCATTTTTTAGTCACTAGTTTTTTTAGAACCAACTCGTACATAGGTCCCATAGGCATGGTGTCATATTCTTCTTCTTTTATTTCTCCTTCGAAGGCTTTCCTAAGAAATTCATTGTACCTAAAGTTGTTCACTTGGTTAATAATTGTTTTCTTATTAATCTCATGCTTAAGGTAGTATTCAATGATCTCGGGTTCATTATTAGTTTCAGCCTCCTCCTTTTCCTTACTATCCTTGCTTCTCTCAGTCTCCTTCTTCTCAACTACTCCACCTTTATCGGAAACAATGGAAATAGCGTTAACAAATGAAGTGGGGGGAGGGTGATCATCACTTCTCACTAGAACCTTCTCGGGAACCTTCGTCTTAATATATTCTTTCACCAAGTTCATCATCTCCGTCATTTTTGCCTACATTTCCTCCCTTTGCCTATAAACCTCTTCTTCAAATTTGGCTAATCTTTCCGAATGGAGTACGGAATTGGTATTTCGCTCTCGGCTTGGTGATTCAGAGAGAGGTGTTGGGTGGTTGGTGGAGTTAACGGAGTTAACCGATGCTCTAGGGATTGGTCCAGGTACTCTCTTTTGTCTCTCAATTAGATAGTCGATCCTTCTTTCAAGAGCACTCATTTGCTCTTCAGTAATGTTGGAAGGCTCATGAGGAATTGATATGGCATTAACCATTCTCACAGGGGTTTCATGGGGTTCACTCCAATCTCCATAGCTTTGATTGGCAAGATCTTCTATTATATCATATGATTCTTCTGCGTTGAAATCGCTAAGCCTTCCTCCGGCCGCCCGATCAATGGATCGCTTGGTGAGGAAATTGGTATGATCGTAAAAGATTTGGACTTGAAGCCAAATATCAATACCGTGATGAGGGACTTTATGGAGAAAGTCCTTGAATCGAGTCCATGCCTCGAAGAGAGATTCGCCTTGATGTTGTTGGAACATCAAGATGTCCTTCCTAAGTTTAGTAGTTCTCCTCGGTGGGAAAAATGGGCAAGTAGATAAGTAGTGAGATCATCCCAACCTGAGATGGATCCGGCGGGAAGTCGCTCAAGCCAATTACTAGCTTGGTCCCGTAGAGAGAATTGGAAGAGACGCAAGCGCGTGGCCTCCCATGTGGTAGCATCAAGGTCAATGGAATCAACAATTTTCAGGAAATCCTTAAGATGTTGATTAGGATATTCGGAACGAAGTCCATGGAATGCACATCCGTTTTGAACCAACTGGATGGTGTTAAATCGCAGGGTCGTAGTTTGAGCTTGATCGGGGAGCTCAATAGTGTTCCTATAGCCTTGGTGGCTTGGTCTAGAGTATTCACCAAGAGTACAGCCTCTTGGCGGGACAATGATTGGTGGATCGATGAGTGGTGGCGGGTTATCACCTTCCATGATGAAAAGTGATGGGATTACTAACAAAGTCATGAAGAAGGGGGATAGACTACCAGGAAGCTAAAAAAATGAGAAAAAATCTTACTTGATAGGAATCAAGCAAGGAAACATAAACGAGGGGGAAATCTAACTAGCTATTCTATTCCCCGGCAGCGGCGCCAAAAACTTGATGCGCGTATAACGCGTTCAGGGTTAAAGGAACTTCCTTTTCGTCGAGCAAGTTTTTCAACACCCTAGGCAGTGAACCTAATCGTTGTAGTGTAGTATTGGGTAAGCCTCGGGTATTGATATCGTTCTCTAGGGGAATAGGAATGCTAGTGAGAGATGTACTACGCTAAGGTTTGAGGTTGAGGAAGATTATTTTTTATCTTTTTATATTTTTTTATAAAGCTAAGGGTAAAATCTCGGGGTTTGGATTTGGGGGTTTGGTACTTCTACCGATTACTCTACTTATCTAATTATCTAAACTAAGGGGTAGTCTGTGTCTATTGATGTATGTTCGTATGATGATTAAAAATGTGTCTACCTAGATACTATTACTCCCTAGTTATCTTTTATTGTTGGTTGAATTGTCACGTCCTTATTCTTAAAGCATTGTGTTTTCTAAGGTCGTAGGGTATGCTTTTATCCCTAACTCTTTGAGACTACCTTAAGGTTATTGCCTACGAGATCTCTAGGATTCATAAACTAAAACTAAGGTTATCTTTGGATATTTAGCCTACAATTATGCTAGGTGGTTATAAACTAAAGTCACAAAGATTACTCAAGCATTAAAAACACAACGATGGCCTATTGCAATCCTATGCCAATTACAATTAAGATAAGAGACAACCAATCAATAATCAATAACTATGTTTCATAGATCTAAGCAAACATACAAGAAATTTAGCTGGACATGTTAAACATGCAAGCATACACACATACAATCGAAGACATAATGAAATCAATGAAGTAAATTACTTATCTTCATGTAAAATAGGGTATGAGAACCCTAAGATACTGTCCAAACCAGACCAAAATCATTTTAGAGTTTTACTCCACAATTATTCCTCTTAAAATTCTGAAAATTCGATTTCTATATATAATTTTACAACTGCGACAGCGTTACCTCATAGATGGGACGCCGTCGGATCGCCGTCATTAGGGTTTTGTCTTAGCCAAGTCATCATTGGGACGGCGTCATGTTGTGGTTGTGACGCCGTCAGTCTTCAACAGTGATGTCGTCTGAATCTGGATCTAGGTCGTCTGAACAGAAAATTCTACGTGACGCCCTTACTCTTCAAAGCCTGATGCCGTCAAGTGCAAATTGGCAAAATCGCTACTGAGTCGTCACAAATTCAATTACACAAAGAGGGACGGCTCCGCCCTCTGTTTGGGACGCCGTCAGGTGTAATTTCAGCAGTTTGAGTGTCTTGATCTTGACTTAGCCATTTTCTTCATATATTCACTCCTTTTCAACCAAAAATGCATCATTCTAGCATTTTACTTCCAAGAGACCTAAAAAGTGAAAAGGAACGAAATTAAGCAGTAACGGATATAAAAGTGGGCGATTAAATGCTAAAATGACCCCTTAAAAGTGTACGTTTTAAATCCTTATCAGTGATCGAAGGGTATGAGGGTGTTGTGCTTGCACCAAACTTGTAGCCAATCTGCAATAAGAAATAGGAAACACTTCATTAAGTGATTGCGCAGGGGTTGGACCCTGCGAACCACCTCCGGCGTGCGAGTAAGTATGTGTTATGTAATGTAGGTAAGTTAAGAGTGTGAAATGTGGTGTTGAATGAACATACCATCAGTAATGACTCGTCCAATCTATTTATAGGTAGAAAAATAGGTTTAGAAAGTGTTTGCACATGTTTCGAAGATGATGGGGGTGTCCCATGATTTATGGTAACCGCTAGGGCTTAATCCCCACTCTCTCTGTCTTGGCTCGAAAGCTAAAGAGAAAGTGGGAACGTGGGTTGGACCAAGTCAAGATCTTCTTTGTCTTAGCATTTCCAAGGCCATACCCCGAAGGGCTTTGGCCTTCGATTGCCGACTTCCCAACTGGTAACCATATCAATGATGAATGGTTTTACGCCATTGTTGACTTAAGAAGACTGACTTAGTCCTTCGTCATGAAGATTCGACTTAGGCCGAAGGGGTATCCTTTTACCTGATCGGAGGGTACGTCAAAGCCCTATATGTACTAAAGCAAGCTCCCAGAGCATTGTATAAAACTCTCTCAGCCTTCCTGATCCAAAACAAGTTTGTCAAAGGAAGATAGACAACACCTTGTTTATCTATAGGACAAAATAAGATGTGATACTAGTTCAAGTATATGTTGATGACATCATATTTGGCTTAACAAATTATACACTTTGCAAAATGTTTGAAAATTTGATGACAAAGAAATTTGAAATGAGCATGATGGGTGAACTCACACACTTCCTTGGACTACAAGTCAGGAAAACTGACAAAGGAATCTCTGTCAGTCAAGAGAAATACACCAAAAATCTCTTAAAGAAATATGAGATCGCTGATTGTGCCTTAGTGAAGACTCCAATGGTCCCACCCAATAGACCAGATCTTACTGGCAAATCAGTCAACCAAACACACTTTAGAGGAATAGTAGGGTCACTAATGTATCTAACTGCTTCTAGACCACACATACAATTTGCAGTATGCCTGATTGCAAGATTTCAGTCTCACCCTAAGGAATCTCATCTCACTGCAGCCAAAAGAATCCTCAGATACCTGAAGGGTACCCCGAATCTTGGACTTTACTATTGTAAATGTTCAGGATTTGACCTCCAAGGTTACTCTGACTCTAACTATGCTGGTTGCAACATGGATAGGAAAAGTACTTCAGGGTCCTGTCAATTCTTAGGAGGAAAACTTGTTTTTTGGAGTACTAAGAAGCAACAATCAGTGGCTATGTCCTCAACTGAAGCTGAATACGTGGCAGCTGCAGGATGCTGTGCCAATGTACTATGGATGAAAAGTCAACTCAGTGACTATGACATCCATTACAAGATGGTACCCATCTTCTGTGATAACACCAGTTCTATTGCTATCTCCAACAACCCTGTCCTTCACTAAAGAACTAAACACATTGATATCAGATACCGTTTTATCAGGGACCATCATGAAAAGGAACATAGAACTCCATTTCATCCCTACTGAATATCAGCTAGCTGATATATTCACCAAACCTTTGGATGAACCCACCTTCAAAAGACTAAATTTGAATTGGGAATGCTTGACATTGAAATTCAGTAACCTGATGATCAATCCCAATATCAGCAAATCTATCTTGCAAAGTCATTGGTCCCTGAATAGAAGTCCCCAAAAACACACCTTCTCACTGAATGTAATCTTATTCAGGACCTTGTGCCCTGGATGTCAAACATATTTATTATAGAACTAAATTCTTATTTACTTACAAATGTCCTAGGTAGGCGACTGATGACATTTAATAAAGAATATATATCCCCTCCTACCCAACTGGCATCCAATGCACATGGCTTCTACTCATTGCCATCTCCCACTTGGAATTTAATGCCAACACTCACAAACAATATCTTCTGATATTTTATGTTGTGACAAAATCTCTACAAAAGTGTTGTTGCAGAACTGCGCAACTGTTTCCCTTGAAAGTCGTGAATACGACGGTTCAAATAGTGGTGGCATTAAATGCGGTAAACCTAAACGGGTCATTTAATGTTGTAAATAAACTTGCACCACTTTTGACACACTATAAATACCATATTTTTTGCCAAACATATCACACACATATATTTGCAAGAAAAATCTTTTCAAATCTCTCTCAAAAAACATATTCAAATCTTGCAAGAAATCTATGAAAACCTCTTTGTGTGATAACTTTTCAAAACCTGAAAAATCTTTCAAAGGGCTTCATCAAATGCTTTAACATATGCTGCAAATTTTGAATTCACATTAGAGAGTGTGAAAATGTTCAAAAACAATGTTGTTGGAAACTTTGCCTACCCATAAAATCTTTCTCAATACAAGGATATGACAAAGTTTCTTCAAAACTGTTTTCTCAACAAAGCTTTTACAGTAACCCCAGAGGTGATATATTACAACTACCTCAGGGAGTTCTGGTGCACTATTGTTGTTAAAACAACAGATCCCACCAAGAACTCCGCAATCGAGTTCACGGTGAAGAACGGGTCGAAACCGTTGATTTTAGACTTCTTGACCTTCATCAAAACCACCGGTCTTGATTTTACTGAAAACTTTGAAGCAAACCCCTCTACTGAGGAGGTAATGGCTGAACTTCTTTTGTTGGGGCCACATGGCAAAAACACCCTGAAGTGGCCCCAGGGAACCTGATGACCAAAACGCTCATTTTAAAAGCATGGTTCACACCAGTTTGGAGGGTCCTGATGACTTTTGCCATTAAGGTCCTCGGTGGGAACAAATCCTCAAATGAACAGTTGAACTCAACTCAACAAATGATTTTGTTCAGTCTCATGACAGGTAGAAAAATCAACCTCGACGAAATGATTTTCAGTGATATTGTTGCAAAACTCCCAGGGAAGACCAGGCAAAAACATATGTCTTACCCTCGTTTTATATCATGTTTTTTAAAAGATGCCTTGGGTTCTTACTATAGTCAGGAGAACGTTATCGGACATATCCCTGACGTTCTCCACAAGACTAACTTCTCCAGAGACCCCGCCGAGGTTACATCAGTGGTCCTGACTCTTTACATGCAACAAATCATTGAGGATGAATCCTCCAAGTCTCTACGTCCTTCTCTGTGACAACTCGTAAATTCCTTGATGCGTCGTAATTGGAGAAACATCGATTAGAGCGATCGTTTTAAGTAATTTGAGATACGAGTCATATTATATATCGTTTTTATTGGAAATAATATTTTTAGAACAATGGCGTAACTCTCGGGTCACGAATCATTCATTTACGAGGCTAAACAAGTCCCGAACTTAATACATCAAAAGATTGAGAAAGTTGCAAGTCTAGTCCTTGTGATAGTTACAAAAACACCCCTATACTTTCAATCTTACAATAGTAGTCCTTATTGGTACTATATAAACCTCACACCTCTCCCATTGTCACATTTCACTATCTCTCTTTCTCTCACTACAATTCACACACACAATAAAACCTCCCACCTCTCTCTAGAAATACCGGCAACACCCCTAGGGTTCCGGCGCCGCTGCCGGAGTCCAGCCAAATTTCAGCGACCACCCACTAACACACCGCCTACCCCATCTTGTAGATCGGGTCATGGTGGTTCCATTTCTGCAAACTACACACCTTCAATAACCTTGATGCGCCCTAGATCTTGAAAACAAGATTCGGATTTTAGGGTTTGACAAGTTTTATCCAAGACTTGTTAGCAAGGGTTATAAATCAGGTTTAATAGAGTCGTTTGGGTCACCATAGCGTGGTGATTCGTATTCGATTCAAGACATGGCCACAGCTTCAGGGTGGCTCGTGGCTAAGGAGATCGTGTGTTAGTAACACACGACCCCTCCGACTCTCGTTCTCCCTCCCATCGTTTTCTTTTGGTAAGCCGACATAATGATGATGTTGTTTTCATTTTTATTCGTGCTATAAACCGAGTATAGATCGGTTACTTTTAAGTTTCGTGGATTTATTTTTATAAAAATGATTTAATAATATTCAAACGATTTAGATATGGATTAAGAATAACGTGTTATCATCGTGGGAATTAAATGGAACTAAATATGATTGAGAAACGTTTTTGGCTTTGAAACAAAGAGAGGTTTCGTGTGGTATTAAACTGAGTCAACTCAACTCGAACGAGTCGAGTCAACTCATCCGAGTCAACTCAGTCGAGTTGAGTTGAGCTCAATGTGAAGCCTTTGTCTTGAGTGGTAAAAGGATAACTGAAAGTGGTGTTGGTTAGGTGGCTGTTTTGGATGTGTAACCGAGTCGGGTTGGAACGGATTGACCGGGTTGAAGTTATTTAATGTCGTGACTAAGTTGGGTTCCCAGATTCTAGTTCTTGGTTTAGTTGTGATATTTCATCTTCGTTAATAAGTTGACTTGGGGTTTATCATGGGTCTCGGGTTTGACCCGGATACTAACTTGATGTTTGTTTGTATTAGTTGGTATAATAATGTAAGACATGAGATAAAATTTGTTACGGGTTCTATTCCACTTAAACGCGATAATAGTTTATAAGTGGTAAAATAATGTTAACATGAGATATTAAAACAAATGAACCGGTAAGACATTGGACAATTTGAAATACATAACGAGTTAGTTATATTGATTACTAAAGAAACGGTAAGTAATATAGGTCGATATCGGAATAACATTACCGAGATATATGATATTGAACGTGAGTTAACAACGAGAGTACTTAAAAAAGTGGGTGATAAACGTTGAAAACTAATTACATGATTGATAACTAATATCGGATAATAGTTATAGACATTATAACTTATAACGTTTAGAGTAAGAATTGTCATCCAAGTTATTTTGGTTATATGATGTACTTTATTAATTATTTTGAATTAACCGAGTACAATATAATAGACTCGGGAATGAGTTTAATATGTTTGTTTCACAATGTGCCTAAGTATTCTATTTTCACATTTTTACTAAATAACAAGAAAATACAGTTTTATTTACTTATAAACCCTTATTAACTACGATAATACCTCGTGTTTCACACATACTTGTTAGCTTTTATAAAGTTGTTGGGAAATGTCATTTTGATAAGACTGTCTATTAAAATCGTAATGTTTTGGAAACGTTGGATAAACGAACGTGCCATTTATAGTACACTACTTAATATATCTTATATGAAGTACTTTCTTGTAAATTTTTATAAATATGAATAACAATTGAGAAACCTTTATTAATCGAGCGATAAATGGAAACTTGTCTTTTATTATAAACATGTACATTTGGGGATTATTGGGTAAATTGCCGAAACTTATCAATTAACCTAGTTATGTTACATAAATAGTTGTCGTCGTTTCCTAGTCTTTGACTGGCTGGAGTATTGTCAGTATTTCTTGACTTGGTCGATGTCTTTTCCTTTTGGCGTGCGTTCTGGTTAGTGTGTCTCGACTGTGTCAACGTCTTCTCCCTTTTCGCGTGAGTTGTGCGTCATGTCTATGTTTCTTACCACCACACGAAATGTTAAAACTAAACTTTTGAGATATTAATTATAAACTTTTGGGAACGATAATGGAGTTTTGAAAGTAACGACATGAATGATCCATGAAAACTACGACACATTACGTTTATCGACTTCTTTATCGTATGAGCTGTATTTTAAGATAGCTGTATATGCATTAGGTTGTGTCACTTCTATTCTATCGTACACGTCGTACACTCTTCTGAATGCCGTGGAGATTAGCTTTAGATGCCAGTCGTGTCAATAGTGAATAGTGCATTGTTGTGGCTAAGGTGAATTTCATAACCCCTCTTTTCTAAGGTTTTTATAACTATTTTGGGGGAGAATACATGTCATTAACAAACTATGACTAGATATGTGAATATTATTTGGAACAACTGTTGTTTGGTATATTTGATTTGGTGATTGAATGTTTTCACGTTTTATGTGAATGCAAACTATTTCTTGGACCTGCCACTACTATTTTGAATTGCTAATGTGTTGACTAGGAAATGTTAGACATGCGACATTTGTTGACTTAGACTAGGGTAGCATTTCTATGCTATAACGTGATGCCTAGCTAAGAATTGACTGACCTAGTCCAGGGTAGCTTGTGTTCTAGGCCTTACTACTGCATCAGGTTAGAGTCGCCAGTGGCCCTGCATTGAAATCTCAAGATGTATTAAAGATTATTGATTGGATAGATTATTGATTTGGATTGATTATTGATTGGATTGATTATTGATTGGATGGATTATGGATTGATTGATTGATGGTTGGAGTGTTTATTAGATATTTGCCTTAGTCGCATGTAGCAATTAAACTCTATCAGGTCCACTATTACTTTTGTAACTAAACTCTATGAACTCACCAGTGTAAGCTGACCTTTTTAGCATGTGTTCTCAGGTTTAAGGTGATAGCTCACTACTGGAAGACGCTTGGTAAGGGGCATGGTCATAGGCAACTCTGATGATAAAACGGGACCGCTTTAATTACCTTTTGGGCCTATTTTCGCACTACTTTCATTAATGTATACTTATGGTTTTCGATTAATGAACCTTATTCTAAATAAATGGGATAAAAACCATTCTTTGTACCTTATGTTGTGATACCAAGATTGTAGCACCCAAAGACTAGTATGCTTCCGCTAGACTGTATTTTCGGGGTGTTACAGATTGGAATTAGAGCCAAGGCTATAGAGAACTGGGTATATTTTCAAAACCTAGACTATAACCACTTTTCCAAAAACTTAACCCTATGACCGCCACGTGCCTGCCTGCCAAGCTGAAGCCTCGCGTATGACTAGTGTAACATATTGGATTTCATAAACACATCACATATATAAAATATGGGGCGTATAATATAGGTTTTCAGAGAGAGAAAGTGGAAGAGTTTAGGGAACTTAGTGAGACAAATAAAAATGATATTATGAAGCTCCAGCCCTCTACCTTGGGAGGTAGAGGGTATTTATAGATTCTTACAAGACACGCCTCCACGGTGTTACTTAACTAACTACTAATTAACATAACTTGACTATGACTACGAGCTTTCTAACGAATACATATACTTGAGGTAACCGACTCTTTAACTAACAGATTTTCTAAATCCTAACAATCTCCCCCTAAGGGAGGTCACCTCAATTTACATTAAATACAAACAGATATTACATTTTGATTGTTCTTGGATTCTTGATTAAGTTCTTTGCTCTGTAGCCGTAGTCTTTGATTCTTCATGTTCTGCATGTTTTGTTAATCCAAGTGGAAGTCTTTAACTGATCCACGTGATGATGAGTTCGAAATGCGATTGAGATCATCATCGGCTACCATAAATCTCGACTCTTTCTTTGTAGTGTTGCCATCATGTGATGTTGTGACATTTGGACCAACATGCTCACATTCTGGATCATGATATCTTCTCATCGAGTTGCGAAGCTTTGTTGATTCATGATATTTGCAAAGCAAATAAGAGGTTTATGGAGTGAAAATATCAGAGTCGTTGATGAAGATATGCACTTATCATGAATTCTTTAGACATGAATGTGATGTGTGAGCATGCGGCTATGGATTGACTCCTCAATTTCGATCACCGCAAACGTTGGGTGTACCCGCATACAACAATAGTTAAAAAGCGCACGAAAGTGTCTTTGATCACTTTCGTTGAATTGCGGTACACGGCCCTTGGTTCCCCGTTGATCGACAACTGCGTGATCGTATAATTTCGAAGAATCTCCTTGACATGGTTTCGCATGCTCTAGTTTACCGTTCTCAAACCGGAAGTCTCAAAGAAGACAACACGGAGTGAGTGAACCAGCAAATTGAGGTTTGCTGATTGAAGAAAATGATTTGAAAACAATCGTGTATTGCTTAATATAAAGTGTTTTGAAATACAACGAAGGTTTTAAGGAAAATCAATTATCAATCATAAATACCTTTTATTTTGAAATATTAATACACAGTCGATGTGTAAGAGAAAAGAATTTTTGAGCACAACGACTGGTTTTTCAAAGGTATCCGTCAATCCATTTCTTGGACCAAGGTTGATTAAAGGTGTGAATCGCCCCATTATTTCTGTCCAGTTGTCACATGTTTGATCTAATGGATATATCTCACATGCCACCTACCAAGAGCTTGTTTGATGTTGGCTCTAGAAGGTTTTCCATCTTCATTGTGAATATGTGAACATATCACTAATATGTTCTAGCAATACCACAAGGATAATGCGTAGGACTCTTAAGATATATTTTCACTTTCCACATTGTGTGAAACAGTGAGTCTTCATTGATTGTGTCCTAGTGAGATTTATTGATGATCTCGTGGCTCTTGACTCAATAGTGCACATTTAGTTCCCATGCCGGAGACTAGGGAGAGGGTCTCCTTCTTCAATATCAACAATCTCTAAGAGAAAGTCGATAGATAATGTAGGTTCCTCGTGAGAATGAAACAAGTCCTTTTAAGAGGAACTTGAGTAGTTTAGGAAGTTGTAGTGCAGTGCGTCATTGGGTCCATGACGTCTTGTCTTCAATACCGGTGTTACCTTGGTAACCACCAGTAGCATATGAATTGAACCCGGTTTCTGCCCTAAGGTTGAAATAATGGAGGGCTATTTCTTTTCACCCTTTTCTCATTCATTTCTTTTCATTCTTCAACCCCTTCAGTGCTTACCAAGATTTCATAACTAGAACCTTGTTGGGTTAGTTCCAGTTCTAGCTCTATCTCACCAAGAGCACTCTTCCCATTTCTCACTTTTCTCCTTTTTTCCATCATACCTAAGGACTTCTACACTATCTAGTGGATTGTCCCTTGGTAGATCCCTCCGGCACTAGCAGGATCGTGGGAACGAATACCTAACCTAACCTTCCTTATATCTCCATGCATAAAGTAAACTTGGTCGGTCCTTTTGGTATTGTTCTTCTGCCAATGAAACCAATTGAAAATCAATCCAGGTATTTGTGATACATGATCAAAGTATTTTGTACCTGAATTTTTTTTGATATTTTAGAAAAGCTCCCCCTCAACATGTGCATCATAGATTTGAAATTGCTTTAGCTCATGGAGGCAAGAGGACTTGAGAATCTCAGATTAGCAATAAAGAATTCACTTCTTTGATCAACATTTTCTAAAGATATCGACATCACTTTCCCGATCAAAATTAGTATTTTAAATACTTAGTCAAAGATATTTTGGGAAAGGATGTGGTTTTCTAAAAGTTGCTTCCCCTCAATATGTGCATCGAGATTCTAAAGAGTTTTGCACATATTAGTGGGAACATGCACTTTGAGACAAATCAATTATGTTTTAATCCCTTATGGTTTAAGATAAATGCTCCCCCTTAACATATGCTTGGAAAATTTGAAATCATTTGGCATATGTAGGGAGGAGATCTTACTAATCAATTTCAAAACCATTTATCGAATTATCAGTTTAAATCCAATTTAAATCACAAATTCTCCCCCGATCACAATTTTCAAATCCATTGAGATTTGTGATCTCTATTGATTTAAATTGGTTTTGAAAGATTTTGAGGAGAATTGTGACTTGCTTTTAACACTTTTAACTGATAAGGATCAAATTCTGAGACTTCAAACTCCAATGATTAAACATGCTTACGTATCTTTTGAAAACACAATCTTAGACAAGGTCTGGATCCAATTGATCAAAAATATTGTTCATTTTGATTATCCAAAGTTAGACCTTGCTCGATTACGTGCCAATTGTTTGAAAAATAACTTTTTGATTTGATAGAAATCATTCTCCCCCTCAATCAATGACATATGTTGTTGATTGAGCGTAAGAGATTTTGTCAAATGATAAGTCCAAATGATTTACAGATATTCCGAGTTATTTTCAAAGCAATTTTGTTTTCATAAGATGACAAATATTTTTCAGAAGAATGTTTTAGAAGGAAAAATATTTGTTAAGACACATTTGTCTTTTAAAATCAGAGCAAGAGGTTTCAAAAATTAATTTAAGTATGGCTCTGTTCTTTCCTTTTTAAAACTGGCTACTGCCTGAAATGACAATAAACTACCATTTTTCTCCATCCCATTTTTTTATTTTTTATTTTTTTTAAAGTTTTTTGTACAATCGAACTTCATCTAAAGACCCGTGCCATTCTTTGAATGACAACTCAAAGTCCGTAGATGTTATTGAAGAACATAAATAGATGGAAAAATAATACTTTTAGGCTTTTTCAAAGATTTTCTGATTTTTTATGGATTTTTGAAATTTTATACTTTTCTGTTTTATTTTTGTGGGTTTTATAATTTTGTATTTTTCTTTTTGAATAAATATGTACAAGAGATGGATGAAGAGAAACCATTACTCCTCGTCTTCCTCTTGAAGACGTTTGAGTGTTTCCGGTTGTAGACTTTTTAGAGCAAGTCGTGGAAGGATAAACTCAAAACGTTCTCTAGGAAGAGCTTTAGTGAAGATGTCTACTAACTGATATTCAGTCTTCACAAAATATAGTTCCACCACACCATTCTCCACTTGCTCCTTGATGAAGTGATGTCGAATGTCGATATGCTTTGCTCTTGAATGTTGAACGTTGTTGCATGAGAGAGCAATGGCACTCTTGTTATCACAGTACAGAGGGATTTTGTTGCATTCAAAGCCATAGTCAGACAATTGGTAGCTCATCCATAGGATTTGAGCACAACAAGATGACATGGCTATGTATTCTGCCTCTGTAGAGGATATTGAGGTACTCATTTGTTTCTTTGAAGACAAGCTCACAAGCTTATCACCCAAAAACTGAGCACCTCCATACGTAAGCTTCGACGCGGTATCTTGACACTCGCATGGTCGCAAGATCTGCATAGGATGTTAGTGACATACCGTGTCCTTCGTAACAAAGTCCCATGTTGATGGTTCCTTGGAGATACCGAAAGGCTCGTTTAACCGCTTCAAGGTGCTTTTTGGTAGGCTTTGCCTGGTATCTAGCACACATGCTATAGCGTAATGTAATGCAGTCTCTGCGGCCCTGGCAAGCGTAAGTACATCGAGGATCCAATCATAGTAAATGATATTTAGTTTGGTCAATCAAGATCCCTGAGTGGTCCTCATCCAGTTTAGTACGCTCCACCATGGGAGTGTCAACAGGGTCACAAGAATCAAATTCAAATTTCTTTAAGATTTCATTAGCATATTTAGATTTATTGATAAAAATGCCTCCGGGACTTTGTGAAATTTGTAATCCCAAGAAAAATGACATTTGTCCCATCATTGAAATTTGAAATTTGGAGCTGTTAGGACCTAAGATATATCAACCTTATCACAAAGTACCCACGTTAACCAAAGTTATGCGTAGAACTCGTGTAACCCAAACACAAACATATGCGTAAAAGAAAGAAAAGATAAAGATGGTGACTTGATGTTTTAAACAAAACCGTGTCTGTGTAGAGGATAAAGATAAACACAATAAGTTGTATATTCCTTGAAAGAGAAAATACACACACACACACACACACACTTTCAAGCACACCCCTCAAATGACCATTTGAGGGGTATTTATAGTCCAAGGGACTTGATGCCCTAAAGGCTTTCTTATGGGCTCGGTTTGGACTTGGATTGGGCTTGGATCGTTTGAGGGTATACAAGGCTAGCTTAACTAAACTCATACCCATTTAGCTTAGCCCAATCCACGAGCCCTTTGACTATTCTATCACGATATCTAACATACGTTACAAAGTTCCTAAACGTGAATGACCATCACTTCTAATAAAAACTATTAAGGCTAACAATCTCCCCCTAAGGGGTGGTCATTCAAAAGATGCTCCACTTGATTAGGTCTTTACTTTTCTCGAGCTTGAACTTTGTGTGTAGATATAGAATAGTCTTGATTCTTTGTTCCTTCATGCTTTGTGATCTGATAATGTGGTTGTTTGCCGTTGTCAACTTCATTGGTTAGGTGTCTCCACGCCTTTCTCCACCATGCTCACACTTCTATTTGACTTTGAGTTTCCAATGATGAAGTTCTCGAGTCTTTACACTTTGTAGATTCTTTGACATTGACGAAGAATCATCTTTAACTTTGAGGAGCCTTTGATTTTGATGAGAACTTTCATGTGTTGTTGGTATGAGCATGTGGCGAGTCAGCACGATCCATCCGCTCCGGAGCTTCCATAAGAAGAAAACATAAAACAGTTAGTAATAAGCGGATTCCGGCACTTACAAGTTTGAATTTCGAGGGTGTTAACGGCATAGTGTGAAAACACATCTCTAATTCTCACAAAGGCCGCTCCTGAACTGGAGTCCCACAAGTGAGATAACGCGATATACCGAGTACATCTATTCAGATGAGTCGCCGAGGTACACCAAGCATCACCACGATCGTGAGACCGTTTGAGACACACTGCGTAATCCACGGAGTTACCGGAAGTGACCTGCTGTCGTGGTCGCTTGATGTTGACCCCGGCAGAGTTTCCATTCAATCATCAAGATCACAGATGTGAAACTTCTCATAAATGTTCTCGAAAATTGCTAAGATCCTGCGTAGGACTCTATAATATATCACTTGTGTCCTTATTGATGAACAACAAGCTATGTCATGTCATGTGTTCCTATGAGATCTTTTGATGAATCTCGTGGCTCTAGACTCAGTTATTGCATTTTGGTTTTCCGAAAGTGAGACTAGGAGAGGGTCTCCTTCTTCAATATCAACAATCTCTAAGAGAAAGTCGATAGATTATGTAGGGTTCCCAGTGAGAATGAAACAAATCCTTTTGAGAGGAATTGAGTGGCTAGAAGGTTAGTGCAGCAAGGCCACCGTCCATGACGTCTTTGTCTTCAATACCGTGTCATCTAGTGACAACCAGCATATGAATTGAACCCGGTTTTTGCCCTAAGGTTGAATAATTGGAGGGCTATTTCTTTTCACCTTTTTCATACATTTCTTTTAATTCTTCAACCCCTTCTTTCTCCTTTCTCACATTACTCCTTTTTTCAATCATACCTAAGGACTTCTAATACTAACTATTGGTGATGTCCTTGGGTAGATCCCTCCGGCTCTGGCGGATCATAGGACTAATTTCCTATCCTTAGTCACCTTATAACTCCATGACTGTCCTATTGTTGCCATAAAACCATTTTCTTGAAAATCTCACAAAGTGTTTATGATAGAAAACATGTTTGAGACACTCCGAGAGTTTTATATTTTCATAAACACTCCCCTTCACATGTGCTTATGAGTTTTAACAAAAATATGCACATCGAGGGTAGAGTTTGCACTTTTTGAATTGATCGGCTCATGATAGACAATTCCCACGAGACACGGTTACGTTGCCTAGTTAAAGAGTTCCATTGTCACGTTTTAGGTGACAACTAGCTCTAATAACTAACTTGAAGTTGTAAACACTCCTTGAAAAGGAGGTTAGACCCATGAAGGTGCATATCTATCACAAGTTTCTCGAGATGGTACACTTACTAACATTGATTCCGTCACATTCATTGGTTCCGCCTGAGTCGAAGCTCATTTTGAGATTCAAACAATGATCATTAAACTTTTTGATCACATTTTAATCACGCCTCCTCCCTCAAAAATAGCATATTCGTGATATTTTTTATATCAACGGATTAAACAACATTTTAGAATCTTTTGGGGAGACAAACGGATTTGATTTAAGCATGAATATGGAACATTTTAGTTTTATACTACCCCTTTAATAAAGCATAATCAATTAAAGGGTTTTAGAGGGAGTTATCTTGAGCACAAAATATTTTGAAAGATTTTGAAAATCTTTTGAACAATCTTGAAAAGGTGCTCAAGATGATGATGATTTCTCACCATTTTTTTTTAAATGTAGTGCAATCAAGCGTAATTTGATTTTTCTATAAAAGCACGAGTTTTGATTTGAAAAAATAATCAAAAGTTATCATTTTAGTCCGGTTTCGCATCAAGTATACGAAAGCCATTATTTGAAGAAATTTTGAGAAACGACATGTTTTAGAAAACAATAAAGAACTCTCGCTCAAGCATCTGTACATACCCGTATCATTGTTGAATGACATTTCTAGAAACGTACTGAATATCGATTATACGAGAGACATGTCGTGAGAAGAATATTTTTGGATTTTTGATTTTATATTGTTTTTGTATTTTTGAAATTTTATATTTTTATATTTTGCTTTTGTTGGTTTTTCAAAGTTTGTATTTTGTTTTTCAAAAATATTTACAGCGAAGCTTTTTGGAAAAAATCATTTTCAAGAAGAATCGAGAAGACGCTCTAACTCCTCAAGGGTTAGGCTTCGATTCCAATCGCCAAACTAAATACTCAAACTTTCTTTTGGAAGGGCTTTAGTTAATAGATCGGCGAGTTGGTAATCTGTCTTCACGAAGAATAATTCAACAGTATCATTTTCGACGTACTCTTTGATGAAGTGATAGCGGACACGGATATGCTTAGTCTTTGAGTGATGAACAGGATTGCATGATACGGCTATGGCACTTTTCGAGTCACAATACATAGGTATTTTATTGAAAGTAAAGCCATAATCTGAGTTGTGTTATCATCCATAGAACTTGAGCACAACAAGCAGATAGAGACACATACTCAGCTTCAGCGGTTGAAAGTGCAAAGGCAATCTTGTTTCTTTGAAGACCAGCTTACTAACTTTTCACCCAAAATTGTGCTCCTCCGATGTACTTTTGTCAGTAACTTGATCACTGCGTGGTCCGCATGATCCTAAAAGGCAATTAGATCAAATCCGATTCCTTCGATACCAAAGTCCCATGTGAATGGATGTCTTCAGGTACCGAAAGATCCTTTTAACCTCTTTGAGGTG
Organism: Chrysanthemum makinoi; assembly: GCA_910596185.1. Classification (NCBI taxonomy): domain Eukaryota; kingdom Viridiplantae; phylum Streptophyta; class Magnoliopsida; order Asterales; family Asteraceae; genus Chrysanthemum; species Chrysanthemum makinoi. The sequence continues at coordinate 33,059,115 of OU343220.1, read as the reverse complement.
CTGTTCGTAGGCTTTGCCTGAAACCGCTAATAAGCAAACAAAGAAATGAATATCCGGTCGACTAGCGAAGAAGATACATGAGAGAACCAATCATGCTCCGATATTTCTTCGGATCAATAGGTTTCCCAAACAAATCGGCTCCAATTTTTGGTGAAGTTACCATTGGTGTTTCGACCGAGTCACAATTATCCATACCATGATTTTTCAAAATCTCAGTTGTGTATTTAGCTTGATTTATAAAAATTCCACGTGGGGATTGATGTATTTGTAAACCAAGAAAGAATTTTAGTTCCCCATCATGGACATTTCAAATTTACTTTTCATGAGATTTTCAAAATGTTTTGAAAGATTCGGATTAGTGGACCCAAAGATGATGTCGCCCACGTAAATCTGAACAATCAAAATGTCGTTTTTGCATTTTGTGTAAACAAGGTAGGATCAACTGTGCCTTTGGTGAAATTGTTTTGGGTAAGGAAAGAGGACACACATACCACGCCTCGAGCTTGTTTCAATCCATAGATTGCCTTTTTGAGTTTGTAGACGTAGTCTTGATGTTCCATGTCTATGAAGCCTTCGCCGACTCACGTACACTTCTTCTCGAGTTCCATTCAAGAACGCGGTCTTAATGTCCATCCGATAAACCGTGATGTTTTTGTGAGCATGCATAGGCTAAGAAAATCCCGGCTTCTAGTCTAGCTACCGCGAATGACTCTTCAAAGTCTATCCCTTCCTCTAATCCTTTGGCCACAAGACGAGCTTTGTTAATAACGTCATCTCTTCATCCCTTTTGTTCTTCCATAACCATTTGAGATCAATGACACGAATGTCAATTGGTCTTGGAACCATTTCCCAAGAGTCATGTAGACGGTATTGGAGAAGTTCCTCCCGCATTGCTTCTATCCATGCGGGTCCCCATTGCCTCGCTTAATGTTCTTTGGCTCTATATTGCTAATTGAGCAAAGGTAAATGCATAAGTCGGAATCGGTGGCAAGTTGACGCCTCGCCTCGGAATTGGCCTTGAAGGTTCACCAATAACTTGTTCAATTGGGTGGTCTTTTGTCCACTTCAAAGTAGAAGGATACCGTTGGTTATACGTATGCGAGTTAGATGGTTCTCGTAAGCTTGAAGATGATTCGGCTGATTCCGTAGCAAACGGGTTTTCAAATAAGTCGTCATCTAACATTGCATCGTTCTGGTTTTGGTTTTGCTCATCAACTGCCGGTAGAACGGGTGCAATAACTGTAGTAGATGTAGATGATGTTGATGGAGTTGGTGCATTGGTTTCGACCGTTGTAGATGCATCTTCTGTTGGTGGTGGAGGATGATGTTGAGCGGGTGCAGCGGAATGATGGTTTGATGCATTTGTCGAGGTTCCACCATAGTATTCATCGAACATTAACTCAAAGAAATTCTCCCATTCTTGTTCTTTAGGATTGTCAAACGAAGTTGATTGAGCTCTTTGAGGTACGAGTACTGAACTGATGTGTCCGTAAGTCTGCCGGTTTAGTGCGGGTTCTAGAGCGAGTCTCTCGAAGCCATATGTGAAAGTTCACAAACTTCACATTCATCGCCTCCATGATCCTCCTAGTTCTCCTGTTATACACCCCTAATGCCCTCGAGTTATCTGAATATCCAATGAAGATTCCAATATCACCTTTTGCTTTCAGTTTTCCAAGATCTTCTCTCTCATTCGTAGGATAGCACAAAGCGCCAAATACGGAAAGTAAGAGATATCCGTTTTCTCGTTGTTCACAAGCTCATATGGGGTTTTATTGAATCTTGGATGGATAAGGGATCGGTGATGAGTGAAACAAGCAGGGCAACAAAGATCAACCCATAGAAATAACTGCACTAGAATAGATTAGCATTGTGCGAGCAGCTTCCACAAGAGTTCTATTTCGTTTTTCAACTACCCCATTCTACTGTGGAGTTCTAACAACCGATGTCCGATGTGATTCCAACATCTTCAAAATAAGATCTTAACTCCTGATTAGTGAATTCAGGCGTTGTCTGTTCTTACAACCCTTACTCGAGTTTGAAGAAGTACTTGAATTCGTTTCAGAAAGGTGATGATGATGCTTGGTGCTTCGTCTTTTGATCTCATAAACTTAACCCATGTATATCTTGAATAATCATCGACGATGACAAGAATATACTTTTCCCATTAATGCTTTCAACTCTCATTGGGCCACATAAGTCCATGTGCAACATATGCAACTTTGCTTCCTAACTAGGTACGGATTTGGGTTTATATGATGCTCTTTTGCTTTTTCCTTGTTCGCATGATGGACATAAGTGATCCTTGGTGTATTTGAACTTTGGAAGTCCGCTGACGATGTTGTCTTTGGCAAGATTGTTGATGGTGTCAAAATTGAGATGAGATAACCTTCTATGCCACAACCAGACTCGTGTTCCGATGCTCGTGTCATAAGACATATTGGTGATGAAGAGGCCATTTGATTGATGTCGATAGCATACAAGTTTGTATCACGATTCCCTGTTAAGAGATCAGTGCCATCCAAGTTTCTAACGAAGCAAGCATTTCTCCTAAAAGCAACATCTAAATCTGCATCACGAACCGCCCCTGACCAAAACAAATTGTGTCCCAACCCTTCAACATAGTAAACTCGAGTGATCAAATAATTTCCAAAAGGTAGATCTCCATAACCCATGATAGCTGCTACATGATCATTTCCAAAACGTACGGTTCCCATGAATTTCCGGACGAAATTGATCAGCAGCTTCGATTCCCGGTCATGTGCTTGGAGCAACCCGAGTCGACGATCCAAAGACAAATTTCGATAACCGCCAAGAATGTAAAAAGAATATTGTGGAAACCGCTTTGATTTTGGTTCCTTTGGGTTAGAGGTAAAATCCTCGATCACACTCGAGAGGTTTTCAGGAAGTCCTGGTTTATCACTCATTGTTCCATTCTCGAGTGTGAAAGTTCTACCTGTGGGTTTCCAAATATCATCCCTAAAGTATACACGTTGGTTCCTGTCAGTAGTGTAAAGCCTAAGTTTTGCAACTAGTCTTCCTACTCTTTTAGCGTAATTACTTTTTGGGACGTTCTTCTTAACAAGCTTATCATTCACATTCTTAGAAACACAATCATCTTGAACATTTAAAGATTTCTTGCAAGTTAAACAAAGAGATTCAACACATTCATTAGACTTAGCAAGTTTCATAGGTTCAATACATTCAGATGAAATGTATTTCTTATTCAAAAGTAAATTCCTAGGGTGTTCTTCTACTTTCTTCTCTTTATTCAAGCTACTACTCCTAGAGGCATGCGAGACTCTATTGTTCCTTGTATTGCTCTTAGGCTTTAGTCTGCTGCTCCTAGAGGTGCTTTCTAGTCCTGTAGAAGGTGAGGCACACGCATTAGGATTCACATTTTTATGAAGGGAGGTGGTTTCAGCTTTCCTAGTCTCTTTAGAGTGCTTTTCTAAACTTATGTCCTTTGTTCCATATGTTTTAGATGTGGAGGCAGACGCATTAGTGGTACTCATCTTAAAAAGGCCAAGTGCTAAAACTTTTGGTTTCTCGATAACCGCTTTTCCCTTATCAACATTTTGTTTAGGTAGGGCATGTGGAGTGACTGGTTTTGATGAAACATTTTTCTCATTGACTTTTGGAGGAGGCATAGAAATGCATATTTTGGTTTGGAAACCGGTTTGGGAACATTTGCTTTCTCCGCAGTCAATGGTTTTTAATCACAGTATCCACTGCCTTTCCTTTTTGACTTTCCAAATGAGCCCTCAAAAGATCATTTTTCGCTTTCATGTCATTGTAGGCACGCTCATACGACAATTTGTCATATTTGCATTCCTCAGTTTTCGATCAAGTTGTTTAAAATATGACACATTTTCTTTTCAAGTTTTTCAAGAGCTTTTTCATATTTTGAAACAATTTCGAGGTCTCATCCTCGAGTCTTTCATGATCTTCAACAGAATATGTTTGCAAAATGATGGACATAATATCAGTAGTCTAACATCTTCAAGAGTGAATCATTTAGATTTTCCAAAACTTTGATGTGTTCAACACTTTCATTAGCTTGCTTTACCGGGGATTTATGGTCCTTGACAAAGTCAACTGTTTCTTTCAAAAAGGCTTGTTCAAAATGAATTACCCTGGAGTTGATGTTAGTCACCGAGGCAATTTGAGTTTCAAAAACTTTTTGTTCAATATCAAAACTATTAAACCGGATGTTTGTTGTAATATTGGTTTTAGTTTTAACAGTCTCTTGAAGATCTGCAATTCTCATTTTCACATTTTCCAAAATACTTCGCATCACTTGTGTTAAAAGGATTGTTTGAAGACATTTGTTCAATGTTCGAAAGAGATTTGGAGACAACAACTGGTTTTGAAACTGATTTTGAAACTGGTGTTGACACTTTGTTTGAAACACTTGGTTTGGTGGTAAACGTTGATTGAGAAACAAACGAAATACCATTAATTTTGTTCCATGTGTTATAATCAATTGGTTTGATTTCTGGATGTTTTGTTTCATTTTTGATCTACTCTCCTCAGATAGTTCCAACGCTTCAAGAGAATCATGCACAAATATGGGTTCATGCAAAGGTTTTCCATTGTGCAACACATTCGAGATTTCGAGCTTTCTTGAGGAAACCAAGAGGTGAGTTACCAAGAGCCATTTTATTTGTAGTATGAAAAATCGGATTTACTTGATTAGAAAGCATCTTGATTGTCTTAGCGGAATGACCCGTTGTAAGAAGCAAATTATCCAATTTCTTGATTTTTCCGTTTTATCGAGAATTTCATCAAGAAGAGAATCTTCTCGCTTTGCAAAATCAGAGCAATCAACTGCTTCTTCTCTTTTCAAGATCGAAAATGCTTTTGTTTAGAAAGTTGGTCATTTAGATCATAAATTTCCTTGTTTAAAGATTTGATTTTCAAATTCAGATTCACATCAAGTGTGTCATACTTGAGTTGCAAATCTTTTCTCTAAAAACAGAATCTCGATAACCAATTTCTAACTTTGAAATTTTGTTTGTATGAAATTCATAGGCTCTGGCGTGCTTCTTGTAACTCTCAAGCTCATCGGTCAATTTAGCATTCGCGGCCTTAACTTCGCGATTGACCGTTCTAACTTTCTCAACTTCAATGCCACATTGATTGATTAATGATTCAACATAAGAACGTGTTTCCTCATCACCAGATTTTGTGCCACAGCCTCCACTTGGATCCACATATGAGTTTCGGAGTTAGTATTGCTACAACTCGGATTGTCCGTATGTATCATAAGTGGTGCTTTGGCCAGCATTCTGTTCGTCATGAGTAAACACATCACATATGACATTGTTATAGCTTGGATCAATGATTGGTACCTCGATATCTTGTATTGGCCATAGAGAGTGAGAGGTAAGTCGACTCTGTCATACTTAGCTCCTCAAGATTTGCCATGAAGATGCAATTCGCATTGAGTTCCTCGAGGTCTTCCAAATCATCCACAATAGCTAAAAGTCAATTTCCTCGGACTCAACTGAACCCCGCTTCTGCTTATCGCTAACAGAGCTTTCCAAGATAATCACCATTCTTTTTGTGCGGCTTAGTGGGACAATTTCTTGCCATGTGACCCACTCCTTGACAGCTTGTAACACTTAACTGATTACCCGATTCACATTTCCATAATTCCCAACGATCGGAGCGCAACATACCCATTCGATTACCCATCGCTCTATTCCCAACATTCCGTCTAATCTGATTTCCAACATTCGACCCAACCGATACCCCGATACGGAACCGCCGATTACCCATAGAAATCCAAGAGCATATCCTCGCTGATTCCCAATAACTCCAACCATTTGTCCTGATGACCCATATTCACCCGGTTGAGCAATTTTCCTGTATGCAGTGTTTGATGATATCCTTTGGTTGTTGTTAGTAGGTGTGGAATAGCGACCTTTGATTACTTTTCCCAAGAGAGAAAGTATTTGCGACATAGGGTCTTCTTGATCGATTCAGATCGGATTCCTTGTTCCCTGGTATTGTGGATACCGTTGTTGAAAGACTTGTTGTTCTTGTGGATAGAATTGTTGTGGTGGTTGTGGAATGTATTGCCGCAAGTTGTTGTTGTTGGAAGATGATGAAGCTTGTTGTTGTGTATTCACTGAAGGTTGAGTCTTTGCAATAAGTGCCAATGGATCATGATTCTTTGCCAATCTTTCTTTCCCGACTTCATTCGCTTCAGCTTGGTTTTGTTTCGAAAATCGCTTAGTTGATCAAAGTTCACCGATGATGTAAGTCTTTTGTTTGGTTGACAATAGTGACATATCGCCCCATTCTTCCGAAGATTGTTCAGAACTTGATGTTTTGAACGATAGTTCTGGGTGTCAACTTGTTTCTGATTAGCTCATTCATCAAAGTGCAAAACCTTCCATAGTAGTATTCAATGGATTCTCCCGAGTAGATGTGAACTTTTCCCATTCAGTTAGCAACTTGTTCTCCATGTCTTGTTGACCAATTTCTGTTCCTTGACAAAGTCGTCTAACACGCCCCACATATCGAAAGCAGCTTTCACAACCGCCTACCGCAAAGAAAGATGTCTATTGGTAAACCCACTTGGATAATATGAATTGCCATGTCATCTGCTTCGACTTGTTTCTGATCCTCTGCAGTGTATTCAGATTCGTATTGAAGACGAGAAGATGGTTGGACGGGAGGTGTTGCATCTGCATTTCCGGGTACATGAACTTGTCGAGGCTTGAAGGGTCCATCCCGAATGGATTTAATCATGAGTTTTCCATTAGGTTTGGTCTTGATGTAACGAAGCATACGACTTGTCCATTGAAGATAACCACCTTTAGCCAACATAGGAGGTCGGTTTTCAGACCGGCGCATGAATGTCTTGTTGAGTAGCCATTGATGAAGGTATGATCTGATAAAGTTGATGTAGGATCGATTCAACGATAAAGGAGTTGTGGTTGATGAAGATTTAACTCGGTTGAGGTGATTCGAAAGTCGCATCGTAACCTTGGTTCTTAAAACAATTTCGCCCAAAATTTGAAATTCACTATAAAAATCAATTCTAAGGTCGTATGAAAAATTTGAGTTATGACAATTTTGACGCCAAAATTTGACCCAAAATTTGAATTTAGGCCCAAAAATTTGAATTTTTGACCAAAATTTTCACAGCTAAACCAAAATTTGAATTTCGCGTAAAAATTGAACGTTTAGTCTCCTTTTTTTTTTTTAACCTTTGTGGGTAGAAAAAAGCTTAGGCGTAGAGAACTGGGTTACGAAAGTAGGAAATGGTTACGAGTAGGATCTTATGCGTAGGAAGCTTATGCGTAGGATTCCTTAGGCGTAGGATCTTAGGCGTAGGATCTTATGCGTAAGTTTAAAGTTACGAGTAGAAAAAAGTTATGCGTAAGATTTAGCTTATGCGTAAGGAAAACTTAGGCGTAAGAAAAATGCTTATGCGTAAAGTATTCTACGCGTAAGTCTAAACTTATGCGTAAGATTAGGGTTTAGCCCAAAAATCCTTTACACTATCACAGTGTTAGAGATATCCAAAAGTCGAAGTGTTCCACAAACTTATCCAAGTGAGGGAAGCAAAGTCACCGCTTAAGCTCAAGAATCAAGCACCAAAAGTTGAGTAGAACCTTATGTGTAGTTGACTTTCTTACGAGTAGAACTAAGGTTTTGACCTACTCGTAAAAAATTTCCAATGATTCAAACGATTTCTCTTGCACTGATAGCCTTAAAAACACTCCAATAACACAAATCTTTTGACCTTTTTCACCCAAAGTGCTTATAAAAGTTACGAGTAGAAATGACCACCTGCAAAAACACGAGTTCAAAATGAAGAAAAACACGTAAAGCTTCAACTTTTGCAAAAACTGAAACTTTAGCACCAAATAAACCTTAAACCACAAGAATCTTGAATTTTAAGTGCAAAAATTAAAGCTTTATGCGTGACACTTTTGAGAACGAAACTACGCGTAACACCACAAAAAAAAACTTCAACCAAAACACTCCTAAACCATTGTTAGGCGATTGATACCAATTGTTAGGACCTAAGATATATCAACCTTATCACAAAGTACCCACGTTAACCAAAGTTATGCGTAGAACTCATGAAACCCAAACACAAACATATGCGTAAAAGAAAGAAAAGATAAAGATGGTGACTTGATGTTTTAAACAAAACCGTGTATGTGTAGAGGATAAAGATAAACACAATAAGTTGTATATTCCTTGAAAGAGAAAATACACACACACACACACACTTTCAAGCACACCCCTCAAATGACCATTTGAGGGGTATTTATAGTCCAAGGAACTTGATGCCCTAAAGGCTTTCTTATGGGCTCGGAATGGACTTGGATTGGGCTTGGATCGTTTGAGGTTATACAAGGCTAGCTTAACTAAACTCATACCCATTTAGCTTAGCCCAATCCACGAGCCCTTTGACTATTCTATCACGATATCTAACATACGTTACAAAGTTCCTAAACGTGAATGACCATCACTTCTAATAAAAACTATTAAGGCTAACAGGAGCCCATCTCCTTAGAAAAACGGTCACATTCATTGGGGTCAGTTGAGGCAAAAATAATATCAACATAGATTTGAACATGAATTAAGTGTTTGCACGACTTTCCGGTGAACAATGTCGGATCAACTGCCTCCTTTCACAGATCCATTAGTTAGAAGAAACTTTCATAGCGCGTTGTGCCATGCCCTTGGAGCTTGCTTCAAACTGTAGAGGGCATTATTCAAGCGATAGACATGAGTAGGATGCTCTGGATTCACAAAACCCGAGTGGCTGGCGTATAACCTCTTTCAAATCTTCGTTAAGAAAAGCGGTCTTTACATCCATCGATAGACTACCATATTCTTACTAGCGGCGTTAATAGAAGATTCTGATTGTCTCCGATCGTGCAAATTGGGCAAATGATTTTTCAAAGTCAATACCTTCCTCTTGACAGTATCCTTTCGCAACCAGTCGAGCCTTGTTCTTTAGCACATCACCATGCTCATCAAGTTTTGTAGGACCTTAGATATATCAACCTTATCACAAAAATCCAACACGTTATGCGTAGAACACGAACAACACAAACACAAACATATGCGTAAATAAAGAAGGAAATATTAAGGTGATGGTGACTTGAATATATGAAACCGTGTATGTGAGAGAAAAGATGAACACAATATGTTGTATTGCTCCAAAGAAAACACACACACACACACTCAAGCACACCCCTCAAATGACCATTTGAGGTATATACCTCTAAATACAAGATGCCCTAATGGGATTTCCATGGGCTTGGATGACAACTTATACAAGGCTAGCTTAACATAACATTTAGCCATTTAGCTTAGCCCAATCCATGAGCCCGTTGACTATTCTATCACGATATCTAACACACGTTACAAAGTTCCTAAACATGAATGACCATCACCACTAATAAAAACTATTAAGGCTAACAATCTCCCCTAGGGGTGGTCATTCAAAGATGCTCCACTTGATTAGGTCTTTTCTTCAGGTACAGAACTTTGTGTGTTGATATAGAATAGTCTTGATTCTTTGTTCCTTCATGCTTTGTGATCAGATAATGTGTTTGTACGCGTTGTCAACCGTTGGTTAGGTGTCTCGTGCTTTTCCACCATGCTCACTACTATTTGTCTTTTGGTTACCAATGATGTAGTTCTGGAGTCTTTAAACTTTGTAGATTCTTTGACATTGACGAAGAATCATCTTTAACCTTTACCTTTGATTATGATGAGAACTTTCATGTGTTTGTTGGCATGCGGAAAATACGCACGCGATCCGCTCAAGACTTCCATAAGAAGAAAACATAAAAACAGGTTAGTAATAAGCGGATTTCGTCACTTACAAGTTTGAATTTCGAGGGTGTTAACAGCATAGTGTGAAAACACATCTCTAATTCACACAAAGGCCGTTCCCGGAGTCCCAAATTGAGATAACACGATATACCGGTACACCTCTGATTCGGATGGTATTGAAATTTTGACTTATCACCCACTGCCCAGTAGAGCCGTTTGAGACACACACTAAATCCCGGGGGTACCGAAGTGACTGTCGGGGCTGTTAGATGTTGACTCTGGCGGCGGTTTCATTCAATCATTGAAGATTCAGTTGTAAAACTTCTCATATGTTCGGCAGTTGCTAAGATCTGCGTAGACTCTAGAATATATCACTTGTGTCCTTGTCTTGATGAACAAAGCGATGTCATGTCATGTGTTCCTATGAGATCTTTTGATGAATCGCGTGGCTCTAGACTCAATAAGTGCATTTTGGTTTTCTGGCGGAGACTAGGGAGAGGTCTCCTTCTTCAATATCAACAATCTCTAAGAGAAAGTCGATAGCTTATGAAGGGTTCCGATGAGAATAGAAACAAATCCCTTTTGAGAGGAATTGAGTGGCTAGAAGGTTTAGTGCAGGCCGTCGGGTCCATGACGTCTTTGTCTTCAATACCGGTGTCATCTAAGTGACAACCCGATAGCGGAATGAATTGAACCCGATTTACGCCCTAAGTTGAATATGGAGGGCTATTTCTTTTCACCCTTTTTCATTACATTTCTTTTTAATTCTTCAACCCCTTCTTTCTCCTTTCTCACATTACTCCTTTTTTCTATCATTCCTAAGGACTTCTAAGACTAACTATTTGTGATGTCCTTGGGTAGATCCCTCCGGCTCTGGCGGATCATAGGACGAATTTCCTATCCTTAGTCACCTTATTACTCCATGACTGTCCCATGTTGCCATAAAACCATTTTTCTTGAAAATCTCACTGAGTGTTTATGATAGAAAACATGTTTGAAACACTCGAGAGTTTATATTTTCGAAACACTCCCCTTCATATGTGCTTATAAGTTTTGGCAGAATCTGCACATATAGGGTAGGATTACACTTTTTGAATTGATCGGCTCATGATAGACAATTCCCCATGAGACACGGTTACATTGCCTAGTTAAAGAGTTCCATTGTCAGTTTTTAGGTGACAACTAGCTCTAATAACTAACTTGAAGTTGTAAACACTCCTTGAAAAGAAGGTTAGACCCATGAAGGTGCATATCTATCACAAGTTTCTCAAGATGGTACATATACTGACTTAGATTCCCGTCTATTCATTGGTTCGTGAGTAGAGCTCATTTTGAGATTCAAACACCGATCATTAAACATTTTTTATCATATTTTAATCACGTCTCCTCCCCCTCAAAAATAGCATAATCGTGATATTTTTTATATCAACGGATTAAACAACATTTTTAGAATCATTTGGGGAGACAAACGGATTTGTTTTAAACATGAATTTGGAACATTTTGTTTTAAAAAAAATAGTTTTTTGGCGGGAAAACTTGAGTAAAATTTAAATTTTTGAGGAGACTAAACGTTCAATTTTTACGCGAAATTCAAATTTTGGTATAACTTGGAAAATTTTGGTCAAAAATTCAAATTTTTTTACCCAAATTCAAATTTTTCGGTCAAATTTATAGGAACTAAAATCCAAAATATCTAAATTGCTAAGATATATCAACCTTATCACAAAAATCCAACACGTTATGCATAGAACACGAACAACACAAACACAAACATATGCGTAAATAAAGAAGGAAAGATTAAGGTGATGGTGACTTGAATATATGAAACCGTGTATGTGAAGAGAGAAAGATGAACACAATATGTTGTATTGCTCCAAAGAAAACACACACACACACACTCAAGCAACACCCCTCAAATGACCATTTGAGGGGTATTTATACTCTAAATACAAGATGCCCTAATGGGCTTTCCATGGGCTTGGATTGGACTTGGATTGGATGACAACTTATACAAGGCTAGCTTAACATAACATTTAGCCATTTAGCTTAGCCCAATCCATGAGTCCGTTGACTATTCTATCACGATATCTAACACATGTTACAAAGTTCCTAAACGTGAATGACCATCACTTCTAATAAAAACTATTAAGGCTAACAAGTTTTACTTTGAAGATCCATTTTAGAGCAATGGTCATAGCACAGTCAGGAGCAGGTACTAATTCCCATACATCTAGTCGATCGAACTCATGAATTTCTTTTTGCATGGCATTGAACGGTTGTCTTCGATCATGGATATTTTAACGTCTTTTGGTTCGACCTTAGATAGTACGGAGTTGAAGAAGCACCACAAGGAATCAGTTGCAAGTTGTTTATGAGTGGATATTGGATGAGAAGGGTTTCCAATGATGTTGTCCAATGGATGGTCATGTGTCCATATTCTAAGGTGTTCGTGTAGTTGTTGTTGAGGGACTGAAGTAGCAGAGTTTGGATCTCCTGATGAAGATGGTTCGAAGTTGGTTCAGAGCAAATATGTTCTCAAATGGAGCATCTTCGGAGTAGCAAAGGGTTATCTCCATCATAGTTGCCAGAAACATTTCCATGATGTACACTCGTTGATTGAGGATTTGATGATGATGATGAGTGATCTGGTGAAGCTTCTTGACTCGATGACACGGCTGAAGGGTTATCGTTGGTAGGGTTAGAACGCCACTATTGATGGATTAGGTGATCATTGGCAATAGGTTCATAGTATTCATCAAACATCGGATCAAACGATTTCTTCAAATAATCTTCAGAAGGAGGTACATATGGAACTGCTGTGGTGAGGGTTTTGTACAAGAGAAGAACTAATGGCACTACTTAATGAATGTTGAGATGCGGGTCCAGAACTTGATAGTCCTGGAGCCATTTGCCCAGATAGCTCATCGAATGTGATGTGAATAGTTTCCGTGATATCTCGAGTTCTTTTGTTATAGATTTGGTAACCCTTCTTGTTTGGTGCATAACCCACAAAAACTCCAATGTCCGCCTTAGCTCTTAATTTACCTAAATCTTGACCATCATTCGTTGGATAGCATAAAGCACCAAATACACGAAGGAAGGAGAGTCGAGGTTTTCGATTGTGGACAAGTTAGGTATGGAGTTTTCCATGAGTGGTGTGCATAAGGGAGCGATTTTGGGTATAGCAAGCGGTGGCAATGGCTGACGACCGGAGAAACATTGGAACCTTTGAGTAAATTAGCATTGTTCTTGCGGCACAAGGGTCGATTTAGGTCTTTCAACTACACCGTTACGTTGAGAGAATGCGTGGATTGTCCGTTCGAATAATTCTACAGATCTTGTTAAGTCGAACTGCGGTTGTTTGATAAGTTTGATGATGACATCTGGAGTTTCATCCTTTGTCTTCAAAAACTTAACCCAAGTAAATCGAGAGTAGTCATCAACAACGACTAACACATATTTCTTCCCATTTATCGTTTGCACTCTCATGGGTCCGCACAAATCCATATGAAGAGTATGAAGAACTTCCATAACTGAGTTTGCGGTTTGGGTTTTGGGCATATTTCTTGCTTTTTCCCAATTGGCTTGCTAAACAAAGATGATCTTTTTCATACTTTAATAATGGGTAAGCCTCTTACTAGGTCCTTCGAGATCATTTATGGTGCGAAGTTCAAGTGATTGAGACGACGATGCCATAACCATGACTTTGTTTTCGGAGCCTTTGACAACAAGCAGATTGGAGAAGACTTCATCATGTCTTCGATAGAATGGTGTATAAGTTTGTACCACGTGTTCCTCTTAAAATTACCACACCATCAAGCTCTCTAACGAAAAAAGTATGTTTTCTAAAGGCCACTTCTAGATCGAGAATCCGCAATTGACCGCAGAAAACAAATTATGACCAAAACCTTCAACATAATATACCCGGGAAATTACACTATCACCAACCACATAATCTCCATAACCCATAATTTCCCCAAAATGGTCGTTTCCGAATCTAACAGTCCTGATAAATTTACTCGTGAAGTTCATGAGCCGCGAGCGATCTCCAGTCATATGCTTGGAACAGCTTGAGTCCAGGTACCATAAAATGATTTGAACGACCTGCAGTTAAACACAGACAAGAATGGATGACAGGACAAGTGGGATCCCCATGCAATAATGGGTTCCACTTGGTTAGTAAATGTGATTGGAGCACCCACATCAGAAGTAGAAACAATGATATCATTAGAGGTAGATTATGGGCTTGTAGTAATAGTAGATCTATTCAAAGTATGTTCACTTCTTAAAGGTATAGTTCTACCAGTAGGCATCCATTTCCTAATGGGCATTGATCTAGATAATTTAGGGCACAACTCATTAAGATTGAATTTTTGGCCAGTAGGTATCCATTGATAACCTACATTACTAAATTTTCTTCCTGTTGGTTTCCAATGTTTTCTAGCCCTCTTCCACTTTGGTCTTCTGACCTTCTTATCCTGTTTTCTAGTGTTAACATTTTTTTCAGAAGATTAGATGAGACTTGCTCAAATCATTCACAACATTCATGATTAATACGAGAAATCAAACATTCATTACATGTTTTGCAGAAGTAGCAAAATTAATTAATTACGTGCGCTTATACCTAATACTAGAATCAACACTATTGTCTTATTCAACACAAACTTATTGTTCCTAGGGTGGTCTTCTACTTTCTTCTATTGATCACTCTTAGCTTGCGAGGTCCTATCTTGCTTTGTATTTCACCGGAGGCTTTGACCCGCTTGCCTTAGTGTCATGATTACTCTGTAGAGGGAATGATGGGAACATTAGTTGGTTTTACTACTTTTGCATTCCCGATCTAGAAGTCTTTGGGATCTGAAGTACTTGCAGGAACATCAAAGTTCACATGCTTGACTTTCGGCACAGAACAAGGCATATCATGGGTTGCATGCTTAACATTAGGCATAGAGCAAGGCATAACGACTTTATCTTTCTTACAAAAGGATTTAGGGCATGTTGCTCTTAAGCATTCTAAAAGTTCCAGAGATCGTTTGGCATATAAGCATGCATACCTAACTTCACTATCAAGTGGTTTATTTATGCTATCCTCTTCGACAATCTCACAGAGACATTCTAGACTATCCTTAAGATACGAAAGATATTCTTGAAACACAAGTTCGTTATTTCTAAGATGAGGAGGAATATACTTTATAGTCACAACATACTTAGAATCCGAAGATGCCTTTGGTATAACATTCTCATCACAGACAAGTGGCTTTTTCCCTTTTACCTGACTCCTCAGATTCTCAATTTTCTTTTGTAAAGAAGTTATTTTTTCATTGTTCTTGTCACGAGTGACTTTCATTGAATCGTATAACTCTTTGAAGTGTCGTTTGACCTTTTCATTTTCTTCTAGAAAACTCTCATTTTCTTGTTGTAATACATTAATGATGTTTTGAAGATGAAAGGTTTGAGAATACTAAGAATCTAAAGGAGGAGGTATTTGGGAGCCATTAACATTGTTCTTTTCACCCTTTAATTGTGAAATTTAGGTTTTCAACCTTCTGATCGTGTTACAGTGAGCTCGAATATGCTCGTCACGTTTTCTTATTTCAAAAACTGCATCAAACTCAGGAACATCCGAGGATTTCTTGATATTTGAGGTTTTAACATTTTCTTTGAGATGTTGATATTTTAGTTGCAAATCAAAATGTTCAACTTCCAGCTTAGAATAATGTTTTACCAAATTATCATGATCATCCTGTTCTATTTTATCATGTAATTTTGAATTTGTGGTTTCAAGCTCAATGACACGATCATGGGAAACTTTTAATGCAATGTTAATTCATGAAATTAAGAGCTGCGATAATAGAATAATTTGAAAACTGTGATGTAGAACACATCTTGAGCAACACATTGAGAGATCAAATTATCATTAATGATGTGCAGATTCTTTATCTCAATTTCATTGCTCTTAAGCTCAAGTTAATACATACTGACCTCAAATTCCATATCATTAAACATCTTTTTCATTTCTTTAATCTCTATGTCCATTCCCTTTTGAAGACTTTCAAATTGTCCTTTAATTTGTTTAAAGAAAGGCATGACCTCAGTTAAATAGCATTCTTTAGTTTGTTCAAAACCCCTTTTCCCTTCAGTTATCCCAGTGGGTGTGATTCTCTTCTTACACGTTTTCTCAAAATCAACAAATAGTTGGTAAACTACATAAAGGCTGATTAAGGTCTTGCTATTAGTGGGAAGATTTCTCGGCACTAAATGCATTGTTATATTTGGGGGATACACAGTGGCTAAAGGCAATTTCCTACAAGGGGAATTCTTTTCGATAAAATCATCAGTTTTTTGCTTGTCTAGATCCTTTTTCCAAAACATTTGTTCAGAGGTCAGCTGGGTCTGAGGTCTAAACTTATTAAAAGCAATCCAGTTTTCCTTAGAATAATTTGGTGTTTTAAAGGTGATATTTTCATTTGCACAAGGGATTCTTAAGTTTATCATCCATTTTTCTTCTAGAGACTTCTTCTAATTTTCTATCTTCCTCGATTACTTTCGGCCGCAGTGGGCTTCTGTCTAGGCTTAAGAATCTCATTTCCATCATAGATTACCTTTTGAGATGCTTTAGCTTTAATACCGCGCTTAGGATTTTGTTCATCTACAAGTGCAACGCTATGCTTAGCACTTAGAACTCTATGCTTAGTGATCATGTGGATAGTCTGAAAACAATGGTGTTCCTTATGCATTATAATTTATTTTCAAGTTTGTTCTTCAAAGTTTTTAGGTTGGAAAATTCATTTAAAATTTTTGATTCCTTAGCATTGAATTCTTGTTTAAGTACTTTTACATTTTCTAGAAGTTCTTGTTTTACGTTTAACAGTTTTGTTAAGCTTTTCTTGTAAGGAATACAACTCTTGTTTTGTAAGGAATACAACTCTTGTTTTAACATTGCTTTCCTAAAATTACTTTTTCTGATAATTGTACGCATTTGGTTATCCATCTCCTGCTCACGGGTAGTCAATTCAAACTTAGCACGTTTTTCATATATAGCAACTTGTTCCTTATAGGCATTTAGTTCAGATGTTATAGAATCATCAGGGGCACATGCAGTGAATTCATCACAAATATAGTCATCATTGACTGCAAAAGATGCATCACTTGGTACAATTTCACTTTCATTTTGTTTCACATATTGATCATATGGGACAATATTGATATTACCCATATTTTCAATACATGATTCAATAATTTCAGTTGATTGTACCTTGTCGTGTATCTTTTGCACATCAACATCATCGTATAGTTTTAATACCTCTGATATGATTGATTCCTTGGAGGGACTGGCCTGTTGTGGTGAAGGAGCCTTTGTAGAGACCATTGGTGAGATACTAGCCATGAAGATGGTCTGGGCAGTTGGTTCATCATCAACATCTGAGTCAAATGCATCACAGTCTGCAACTTGAAATGCATTGGGATTGTTCTGACCCATACCAGCAGTGGTTGTTCATCCACATCAGCATCATAAGTTCGGCATTTCCTTGAGAAGGAATAGCAATTCTTCCTCATTCAACATAGCTCCAATGTCTTGAGCTTGCACCAGCAGCATCTTGTCCCTGAAGTATTCTGCATTTTATGGACATTTTGGAAGAGTGAAATTCCTTGCGATGTGTCCTTCTCCACCACAGTTGTAACATTTAATAGGCTTTACTTGACCCTGAGCCATGTTCCTTCCATGATTCTGATTACCCATATATCCACCACCACCGCCAGCATTCCCATATCCAGCACCAACATTCCCATATCCAGCACCAACATTCCCTTCCTCATTATGTAGAAGGTATGCATTATGTCTTCCTTGCACATTTTGCACCACTACCTTTTCGTCTTTAACCGTAGCATGATTGTGAAGATTGGATGCAGTTCTGAGATGATTGTTGGTGTGTGGGGTGAAGTTCAAGTTTTGCTTGACCATTAAAGCCAATTGATTAGCAACATGTTCCATGAATGTATCTGAGTCTGGAGGCTTATACCCTAGATCTGGAATGAGTTTGTGATTGCCATTTCCAGTTGGTATGATTTGTGATTCTTTGGTGGTAATTCCTACATTTGTGTAGAATGCAGTTGAATCATTTGATGATCTTGCATCTCCAGAATTGGTCTTGAACTTTTCCAAAATCATTCATTCAAATACAGCATGTTTCTCATTTTGGAGCAAATATGCATACAATTGTTCATAGTTGGTGTTCCTCAAACCTTTGTTAAGCTTGACTGCAGTGACAAATTTGTGCCATTCGGGATTCATGTTGTTCACAAACTTTGAATTGAGCTGAATATTTGGCATTGTCATTTTGATATTCCTTATATCATTCACAAGCTTGTGGAATCTTACATGATATTCAGTGACACTTTCCCCTGGATTCATCTTAAAGTTCTCAAAGTCATCATACATTTGAGACTCCCTGTCTTCTTTAGTCAATTGAACGGAGAGAAGAATCTTAACATTGTCCCAAACTGCCTTAGCTTCAGTGTTGTGATTGATCAGCTTGTAAATGTCCTTAGGTAAACCCTGAAGTATGATGTTTGAAGCCCTTATGTCAGCATCATATCTCTTCTTCTCTTTTTATCGATAAGTTCATCATATATCTTTGGTCTATCCAATCCGATATCAACTGAACCATCGGCAGATTTCAAGAATGTCTCTCGTAGTCTCAACTTGGTATGGTCCTTCATTAATTGACTTAAGTATGTTAACCCCATTATATTTTCCTAAGCAATATAGTCTGATTCTTTGAGCCCAAAAGTCATAATCGGTTCGTCCAGCATGGGGAGGACGAGTGTCGATCCTGCAGCTTGTACATCATCAACGCGGAAGAGGTGATTGTAGACATGGTTACATGATTCTACGGGATTTCACAACTCTTTGATTAAACGGGAAATAGATTCTTTCACGGGATTTTACTAAATCAAGAGAAAACCGTAAATCGTAACACGAAGAAACAATAAATCTCAAAAGACAAATCGCTCACTTGACAAGTCACCTTGGTTCCCAAATCGCTTTAAGCGACAAATCGCTTAAGTGACAAATCGCTAGAACGGACAAATCGCTCAAACACACATCGCTTAACTGGACAAATCGCTTAAATAGACAACTCGCTTAAATAAACAAGTCGCTTAAACAGACAAATCGCTTACCCTAACAAATCGCACAAGTACAACCACTACTTTGTCCTTTCTTATCGTTTTGTCTCAATAGAAAAATCGCATAGTGTACAAATCGCTTCCCAGAAATAGACAAATTGCTTCAATAAGCAATCTTTCTAGAGACAAATCGCGTAAAAACAGGGACAAATCGCATACAATAAAACTTATCCGAGACACAAATCACTTACAGGAAACTTTCTAAAACACCACTTTTCAATCCAAAAACAACCCAACCACACTGATTCAAGCCTTCCAAATCAAAACCTAAACACTTATAATGATTCTAAACACAAAAGTACTATCAAAATCCAAACTTTAACACTAGAGATGATCCAAATGATGCAAACTACTCTAAACTCTTTCAAACCCAAAACTATAAATCCAAGAACATGAAAGATGAATGATCAAACCATGGCTCTTGATACCATTTGTAACATATTGGATTTCATAAACACATCACATATATAAAATATGGGGCGTATAATATAGGTTTTTAGAGAGAGAAAGTGGAAGAGTTTAGGGAACTTAGTGAGACAAAGAAAAATGATATTATGAAGCTCCAACCCTCTACCTTGGGAGGTAGAGGGTATTTATAGTTTCTTACAAGACACGCCTCCTACGGGATATGGATCAGGCATACAGTGGGTAAAGACCCGTCCGTCCTCCACGGTGTTACTTAACTAACTACTTATTAACATAACTTGACTATGACTACGAGCTTTCTAACGAATACATATACTTGAGGTGACCGACTCTTTAACTAATGGATTTTCTAAATCCTAACAACTAGTTTAAGGATGTAGATGATTGAGAACACATTAGACGAATTGATTAATGAGATAATTGATGAGATATTTATGGCTTATTTGATGAACGGTTTGATTGGACACTTGTTGAATGTGTATCCTGTTAGTAGACGATTTAAGTCTGCCTACCTTAGCAGTTCACTATAAGCATTCCACATGCTTATACACACACAGAAAGCATGTCCTCATGCTTTCGCACGCACTATACCTTTCACAGAGTGTGGAGTCCCAAACCTTAGATCTATAACACTTAGCTTATATTAAGTAGTTGCCCTGGATAGTTCCAAAATAACATAGAGAAAACATTGTATGAATACTGATTCGTTAAAGAAAGTATATCAAATATAAGATACACGCGAGAATCGACAAATCAACCTTTTAGGAAAAAGGTTAGCGTGCCAAAACTCACGAATGTGATATAAGTGATACCGGGCAAGTGATTACCCGGGTCGTGTCCCAACGAGGTGTGAATTGAGGATGTCGTTTTGGTTTGTTATTAAAATGCTTGAATTGTTCGAGATTTTGTTTTTGTTTTTAATTACGTTTTCTACGAATTAATTAACGGGAAAGATAATTAAGGCAAGGGAAACCTAATAAATGACAAACTAACTACTACTAAGCATACGGAACAATAAAATTAAGCTAAACTAAGTCCTAAGGTGCTAAAATGCAAAAACGCGAAAACCCGGGCTAATCCCGAGCCTCAAAAAGTGAAAATAATGCAATTTAAGGCCTACGGATGTGAAACTAATTTTCCTACGTTCTACACTACTAAAAATAATTTTAGCAAAAAGCCGGGTATTTTTTCGACTTTTAAATTATTTATTATGATTTAAAAACTAATTTAATCTAATTTAATTATAAAAAATACTAAACTATTTTGGAAAAATCTGAAAATTTTACTAAAAATACTTTGAACCTAACTGATTTTGGGAAAAATGAAAAAGTGTGGTACTACTTTACGAAATAAGCACTTAAAAAGCCTAATAAGCTAGTAAGCTTAAAACTGAAAAATGTATATAAGAGATTTGAAGTTGTAAAGTGTGACAAGAAAAGACCCAAGGGCGCTTTGGTATCCAGGTACACACTATCATCCCAACATAAGGGAGAGGTCTCAGGTTCGACCCCTGCCTCTCCCTTTTTGCAAAATATTTTTTTTTTTTTTTTAATTTTTCTTTTGAAACTTGAAGTTGGAATGGAAATAAGCAAATTTTGTAAAAACTTAACTTATGAAAACCTTTCAATAAGCAGTTAGAACTGCTTATACCCAACAGTTTACACAATTGTTGCTTAAACAAACTTGACAGAATTTTTTAAAGCACAAATAAGCAAGAATAAGCAATTGTTAAATGGGAACAAGCAATATTATACTAAGATTAATCTAAAACAAGCTATGAAAAAGTAGATTCGGTTAGGAGGAGGATAAGCAGAAGCAGGTTGGTGGAGATCCTAAGTTAAAATGGGAAATGAGCATACAATGGCTAAATAAGCACTAAAAGGCATAAAATAAGCAGATGACTACTACTCCTAATCTATTCTAACTAAAAAACTACTAAAATACCTGAATAAGCTAATGGAAATAGCTAATAAGCACAAAATAAGCTGGAAAGGGGGCTGCTAATGTTGCAGCAGGGCAGTCCTAAGGGTGCCTGTTTAAGCCTATGAACAAGCTACAATAAGCTAAGATAAAAATTCACAAATATCACTTTTGAGTGCACTACCTAGCCTATTTTAATCATACCAAGTTTCAGGTTCTAAAGCTAATAATCTAGGAAATGAAAAATCAAAAATAAGAGGGGTAAATGAACATGGCTGCTGAAACAGTTTGCTGAAATGGGTTTTGGGACAGATTTTGAGTGCAAATTAAGCTAAGCTAAAGTGATTCTAGGTGCAAACAAGCCTAAGCTATGTTGAGTTGGGTGTAAAGAGATGCAAGAAAAGCAGTTTGGGAAAAATTTTGATGAAAAATAAGCTACAAAAGAGGGGCTGCAACAGCAGCTGCTGTTGCAGTTTTGGTTGTGCAGAAAATGGTTGAGACAAAAAATTTTATAAAGCAAGTCTTTGCCAAACTTTGTTAAACCAATTTCAAGCTTTTACAACTAACTTAGACCCTTAAACTGAGTTTGACTTGAAAGTCAAACGGGTACAAACAGCTTTTTGTTTTTTAAAATAAGCTTAAACCAAACACCCCTTAATGGGGTGTTAACTAAAAACATATTTTTAAAAAAAAAAACTAACTAAGGTTTTTTTTTTATAAAACTTACCTAGGATCTTAAAATTGGACTTTGGACTAATAAATAATGAACAATAAGCTAATAAGTAATCAAATGCTTATTAGCTAAATAAGCGATAAAGAAAATGTAAGGAAAAACTTTTTCATTAATTAAAAACAAATTACAATTTTAAAAACAGAAACTAAATATTAAAACTACTCTAAAACCTAATGCCATAGAAGGCTACAAGAGCATCTCTATTTATACTACTGTAATGGGTCTTGGAGTCTTGAGCTTGTGTTTCTTTTGTGAGACAATGAGCTTCTTGGATGCATTTGTGTTTCTTTGGATTCATCTGAGCCATCCATTTCAACTTGGGCACCAAGAATGCATCTAAGCCGTGGATTTAATGAGCTCCAATGGGTGAGACTTGGATTGCCAACATGGCAAACGTACCCATGTGCTTGTGGGGGAGGGTATGAGCTGGGGACCAGGGGGTGAGAGTGATGGGGAAGGAAGAAGACAAGGTTTAGGAGGGAAAGGGTTTTGGCGGGCAAATGGGTATCTGGGTTTGGTTCTGTTTTGGGTAAAAACAGGGAAGAGGGTCATGGGGGGTTCAAAGGGTTTAAAAGAAGGGGGTTCAAAGGGGTTTAAGGGTTTTTGATGTTTTGGTTTATTTATTTTTTTTTAAAGTAAATAAAACTTTGTATTTTCTGATTTTTTTGGTTTAAAACTTTTTTTTTTTTTTTTTTTGAAAGAAAATACTTTTAATAAAATTGGTGTAAATAAAAATAATTGTTTTCAAATAAAAATAAGGTTTAGGGAATGAAATATGAATTTGGATTTTTGGTGACGGGTGAAATGGTCATTTGAGTCCGGGTGAAGGTAAAATGGAAATTTAGGTTTAGGGTTAGGTTTTAAGTCTGATTCCCCAAGCTCACTCCCAAATGTGTATCCCGGGCTCTGAAATCTGAGAAAATCATCTTCGGTTCCGTCTTCAAAGCACGTTTTCCAATCCGAGCTCATTTCTGTCCATTTTGGTCCTGTTTTCGATCCTTTGTACCTGAAATACATAAAAACACACTCCAAGGATATCTGCAGTATATTTGGTCATATTTTTGTGTTTTTAGACGTTTTGTGGGCTTAGATGGGTAAAAATGATGAGTGAATAAGCACTCATCAAATCCCCCATACTATCAATTGCTAGTCCCTAGCAATCCGATCATATGAAGTAATGAAAGGATCAAAAATACCAAGAATACCCCGTTTCGACTTTTTATTCAATACTAGGAATTTAAAACTTGAGCGTAAATAAATAACATGCTTGATTATCAAAACATGGCATCATAGAATGGGATTCACACAAAATGGGTGTCTCCAGGGAATTGTAATCGTCATCCTCTTTTTTATACTCTCAAACCAAGCTTAAACTTATTGTGCAAACGTTTTTGTAAAATGCTAACACTACTTATACAAATAATCTATGTAAGTCGAGACTTAACTTTTTACTCCCGCAATTCATAAAATTTAAGTGTGTGTGCTCATTTTCAAAAGTTTGACCATTGAAATCGACATTTATTATGGTTGTTATCCACTTAACTAAAGTACTAACCCACCGGAAACGATGAAAGTCTAAGGATCGAAAGGGCCTTTTCCATGTAGCGGCTTTCTTCTCGGCACATCCCAAAACTTAAGTTTTAAGTGACCGGGCTTTTGACACCTCACAGAGAATAGTAACGGAATTAGCGGGAATTCGATTCCAAAGATTTACGAAGCTACCGTTAAGTTAAAACTAAACCTAAATGGATTACAACCGACGACAATTTAGAAATTCGAGATTCAAAGGTGAGATCACTCCATGTTGCGACTTTCTTCTCAGCTTGTCCTTTTAAGGAGGCTAGGTTTTCACCCTCGAGAATAGTATCGGAGCTTTCGGGATCTTTGAAATCAAGGATTTCCAAATTACCGTCAAACTTTTAGACAACATTGACGAATACGAGTTCAACTTCCGATTTAAATTTAAGAAAAAGCAAGTTTCGCACATTTATTCATAAGCAACATAATGCTTTTATTCACGCAACTCATATTTTTCTTTTCTTTTTTTCATTTTTCATTTTCAACTTTTTTCACTTTTTTTTTTTTTTTTGACTTTGACTTTGAACTTTAAACTTGCAACTTTTGCATCATTCAAGCAACTTTACGATACTTTCATTTTGCAACATTATTCAGATTTAAAGAAAGTATGCTTTCTCGGAAATTTAAATAAAATGTTGAACTCGGACTCTAAATCAATTTTGCTTAAAAACTTTTTATTGTAACAAGACGATTTTGAATGTTCAAAAGTTTGACAACGAGCACGTATTTAGGTCCGATTAGTTAGCTTCTGGGAGAAAAGCCATAGATTACTTATATAAGCTCTATAGAGAACCAACTACTCCACGCTTAGCATTTTCATTTGCACAACGCATAAAACCTTAGCCTAAATGTTAAGAGAGCAGCTGGATCAACACTCTAGCAGAGTCGGGATTCCCTTTGTTCTAGCCGAATCAAGACTAAACTATCATTAATACCGAAGCATCAATGCTTTATTTTTGTGCAAAGCACTTCTTGTAAATGTAAATACTTGACTTAAAGCGAAAAAATTTTAAAATTTTTGGTCAAAACGGGGGTGCTAGGGTACTAGAAGGTACAATGTGATCAAAATTCGCTTAGAATTCCCCCCCACACTTAGAATTGAATATTGCCCTCAATATTCAAAGTACCGACCGTAGCCGACACTATAGAACGGAAAAAGGTAATACTACTAGCCAAGTGTGGAAGCGAAATCTTTTTTCACAAAAGGATTAATAAGATATCCCTAGATAATCGTTAGCAAAAAGATCGGATATTGGGCGGTTGGATTGAAAACAGGCGCATCAATCATCACGATCTACGGGAAGCCTGAAAACAGAGAGCAAACACAACAAGCAAACATCAGTGGGTTTCCCACTTAGTGTTAGAAAAGAGAAAGAAGTCAGAAACATGGGTGGACACCCATGAAATGCTACTTTTTTTTGTTAACCGAGTCGCTAGCTTGACTCGACCCCGAATTCATTGGTTCATGGGGGAGCAAGTGGAAGAGAAAATCTCAATCGGACTTTCATTCAAATGGTTTGGATAAACATTGAATGTGCTGAAAGTTCCACTCCGATGAGATATACCCGAGTCAAAAGTATGATGAATTGAGATGCCGGGGTCGAAAATGAAATCCTCATTTCCGAATGAGGTAGCACGGGTGGGTTGGGTGGGCAAAATATTAGGCATGAGAACATAGTGTTCAAAATCTTTGCCCACCGCCTTAGAGATCCCAGTACCCGTATCGGGTTCAAAACCAAAGATGAATCCATCATCCGGAGGTTTAGCGGGAAGACGAGGGAATGATGGATCATCGAGAAGCACAGTCTCAGTCACAAATAACTCCATAGAGAAGAGGAGTTCATGGTTAGGTCGAAGAGTTTGAAACATTTGAGTTCTCTTAGAGTGAACTCCCTTGGAAGGTATTATACCGGGTTTGAAAACTTTATCCTCGGAGAGGCATGAATCAAAAGTGTCAACCACGGTAAAATCCTAAAGAGAAGGGGAGTCACTCTCAGTTAAAAAAGGATGAAGAACATCTTGATCAACAAGTTCATCAATTGAAACTTTCAAGTTCTTCTCTTTCTTGGGAAAGAATGGATCATCAAATTTTTCCAAAGGATCATTGTTCAAATTATCATTCTTAAATGGAATCGAGTCCGTGAGAGCGAGTTCATCGGAGAACTCCTTATCAATTGAAGGATCAAGTGACGGATCTCCATACAACAAATACTCAAGTTCACGTAAGTCGGCTTCAAAGTCAAAGACTTCATTGTCAATTCCCGGTGGGAGAGGACCAAGGCGAGCGAGTTCATCGGCGAACTCCTCGAGAAGTAAATCAATAGCTGAATCTTCGGGCTCGGGCTCGAAGGATTTTTTGGTCAAAAGCTCAACTTCTTTAATTTCAATTTCTTCCGGAGGGAGTGAAGACAACGGGTCTTCATTTTCACTAAGTAATTGTTCAAGACGAACACGGTCTCCCTCCGGGTCAGATTCATCGTCATCAATTCCTGACGGAAAATAATAAGCTGCGATCTCTTCCAAATTCAAGTTACTTCCCTCAAACGGAGTGAGGGAAGGGGAAGAGTCGGAAATAATGAGGTCGGAAGTATGAGTGGGATTGCCACTCGAAGAAGGTTCAACAAGATCGATTCGATTAACCGAATGCGGAGGTGGGACAAGTGGTGTGCTCTTAGAGCTAGCAATTTCCACCACTTCCGTTATGGTTTCTGGTTTCTTGGTAATCGTTTTAAGCTCAACACGTTTACTCGAAGATCTCTTAACCGTAAATCGTGAAAGACTTTGATCAATCCTAGATGAAGAATTTTGGATAACCTTAGGTTGGACGTTTTCGGTACTTCCGTTATTAGTAGGAAGCACCGGGTCCTTTGTCACCTTGGTTTCACGGCTTTCAACTTTATCAATACCACAAATGGTAGGCATAGATTTCAAATCTTGGTTAACATTGAAAGTTACGGCTTCTTTGTTTACCCTCAAAGTGATTTCCCTTTCATCAACATCGATCAATGCGACCCGTTTTAAGAAGCACCTCCCAAGGATGAGGGGCACTCGGGGATCGGCATCGAAATCGACAACAACAAAGTTGGCGGGGAAATGAAATTTTCCTACTCTCACACAGACATCCTCGGCTATACCTAACGGACGAGAATTCGTTCGGTCGGCAAGCTCGAGGATCATACATGTAGGTGTGAGTGGGGGTAACGAAAGCTTTTTCCACATGGAGTGTGGCATCAAGTTAATGCTCGCGCCAAGATCGGCCAAAGCGGAGCATTGAACTAATCCTTGAAAATCACACGGGATGAGGAACTTTCCGGGGTCTCCTAACTTTTCGGGAAGTTTTTTAAGGATAACCGCCGAACAATTCTCATTCAAGGAAGTTTTAGCCAACTCAGAAATTTTTTCTTTGTTGCTCAACAAGCTTTTGATCGTCGGACCAAACTTGGGCATTAGAAGGAGAGCCTCCGCGAAACTAATCTCGAAGTGAGTATCTTGAAAGATTTGGATAAGCTTTTCCATTTGTTGATTAGTTTTGTCGCGGGCCTTTTGATCATTAAGCCTTGAAGGATAAGGAATTGAAGGCTTAATCTTCGGAACATCGGGCTCCGGAATGGGGATGTGGACTACCGGAGGTTGGACGTGTGCGGTACTTTGTGGGTTTGTAGAATGCACCTTGTCCTTGGTCACCTCGGTTTCTCGTTCTTCTTCCCTCACCGGAGAGGGTGTAGGCATCGAGGGTCCATCATATGACTTACCACTTCGGGTGGAAATAGCATTCAACTCTCCCTTCGGGTTAGGAATTGTATTAGCCGGAAGGGTTTTAGAAGTTGAAGCTTGATTCATTTGACACATGATACTATTGAACATATTTTCAATTTTGTATTGATTTTGATCAATTTTGTTGTTTGTTTTGTTCAATTCATTTTTTAACTCATTACCTTGTTTTGACATTGAAGTTTGGAAATCATTTCTCAAAGTAGTGATTTGGCTTTGCAAACCCCTAATTGTAACCTCATTAGACTTAATGTAGTTAGAAAGTTCAATAGAGGGGCCAACTGGTGTTTGGTAATTAGAAGCTTGATAACCATGATTGAGATTAACCCCTTGGGGAGGGTATTGGTTCATCGGGGCTTGATATGGAACATTTTGCCCTTTCACTTGATTTTGATTGAACCTATTTTGATTGTTAGGTTGAGGAAAACCGGGTGGTCCCATTTGATTAGCAAGGTATCCTTGATTCGGATTAGGATTGTGATTGTGATTAGCAGCTGCCACGGTGGCATTTCTGACGTCACCATCGGTGGCTTGACAATTGTAATACGGATGGGGACCATCGCAAATAACACAAGTTTCGGTAACGGCTTTTACGGGTTCCGTTTTCTGAATCTTTAACTCTTTTATCATGCTATGAATGGCGTCGGTAAGTCCTTCCAATTTTGACTCCACAACGGATGAAGAAGAATTGGTAGTGACTTTAGCAACAACTGCTCTGTTTCCGGAGGTTGGAACCTTTGATTTGTTCTCGATAATCGTTCTAATATCCCCGGGCATACAACTCAAGATATTACCACCGGCGGCCGCGTTAAGCGAATCTTGGTCGGATGGGGTTAAAGCATTGTAGAATGTATCGATCTGATGAAGGTCGGAGAAGCCATGGTGTGGGCATTTTCGTAGAAGTTCTTTGAATCTATCCCACACTTCACCGAAACTCTCGTCGAATCTTTGTCGGAAATTGGTTATTTCATTTCTTAACATTGTAGTTTTCGACGGAGGGAAAAATTGGTTAACGAATTTCTTAGAGAGGTCTTCCCATGGTGTGATTGAACGAGGGGTTCTTTTCAAGCCAAATCCGAGCTGCCCCTCGAGGGAAAACGGGAATAACATCAACTTAATCGACTCATGAGGGACGCCCCGAAAGTTAATAGTGGAAGCCACTTGATTAAACCAACGGATATGGGCATGGGGCTCATCCCTATCAAGACCACAAAAAGGTTTAGATGAAACCAATTGAATCAAATTAGTCTTAAGTTCAAAGTTTTCGGTGTCAATTGGTGGTACGACGATAGCATCACCGTAGCCGTCTACGGGAGCTTGAAGTAACTCAGACATGGTTCGGGTATCCGCCATTTCGGGAATGGGGTCGGGATTAGTACGAATCTCGGGTTCGACTATTGGCGGGGGACGTCTATTTCGTCTTCGCGGAATTGTGGCGAGTTCAAGAAGAGGGCTAGAAGAATTAGAAGAACGAGTGCGCATGCACTACCAAAAACACTTTCAATTAAAACAAGACCGAGGCAAAACACAGTGAACTTACCAATAATCCCACGTGAAATGATCACTTTTATAAGTAAAACGCACAAAGGAGCGGAGAGACTTAGTAGGTCAGCGCGAAGCTTATTAAAAACCCGTCTCTTTTCAGCCGCAATTTAATGTCAGGCCGTCCTTATACCCTCACACAGTTTGTTAAACCGATAGAAGTAAACCAAATCACGAGCGACACAAAGGCAAGTTTTTAATCTTTTGTTCGGGAACTTATAATGATAACACTCAAGTTGAGAATGTTATATTGATTGTGTCTTCTATTTTATTTAAAACAAAACGGAAAATCTTTTTGTATTTTTATCTTTTATATATATATACAAAATAAAAAGGAAAATATTTTTGTGTTTTTTTTAATTTTTTCAAAAAGCAATAACTTCACGAGGAAGTTTCTTCAAGTCACTAATCGTCAAACCTTATCGATATTGTCGCGACACAACCTCCCCGGCAACGGCGCCAAAAATTGATTCGTTAAAGAAAGTATATCAAATATACGATACACGCGAGAATCGACAAATCAACCTTTTAGGAAAAAGGTTAGCGTGCCAAAACTCACGAATGTGATATAAGTGATACCGGGCAAGTGATTACCCGGGTCGTGTCCCAACGAGGTGTGAATTGAGGATGTCGTTTTGGTTTGTTATTAAAATGCTTGAATTGTTCGAGATTTTGTTTTTGTTTTTAATTACGTTTTCTACGAATTAATTAACGGGAAAGTAATTAAGGCAAGGGAAACCTAATAAATGACAAACTAACTACTACTAAGCATACGGAACAATAAAATTAAGCTAAAATAAGTCCTAAGGTGCTAAAATGCAAAAACGTGAAAACCCGGGCTAATCCCGAGCCTCAAAAAGTGAAAATAATGCAATTTAAGGCCTACGGATGTGAAACTAATTTTCCTACGTTCTAAACTACTAAAAATAATTTTAGCAAAAAGCCGGGTATTTTTTCGACTTTTAAATTATTTATTATGATTTAAAAACTAATTTAATCTAATTTAATTATAAAAAATACTAAACTATTTTGGAAAAATCTGAAAATTTTACTAAAAATACTTTGAACCTAACTGATTTTGGGAAAAATGAAAAAGTGTGGTACTACTTTACGAAATAAGCACTTAAAAAGCCTAATAAGCTAGTAAGCTTAAAACTGAAAAATGTATATAAGAGATTTGAAGTTGTAAAGTGTGACAAGAAAAGACCCAAGGGCGCTTTGGTATCCAGGTACACACTATCATCCCAACATAAGGGAGAGGTCTCAGGTTCGACCCCTGCCTCTCCCTTTTTGCAAAATATTTTTTTTTTTTTTTTAATTTTTCTTTTGAAACTTGAAGTTGGAATGGAAATAAGCAAATTTTGTAAAAACTTAACTTATGAAAACCTTTCAATAAGCAGTTAGAACTGCTTATACCCAACAGTTTACACAATTGTTGCTTAAACAAACTTGACAGAATTTTTTAAAGCACAAATAAGCAAGAATAAGCAATTGTTAAATGGGAACAAGCAATATTATACTAAGATTAATCTAAAACAAGCAATGAAAAAGTAAAAAGCAGTTCAGTTAGGAGGAGGATAGCGAGAAAAACAGTTAGTGGAGATCCTAAGTTAAAATGGGAAATGAGCATACAATGGCTAAATAAGCACTAAAAGTCATAAAATAAGCAGATGACTACTACTCCTAATCTATTCTAACTAAAAAACTACTAAAATACTGAATAAGCTAATGGAAATAGCTAATAAGCACAAAATAAGCTGGAAGGGCGCTAATGTTGCAGCAGAGGCAGTCTAAGGGTGCTGTTTAAGCCTATGAACAAGCTACAATAAGCTAAGATAAAAATTCACAAAAATCACTTTTGAGTGCACTACCTAGCCTATTTTAATCATACCAAGTTTCAGGTTCTAAAGCTAATAATCTAGGAAATGAAAAATCAAAAATAAGAGGGGTAAATGAACATGGCTGAAACAGTTCTTTGAAATGGGTTTTGGGACAGATTTTGAGTGCAAATTAAGCTAAGCTAAAGTGATTCTAGGTGCAAACAAGCCTAAGCTATGTTGAGTTGGGTGTAAAGAGATGCAAGAAAAGCAGTTTGGGAAAAATTTTGATGAAAAATAAGCTACAAAAGAGGTGGCAGCAGCATAACATTCAGTTTTGGTTGTGCAGAAAATGGTTGAGACAAAAAAATTTATAAAGCAAGTCTTTGCCAAACTTTGTTAAACCAATTTCAAGCTTTTACAACTAACTTAGACCCTTAAACTGAGTTTGACTTGAAAGTCAAACGGGTACAAACAGCTTTTTGTTTTTAAAATAAGCTTAAACCAAACACCCCTTAATGGGGTGTTAACTAAAAACATATTTTAAAAAAAAAACTAACTAAGGTTTTTTTTTTTTTTATAAAACTTACCTAGGATCTTAAAATTGGACTTTGGACTAATAAATAATGAACAATAAGCTAATAAGTAATCAAATGCTTATTATCTAAATAAACAGTAAAGAAAATGTAAGGAAAAACTTTTTCATTAATTAAAAACAAATTACAATTTTAAAAACAGAAACTAAATATTAAAACTACTCTAAAACCTAATGCCATAGAAGGCTACAAGAGCATCTCTATTTATACTACTGTAATGGGTCTTGGAGTCTTGAGCTTGTGTTTCTTTTGTGAGACAATGAGCTTCTTGGATGCATTTGTGTTTCTTTGGATTCATCTGAGCCATCCATTTCAACTTGGGCACCAAGAATGCATCTAAGCCGTGGATTTAATGAGCTCCAATGGGTGAGACTTGGATTGCCAACATGGCAAACGTACCCATGTGCTTGTGGGGGAGGGTATGAGCTGGGGACCAGGGGGTGAGAGTGATGGGGAAGGAAGAAGACAAGGTTTAGGAGGGAAAGGGATTTGGCGGGCAAATGGGTATCTGGGTTTGGTTCTGTTTTGGGTAAAAACAGGGGGAAGAGGTCATGGGGGTTCAAAGGGTTTAAAAGAAGGGGGTTCAAAGGGGTTTAAGGGTTTTTGATGTTTTGGTTTATTTTTTTTTTAAAGTAAATAAAACTTTGTATTTTCTGATTTTTTTGCTTTAAAACTTTTTTTTTGAAAGAAAATACTTTTAATAAAATTGGTGTAAATAAAAATAATTGTTTTTAAATAAAAATAAAGTTTAGGGAATGAAATATGAATTTGGATTTTTGGTGACGGGTGAAATGGTCATTTGGGTCCGGGTGAAGGTAAAATGGAAATTTAGGTTTAGGGTTAGGTTTTAAGTCTGATTCCCCAAGCTCACTCCCAAATATGTATCCCGGGCTCTGAAAATGTAGAAAATCATCTTCCGGTTCCGTCTTCAAAGCACGTTTTCCAATCCGAGCTCATTTATGTCCATTTTTGCCCTGTTTTCGATCCTTTGTACCTGAAATACATAAAAACACACTCCAAGGATATCTGCAGTATATTTGGTCATATTTCCGTGTTTTTAGACGTTTTTGTGGGCTTAGATGGGTAAAAATGATGAGTGAATAAGCACTCATCAAATCCCCCACACTATCAATTGCTAGTCCCTAGCAATCCGATCATATGAAGTAATGAAAGGATCAAAAATACCAAGAATACCCCGTTTCGACTTTTTATTCAATACTAGGAATTTAAAACTTGAGCGTAAATAAATAACATGCTTGATTATCAAAACATGGCATCATAGAACGGGATTCACACAAAATGGGTGTCTCCAGGGAATTGTAATCGTCATCCTCTTTTTATACTCTCAAACCAAGCTTAAACTTATTGTGCAAACGTTTTTGTAAAATGCTAACACTACTTATACAAATAATCTATGTAAGTCGAGACTTAAGTTTTTACTCCCGCAATTCATACAATTTAAGTGTGTGCTCATTTTCAAAAGTTTGTTCATTTAAATCGACATTTGTTATGGTTGTTATCCACTTAACTAAAGTACTAACCCACCGGAAACGATGAAAGTCTAAGGATCGAAAGGGCCTTTTCCATGTAGCGGCTTTCTTCTCGGCACATCCCAAAACATTAGTTTTAAGTGACCGGGCTTTTGACACCTCACAGAGAATAGTACCGGAATTAGCGGGAAATTGATTCCAAAGATTTACGAAGCTACCGTTAAGTTAAAACTAAACCTAAATGGATTACAACCGACGACAATTTAGAAATTTGAGATTCAAAGGTGAGATCACTCCATGTTGCGACTTTCTTCTCAGCTTGTCCTTTTAAGGAGGCTAGGTTTTCACCCTCGAGAATAGTATCGGAGCTTTCGGGATCTTTGAAATCAAGGATTTCCAAATTACCGTCAAACTTTTAGACAACATTGACGAATACGAGTTCAACTTCCGATTTAAATTTAAGAAAAAGCAAGTTTCGCACATTTATTCATAAGCAACATAATGCTTTTATTCACGCAACTCATATTTTTCTTTTCTTTTCTTTTTTTCATTTTTCATTTTTCAACTTTTTTCAATTTTTTTTTTTTTTTTTTTTTTTTTTTGACTTTGAACTTTAAACTTGCAACTTTTGCATCATTCAAACAACTTTACGATACTTTCATTTTGCAACATTATTCAGATTTAAAGAAAGTATGCTTTCTCGGAAATTTAAATAAAAAGTTGAACTCGGACTCTAAATCAATTTTGCTTAAAAACTTTTTATTGTAACAAGACGATTTTGAATGTTCAAAAGTTTGACAACGAGCACGTATTTAGGTCCAATTAGTTAGCTTCTGGGAGAAAAAGCCATAGATTACTTATATAAGCTCTATAGAGAACCAACTACTCCACGCTTAGCATTTTCATTTGCAACTGCGCATAAAACTTAGCCTAAATGTTAAGAGAGCAGCTAGATCAACACTCTAGCAGAGTCGGGATTCCCTTGTTCTAGCCGAATCAAGACTAAACTATCATTAATACCGAAGCATCAATGCTTTATTTTTGTGCAAAGCACTTCTTGTAAATGTAAATACTTGACTTAAAGCGAAAAAATTTTAAAATTTTTGGTCAAAACGGGGGTGCTAGGGTACTAGAAGGTACAATGTGATCAAAATTCGCTAGAATTCCCCCCCCCCCACACTTAGAATTGAATATTGCCCTCAATATTCAAAGTACCGGCCGTAGCCGAAACTATAGAACGGAAAAAGGTAATACTACTAGCCAAGTGTGGAAGCGAAATCTTTTTTCACAAAAGGATTAATAAGATATCCCTAGATAATCGTTAGTAAGAAGATCGGATATTGGCGGCAATTTGGATTGAAAACAGGCGCATCAATCATCACGATCTACGGGAATCCTGAAAACAGAGAGCAAACACAACAAGCAAACATCAGTGGGGTTTCCCCACACTTAGTGTTAGAAAGAAAGAAGTAGAAACATGGGTGGACACCCATGAAATGCTACTGTTTTTGTTAACCGAGTCGCTAGCTTGACTCGACCCCGAATTCATTGGTTCATGGGGGAGCAAGTGGAAGAGAAAATCTCAATCGGACTTTCATTCAAATGGTTTGGATAAACATTGAATGTGCTGAAAGTTCCACTCCGATGAGATATACCCGAGTCAAAAGTATGATGAATTGAGATGCCGGGGTCGAAAATGAAATCCTCATTTCCGAATGAGGTAGCACGGGTAGGTTGGGTGGGCAAAATATTAGGCATGAGAACATAGTGTTCAAAATCTTTGCCCACCGCCTTAGAGATCCCAGTACCCGTATCGGGTTCAAAACCAAAGATGAATCCATCATTCGGAGGTTTAGCGGGAAGACGAGGGAATGATGGATCATCGAGAAGCACAGTCTCAGTCACAAATAACTCCATAGAGAAGAGGAGTTCATGGTTAGGTCGAAGAGTTTGAAACATTCGAGTTCTCTTAGAGTGAACTCCCTTGGAAGGTATTATACCGGGTTTGAATACTTTATCCTCGGAGAGGCATGAATCGAAAGTGTCAACCATGGTAAAATCCTCAAGAAGGGAGTCTCTCGATTAAAAAAGGATGAAGAACATCTTGATCAACAAGTTCATCAATTGAAACTTTCAAGTTCTTCTCTTTCTTGGGAAAGAATGGATCATCAAAATTTTCCAAAGGATCATCGTTCAGATTATCATTCTTAAATGGAATAGAGTCCGTGAGAGCGAGTTCATCGGAGAACTCCTTATCAATTGAAGGATCAAGTGACGGATCTCCATACAACAAATACTCAAGTTCACGTAAGTCGGCTTCAAAGTCAAAGACTTCATTGTCAATTCCCGGTGGGAGAGGACCAAGGCGAGCGAGTTCATCGGCGAACTCCTCGAGAAGTAAATCAATAGCTGAATCCTCGGGCTCGGGCTTCGAAGGATTTTTGGTCAAAAGCTCAACTTCTTTAATTTCAATTTCTTCCGGAGGGAGTGAAGACAACGGGTCTTCATTTTCACTAAGTAATTGTTCAAGACGAACACGGTCTCCCTTCGGGTCAGATTCATCGTCATCAATTCCTGACGGAAAATAATAAGCTTCGATCTCTTCCAAATTCAAGTTACTTCCCTCAAACGGAGTGAGGGAAGGGGAAGAGTCGGAAATAATGAGGTCGGAAGTATGAGTGGGATTGCCACTCGAAGAAGGTTCAACAAGATCGATTCGATTAACCGAATGCGGAGGTGGGACAAGTGGTGTGCTCTTAGAGCTAGCAATTTCCACCACTTCCGTTATGATCTCCGGTTTCTTGGTGTCGTTTTAAGCTCAACGCGTTTACTCGAAGATCTCTTAACCGTAAATCGTGAAAGACTTTGATCAATCCTAGATGAAGAATTTTGGATAACCTTAGGTTCGACGTTTTCGGTACTTCCGTTATTAGTAGGAAGCACCGGGTCCTTTGCCACCTTGGTTTCACGGCTTTCAACTTTATCAATACCACAAATGGTAGGCATAGATTTCAAATCTTGGTTAACATTGAAAGTTACGGCTTCTTTGTTTACCCTCAAAGTGATTTCCCCTTCATCAACATCGATCAATGCACGACCCGTTTTTAAGAAGCACCTCCCAAGGATGAGGGGCACTCGGGGATTGGCATCGAAATCGACAACAACAAAGTCGGTGGGGAAATGAAATTTTCCTACTCTCACACAAACATCCTCGGCTATACCTAACGGTGAGTGCGTTCGGTCGGCAAGCTTCGATAGCGAATAAGGTGTGAAGATATTGACTAATCCTTGAAAATCCACGGGATGAGGAACTTTCAGGGTCTCCTAACTTTTGGAAGTTTTAAGGATAACCACGTAGAACAATTCTCATTCAAGGAAGTTTTAGCCAACTCAGAAATTTTTTCTTTGTTGCTCAACAAGCTTTTGATCGTCGGACCAAACTTGGGCATTAGAAGGAGAGCCTCCGCGAAACTAATCTCGAAGTGAGTATCTTGAAAGATTTGGATAAGCTTTCCCATTTGTTGATTAGTTTTGTCGCGGGCCTTTTGATCATTAAGCCTTGAAGGATAAGGAATTGAAGGCTTAATCTTCGGAACATCGGGCTCCGGAATGGGGATGTGGACTACCGGAGGTTGGACGTGTGCGGTACTTTGTGGGTTTGTAGAATGCACCTTGTCCTTGGTCACCTCGGTTTCTCGTTCTTCTTCCCTCAGGGAGAGGGTGTAGGCATCGAGGGTCCATCATATGACTTTACCAGGGTGGCAATAGCATTCAACTCTCCCTTCGGGTTAGGAATCGTATTAGCCGGAAGGGTTTTAGAAGTTGAAGCTTGATTCATTTGACACATGATACTATTGAACATATTTTCAATTTTGTATTGATTTTGATCAATTTTGTTGTTTGTTTTGTTCAATTCATTTTTTAACTCATTACCTTGTTTTGACATTGAAGTTTGGAAATCATTTCTCAAAGTAGTGATTTGGCTTTGCAAACCCCTAATTGTAACCTCATTAGACTTAATGTAGTTGGAAAGTTCAATAGAGGGGCCAACTGGGGTTTGGTAATTAGAAGCTTGATAACCATGATTGAGATTACCCCCTTGGGGAGGGTATTGGTTCATCGGGGCTTGATATGGAACATTTTGCCCTTTCACTTGATTTTGATTGAACCTATTTTGATTGTTAGGTTGAGGAAAAACGGGTGGTCCCATTTGATTAGCAAGGTATCCTTGATTCGGATTAGGATTGTGATTGTGATTAGCAGCTGCCACGATGGCATTTCGGCGTCACCATCGGTGGCTTGACAATTGTAATACGGATGGGGACCACCGCAAATAACACAAGTTTCGGTAACGGCTTTTACGGGTTTCGTTTTCTGAATCTTTAACTCTTTTATCATGCTATGAATGGCGTCGGTAAGTCCTTCCAATTTTGACTCCACAACGGATGAAGAAGAATTGGTAGTGACTTTAGCAACAACTGCTCTGTTTCTGGAGGTTGGAACCTTTGATTTGTTCTCGATAATCGTTCTAATATCCCTGGGCATACGACTCAGGATATTACCACCGGCGGCGCGTTAAGAATCTTGGTCGGATGGGGTTAAAGCATTGTAGAACGTATCGATCTGATGAAGGTCGGAGAAGCCATGGTGTGGGCATTTTCGTAGAAGCTCTTTGAATCTATCCCAGCTTCACGAAACTCTCGTCGAATCTTTGTCGGAAATTGGTTATTTCATTTCTTAACATTGTAGTTTTCGACGGAGGGAAAAATTGGTTAACGAATTTCTTAGAGAGATCTTCCCATGTCGTGATTGAGCGAGGGGTTCTTTTCAAGCCAAATCCGAGGCTGCCCCTCGAGGAAAACGGGAATAACATCAACTTAATCGACTCATGAGGGACGCCCCGAAAGTTAATAGTGGAAGCCACTTGATTAAACCAACGGATATGGGCATGGGGCTCATCCCTATCAAGACCACAAAAGGTTTAGATGAAACCAAGTGAATCAAATTAGTCTTAAGTTCAAAGTTTTGGTGTCAATTGGTGGTACGACGATAGCATCACCGTAGCCGTCTACGGGAGCTTGAAGTAACTCAGACATGGTTCGGGTATCCGCCATTTCGGGAATGGGGTCGGGATTAGTACGAATCTCGGGTTCGACTATTGGCGGGGGACGTCTATTTCGTCTTCGCGGAATTGTGGCGAGTTCAAGAAGAGGGCTAGAAGAATTAGAAGAACGAGTGCGCATGCACTACCAAAAACACTTTCAATTAAAACAAGACCGAGGCAAAACACAGTGAACTTACCAATAATCCCACGTGAAATGATCACTTTTATAAGTAAAACGCACAAAGGAGCGGAGAGACTTATTAGGTCAGAGCGAAGCTTATTAAAAACCCGTCTCTTTTCAGCCGCAATTTAATGTCAGGCCGTCCTTATACCCCTCACACGGTTTGTTAAACCGATAGAAGTAAACCAAATCACGAGCGACACAAAGGCAAGTTTTTAATCTTTTGTTCGGGAACTTATAATGATAACACTCAAGTTGAGAATGTTATATTGATTGTGTCTTCTATTTTATTTAAAACAAAACGGAAAATCTTTTTGTATTTTTATCTTTTATATATATACAAAATAAAAAGGAAAATATTTTTGTGTTTTTTTTAATTTTTTCAAAAAGCAATAACTTCACGAGGAAGGTTCTTCAAGTCACTAATCATCAAACCTTATCGATATTGTCGCGACACAACCTCCCCGGCAGCGGCGCCAAAAATTGATTCGTTAAAGAAAGTATATCAAATATAAGATACACGCGAGAATCGACAAATCAACCTTTTAGGAAAAAGGTTAGCGTGCCAAAACTCACGAATGTGATATAAGTGATACCGGGCAAGTGATTACCCGGGTCGTGCCCCAACGAGGTGTGAATTGAGGATGTCGTTTTGGTTTGTTATTAAAATGCTTAAATTGTTCGAGATTTTGTTTTTGTTTTTAATTACGTTTTCTACGAATTAATTAACGGGAAAGATAATTAAGGCAAGGGAAACCTAATAAATGACAAACTAACTACTACTAAGCATACGGAACAATAAAATTAAGCTAAAATAAGTCCTAAGGTGCTAAAATGCAAAAACGCGAAAACCCGGGCTAATCCCGAGCCTCAAAAAGTGAAAATAATGCAATTTAAGGCCTACGGATGTGAAACTAATTTTCCTACGTTCTAAACTACTAAAAATAATTTTAGCAAAAAGCCGGGTATTTTTTTGACTTTTAAATTATTTATTACGATTTAAAAACTAATTTAATCTAATTTAATTATAAAAAATACTAAACTATTTTGGAAAAATCTGAAAATTTTACTAAAAATACTTTGAACCTAACTGATTTTGGGAAAAATGAAAAAGTGTGGTACTACTTTACGAAATAAGCACTTAAAAAGCCTAATAAGCTAGTAAGCTTAAAACTGAAAAATGTATATAAGAGATTTGAAGTTGTAAAGTGTGACAAGAAAAGACCCAAGGGCTTTGGTATCAGGGTACACACTATCATCCCAACATAAGGGAGAGGTCTCAGGTTCGACCCCTGCCTCTCCCTTTTTGCAAAATATATATTTTTTTTTTAATTTTTCTTTTGAAACTTGAAGTTGGAATGGAAATAAGAAAATTTTGTAAAAACTTAACTTATGAAAACCTTTCAATAAGCAGTTAGAACTGCTTATACCCATGATTTACACAATTGTTGCTTAAACAAACTTGACAGAATTTTTTAAAGCACAAATAAGCAAGAATAAGCAATTGTTAAATGGGAACAAGCAATATTATACTAAGATTAATCTAAAACAAGCTATGAAAAAGTAAAAAGCAGTTCAGTTAGGAGGGGATAAAGCGGAAAAAGCATTGGTGGAGATCCTAAGTTAAAATGGGAAATGAGCATACAATGGCTAAATAAGCACTAAAAGGCATAAAATAAGCAGATGACTACTACTCCTAATCTATTCTAACTAAAAAACTACTAAAATACCTGAATAAGCTAATGGAAATAGCTAATAAGCACAAAAAATTTGGAAAATTTTGCTAATGTTGCTTGGCAAGTCCTAAGGGGTACTGTTTAAGCCTATGAACAAGCTACAATAAGCTAAGATAAAAATTCACAAAAATCACTTTTGAGTGCACTACCTAGCCTATTTTAATCATACCAAGTTTCAGGTTCTAAAGCTAATAATCTAGGAAATGAAAAATCAAAATAAGAGGGTAAATGAACATGAGCTGAAACAGTTTCTTTGAAATGGGTTTTGGAGACAGATTTTGAGTGCAAATTAAGCTAAGCTAAAGTGATTCTAGGTGCAAACAAGCTAAGCTGTGAGTTGGGTGTAAGAGATGCAAGAAAAGCGGTTTGGGAAAAAATTTTGATGAAAAATAAGCTACAAAAGAAGAACACTTGACATTTCTTTGTTCTGATTTTGGTTGTCGAGAAAATGGTTGAGACAAAAAATTTTATAAAGCAAGTCTTTGCCAAACTTTGTTAAACCAATTTCAAGCTTTTACAACTAACTTAGACCCTTAAACTGAGTTTGACTTGAAAGTCAACGAAGTTTCAACAACTTTTGTTTTAAAATAAGCTTAAACCAAACACCCTTAATGGGGTGTTAACTAAAACATATTTTTAAAAAACTAACTAGGTTTTTTTTTATAAAACTTACCTAGGATCTTAAAATTGGACTTTGGACTAATAAATAATGAACAATAAGCTAATAAGTAATCAAATGCTTATTGCTAAATAACGATAAAAGAAAATGTAAGGAAAAACTTTTCATTAATTAAAACAAATTACAATTTTAAAAAGCGAAGAACTAAATATTAAAACTACTCTAAAACCTAATGCCATAGAAGGCTACAAGAGCATCTCTATTTATACTACTGTAATGGGTCTTGGAGTCTTGAGCTTGTGTTTGTGTTGTGAGACAATGAGCTTCTTGGATGCATTTGTGTTTCTTTGGATTCATCTGAGCCATCCATTTCAACTTGGGCACCAAGAATGCATCTAAGCCGTGGATTTAATGAGCTCCAATGGGTGAGACTTGGATTTCCAACATGGAAACGATACCCATGTGCTTGTGGGGGAGGTATGAAATTGGGGACCAGGAGGGTGAGAGTGATGGGAAGGAAGAAGACAAGGTTTAGGAGGGAAAGGGTTTTGGCGGGCAAATGGGTATCTGGGTTTGGTTCTGTTTTGGGTAAAAACAGGGAAGAGGGTCATGGGGGGTTCAAAGGGTTTAAAAGAAGGGGGTTCAAAGGGGTTTAAGGGTTTATGATGTTTTGGTTTATTTTTTTTAAAATAAATAAACTTTGTATTTTAGATTTTTTGCTTTAAAACTTTTTTGAAAATACTTTTAATAAAATTGGTGTAAATAAAATAATTGTTTTCAAATAAAAAATAAAGTTTAGGGAATGAAATATGAATTTGGATTTTTGGTGACGGGTGAAATGGTCATTTGGGTCCGGGTGAAGGTAAAATGGTAGGTTTAGGGTTAGGTTTTAAGTCTGATTCCCCAAGCTCACTCCCAAATACGTATCCCGGGCTCTGAAAATCAGAGAAAAATCATCTTAGGTTCCGTCTTCAAAGCACGTTTTCCAATCCGAGCTCATTTCTGTCCATTTTGGTCCTGTTTTCGATCCTTTGTACCTGAAATACATAAAAACACACTCCAAGGATATCTGCAGTATATTTTTGGTCATATTTCCGTGTGTTTAGACGTTTTTGTGGGCTTAGATGGGTAAAAATGATGAGTGAATAAGCACTCATCAAATACACACAAATATGCGGAATCTACTTGAGTATACTTAGAAGATGAAAGTAAAAAAACGAACACAAACTGTGATAACCAATACTTCAACATTACTAATCAATAATACGGATACTCTCAAGGTATCAGAATTACGCAATTTCCTTGCATAATCTCACCACTCGATTTAGAACTGGCACATTAGTAGTGGCCGTGGTAATGATTTGGGAGTGTAGAGGAAATGGTGCTATTATAACTAAGTCAGGGAGTCACGAACGAGACTTTCTGTCTTGTGAACGTGAGTTCCATAGTTAAGTTTTGATGAACACGAGTCTAAAATGCATTTAAAACTAATAAAACATGTAAACTAGTGTGTTGGTATCGTGTGTTGTGTTATGTGCATGTGTTTTTGCATTTTTATCATGATTATGTATTCTTGGTCATAACTAGATGATGGGTTATAATGATTTTGATGATGTCGAAGGGTACATAGTCTCGTGTCACAATTTTGGGTCGAGACTTTCGTAAACCGTTGTTTTGTTATTAAGTATTGTCAAACAAGTGATAATCGGTTTTGATTAATAATAATGGATTCATGTCCGCTAGTGTTATAATAATATACGGAACCGGTAAGTGTTTTCAGATAATAAATTGGACTAACGTGAAATTGTTTGGTTAACGGTGAATCATTGGTACGTATCGGTTATTTGGAATTGGGTGATATTTTAATTAATAGCTTTGATTGGATAACAAATTAATTGTAGTGATTTGGGTAATTTGTAAGTTATTAACAAACATTAGATTTGATACCCGTTAATCGGTTGTGTTTGGGAATTGAAAGAGTCAATTGGAAGTGTTTAGTGGTGTTGGGTATGTCTGGTTGTCTGTTTAGATGGCGAGATTGGTATGTGATTGTTTGAAGGATTAATTGGAGTTGTGAAATTGTTTATTTTGAACTTAATAATATATATGTCAACCTTGTGCTACGTCGGTGTTATCGTGACTTTTTAGTCTCAACTGGCCCTGACAACGCCATAACATGGATTTTAATATTTATGGGTCAATATGACGTGTAAAAGCCGAGACTCATGACTCGGACTTGTGAACTTGAAACGAATAATGACTCGAAACTTATATTGAAGCTTGACGTAATATATATATATATATAAACTACTAAATAAAGCTAGAAAACATGGATGATAAATGATTTTTTTTACTAAACATTCGATAACAAGACTTACCTTACTATTCGACATTTTAAAAAGGGAACTAACGTCTAAAAATAGAAATGTTTTGTAATTAATGAGTCATTAAATGTTTCGAGGGCACATTTATCGAAATGTGGCATTTATGAGTATTTAATATCATTTATGTGTTGTGCGTGGGTTATGGATGACCTAACATTAATAGCGTCGATCCACGTGGATAACGGACTTATTAGGTTGACGAACCTAATAAGCGCCCGCTATGTGCGTAGGATAACATTATTAATGGGTGAATTATCCTTATGACTCATTAGGATGTGACTGGTTTTGGGATAATAAGCGACATGAATAAATGGTTGAGTTTATCGAGTTGACGAATTCGATAAGATCTAACTATTTATTCCGAAACTTATTAAACTATAAAGTTACCATTTAGACGTCTCATTATGTCATTATGAGTCGCATTGTGGTTATTTGATTGCATTCATGGTGTCTTGTCGAGTCGATACCACACACACACAATGATACCTAACGATAGTTACTAAATGGTGAAACGAGATATTTGGAGATAAGAAAGGGAATACGTTTGGGGTAGAAAATATTGAAGTTGAAAATGTTTATTAAGAATTGCTTGATATTAATAGGTTTTACTTGGCTTGGTTAATTAAATTTTTTTGAACCTCGAATGAATATAAACTGATCACCTATATTCAGCCAAAGACAGCAGGACATGGACTGATCACCTATGTCCGTCTCAGAGGTGAAATTTGCAAATACTGAGAGTAGTTATAATAGAATTATGTTCGGGTTAGGGATTGGTTTTAAGAACGACGAGCTTTAGGTAGACTCACACACTCACACTCAGCAAACATCACAAAATCCTGCACTCACACACGACACACTGGCATCGTAACATCTCTCGAACCATAATGTTTCTGACCCAACTATGCGTCTCCATTTATATGGAATCCCTGTTTGTCCCCGTCGAGCGTAATTCGCCGTGAGTCGGGTTAGACCCGATTGGCACCGTTTGCATCTGAGCTGCTTATCGTCATAAGCCTCGTCGATCTCACTAGAGCGTTTGGAATTGTTTTGGGCTATTTTAGATTTGGTCTTGACTATTTTGGATTTGGTTTTGATTTTGGTTTTTGGGTTTTCGATTTTGATCTCATTCCGAGTTTTAACTCATCA
Organism: Chrysanthemum makinoi; assembly: GCA_910596185.1. Lineage (NCBI taxonomy): Eukaryota > Viridiplantae > Streptophyta > Magnoliopsida > Asterales > Asteraceae > Chrysanthemum > Chrysanthemum makinoi. The sequence goes on along the minus strand of OU343220.1, from coordinate 33,015,064 downwards.
TTTGAGTTTGAATCATCAATTGGCCTCGAATTATTATTCGGCCCCGTTTCATTGTTAACCCTGTTAAAATCATCCTTCGATCTCGAATCGGTATTCAATCTTGAATTGTCATTCCGTCTCGTTTCGTTAGTAATCTTGTTGAATTTGTTATTTAGTCTCGTTTCGTGGTAATCCCTTTTACCGACACTTCTACCTACCTCAAGCCTAGTCTTGAATCGATTGTTGTCAAACCTTCGAAACCTTACCATTCACTCGATGTTGATTCAATCGACGTTATCTAGCCGATGTTGTTTATCTTTCTAAACCAATAATGTTTTGTCGACTTTGCTTCGTCAACAACTTTCAGTTAAGGCTGTGCCTTACGTGCTGATGATGTTGTACCTTATCCTCTAGTTAGGTACCCCTATCGATAACATTCTAACCACCTGTTTTAGGGAAGTTGTTCACCGAGGTTATTCTTAGATATGATTCGTCGATGTTGCTCTAGCAACCTTGAACTCTCAACATTGTTTTGTCAACAATAGTCTGCTACGTCATACCACCGGTTGTGGTACTACCTACACTGTCCTATCGATGTTGTACCTTACACTCCATCGATGCAAAACTCTTTAGCGAACCAACTTAGAGCCGTTAACGTTCACTCGTATTTAGGATTTGATTGGATATCGATTGATAGTCAAATTTTTTTTGGAAATTATGATTTTAGAGTTGAATATGAAACCCTTCTACGTTAAGTGTTGAATGCAACAATGAGTCAACCGATTGATTGCGATTAGTAACCAATACTCTCTTTTAGGAGTCGTAATTTTCGTCACTAACCTAGATATCATGCTAAGTCAACCGACCGATTGCTGGTAGCAATCAACACTTTCTAACAGAGACATACTCTAAACTTCCTAGACTTCTCATCCAGTAGAGATTCCGTGCTCAGCAGAAATCTTGAAATCCTAAGGAGTAACCTGAACCGCGTTCTTTGGGTCAACCACCTAATCCTTCTCTCAACCTTCTAGGACCACCTGTTATCCTTTTGGTCCTCTTAACCGAACGATAAGCTACACCGTAGACGAAACCTTGGAAGTAGATCCCCGCCTTTACCTGGGTAGTTGTTGATAGACCTACCTAACCGATTCACCTCCTGCTATTCAGCGAAATGGAAAGTATGGACGACCTTGCTCGTCTCCCTCCCATAGTTATAGTAGTAATAGAGAATCCCTCTATCTTCCTTTAAGGAGGTGAGAGAATACTCTCTCCACCCTTCCGGTAAAGTGACTTGCTCCAATAAGCTAGTCCTCACTTACAAACTCTAGCTCCTTACCTTCTTTCCACTATGGAACTTCGATTGAAAAGGGAATCCCCCTGTCCCGTTTTCTCTACCTGAATTCAATTGGTTAGTACACATCTGATTCTTTTTTCTCAACCTTCAACTCCCTCCGATACTCTTTAAGGAATAAGTGCGATCGGAAAACCTGAGTTACACAAATAGACTTCTCCACACGTAAAGGAAACCGTGTGCTTTAGGAAATGCTGATTTCTATTCTCCCCGGATTGTGGAAATAGCCACACACCCATTTTCATCTATCACTTTCTAGAGCCGAGAGAACAGATCTAGATATGCTTACAGTGTATCATCTCTAGACTGATGGCTGAAGTAAAGAAACCACTCGAACCTTAGTAGAACATATCGCATACCTATCAAGATTGGCAACGGTTGGGACAGACACCTTCCATTGGCCAACTTCTCCTATAACCATACCTATCGTTTTAGTACCTCAAAGGCACCGTAAGAGATCCTATATGGTCGTAAGTGCCGATCCCGATTGTTGGGTAGAAATGGAAATACCCAACCTACCAACCCTGAACCTATTTAAGAAACTGCCGAGGAGACCATTCTAAGTTGAGATAGATATGCAAGCTGCTCACAAACCATTAGGAGGTATAGACAACGTAAACTTCTTAACTTTCCGGATATGACCAAGGTTAAGCTTAGGGATTCACCATGAGAATAAGTGAAGCGTTTAGTAAACGCGAAAGCGTAAGTCATCGTTTTGTCGAACTTATCAAAATCCTTGTTGAAATTAGACCAGTAGCTCAGAACCTTGACCTAACATCAATGCTTAGTACTCCCGACATTCCTTGCGTAATAGGAAGAAATGACTCGCCAATGAGGCAATTGTTATCCCTCCGGGAAATCCTAGTCTTTGAACATTTAAAGCCTTGTTGACCTATCGAAATCGTAGGCTATGAAACCGAGTGACCTTAGTAAAGTCGCATCTCTATCTTCGAAGCTCATAGAAACTCGCAGTAAGATCCTAGATTCACGTAGGGAACGTGAAGATAAATCCTTGTGCTTTTGAACTCGCCTCTTTTAAACCTCAATGAGTAACTTGAATTGAATCGCGAGGACACGATTCCTCTTAAGGAGGTGAGGATGTGACAACTAGTAAATTCTTCGATGCGTCGTAATTGGAGAAACATCGATTAGAGCGATGGTTTTAACTAATTTGAGATACGAGTCATATTATATATCGTTTTTATTGGAAATAATATTTTAAGAACAATGGCATAACTCTCGGGTCACGAATCATTCGTTTATGAGGCTAAACAAGTCCTGAACTTAATACATCAAAAGATTGAGAAAGTTGCAAGTCTAGTCCTTGTGATAGTTACACAAACGCCCCCTATACTTTCAATCTTACAATAGTAGTCCTTACTGGTACTATATAAACCCTACACCTCTCCCATTGTCACATTTCACTATCTCTCTTTCTCTCACTACAATTCACACACACAATAAAACCTCCCATCTCTCTCTAGAAATTCCGGCAACACCCCTAGGGTTCCGGCGCCGCTGCCGGAGTCCGGCCAAATTTAGGCGACCACCCACTAACACACCGCCTACCCCATCTTTTATATAGGGTCATGGTGGTTCCATTTCTGCAAACTACGCACCTTCAATAACCTTGACGCACCCTAGATCTTGAAAACAAGATTCGGATTTTAGGGTTTGATAAGTTTTATCTAAGTCTTGTTAGCAAGGGTTATAAATAGGGTCTACTAGAGTCGTTTGGGTCACCATAAGTGGTGGTGATTCGTGTTCGATTCGAGACATAGTCACAGCTTAAGGGTGGCTGCTAAGGAGTTCGTGTGTTGGTAACGCACGACCCCTCCGACTCTTGTTCTCCCTCCCATCGTTTTCTTTTGGTAAGCCGACATGATGATGATGTTATTTTTATTTTATTCGTGCTATAAGACCGAGTATAAATCGGTTACTTTTAAGTTTCGTGGATTGATTTTTATAAAATCGATTTGATAATATTCATACAGTTTAGATATGGATTAATAATAACATGTAACATTGTGGGGATTAAATCGAACTAAATATGATTTGGAAATGTTTTTGGTTTTGAAAAAGAGAAAGGTTTCGTCGTGGTAGTAAACCGAGTCAACTCAACTCGAACGAGTCGAGTCGACTTAGCCGAGTCAACTTAGTCAAGTTGAGTTGAGCTCAATGTGACGCCTTTGTCTTGAGTGGTAAAAGGATAACTGAAAGTGGTGTTGGTTAGGTGGCTGTTTTGGATGTGTAACCGGATCGGGTTGGAACGGATTGACCGGGTTGAAATTTATTTAATGTCGTGACTAAGTTGGGTCCCCATATTCTAATTCTTGGTTTAGTTGTGATACTTCATATTTGTTAATAAGTTTGACTTGGGTTTTATCATGGGTCTTGGGTTTGACCCGGATACTAACTTGATGTTTGTTTGTATCAGTTGGTATAATAATGTAAGACATGAGATAAAATTGGTTACGGGTTTTATTCCACTTCAATGCGATAATAGTTTATAAGCCGTAAAATAATGTTAACATGAGATATTAAAACAAATGAAACGGTAAGACATTGGACAATTTGAAATACATAACGAGTTAGTTATATTGATTACTAAAGAAGCGGTAAGTAATATAGGTCGACGGATAACTTCTAACTTTAATGGACAAGTGATATAACGATATCGGAATAACATTACCGAGATATATGATATTGAACGTGAGTTAACAACGAGAGTACTTATAAAAGTGGGTGATAAACGTTGAAAACTAATTACATGATTGATAACTAATATCCGATAATAGTTATAGACATTATAACTTATAACGTTTAGAGTAAGAATTGTCATCCAAGTTATTTTGGTTATATGATGTACTTTATTAATTATTTTGAATTAACCGAGTACAATATAATAGACTCGGGAATGAGTTTAATATGTTTGTTTCACAATGTGCCTAAGTATTCTATTTTCACATTTTTACTAAATAACAAGATATTAATCTATATATTGTTGGCAAATACAGTTTTATTTACTTATAAACCCTTATTAACTACGATAATACCTCGTGTTTCACACATACGTGTTAGCTTTTATAAACTTGTTGGGAAATGTCATTTTGATAAGACTACCTATTAAAATCGTAATGTTTTGGAAACGTTGGATAAACGAACGTGCCATTTATAGTACACTACTTAATATATCTTACATGAAGTACTTTCTTGTAAATTTGTATAATTATGAATAACAATTGAGAAACCTTTATTAATCAAGCGATAAATGGAAACTTGTCTTTTATTATAAACATGTACGTTTGGGGATTATTGGGTAAATTGCCAAAAATTATTAATTAACCTATTTATGTTACATAAATAGTTGTCGTCGTTTCCTAGACTTTGACTAGCTTGATTATTGTCAGTATTTCTTGACTTGGTCGATGTCTTTTCCTTTTAGCGTGCGTTCTGGTTAGTGTGTCTCGTCTGTGTCGACGTCTTCTCCTTTTTCGCGTGAGTTGTGCGTCGTGTCTATGTTTCTTACCACCACACGAAACGTTAAAACTAAATTTTTGAGATATTAATTATAAACTTTTGGGAACGATAATGGACTTTTGAAAGTAACGACATGAATGATCCACGAAAACTACGACACGTTACTTTTATCAACTTCTTTATCGTATGAGCTGTATTTTAAGATAACTGTATACGCATTAGGTTGTGTCACTTCTATTCTATCGTACTTGTCGTACACTCTTCTGTATGCCGTGGAGATTAGCTTTAGATGCCAGTCGTGTCAATAGTGAATACTGCATTGTTGTGGCTAAGGTGAGTTTCATAACCCCTCTTTTCAAAGGTTTTTATAACCATTTTGGGGGAGAATGCATGCTGCTTTTAACAAACTATAACTAGATATGTGAATATTATTTGGAACGACTATTGTTTGGTATATTTGATTTGGTGATTGAACATTTTACGTTTTTATGTGAATGCAAACTATTTCTTGGACCTGCCACTACTATTTTGAATTGCTAATGTGTTGATTAGGAAATGTTAGACATGCGACATTTGTTGACTTAGACTAGGGTAGCATCTCTATGCTATAACGCGATGCCTAGCTATGAATTGGCTGACCCTAGTCAGGGTAGCTTGTGTTCTAGGCCTTGCTACTACTGTGCTGGCTAGAGTCGCTCAGGGCCCTGCATTGAGATCTCACACGTATTGAAGATTATTGATTGGATAGATTATTGATTTGGATAGATTATTGATTTGGATTGATTATTGATTGGATTGATTATTGATTGGATGGATTATGGATTGATTGATTGATTGATGGTTGGAGTGTTTATTAGATATTTGCCTTAGTCGCATGTAGCAATTAAACTCTATCAGGTCCACTATTACTTTTGTAACTAAACTCTATGAACTCACCAGCGTAAGCTGACCTTTTTAGCATGTGTTCTCAGGTTTAAGGTGATAGCTCACTAATGGAAGACGCTTGGCAAGGGGCATAGTCATAGCAACTCGATGAATAAACGGACCGCTTTAATTATCTTTTGGCCTATTTCCGCCGTTTACTTTCATTAATGTAAACTTATGGTTTTCAATTAATGAACCTTATTCTAAATAAATGGGATAAAAACCATTCTTTGTACCTTATGTTGTGATACCAAGATTGTAGCACCCAAAGGCTCGTATGCTTCCACTAGACCGTATTTTTGGGGTATTACATTCTCCTTCAAAAAAGGGGAAGAAGAAGTCTAAGAAGACCCAGAGGTCGACTAGACCTAAGTCGTCTGCCACTGGGTCCTCTGGAGCACAACCTACACTTACTTTTAAGCCAAGGTATGACCAGACTCCTGAGACACCCATTACGGAGCCCAATACCACACAGACCCAAAAACAACCGCTAACGGAGGGTACTGAGAAATCACACTCAGTGTCCTCGGGCAAACCCTCTGATTCTACCACTGATATAAAAAAGTCATTGGGTCATGATCCATCTCAACCCTCACATCCTGCAAAAGACTCAGGTACATCACAGCCTGAGCCTCAGGGAGAAAAGGGTCCTATATCCTTGGTAGGGCAGCACTACTTCACTGAGAAGGGGACCCATAACCAGTCACATCCCGTTAACAAACCAAGTAAATCACAACTTGGTCCTCAGGGAGTTCAGAACCCTAAATCCTCGGTGGGGAAGCACTACTCCACTGAGAAGGGGGTCCATCAACAATCACATCCCGATGAGGGCACTCATACATCACCACTTTTTCCTGAGGGAGATAACCAGGGGCCTAAATCTTCAGAGAGGCAGAACAACCCTGATGGAATGGGGCCCCATCCACAATCACCAATTTTTAAGTCTATTGCAGATGTTCAAGCTCTCCTTAAATCTGAGGATGAGATTGATAATGGAAGTGAAGAAGAAATCCTAGGTGCTGGAGAGGATATGGACACTAAGGTGCAATCCACTGATCAGGAACCTCAATTTGCATCTGCAGAGCCTGAGTCACCACTTTCTTAAGATGCCTCTTCTGATTCAGGCTCATCTTCTTGTCCTCCTAAGTTGAAGAAATATTACAATATTCTTCCACTCACTGAGAGGCAACTGGTCAAGTATCTGAAGAAGGTTAATCAACGCCTTTTTATGGTCTTACTGATGAACTTTGGGATCAAGAGACACTAAAGCTGTTGTTAACTATGTTGATCTCAAAGCCTCTGTTGAATAGAACTTTAATGATAATGGAGAGCACAAGGAGAACATGTACCAAGCACTACATACACTGGATGAACATTGTTAATACAAATAAGCCGTAAAAATGTTTATTTATATTTTACAATCTTCTAATGTTTTGTCGATAACAAACGTAAAATCATTTTAACGAAACAAATAAAATACGTAAATGGTTTGAACTAATAGTTTCTAACATATTCACATTTTCACATAAAACACTAAAACAAGTATAAGTGATTTTATGATTTAATATTACATATGTACAACAACTAGTGTTTACATATTTGGGTAAAATATACACATAACTAGTATGTAGTATATTGGGTAATATAAATGGGTAGAAACTTAAGTATCATAACCCATTGGGCAAATACATTGAATGTAGTTGGGTACAACCCAAAGCCCATGACCCATGGAGCTTGACCCATAACCCATTGCATGACATCATGCTTATATCATATATGGATGATATCCATAACCCATGGTTTTGACCCATACCCATGTGACTAGGTGCATTGCACTCAAGAGATACATTGTATCTAGCTAAAGACCCATGGATCAACCCATGACCCATGACCCATAACCAAAATACCCATGGGTAAAGGGGAGCGTCCCACGGATCCCTAGCATTACGCTAGACGGATCCCTTGTGGAAGGGATCCGTAGGATCAGGGGAACAGTAGAATTTTTCCTCTATAAATAGTGAGCCATTTCTTCATTGTTTCTCACCCCTTTCTAACACACTTTCTCCCTGAGTTAAAAACTCACTAACCTCATATCCAAGATATCTATGTTTGTAGTTTTGTTTTTGTGTGATCTTCTAGGTTCCTCTTAAAGGCAAGATCACCACCTTTGAAGTCGAGCAAGCTCAAGTCCATGAGTTGCGATGCTTCCTCATCATCAAGACTACTGAATTCTTCTTGTTGATGATTGTTTTTCTTTCCTAAGAAGTGTTGAAGACATTTGTGAATGGTGTCTCAAGTGTCAAGACGAAGATATTAGTGAAGGGTATCTTTCGTCCATATCATAAGCACTTTGTGATAAGTGCTTAGAAGTCAAGACTAGAAGCATTAGTGAAGGGTGCTTAGAAGTCAGACACAAGAGTGAAGGGTGTCTTGAATATCTAGTCAAAGGCATTAGTGAAAGGTGCCTTAGATGTACATTCGATATGATGTGTTTCGATGTACAAGATAGATTAGTACTAGATCCAAGGATATTGATATCCTTGATGATGTTGTAAAAAGGAGTTGGTATCCTTTGGGATTAGTCGTTGGTGTAGTGTTGGGTATTAGTTCCTCCATAGTAATGGAACTAGGTGCTTAGCCTAGTACCTAATAAAGGGTAGGCGACGTTGTGATATGATTAGTTCTCCTTGGTGTGAAAGAACTCGGTGGTTAGCCTAGCACCGTATAAAGGGTAGGCGACATTGTGTTAGGTGTGGTTCGCCTTGGTGTGAAAGAACTCGGTATTTAGCTTTGTATCGGAAAAAGGTGTAAGCGACGTTTTGAAGGCTTCTCCGCCATAAGGAGATTGGTGTAGTGATTACGAACTCTCGAGTAGGTGACTCGGGGAGTGGAGTAGGGCAAGGAAGGTGTCCTTGTAGCTGAACCACTATAAATACTTATGTCGTGGTGATGTGCTTCTTACTCTTTATCTTTCATTACACGTTTATATATCTATCTATCAACGTCCAACATAAACAACCAAATAGATTGACATAAGTCGATCTAAATATTTAAAAGGAAGTTTTAAATTGGTAAAACTATTCAACCCCCCTTCTAGTTTTCCACAATTGACATCAGAGCTTCGTTACCAAGTTTCTTAGAGTATGTTGTACTTTAAAAACTTGATACGATCCGTGTATGTTTGAAAACTACAAAGAAGGATATTTTTTTTTTCTAAAAGTCATGTTTTAAAAATCATCACATTGTACTATGTTGGACAATGATGGAACGTTCTAATATTTTCTTTGTTAAGAATTCTCCGTACTTGGATTTGGGCATCCTAAGAAGATCATGAAGAATGTCTCTAAATATCTCTTTCCTTAAAATGAATATTTAGCAAAGGATTGGGGTATCTTAGAAGATCATAAAGTATTTCGCGTCTATGGTTTCTAAAACCATAAAAATGGAATATAGCAAAGGTATGTTTTCTTAGATACAATTTTTGGTCAAAAACGTGCTAAATTGCTTGTGGATAAAATGGTGATATATGCTTCTATCTTATAATAACAATAATATGAAAAGTGTTTTAGTGATTTTTTTTTAAGTATTGTTGTTAGATATCTTGTTAATCAAGCTTGAATAAAGGTAAAAATGGGTAATATAACTTCACTAAAAAGTCTACAAAGATTAAACCTTTTCGTCGGGTCAAAACAAGCATTTTTGTAATTCTGTGTCAGATCCGCGGATCCCTCAGTTTACATTGGACGGATCCCTCAAGCAAGGGATCCGTGGTATAGAAGACATTTTTTGTCTGAATTTCAAAAATTCATAACTAATTAACCGTAAGGCGTTAGAAGTCGTGCCACCTATCGTTTTAAAGGTATTTGAGTCTACTTTCATTTAAAAATGATTTCATAAACTGATTCAAAACAAAAATTTACAGAATCATTGATTTATAATAGAAAGTCATTTTTCGGTCATAACTTTTGCACAAACTTTTGATCTAATTGGAGACGGATGTTTTCATCTTTGAATAACAATGTGTCCTCTTTTGAAATTAAGGTTTTGATCATATTTATAAAAGAAACTAATCAAGCTTGGTATACATGTTTATATTTAACACAAAGCGATGAAAAGAACTTTCGTATGCTATGCTAAATGATAAATCGTCTTCCTTGCATTACTTGATTATTTGCTTATCTCAAAAAGCTTATGTGCTTGTTTGATTGAATAACATATGTGGTTTCCTTACCTTGCTATTCAAGTATAATATTAATAAAAAACGAAGCAAAGTATCATCATTGTTACTCTTCGATAGGCCATTGTAGGAATATAAATTTTCCTAACTTGAGAATGAATATTGGAGAACTTATTGCACTAGAAACTCAATTTGACCTAACGGTTGAATTGCTTCCTTGATAGAAGTTGGGTATGTGGAATCGCCCGTAAAAATGGTCTTGTTTAGCCATAATTGAGCACCGCTAGTAATAGTCTCATATTCATTCTCTCACTTGAGAAATTTATACTCCTATGTTTTCCTAAAGTAAGTTTACAATGGAAATACTTTGCATTGTCTTAGGATTACTTATCAAACAAGTTGTAAAATTAATTTTTCTTTTAGTTAATCACAACCACTTGCCTCATCATGCGATTATCTTGCTTTTGATCGAGAAGAGCTACATGACTTCATGGATGAAGCTCATTGTATGCTAATCATCATCCGTAATAACTAGATTGTCCTAAACTAGCACCTCACAACTCTTTTGTCTTGAACACCATCATGTGCTCTTTTCTTTCAAGACACATACCTTGCACGTCATTGTTAATACAAATGATTTACTAATCTCGATCGTAAATGTGTTTTGAGCCTCTTGAATAGTGTTTGTTAAGTTTGATAAACCTCTGTGTTATTTGTGAGCAAGATCTAATATTAATTACTTATGTGCTATTCTTACATACTCTCATTGCTATGTTTTACTTGTATACATATATGCTTGTTGTAAGAAATCATTAGTTTCAAAATTCGATACATAGAGAAAACTTGTGCAACCCTTGCATACCTTTAGTAAAGGTTCTGCTTAGCAGATAGGCGGATCCCAAAGTTTGTGCTAGACGGATCCCTACTCTTAGGGAACCGTGGGATCCAGCAAACAGAAAATGCAATTGCAAACATTGTATTTCAAACATGTCCTTAGAACACCTCAAACTAAGCTAGACATAGTGTCTTAAGGCAAATTAAGTCCTTATCAAGTTAAGTAGATCCTTCCTACTCACACATAACTCACCAAGATCACACTCAAAGACGCTTGTAGATATATCGTTTCATTTTAATCCATTACTCTTCCGCTCTTAAGCTCACACATCATTTTTCACATGATCCCTCATGTCTAAACACTGGAAACCTCTTATAGCAAAATCGATCATAATCATCCTTGCGACAAAATTGGTCAAAATTGATCAAATCCTAGTTTTTCCATCTTAAAGCCCCTAGGATATTTTCCAAAGGATTAATCTAAGTCACTATCTGATCTCTAGGATCATTTAGCTTCACTTGACACTCTCAAAATCTTTAGTGTCATTCTTGTTCATTCATTGGTACTTATGAAAGTTTCAATTTCTTCCATAAAAGGCAATCATTAGCTACATCACTCATTACCTTCAAGTACTTAAGCACCCCTTCATTTAAGACACTTAAGGGAATTTGAAACACTCAAGATGATATAGATCTTAGACCTTAGAAACATCATTTCTATTCTTTCATAGCTTAGAGAGCCGGATCCCTAGGATTAGCCTAGACGATCCTCTGAGGAGGGAACCGTGGGATCCGGATGACAGATTATGTCAAGCCTTGCTAAAACAATCATTTCAACTCATCTTTCTAACTCAAAACACTTCATCTCATCTTAAATGAGTTCCTAGATCAATTCAAACTCTGAAGTTGACTCTTCTGCATGTTAATCATCACATTCCAATGAATTTTAGTGGCTTAAGGCTTAAATGCACTTGCCAATTCTCTTGCTTTATAAACCACATTGTTAGGACTTCCATAGTCATCACCTTCATCCTAATTTTTAGCACTTTAGAAACCCTTACAAACTTCTTGAAATCATCTCATCATGAGGAAAACTCCAAGTAGTAACTTATCCACCAAAGAACCACCCAAGAAAATTGCTCGTGTTATACATGAAATTTCTTCAACTGAATCATCTCCGGTCAAGCCAACTAATGCAATGACCTCTTCTCAACTAATCAAACCAATTCCTAAAAGGATAGTACCCACAAAACTACCTATGCCAAACACCATCATACCTCCTAGGCCAAACAATATCATCTCCACTAAACCATCATCATTGGTTCCTAGAGCTATTTCTTTTACATCTCCACTATCATCACCACACCTCTACAATTTAGAGGATTTGCCTCCTAGGCCGTCTCATCATCCTCCGCCGACAACATTCTCCTCATTAGGAGGAATAATGGTACAAAATCAAGGTGTTGAGTCAACACTAGCTCCGGCTTCCTTTTCGCCGTTTCCATCATATAATCCCATTTGGATTATGAGAAATCATCAAAGTCAACCACCCGACCATATGGAAGTTGGCACTTCTCTACCACCACCATCATTCTTGGTCGAGCCATTCTCAATTGCGCCTCCACCAATTCCTCCGTCGTTTGAAGCTCCACAAGCCGCTTCACTTGATGCTTCGCATCAAGCCATTTCATTTCTTCCACCACCACTACCTAGCCACGACAAAGATTGCTATCATTGTCAACATGTTGAAAGTTTGATACATGAAGTACGAGAAGACCAACGTTTCATGTTCTATCATCTCCTCGAACGTTTTGACGAGATTAAACCTAAACAAAACTTGAGCTAGAAGATTTTAGTGGTATCCTAGCATCAAGTGATAGTTGGTCTAGAAATTCCTAGTCATGTATTCTTTATTTTATTAGTTTTTAGAGTCATGTGTATCATAACTCTAGTTTTATTAAATGAAATTACATGCTACTTGCTATATTTTTGAGTATATGATTACGTTGTATTCATATCTCAATTTTGTGATAACATTACTTGTTATATCACCATTGCTGAAATTGATCATCAGCTATACGGATCCCTCAAAATTGCCTAGACGGATCCCTACTAGGAGGGAACCGTGGGATCCGTGAGACAGAAAACTATTTTTTCTACTAACTTGGACCTCATTTGCAGGAAATTGTGAATTATACTTGCTTTCTAACCTTTGTTTTGTAGTTATTCAATCTACACTTTAAGACTTTGACACCCTAAAGCTAGGGGGAGCTTTGTGTCAAAGCAATAAATTGCAAATTACTTGCAATATTAGGATTACATTTCTTGACATCCCTTTGCAAAATTGCAATGATCAAAGGGGAGCACATTCGTCACTTAGACGAAATCTTTTGCAAACTTAGTTGCAAACAAACTAGCTTAGTATTATTTTCTTGACGCCCTTACATAGGGATGGACTCGTCAAGGGGGAGTAAAGACGAGATCCTTTCCCGTTACTTGCTCTTTATTTATTTTTATTTGTTTCACATGTTTTTCCTAAAACAATGTTAATTTCCTTTCGAAGCTCTTTGTAGAAAACTAGAAGGGGGGTTGAATAGTTTACCAATTAAAAACTTTGTTTTGAAACTTATTGTAAAGATCAATTAATATTGATCTTAGATATGTTAATGAAATATGCAAGCAATATGTAAGGAGTAAATAAGGAAAGAAATGATCAAACCACAACAAGTTGTTTATAGTGGTTCGGTCTACAAGGACTCTTTTTCCTTGCCCTACTCCACTCCTCGAGTCTCACACTCGAGAGTTTAACTTCACTAGTCAACAAGCTTCTTTCACCGGTGGAGAAAACCTTTACACCCCTCGCACACTATTTCCGACACTAAGCTAGATGTCGAGTTCTTTCCAAGGGTACAACCACTCCCACACAACGTATTTTGAGGACTAAAATACTAACCACTCACACTCACAAGATTATGATGGTTTAATACAACAATGAAGTATGAATCAACACAAGATCATACAACACTAAACAAACAAGACTTCCAACTTCTCGTTTGAAGCTTGAATGTGACTTGATCTTCTTTGCTACTAAAGAGATCACTAATATGATATGAAACTGAGTTAGAAAGGTTAGAGAGAAGATATGTATGAGAGTATGTTAGAAAGGGATTAAAAACTACTTGGCTTGGCATTGCTATTTATAGCCAAAATGGACAGGAGGTCCCACGGACCGCGGAACCCTTAAAAGGGTTTCGCAGGTGTGTAATTTAATTTGGTACCCCGTTGACAGTCAAGATATCAAATCTTTGCTAAAGTCAACTCTATCTAAGTGAGATTGTGCAAGATATGAAGAGTACAAATACACACAAAATATCTAATGAAATCTTCCAATGATTTCCATGATGCATCACATGATGTCATATGTTGTATTTCTATTTTTAGAAATATGCAAGTACTTAAGTAGTGTTTGGTTTTAAGAACCTAACACATTCTAAAAACTACTATCATACATAATGATTAGAGTTATATCAAGATGTTACTAATCATAAATGTAAATGCTTGAATGATGAATATATTGTTTGAAAAAGTTTGTTTTAATATCTATTAAACTTGACAAGTGATGAGTGTGTAAATACTCATCATTTTTGGTCAAATCTGAACTGCAAAACATTTAAAAACACTCAGAAATGCATCAAAATACTGAAAATATCCAAAAATTGTATTTTATATGTTTCAGATGCAAAACGTTTAAAATCAGATGAAAAACGAGCTAAGTTTGCATAATTGGCAGTTTCAGTCCCTCAACTTTCAAATCTTGACAAAATCAGTCCCTGAGCATTTGTTTTGGAATAAAAGTCAACCCAAGTCCTTTAAAAATCAAAATGTATCAAAAATGATCCTTGGGTAAAAACTTTGAAAAATTTGCAGATTTGGTCCTTGGTTTTTGGTAAATTACTAAAATGGTCCTTGTTATTAATAAACAACCATGACCCTTGGACCCCTTGAACCTTTGCTTGACCCATGAACCCCCAACTTGAACCCTGCCTATTATTAAACCCCAGTCAAACCCCGTTTGACTCAAACCACTCCCGCCAACCTTTTTTCCCTCCAATACCACCTTCACCTTCACCAACCTGCCTGCAAAACCACTCATCCCCTCACCTCCAGCTCACACTCCACAACCTTATCCTCCCACCTCCACAAACCAACAAGAAGCATTTAAAGCTTCCTTTCCTGCACTCAATCCCCCCCTGTTGATATACCATTTTGGCGCCAAAACTCATCAATGGCCAAAAATAAGTCAAGTGATCCAATGGTCCAGAAAAGAAGTGGGATTTGCTCAGAGGAGAGAGGGGAGCACTTTTGGTGAATAAATAGAGGAAGAGAAGGAGAGAAGAGAGAGTTTTTTTTTTAGTTTTAATTTTCATGTATGTCGTTTTTATTTAAACTGTCTTAATTAGTTTCTAAAACTGTAATCTTAAGCTTTCCTATATTGAATTAAAGTTATTTAGTCTATTGTAACTCATTTTAAGCATCAATTCAAAGTTTGATAAAGTTTCTTGTTTTTCTATTTTCTGTCATAAAATCAAGTTTAAATGTACTAAAAGCCAGGCTTCAAATAGCTTTATTACAACTCAAATAAGCTTATCTAAGCTATCAATAGCTTTTGATAAGCTTATAACTCAAGTACAACAAATTTGGTATCTGGTCAACAAAAGTCAACTGTGGGGAAATTTTGGTTAAGCATTTCCGGAAATGGAATTTGGTTGATCAGCTGGTCTTGGGTTGGATTTAGTTTAAAATAGGTAGTTTGGTATTGTTTTAAGCTGCAATTAAGCTTTTGGGATCGTTGTAAGTGCTTAATACACCTTGTTGTCTCCTTTGTTCTTAAATGCATGCATTAATATTGTGCTTCTTAATTCTGTGTTTGTACTAGTTTTGATTTCTACACTCAGATACAACTAGGTTAGTTTGAGATAGACTGAGCTTTGTTCAGCAGTTTGTAGGTTTAAACTTGCATTTTGGCTTTGATAAGGGTGTTTGGTTCAAGCTGTTACATTGAGTTAGAAGGTTAGGAATTAGTTAAGAACTGACATTTGAGTCTCACTTAGGTATATTAGAGCCAATTCAGTCACTAATTTGCACTCTAGAACTCAAAAAGTCAATATCACATTTAAATCTGTCCTAATTTGCATATCTGTTGGAATTTTACAGATCATAAGCTTGATTTATGTTTAGAAACTAGTTAGAGTAGCTTAATATAGCTTTAGTTTAGCTTGAAACATCACATTCAGTTCACAATTTAAGCTCAAAATTCATTTTAGTCAACTTTTCATTTCTGTTTCAAAAGTCAAAATTGTAAAAGTCAGTTTTTCACCAACCTTTGTTGATTTTTCATGGATTCATTATTGGTTCAATTCAAGTGAAATTTTGGACTTAACAAGTTCAGTTGGTCTATTATTGAAATCTGGTTTTTGTGAAATTTTTGGAAACAGTTTTAAGCAATTAATTAGCTGTCCAATAAGCCCCATATGCCCTGTTCACACTCAGCATACACTGAGTGTGAAACAGGACTCTTGCAAGCTTTGCACAAGCTTCAAATTAGCTTTCTAGGGTCTGAAACTTGGTCTTGAGATAGTTAAGCTGGTGGTCTTGAGGTCTCCAGTTTTGGTTTTCACATTGGCTTATTGAATAAGCTGGTGCCTTAGCTCAAAAGTAGATAGAAAAACTGTTTTGGCACTTAAGTTTAAATCACCAAATCATTGTAGCTTATAATTCAGTGGTATAGCTTAGTTGAATTTAGCTCATTTCTGGTAGTTATAGCATAATCTAGCTTCTGTGTTCATTTGGTGTCCATTTGTGGTCTTTGGCTTATTATTAACTGCTTATTCATAAGCGGTTTGCACTTGCTAGACCTCATATTCTCACATAAGCCATAGTTTTATATTTTTCTTAGAGTTAGAATATAATTTAAGACTTTTCCTGAATTTTTCGTAATTTTTCATCACTGTTTGCTATTTTTCTTATTTTAAATCAGTTTTTAGAACTTTTTAAATAGCTTTTAATACAAATAAATCAGAAAATCTTCAAAAAAATAAGTTTTCATTTTTCCTAGATTAAGATAAATATAAAAATCCAAAAACATATTTTTCCATAATTTTTCTAGTTTAAATAGTAATTTTTAGCAAGTTAATTAGTTTTAAATAGTTTTTAAATCATAGAAATTAGAATATAAATCAGAAAAATACAAAATTAGTTTTGAAAATTCTCTTTAGTTATTTTAGATTTTTTAAAAATATTTTTATAATTTTCCCATTAATTTTCATAATTTTTAGTATTTTAATTTAGTTTTAAAGTTTAAAATTAGTTTTTAATTCAAATTTATAAAAGAAAAATCAAGAAAATCCATTTTTAAAAATAGTGATAGCGTTTATTTAATATAATTTAGCTTTTTAATTTTCTTTCTCAGATTTTTCCTTTGTCATCTAGTATTATCATACCTTCTTCCTGTTCAATATCACCCGATCACTACACGTTTAGCTTCAATCGCACAGCTCGTTGGGACTTAACGACCTGGGGAAACACTAAACTCTCCTGGACTTAATTTCTTTGGTTTTAGACTGTCTGACTTTTATTACGGTTAACCATTCACAAGTGGTTGACTTGTGTAATAAACCTGACCGTTTGGGACCGAATCAAATTTTGGCGCCGCTGCCGGGGAGCTGTGCTAAAAATCTTACGTCTAGCAGATTAGTGATTTGAATATTCACTCCTTGTTCATACCATCTATATATGTTTATATTTTCTTATAAAAATCCAAAAATCCAAAAACATCTTAAAACCATAAACCCCAAAAGATTCTTCTTTCCCCATTTTCATAATTCCCTTGACTCTGAAATTTCTTAGAGTCAACTCTAGTGTATGCGCACTCGCTCTTCTAGGTCTGTGAGCCCATTTCGTGAGCTTGTCAGGATTCCAAGAAGGCATATCCGTAGACGCTCGGCCCCATCGGTCGGATCTGAGATCCGGACTGCTCGCACTACTTCCGTTATCATGGCGGAAGAACGTCCTATGTGCGAGCTTCTCCCGGCACCCATCGATGGGTATGGAGATGCTATTGTTATTCCAGCCATTGTGGCTGAAAATTTTGAACTCAAAACCGGGTTACTAAATCTTGTAACCTCAAGTCAATTCTATGGTTTTGAGAGGGATGATCCTCATGCTCATATTAGATGGTTTAACAAGATTGCATCTACCATCAAATACAAGAATGTCCCTACCGATGATGTCAAACTTCTTCTTCCCATTTTCCCTCGAGGGACAAGCCCGGATTTGGCTTGAAAAACAACCCCCTCAATCGATTGAAACTTGGGAAGACCTGGTGAAGAAATTTGTAAACGAGTTCTATCCACCTTCCAAAACCACGAGTCTTAAAAACGAAATCATCAAGTTCACACAAAAGTTTGATGAATCCTTCAGTGAATCGTGGGATCGTTTTAAGGAGTTGCTCCACAAATGTCCTCACCATGGTTTCTCCGAGTTGATGAAACTCGATACTTTCTATAATGGAGTGAGTCAAACTGATCAAGATTCTCTCAATTCCTCCGCTGGAGGAAATTTCTTGAGCAAAACTGTAAAAGAAGGTTTAGCGATAATTGAGAACAAGTCTAAAGTCCATGCACAAAGCAAACCGGTTGTTTCCCAAGTCAGTGTTGGTCCTTCTATTTCATCGCCCGTGAGTCAATCTAGCACCGATGCCAAGATTGACAAACTCACGGAAGCAATTCAAGCTTTGGTTCTCTCTAACCAAAAGAAAGTTTCTTTTCCACAAGCTTCACCTCCTGCCGGTTAAGAAAGTGGAAGTATGTGTTACTTGTGGCCCCATGCCTATTACAATTTGTATGGCCACCGATGGTAACCCTTTTGAAGCAACGCTGGCGTGGACTTCCAATTCAGGAGGCAACCAATATCGTGCTCCTATGGACCCGAACCATCGTCCTAACCACTACCCTGACCACGGTTTCAACCAAAACCAAAACCGTAATCAAAATCAGAATAGAACTAACCAAGGTTTCAAACCAAGGTAATTTTAGTCATAATAACGGTTTTCAAAATCAAAGTCAAAATTTCCAAAACCAAGGAAATTTTAGAAACCAAGGTCAGGGAAATTTCAACCCAAGGTATTTTCATGGCAATAATCAAGGAAATTTCCAAAATCAAGGCCCTAATCCAAACAATAGAGGCCAGAATTTTCCTACACAAAATCAAGCCATTGTTCCAACTGGACCATCATCTGATGGGTTGTTTGTGACAATCCGTACTTTCAGGTCATTTCTCGACACGATGCATGTCCCATTATTTCAACATTTTGAGTAAACTTGGTTTACTTGTTTCAAATTCGCGTAACCTTGGAGGTTTAGCGGCGAATTCATGATCATGACATCACGTACATTTCATATGGACTATGATTAGTCTACATTTCATTGACATCATGTGCATCTCATAAATTCATTCACGACATTTCATTTCACCTTCAACGCGTAATTTTTATATTTAATAATCTTTATCGCGTGAGTTATTATTTTAATATTTAATCCGTTAATTTCAAAAATGATCCGAGGTTTTTTAAACTTACATTTAGTTTATAAAAACTATATTTTTAGTTTTCCTAGTGTTTCAAATTCATTTGGTACTTAAATCATTAAAGTTTAATTATTACGTCGTTTTCTTAAAAATTGTACGATAATTATTTTATCACCCGAATTTCACAAGGAAAGTATTTTTACAATTTTTATTATATCATTACATTCTATTTTGACCTAATTAAAACTTACTTGTACCAAAATTTTCCAATTGTCTATACTTGTACATTTTCTACATTCTACTTACCTTTTCTTACAAAATTACACAAATATTAAACAAATTATACTAGTGAATAAAAAAAAAAAAAAAAAAAATAATTGAGAGACAACCCTCCCCAAAAACGGCCATAGGGGAGGGTGGCCAATAAATGTAGTAAGGTGCATGTTTTTTTTTCTAATAATTCAAGTATACTAAAGTCTTACTTCACAAGTAGATTTTCTCATAGTTACCAAGTGTTAAGAGTTAACTTTCTCTCTTCTTCCTTTGTGTCTTCAAAACCGGCCAAGCATCAAAGGTGCCAAGGGATCAAAAGTTTTTGTAAAATCAAGTGTTTACAACCTAGATTATATCCTTTATATGGTTTTGAAATAAAAACCAAGGATATTTAAGTTAATCCTTGTTACTTTCACCTCTTCATTATCACTAGTAAGCATATTCTTATCATTTTCAAGTTTCCTTTTCATTTTCATATGTTTCTTTTCATTTTTGGAGCTTATATGCATGATATGTGATTTATACCATTTTATTTCATGATTTTAGAGTATATATATATATATGGTCATCCTATAATTATTCCCTTGGTATTGGTTGGTCTTGATGGTGATTAGGAACCCATGACACCCTAAGAAGGTGTATGGTAGGATTAGATTAGTTTTGGAGTTGATTTGAAGGGATTAGAATAGGTTTTGTCCGAGAAAAACTATTTTCGATAAGTATATTTTGTGTTCTGTCCTTGTTTTGCTTTTCTGGAAAATCCGACAGTAGGCACGAATTTTTGGCCTTGATTTTTAGAAAATATACTTTAAAACGAATCCGTGGCCGCTTGAACGGAATAAAACGGACTTATAACGAGAAAGTTATGGATTTTTGAAGTTTGACGACGAAATATATTATTTTCTGAAATTTCAGCATGCAGTTTTTACTTTGTCCGGGTCAAAAATGAGCCTTAAGCTTCTCAAATAATTTCGACTTCTCAAAAATATATTAGTTTACTTCGATCAAGCTAAGGACGTATAAAACGTAGAAAACGGATTTGAAACGACAAAGATATGCACTTTTTCATAAACTTGCCGTAACTAATTTTCTGCACACTATTAGCCAAAAACCACCATCTTTAACCCTTATTATCTTTATGTTCGAGACCTTTTGGACGAAAACTCCTGAACTGAAACTTTTAGATATCGATACAAACTTTCCAAAACAGTCGAGTTCGTTCTCTAACGATCGACGTACACTATTTTACGACTAGTTTTCCAAAGCCATTTTTGTTAATTTCATGATTTTTCCGACGACATTGTTTTGCGACGAAAAGTGGTAATTTCTCTAAAAATCATTATAAAACCATTGTAGGATGACATTTTGACGTAAAAACATGTAAAGTGATTTTTGTTTGGTCAAGGCGTCAAAAGAGTATTTTTCGACGTCGAGTAATATTTTCAAAACTCATAAATGGTATAAATAACATATCAAGTGCATGCATAACATTACATTGCAACTCATGACATATCATATCATTGATAATAGGTCCCGGTTAACGCATCACATTAAACCTCGGTGTACTCACTTTTGCCATTATTCCAGTTTATCCAAGTGAGTTTTCATAGCCCCGTTTTACATGCTTTCGATTATTTTCAAACCCACGGGGTAGAATACATTGCACTACATTTTCTTTGTATGCGATACCAAGTATGTTAAATTCATTACATTGCTTAAGTTACCGCATTTGCCAATTTGAAAGTCCCCATTACTTGAACATGAACCGTTAATCTTTGAAGCGAGGATGAGTGGATAGATCTATCGAGGGTGACGCCTCCATCCGGGTTGGTGAATCCCAACCAGGTAAACGGATGCATTTCATTTGATCACATTACGGAGTTGTCCGGCAAACACTCTGCAGGGGCATACATGATTGAACAGTCTAGTTTCGGGGTCATGGGCTTAGAGCAATTGTAACATTATTTTTACGTGACTTGATGGTCATGCATGATAGATACTTGTGTAGTCGTATAAAACATTTACATAAACCTATGATTTCTCACCAACATTATTGTTGACCGTTATTAGCAATGTATTTTCGTGTAACGAGGCATTATCATCATGACATGGTTTAGGGACCTACATTTTGAGTCGTGGCGTCGACTTACATTATGTACATTATGGCACTTTATTTCAAAACATCGTTTGGATTTGTAATATATTTGTATTTCTGCAAACTTTGTAAACCTTTTGGGACCGATGTTGTACTCGAATTGTTTTATGAAATATCCAACGATGTGTTTTAAAACGGCACTTTAGGTCGTTCAATATAACTGTGATGTGGTGCTATGACAGTCAATCCCCAGGAATTCCATTCCGCTGCAAAACAGTAAATTGGGGTGTGATGATTGGTACCGAGCTACATTATAGAGAACTAGGTTGCATCATTGACCCTAGACTATAGCTACATTATCATAGCATCTCATCATTTCATCATAGTACATATTCATGTTTATCATGCGGATTCACTTACATTTTATTCGAGATTATTTACTTTTATTTCACATCGGTTGTCACGATATGTCTTGATTCACATCCCATCACCATATCATCGGACTCTAGCTCGGATGATGTCCATAACCTCATCATGGATGATGTTGCATCACATTCCACTGAGATCGTATCTTCCATTGGATCTACTCCAGCCTTTCCACCTATCATGATCGACACCGAGACCGAACCCTTCGAGGAGGGCGAGGTTGCACCCACTCCTCACGTTAGCTCAGCTCACGATCCACCAAAGACCACTACTAGCACCATCATCACCATCTCCATCATATTTTCTTAGAGATCCTTTACCTCACGACGGACTTGCCGCCCAAAAGCGTGCTCGTTTTGATATCCCTACACCACCATCTACTGAGCCCGAGCCACCCGCTAGATTTGAGTTAGGAGAGAGTTCTAGGGCAATTGCTCGGCGACCTTCTACCGAGGAGTTAGGAGCCCGTATTGGTAGTCAGCAGATCCAGATTGATAGGTTGTCACGGACAGTTGGAGGAACTGTCGGTAGATAGGATTGAGCCCATTGCGGAGGAGGTCGAGGGCCTAGTGTTAGGCAGGGTTTCGATTGATTTGTCACATCGAGTATTCCATAGGCGGTTAGAAGACAGGGAGAGTATTGCTTTTGCAGGTCGATTGATGAGTTGAGGAGTTTGGTGGATAGTTTGTGACTTCGGTGTTCGTGATCTTCGAGGATCGAGCCTACGGAGCACCATGAGGTGCCTTATGTAGACTTTTGTCATTGTATAGTTTTGACCATTATTATCCTAGTCACAAGGTGTGGGACGTAGTTTAAAGAACTTGTTGTATTTTGGTTGTTGTACAAACAAATGTATCAAGTATTGACTCTACTATGTAGGAATGGTTATTATTATCTATGATATCGGTCCATGTAGGCCGAAATTTTCATGTATATTATCCACGTGTGTTGTGATTATATTTGTGATGTTTCGTTATTGTTCCGCTTGTGATTCCATTTATCTTTATGCATGATGTGGTTGTGGATATATTTGTATGATGGTTGTTTCTACTTACGAGTTCTCATGATTGTTTCATCTTGTGATTTTGAAGAATTATGGCGCCTAAGAAAGTTACACAGGAAATGACCCAAGCAGAAATTCAAAAGTTGGTGAATGATAGCATTGCTAATGCACTCAGAGTCGAAAGGGAAATGCTGGCTGGCCGCTAGGCTAGCTACTGCTACTGGTAATGCCGGAGGATCTGGGGTTAAGAAATGTTCGTACAAAGATTTCAAGAGTGGTGAACCCACTAAGTTTCGAGGTACCGAGGGAGCTACTGCAATGGTACGATGGTTTGAAAAGTTGGAATCGGTGTTTTTGCTTTGTAACTGTCCGGATGATAGTAAGGTCAAGTTTGCTACGAGCACTTTACTCGATGGAGCGTTGTCATGGTGGAATTCATACGCTCAACCGATTGGAATGGAGAATGCTTTTAAGCTTACTTGGGAGGAATTCAAGGGCTTGGTGACTAAGAAGTTTTGTCCTCGAACGGAAATCAAAAAGTTGGAGACGGAGTTCTATGAATTGGTAACCATTGGGTATGATATCGACACTTACATTCGGAGATTCCAGGAATTAACCGCGTTATGCCCGTCGATGGTATCGGATAACGAGAAGTTACTAGAGGCTTTTATCGGGGGACTTCCCGAGATTATTCAAGGAGATGTGACTTCGTTTGATCCACAAACAATTGAGGAAGCTATTCGAGTGACTCAGAAGTTGATGGCACAAGTGGTGAAGCGAGGTAAGTACACCACCACCAACCGAAACAACATCAACCCCAACAACCGTTTCAACAACAATAATCGAGGCAATTACAACAACAATAGCAACAATAACAAGCGCAAGTGGGACAACACTAGGGGTAGGAATGCTACTCAACCACCACCCAAAAGGCAAGAGGTTGCTAAGGCTTATGTTTCGGGTCCGAAGGAAGGAAAAGTATATCACGGGGTTTTGCCGAAGTGTAATAAGTGTTTGAGTCATCACAATCCGGTCGATGTCCGATCCGTGTGAAAATTGCAAGAAAGTTGGTCACCGTACTAGGGATTGCAAGTGGCCACAAGTTACATGTTTTGGTTGGGGGGAAACTGGACACTACAAGAGGGATTGTAAGAAAGGAAAGAATCAAGCAAATCCGAATCAAGGAGGTTTGGCACCGAGGAAGGGTTTACGTCATTGGAGGCGGAGAAGATAGGGAGGACCCGAATGTCATAACGGGTACGTTTCTTCTCAATAATCGTTACGCTTCAGTTTTATTTGATTCGGGTGCCGATAAAAGTTTTGTGTCCAATGCATTTGCACCTTTGCTCAACATTAAGCCAACTACATTAGACATATCATACATTGTCGAATTAGCTAATGGTAGCGTAGTTAACACCAACACCATTGTCCGCGGTTGCACGTTCAATTTTCTTAATCATCCCTTCAACATAGACCTCATGCCCGTAGATTTGGGTAGTTTCGACGTCGTCATCGGCATGGACTGGTTATCTAAGCATCGCGCAAAGATCATTTGTGATGAGAAAGTTGTTCATCTTCCTTATAACGGCGAAACTTTGATCATTCGTGGGGAGCGAAGTGGAACCGAACTTAGTATCATATCGTGCATCAAAAGCGGAGAAGTACATTAAAAAGGTTGTCTTGCTTTCTTAGCCCATGTAACCGAGAAAAAGTCGGAGGAGAAGCGACTTGAAGATGTTCCTCTTGTCCGTGAATTTTCCAAGTATTTCCGAGGATTTACCGGGACTTCCACCGGCACGTCAAGTAGAATTTCATATTGACTTAGTGCCTGGAGCTGCAACAATTGCGCGAGCACCGCGTTAGCACCATCCGAAATGCAAGAGTTGTCTAATCAATTACAAGAGCTTCTAGACAAAGGATTCATTAGGCCGAGTTCCTCGCCTTGGGGAGCACCGGTCTTGTTTGTGAAGAAGAAGGATGGATCCTTCCGAATGTGCATAGATTATAGAGAATTGAACAAGTTAACGGTGAAGAATCGTTACCCACTCCCCCGAATTGATGACTTGTTCGATCAGTTGCAAGGTTCTAGTATTTATTCCAAGATTGATCTTCGTTCGGGTTATCATCACTTCGAGTTCGGAAGAGGATATTCAAAACAGCGTTTAGAACACGTTACGGTCATTACGAGTTTCAAGTGATGCCGTTTGGATTGACTAATGCAACGGCGGTATTCATGGATCTCATGAATAGAGTTTGTAAGCCGTATTTGGACAAGTTTGTTATAGTGTTCATCGATGACATCTTGATCTACTCCAAGAACAAAGAAGAGCACGAAGAGCATTTAAGGATGATTTTAAGGCTACTCAAGAATGAGAAGTTGTATGCCAAATTTTCAAAGTGTGATTTTTGGAACCACAAAGTGCAATTTCTTGGTCATGTCATTGATAGTCATGGACTACAAGTTGATCTCGCAAAGATTGAAGCCGTGAAAGATTGGGCTACTCCAACGAATCCTACGAAATTGACAATTTCTAGGACTAGCAGTATTACCGAAGGTTCATCGAAGGTTTTTCGAAGATAGCGAGACCTTTGACCAAGTTGACACAGAAAAACAAGAAGTACGAGTGGGGAAAGAAACAAGAAGTTGCTTTTCAGTTGTTGAAGCAAAAGCTTTGCAGTGCGCCAATTTTGGCACTACCCAAAGGCATTGAGAACTTTGTTGTATATTGCGACGCTTCGCATAAAGGACTTGGGGCTGTTTTAATGCAAAGCGAGAAGGTGATAGCGTATGCTTCTCGACAACTTAAGACTCATGAGAAGAACTACACCACTCATGATCTCGAAGTTAGGAGCGTAGTTTTCGCTCAAGATTTGGAGACACTACCTCTACGGTACAAAGTGCACAGTGTTTACCGACCACAAGAGTTTGCAATATATTCTTGATCCGAAGGAGCTTAATATGAGGCAACGTCGTTGGTTGGAGTTACTCAGCGACTATGATTGTGAAATCAAGTATCACCCTGGAAAAGCCAATGTTGTGGCTGATGCTCTTAGTCGGAAAGAGAGGCCTAAACCTTTAAGAGTTCGATCATTGGGAATGACGATTATTTCTCCTTTACCATCGAAAATCCACGAAGCACAAGTCGAAGCACTTAAGGAGGAAAATCGACCAAGTGAAAAGCTTTATGGTATGCCCGAAAGCGCAAATGGTTTTGTAAAGAGAGCAGATGGAGTATTATGTTTCAAGGATAGAATGTGGGTTCCATTGTATGGCGGAATACGAGAATTGATTATGCATGAGTCGCATAAGTCAAAGTATTCTATTCATCCCGGATCGGATAAGATGTATCAAGATCTTAAGAAGCTTTATTGGTGGCCGAACATGAAAGCGAAATTGCCACGTCGTTAGCAAATGCCTTACTTGCTCTAAGGTGAAAGTCGAATATCAGAAGCCTTCAGGTTTACTCCAACAACCGGAAATTCCTCAATGGAAATGGGAACGCATTACAATGGACTTTGTTACGAAACTTCCTAAGACATCGGGAGGTTACGACGCTATTTGGGTAATTGTTGATCGCCTTACCAAATCAGCTCATTTCATACCGATTAGAGAGACTTATTCCATGGAGCAACTCACTAGACTTTATGTCAAGGAAATAGTCTCGAGGCACGGAGCACCAATTTCTATCATTTCCGACAGAGATAGTCGATTCACTTCAAACTTTTGGAATGCATTGCAAGATTCATTCGAACCAGATTAGAGATGAGCACAGCATATCACCCACAAACCGACGGTCAAAGTGAAAGGACCATTCAAACTTTAGAAGATATGCTGAGGGCATGTGTTATTGATTTTGGAAATGGTTGGGCTAACCATTTGCCATTGATTGAATTCTCGTACAACAATAGTTATCACACCAGTATCAAGACGGCACCATTCGAGGCCTTTGTATGGTCGTAAGTGCCGTTCACTTTGTTGGGCCGAAGTAGGAGACGCAACTTGGTCCGAAATAGTACGGAAACCACGGAAAAGATTGTTCAAATTCGTGATAGACTCAGGAATCGCAAGGAGTCGAGAAAAGTTATGCGGATGTTAGGCGCAAGGATTTGGAATTTCAAGTGGGAGACAAAGTTATGTTGAAAGTATCGCCTTGGAAGGGCGTGGTACGATTTGGAAAGCGCGGGAAGTTAAACCGAGATACATTGGACCATTCAAGATTTTGAGCAGAGTTGGTCCGGTAGCTTATCGACTTGATCTTCCGTCAGAACTTCAGTCATGTGCACAACACGTTTCACGTTTCAAACTTGAAGAAGTGTCTTTCGGACGAATCGCTTGTTATTCCATTGGATGAAGTTCAGCTTGACGACAAACTCAATTTTGTGGAAGAACACGTAGAAATCATGGACCGCGAGGTCAAGCAGTTGAAACAGAGTCGTATTCCGATTGTGAAAGTTCGTTGGAATTCTCGACGAGGTCTTGAGTTTACTTGGGAAGCGGGAAGACCGGATGCGATGCAAGTATCCTCATCTTTTCGCCGACCGTTAGACCTAACAACGATTGAATTCGGGACTGAATTCCTTTTGGATGGGCTTAATGTGACAATCCGTACTTCGGTCATTTCGACACGATTCATGTCTCATTATTTCAACATTTTAGTAAACTTGGTTTACTTGTTTCAAATTTGCGTAACCTTGGAGGTTTAGCGGCGAATTCATGATCATGACATCACGTACATTTCATATGGACTATGATTAGTCTACATTTCATTGACATCATGTGCATCTCATAAATTCATTCACGACATTTCATTTCACCTTCAACGCGTAATTTTTATATTTAATAATCTTTATCGCGTGAGTTATTATTTGTATATTTAATCCATTACTTTCAAAAATGATCCCGAGGTATTTTTAAACTTACATTTAGTTTATAAAAACTATATTTTTAGTTTTCCTAGTGTTTCAAATTTATTTGGTACTTAAATCATTAAAGTTTAATTATTACGTCGTTTTCTTAAAAATTGTACGATAATTATTTTATCACCCGAATTTCACAAGGAAAGTATTTTTACAATTTTTATTATATCATTACATTCTATTTTGACCTAATAAAAACTTACTTGTACCAAAATTTTCCAATTGTCTATACTTGTACATTTTCTACATTCTACTTACCTTTTCTTACAAAATTACACAAATATTAAACAAATTATACTAGTAATAGATTTAAAAAAAAAAAAAAAAAAAAAAAATGAATTGGAGAGACAACCCCTCCCCAAAAACCGGCCATAGGGGAGGGTGGCCAATAAATGTAGTAAGGTGCATGTTTTTTTTTCTAATAATTCAAGTATACTAAAGTCTTACTTCACAAGTAGATTTTCTCATAGTTACCAAGTGTTAAGAGTTAACTTTCTCTCTTCTTCCTTTGTGTCTTCAAAACCGGCCAAGCATCAAAGGTGCCAAGGGATCAAAGTTTTTGCAAAAGCAAGTGTTTACAACCTAGATTATATCCTTTATATGGTTTTGAAATAAAAACCAAGGATATTTAAGTTAATCCTTGTTACTTTCACCTCTTCATTATTACTAGTAAGCATATTCTTATCATTTTCAAGTTTCCTTTTCATTTTCATATGTTTCTTTTCATTTTTGGAGCTTATATGCATGATATGTGATTTATACCATTTTATTTCATGATTTTAGAGTATATATATATATATGGTCATCCTATAATTATCCCCTTGGTATTGGTTGGTCTTGATGGTGATTAGGAACCCATGACACCCTAAGAAGGTGTATGGTAGGATTAGATTAGTTTTGGAGTTGATTTGAAGGGATTAGAATAGGTTTTGTCCGAGAAAAACTATTTTCGATAAGTATATTTTGTGTTCTGTCCTTGTTTTGCTTTTCTGGAAAATCCGACAGTAGGCACGAATTTTTGGCCTTGATTTTTAGAAAATATACTTTAAAACGAATCCGTGGCCGCTTGAACGGATTAAAACGGAGTTATAACGAGAAAGTTATGGATTTTTGAAGTTTGACGACGAAATATATTATTTTCTGAAATTTCAGCATGCAGTTTTTACTTTGTCCGGGTCAAAAATGAGCCTTAAGCTTCTCAAATAATTTCGACTTCTCAAAAATATATTAGTTTACTTCGATACGAAGCTAAGGACGTATAAAACGTAGAAAACGGATTTGAAACGACAAAGATATGCACTTTTCATAAACTTGCCGTAACTAATTTTCTGCACACTATTAGCCAAAAACCACCATCTTTAACCCTCATTATCTTTATGTTCGAGACCTTTTGGACGAAAACTCCTGAACTGAAACTTTTAGATATCGATACAAACTTTCCAAAACAGTCGAGTTCGTTCTCTAACGATCGACGTACACTATTTTACGACTAGTTTTCCAAAGCCATTTTTGTTAATTTCATGATTTTTCCGTCGACATTGTTTTGCGACGAAAAGTGGTAATTTCTCTAAAAATCATTATAAAACCATTGTAGGATGACATTTTGACGTAAAAACATGTAAAGTGATTTTGTTTGGTCAAGACGTCAAAAGAGTATTTTTCGACGTCGAGTAATATTTTCAAAACTCATAAATGGTATAAATAACATATCAAGTGCATGCATAACATTACATTGCAACTCATGACATATCATATCATTGATAATAGGTCCCGGTTAACGCATCACATTAAACCTCGGTGTACTCACTTTTGCCATTATTCCAGTTTATCCAAGTGAGTTTTCATAGCCCCGTTTTACATGCTTTCGATTATTTTCAAACCCACGGGGGAGAATACATTGCACTACATTTTCTTTGTACGATACCAAGTATGTTAAATTCATTACATTGCTTAAGTTACCGCATTTGCCAATTTGAAAGTCCCCATTACTTGAACATGAACCGTTAATCTTTGAAGCGAGGATGAGTGGATAGATCTATCGAGGGTGACGCCTCCATCCGGGTTGGTGAATCCCAACCAGGTAAACGGATGCATTTCATTTGATCACATTACGGAGTTGTCCGGCAAACACTCTGCAGGGGCATACATGATTGAACAGTCTAGTTTCGAGGTCATGGGCTTAGAGCAATTGTAACATTATTTTTACGTGACTTGATGGTCATGCATGATAGATACTTGTGTAGTCGTATAAAACATTTACATAAACCTATGATTTCTCACCAACATTATTGTTGACCGTTATTAGCAATGTATTTTCGTGGCGAGGCATTATCATCATGACATGGTTTAGGGACCTACATTTTGAGTCGCAGCGTCGACTTACATTATGTACATTATGGCACTTTATTTCAAAACATCGTTTGGATTTGTAATATATTTGTATTTCCGCAAACTTTGTAAACCTTTTGGGACCGATGTTGTACTCTGATTGTTTTTATGAAATATCCAACGATGTGTTTTTAAAACGGCACTTTAGGTCGTTCAATATAACTGTGATGTGGTGTTATGACAGTCAATCCCAGAATTCCATTCACGCAAAACAGGTAAATTGGGGGTGTGACATTGTTGAAGCAATTCATGAAATCCCAAGAGGAAATGAATAGGTTGTTGGTTGTGATTTCGACATTAAGAAGTCTTTAAATGATCGACCCTCGGCTCTGTACTTTACCTAGCAACACGATCGCTAATCCGAGGCGATGCAAAGGCGATCACAACTTAAGTGGTGCTTCATATGATGGACCCGCTATTCCTACTACCTCTTCTTCTTCTTCTCTCCCGAAGGTAGTGGAAAGTGAACCCGAGGCGACAAAGGACCAAGTGCAACCTACTAGCTCACAAAGTACAGCACATGTCCATCCTCAAGTTGTCCTGAAACCCAAATCCAAACACAGAGTTGTTTTTGAACCTCCAGTTGAAAACCCCAAATCCAAAACGTCTATTCCTTACCCATCACGTTTAAATGAGCAAAAGCTCCGCAAAAAGCCAGGTCATCAAATGGAAAAATTTCAAATTTTCCAAGAACTACATTTTGACATAAGCTGCGGATGCTATCATGCTGATGCCCAAGTTTGCATCAACTCTCAAACACATGTTAAGCAACAAGGAAAAAGTGTTTGAAATGGCTAAAACTCCTTCTGACGAAGCGCTTTCGGCAGCTTCTGTTTAAAGAACTTCTCGAGAAGCTTGGAGATCCTGGAAAATTTCTTCTACCTTTTGTTTTCCAGAATGATTGAATGCTTTGCCCTCGCCGATCTTGGTGCAAGCATCAATTTGATGCCTTATTGATGGAAGAAACTTTCTCTTCCAGAACTTATTCCTACCTGCATGACTCTAGAGCTTGCAGATCGTTCTATCAGCGTCCTCTTGGCATCGCTGCAGGATGTATTCGTGAAAGTTGGAAAGTTCCATTTTCCGGTGACTTTGTGGTTGTTGATTTCGATGCCGATCATCGGGTTCCCCACATTGTTGGACGAGGATTCACGAGAACGGGCGTGCTCTCATTGATGTATTTGAGCAAGAAATCACATTACGTGTGGGTAATGAAGCTGCCACCTTTAACCTTGATCAAACTTCGAGGTACTCCTCAAACTATGATCTTTGAATCGGTTAATCGAATCGATGTAATTGATATTGCTTCATAGGAGTACTCTCAAGAGTTTCTTGGTTATTTTCATAATTTCGTAGTGGGATCCCACCACATCTTCTCAACCAATTATTGCCGATCCTTCCCCCTCTCTTACTCCGTTTGAGGGAGGTGACTTCTTTCTAGAAGAGATCGATGAGTTTCTTGCTAACGATGAATCAATTTCGCGGGAATTGATGATGGTGTTTATGATTAGGAGGAGATATCCTTTATCTTGAGCAATTGTTAAATGAAGATCCATTACCGTCACTCCCTCCGAAAGAGATCACAATTGAAGAAATCAAATCGTACAAACATCATCTTGAAGAATTTCGAGGTTGAACTTAAGGACCTACCTCCTCATCTCAGTATGAATTCTTGGAGGTGATGATAAAGTTACCCGTCATAATTGCTAAGACTTAACGGAGGAGGAGAAGCTGCTCTCATAAAGGTCTTGAAGTCACACAAGCAAGCAATTGCTTGGAAACTCTTCGACATCAAGGGTATTAACCACTGAATTTTTATGCGCACAAGATTTTATTGGAGGATGATTTCAAACCAGCAGTCCAACATCGAAGGTGAATCCTAAGATTCATGAGGTTATCAAACAAGAGGTTCTCAAACTTCTTGATGCAGGTTTAATTTACCCGATCTCTGACAGTCCTTGGGTTAGCCCATCCCTTGTGTTCCAAAAGGGTGGCATAACTGTTGTTTCAAATGAAGAAAACGAGTTAATTCCAACTCGATTGGTTACCGGATGGCGTGTGTGTATTGACTATCGCAAGTTAAACGAAGCCACCCGTAAAGACCATTTTCCTCTACCCTTCATGGACCAAATGCTTGAGAGATTAGCATGGAACGAATACTATTGTTTCCTTGATGGTTTCTCGGGGTATTTTCAGATCCCCATTGATCCACAGGATCAAGAAAAGACTACATTCACCTGCCCATACGGAACTTTCGCCTACAGACGTATGCCTTTTGGCCTATGTAACGCTCTCGCACATTTCAACGATGTATGATGGCAATTTTCCACGACATGATCGGGGAAACAATGGAGGTGTTTTTGGATGACTTCTCGGTCATTGGGGACTCATTTCAAACATGTCTCCCCCATTTAGAAAAAATGCTAAAACGGTGCGAAGACACCAATCTTTGTCTAAATTGGGAGAAAAGCCATTTTATGGTCAAAGAAGGAATTGTCCTAGGCCATAAGATTTCAAAAAATGGGATTGAGGTTGACAAAGCGAAAGTGGATGTCATTGCCAAATTGCCTCATCCTACTACCGTCAAAGGTATTAGGAGTTTTCTAGGTCATGCCGGGTTTTATCGCAGATTCATACAAGATTTTTCTAAAATCGCTAGGCCTATGACTCATCTCCTTGAGAAGGATGCTCCTTTTATCTTCTCACCTGAGCGCATCGAAGCTTTTGAAACATTAAAGAAAAGCTACGGAAGCACCCATTCAGTTGCCCCGATTGGGATTTACCTTTTGAACTCATGTGCGATGCAAGTGATTTTGCTATCGATGCAGTCTTGGGGCAACGAAAAACCAAGCATTTTCAGCCTATCCACTACGCGAGTAAGACTATGAATGAAGCTCAAACCCATTACACCACTACAGAAAAAGAATTATTAGCTGTGGTGTATGCGTTTGAGAAGTTTCGACCATACCTAATCTTGACCAAATGCGTGGTGTATACGGATCACTCGGCTCTCAAATATCTCTTTGCAAAACAAGATGCAAAGCCGAGATTGCTCCGTTGGGTTCTCCTCCTGCAAGAATTTGATATCATATTACGTGATAAAAAAGGAGAACCGAGCTGGCGATCATCTGTCCCGTCTAGAAAACCCTCACCAGGATGTGTTCGAGAAAAAGGAAACTAACGAAACATTTCCTCTCGAAACACTCAATGTGGTTTCTTTTAGTGGAGACTCTTCTACCCCATGGTTTGCTGACTTTGCAAATTACCATGCGGGTAACTTTGTGGTGAAAGGGATGTCGTCCCAACAGAAAAACAAATTCTTTAAAGATGTAAAACATTACTTCGGGGACGACCCCTACTTATTCAAAATTTGCGCGGATCAAGTCATCAGGCGATGTGTGTATGGTCAGGAAGCCAATGACATTCTTAAGGATTGCCATTACGGACCTACCTTGGGGGACATCATAGCCCTAACTACACTGCCAAGAAGGTGTTTGATTCCGGATTTTATTGGCCCACGATTTACAAGGATGCCCACGAATTTATCAAAACCTGTGACGCTTGTCAACGTCACGGAAATATCTCACAAAGAAATGAAATGCCGCAAAACGCCATTCAAGTATGTGAGATTTTTGACATCTGGGGCATTGACTTTATGGGGCCATTTCCTTCATCTCGAGGAAATAAATACATACTCGTGGCCGTTGACTATTTTTCAAAATGGGTTGAAGCGAAAGCTTTGCCTACCAACGATGCCCGAGTTGTTGTGAAATTTTTAAAATCTCTTTTTGCTAGGTTTGGAACTCCACGAGCTATAATCAGTGATCGTGGTACGCATTTCTGCAATGACCCGTTTGATAGAGTCATGCAAAAGTATGGTGTAACTCACCGTCTCTCTACTGCGTACCACCCCAAACAAGTGGGCAAGTGGAAGTTTCCAACCGAGGTATTAAAGAATTACGGAAAGGACAAGTGGCAAAACCGTGCCTCTTGGTCGGATAAGCTAGATGACGCACTCGGGCCTTCCGTACTTATAAAACACCCATCGGGTGTACTCCATACAAGCTAGTGTACGGGAAGGCGTGTCATCTGCCGATTGAGCTTGAGCACAAGGCATACTGGGCCTTGAAACATGCCAACTTCGATATTCAGACAGCTGGTGATCACCGAAAAGTTCAAATGAATGAATTAAATGAACTCCGCGATCAAGCATACGAGAACTCTTTGATCTACAAAGAAAAGACAAAGAAGATTCATGACTCCAAAATCAAGAACCGCGTTTTCAACGTTGGTGATCGAGTCCTTCTTTTCAATTCAAGATTGAAGATTTTCTCGGGGAAACTAAAATCCCGCTGGTCTGGACCATTCACCATCACTAAACCCGATGGTCCAAATTTTAAAGTGGATGGTCATCGATTGAAGCACTATTTTGGAGAGGACATTCCACATGTGGTTGTCCCGGATCTACAAACTTTCCCCATGAACCAATGAATGCGGGGATCGAGTCAAGCTAGCGACTCGGGAATCCAAAACAGTAGCACACTATATGGGTTTTCACCCGTATTTCTGACTTCTTTCTATTTTCTACCACCCTAGTGTGGAGGAGTTGCCCCACGTTGTATATAAATTCAAAAAATGGCCGTAGTATTTCCCTTTTACGTTCTATGTTTTGGCATAACCGCCGGTACTTTGAATATTGAGGGAAATATTCATTTCTAGTGTGGGGGGAATTCTCACGATTTTATCATGTAATTATACCACCCAATTCCCCATTTTGGCCAAAATTTTTTGGAGTAAGTGTTTTGCACTTACTCAAACTACGGATTATCATCCGCCATGTCTAACAAACAAAAGGATTGGTTATCCAGAGCAAACGGCTCTTGGTAAAGATATCTCAAATCCGTTGACGGCTTGCAATTTGCCCAAAATTGTATGGTGTTCAACTCACCATATCTTTAATTAGTGAAGAGTTGGCTAGCCCGCAAGTTTATGGCTTGTGGTAAAGGCAGTTGAAATCCATAATTGGTAATCGACTCACCAAAGATAGTATATATTATCTAAGAGTTGGCTAGTCCGAAGCAAACGGCTTACGGTAAAGACAAATCAAATCCGTTGAAAGTTGGTGATTTGCTCAAAATCATTTGGTTATCATTGTACCAAGGTTCTTACTTGAACTGAAACAATTGGCTACTCCAGAAGTAATGGCTTTTGGTAAAGAGATTCAAATCCATTAAATTTTCATAAAAGATTGCTAGGGACTAGCAATAGTTTAGTGTGGGGATTGATGAGTGTGTAAATACTCATCATTTTTGGTCAAATCTGAACTGCAAAACATTTAAAACTGCTCAGAAATGCATCAAAATCGAAAATATCCAAAATTGTATTTTATATGTTTGGATGCAAAACGTTTAAAATCGATGAAAAACGAGCTAAGTTTGCATAATTGGCGTTTCCTCAACTTTCAAATCTTGACAAAATCAGTCCCTGAGCATTTGTTTTGGAATAAAAGTCAACCCAAGTCATTTCAAAATCAAAATGTATCAAAAATGATCCTTGGGTAAAAACTTTGAAAAATTTGCAGATTTGGTCCTTGGTTTTTGGTGAATTACTAAAATGGTCCTTGTTATTAATAAACAACCATGACCCTTGGACCCCTTGAACCTTTGCTTGACCCATGAACCCCCAACTTGAACCCTGCCTATTATTAAACCCCAGTCAAACCCCGTTTGACTCAAACCCTCCACCCTTTTTTCCCTCCAATACCACCTTCACCTTCACCAACCTACAAAACCACTCATCCCTCACCTCCACCACACTCCACAACCTTATCACTCCACCTCCACAAACCAACAAGAAGCATTTAAAGCTTCTCCTTCCTTGCACTCAATCCCCTGTTGATATACCATTTTGGCCAAAACTCATCAATGGCCAAAAAATAAGTCAAGTGATCCAATGGTCCGTAAAAGAAGTGGGATTTGCTCAGAGGAGAGAGGGGAGCACTTTTGTTGAATAAATAGAGGAAGAGAAGGAGAGAAGAAAAAGTTTTTTTTTTAGTTTTAATTTTCATGTATGTTGTTTTTATTTAAACTGTCTTAATTAGTTTCTAAAACTGTAATCTTAAGCTTTCCTATATTGAATTAAAGTTATTTAGTCTATTGTAACTCATTTTAAGCATCAATTCAAAGTTTGATAAAGTTTCTTGTTTTTCTATTTTCTGTCATAAAATCAAGTTTAAATGTACTAAAAGCCAGGCTTCAAATAGCTTTATTACAACTCAAATAAGCTTATCTAAGCTATCAATAGCTTTTGATAAGCTTATAACTCAAGTACAACAAATTTGGTATCTGGTCAACGAAAGTCAACTGTGGGGAAATTTTGGTTAAGCAGTTCTGGAAATGGAATTTGGTTGATGCAGAGCTGGTCTTGGGTTGGATTTAGTTTAAAATAGGTAGTTTGGTATTGTTTTAAGCTGCAATTAAGCTGGACTGTTGTAAGTGCTTAATACACCTTGTTGTCTCCTTTTGTTCTTAAATCTGCATTAATATTGTGCTTCTTAATTCTGTGTTTGTACTAGTTTTGATTTCTACACTCAGATACAACTAGGTTAGTTTGAGATAGATTGAGCATTGTTCAGCAGTTTGTAGGTTTAAACTTGCATTTTGGCTTTGATAAGGGTGTTTGGTTCAAGCTGTTACATTGAGTTAGAAGGTTAGGAATTAGTTAAGAACTGACATTTGAGTCTCACTTAGGTATATTAGAGCCAATTCAGTCACTAATTTGCACTCTAGAACTCAAAAAGTCAATATCACATTTAAATCTGTCCTAATTTGCATATCTGTTGGAATTTTACAGATCATAAGCTTGATTTATGTTTAGAAACTAGTTAGAGTAGCTTAATATAGCTTTAGTTTAGCTTGAAACATCACATTCAGTTCACAATTTAAGCTCAAAATTCATTTTAGTCAACTTTTCATTTCTGTTTCAAAAGTCAAAATTGTAAAAGTCAGTTTTTCACCAACCTTTGTTGATTTTTCATGGATTCATTATTGGTTCAATTCAAGTGAAATTTTGGACTTAACAAGTTCAGTTGGTCTATTATTGAAATCTGATTTTTGTGAAATTTTTGGAAACAGTTTTAAGCAATTAATTAGCTGTCCAATAAGCCCTTATATGCTGTTTCACACTCAAAGCGAGTGTGAAATGTGCCTCTTGCAAGCTTTGCACAAGCTTCAAATTAGCTTTCTAGGGTCTGAAACTTGGTCTTGAGATAGTTAAGCTGGTGGTCTTGAGGTCTCCAGTTTTGGTTTTCACATTGGCTTATTGAATAAGCTGGTGCCTTAGCTCAAAAGTAGATAGAAAAACTGTTTTGGCACTTAAGTTTAAATCACCAAATCATTGTAGCTTATAATTCAGTGGTATAGCTTAGTTGAATTTAGCTCATTTCAGGTAGTTATAGCATAATCTAGCTTCTGTGTTCATTTGGTGTCCATTTGTGGTCTTTGGCTTATTATTAAGTGCTTATTCATAAGCAGTTTGCATTGCAGCCTCATATTCTCACACATAAGCCATAGTTTTTATATTTTTCTTAGAGTTAATATAATTTAAGACTTTTCCTGAATTTTTCGTAATTTTTCATCACTGTTTGCTATTTTTCTTATTTTAAATCAGTTTTTAGGACTTTTTAAATAGCTTTTAATACAAATAAATCAGAAAATCTTAAAAAAAAATAAGTTTTCATTTTTCCTAGATTAAGATAAATATAAAAATCCAAAAACATATTTTTCCATAATTTTTCTAGTTTAAATAGTAATTTTTAGCAAGTTAATTAGTTTTAAATAGTTTTTAAATCATAGAAATTAGAATATAAATCAGAAAAATACAAAATTAGTTTTGAAAATTCTCTTTAGTTATTTTAGATTTTTTAAAAATAGTTTTATAATTTTCCCATTAATTTTCATAATTTTTAGTATTTTAATTTAGTTTTAAAGTTTAAAATTAGTTTTTAATTCAAATTTATAAAAGAAAAATCAAGAAAATCCATTTTTAAAAATAGTGATAGCGTTTATTTAATATAATTTAGCTTTTTAATTTTCTTTCTCAGATTTTTCCTTTGTCATCTAGTATTATCATACCCTCTTCCATTCAATATCACCCGATCACTACACGTTTAGCTTCAATCGCATGCTCGTTGGGACTTAACGACCCGGGAAACACTAAACTCTCCTGGACTTAATTGCTTTGGTTTTAGACTGTCTGACTTTTATTACGGTTAACCATTCACAAGTGGTTGACTTGTGTAATAAACCTGACCGTTTGGGACCGAATCAACAAGCTTTAAGCTTTTATACAAATTAAATTTACTTTTGTCGTTAACAAAACTTAGGTAAAGATCAAAAATATAAATAACGTTTAATGACGATATTTGTATTAACAATCTCCCCCTTTTTGTTGAGGACAAAATATAAATTTTATTTTTATAAAAGAAACAAAGTTTGTGCAATAGTTAT
Source organism: Chrysanthemum makinoi (assembly GCA_910596185.1). Classification (NCBI taxonomy): domain Eukaryota; kingdom Viridiplantae; phylum Streptophyta; class Magnoliopsida; order Asterales; family Asteraceae; genus Chrysanthemum; species Chrysanthemum makinoi. Next base: position 32,976,127 of record OU343220.1, on the reverse strand, counting down.
AAAAATATTAGTTTTAGAACTTGAAAAGAGAAAGATAATGCAAGTGTATGATGTTTGACTATTTATGAAAGTCAAAGTGTTCACTAGTTGATGTATGATGTTGACTTTTTCAGAAAGTCAAAGTATGCAGTTGACTTTTAAGAAAAGTCAAAATGTAATCAAGTTCTATATTTTCTCCCCCTTTTGTCTCAACAAAAAGAAGAGGCTATGCGGAATGTAATGAGCCCGAGCCATTATCTCCCCCTTGATCAAAGCTCCCCTAAATTGGGTGCTTAATGGGAAGATACATGGATTGTGAAAATAAAAGCTACAAAAAATGTTAGTAATAATGATCATTCACAAGCATTTCCAAACACTATGTAAAAGCACCAATACTATAATAAAAACACCATTCATTAGTTAAAATTTTCATGACTAAAGATCATGAAATGGGAACACAATGATGTGTTTTAGTACAAGAAGAAAAGAAAAGAAAATAATCCTAAGAAGAGAAAACTAGAAATGCTAAACTATGACCATCCTAATTTGATGGTGGATGAGAAAGAGCGTTGAAGCGCTCAAGGATATGATTGAGGATGAACCTCATTTCTTCTTGAAAGTCAAGGACCATAACCCGGGTCCTATCAACGGTTTGGGCCGTTTGCTCACAAGTTGAGCAACCATGCCTATGGGGGTAGTATGTTTGGGGAGGTTGTGGTGGTGGAATGGTAGATGTGTTGGTGTTGGTGGAAATGTTTGGGGTGGTCATGATGGAAGCAAGCAAAGCACTTTGCATTTGCATTGTCTCACTCAAGTGAGAGTCCACCATGCCTTTGAATTGGTGGAGGTTGTGGAGTTCGGTTTGAATCTCTCTCTAGTGGGATTGGCATCCCACATACACTCCTCAATGTCCTCAAGATGATGTGACATTGATGTGGGAGTGAATGATCCCCATACAAAGGACCATGAATGTCTTTGTGAATGGGGTGGAAGAGAAGAGGTTTAGGCCCTAATGGGGCGTTTGGGTCAAAGGATGACCGAGGTGACTCATGAGCCATCCGCTCAATTGAGCCAAATGATGGCAATGGTGGTGGATGATTTGGCCTAGGAGGCAAGTCATCCAAGTCCTCCAAGAAAGGATTTGGTGAAGTTGGTGGAGTGGAAAATAACTCCATAGGAATGAGAGTTGGAGACCCTGGTGAAGGTGGTGAGGGTGTTTTGGATGTTTGGATGGGTGCCGGTGGAGGTGAAGTTGGTGTTTTTGTTGGTGGTGGAGTGGTGATCACAATGTGTGATTGAGTAGGTGTAGCTAAGGTAAGGCTTGTATCATCTCTGATGGGAGATGAGATTGTGAGTGGAGAAGACTCGGATGAGGAGCTAAGGTTAACAAAGCAACAAGGCCTCACACTAATTCTAGCGGTCTTCTTGCAAGGTTTTGGAGATGATTTTGTCATTTTTGACTTTGGTTTTTCTTTGCTAGATGATAGTAAGAATGAAGAAGATGTGAGGATGATCATGGTAAAACCTCTCAATTTATAGAAGTGAAAAATTATGGAGAAATGTGTTTGATTTGATGTTAAACCATTGAAGAGATGAGGTTCCTAATGATTTGGAAGTGGGTTGAATGCTAGTCATATCACCCAAGTCAAGCCATTCAAGAGAGATGGAGTGAAGAAGAAAAGATTTGCAATAAATGTGTTCTAGTGAGTGGAATTTCCTAATATTCCGATCACCCACGGATTTGAAGGTACCAAAAATTTGGTTCCTTCCTTTATGCAAAAGGGCTCCTTGGGTGGATTTTTCAAATTTTTGAATTTTGGTGGGAAATGGATTTCTTATATTCCTAAGTGAATTATACTAGTTCTAATAAGAGTATAAGCAATTTAGGATTGATTTATAAGCATTGGATGGTAATTTGGAATCACGAAATAGTCGAAATTCAGAAAGTTACCGAAGGATCCACGGCACCAAAAACTTACACGGCCGAACCCTAAAAGGGTGCCGCCTGGTCCGCCTGTACAGGTACGGCGGTACCAATTTACATAACGGACGGTAACAAAATTATGGTGCCGCCCGATCCGTGGAGTGCGAAATATGGACAGAGTACGTTTTTAGGTGTCGGGACATTTCCGAAACCCGAAATTTTTCTCAAAACGTTATACTAAACATTTCTAGTTAGGAAAAGTAAATAACACATGTATAAACATAGTGGAGCATGTATTTTGAGCAAGGCTTTTTGATTTTCACATTATAGTGAAAATGGGTAAAATTTGATAGCATACTTGCGCTATCCCCTGCATAAGATTGTTAGCATTCACCATTGTTTCAAGTTATATTATCATCCTACATAATAAAAACAACGAAATTGTATCAAACATTAACGAGAATGCATTGTTCCAAACACTCCTTAAAATTACCCTTATTTGTCCAACTTCTTGTAAATCTTGTTCATCATCCTACCAAGGCACTTGAACATTCCCTTAGTTTGCTTGAACTCCGCTGAGTCATTCTCTATTTCGGAAGAGACGATAATACTCATGAGGCGGAAGACGAGAGCTTGGAAGACCATCCTCAGAGCTATTTGATGATGATGATGATGGAGTTGGAGGTTTTGCTCTCTTGCCTTTTGTCTTAGCAACTCGTGCATCACTCAAAGGTACAAAGATGTGAGGGATGAGTTCATAGTGAAGGTGCATTCCTTTTGGGGTTGGTGGAATTGGTGCAAAGTTTCTATAGAGACGGGTGAGAAGCATCCCGTATGGAAGAGCAACCGATCCTTGAGTTGGAATATCAATCATTCTCCTAGCGATGTAGTAGCTAAATTGAATGGTTGACGGGTGGACAAGTTGTAGAGCATATGACAAAGGCAAGCGTTAATGTGATCCCTATTTCCTATGGTGCTAATGACGTTGGCTCTAAGTAGCTCCTCCCATTTCTTAAATTCGGGCTTAAGTTCATTTAGCTCCATTCCATATGGATCTCGGTTTACTTCTTTTCCCTTTCGGTAACTCGGGTTGTATCACCTTTTGGGTTAAAAGGTGTTCACGGATGACATCCTTGTCGGCCAAACGGGTTTGGTAGGGTAGAGAGCGGTCATTGATTGCATCAAGAGCCGTAAGTGACCACTTATCCGTAGACACAAGTTCCTCGGTTGGGAATTCCTAACACTTGAGCAAAGTTGCCTAAGGTGATGGTGTAGTCTTTTTGATTGATTCTAAACCTAAGACAAAATTCATCATCGTCTTCATCATTAAAGCCGGTCACACTAGCATAGAATTCTAACACAAACCTAGGACAAATTGGTTCATCGATGTCAAGAAGACAATCGAATTGAATGGCGGCTAGTTCTTCACGAAGGTTGGTATTTTCAAGGAAGGATGAGTGAATGGTTCTACCCTCATGGAAATACCTTGATTCTAGACCCCTAAATATTTCTACTTGTTCCTTGGTAAGTCCTTTGGTTTTGTGGTGTTTGGGAATGTAGTTAAGGGTGTCTTTGTGATCATAGAATCTTGCGGCTACCATGGTTATTCCTAAGGACAAGAGTTAATATGTTAAAAATGAGAATAAGTTTTAACGTTTTGGTTCTAGTGTGTGCCTATATGAAAACAATTTGGAGTTGCGGTTATCTCGACTCATTTTATGCACAAAAATGGTTTTAGTGGGGTGTTTGGCAAATACCATGAGATAACCCAAATGCTCCTAATTCAATGTGGCTTCATTTGAATATACCCGGAATGCATATTAGTTATGCAATACCTTTAGTATTCAAGAGCATGCAAGTGATGAAAATTTAACGTTTCTATTTGTATTAGCAATGAAAAAATTGTTTTCCTACAAGTGAGAAGCTTTTCAAAACTTTTGACATGGGGTGTTTGGTTGTTTGAATAGGGCCTTATATTCATTATCTATCAATTAGTGGGAAGCATGATTTGTTTATGCAATATGATAATGTAGTACCTAATTTCAATGACTAGTTATGCAATTTGCCAATTGAATTCATATTTGGTATAAAAGCATACATAAAACCCCATGTAATGATTTGTGATAGTTTTGTGCATAAATAAGAATCCTAGACTCCGAATTAAGAGATGAAATGTAGTTAGGATACTTACAATGATGTTATCTTCAATGATTAGTGAGTGGGAAGATGACAATAATGAGCTTGGTTTAAGTTTTACACGTTTTGGTAAAGTGGGTTTTGAGGAAGAGTATGATTTGTATATAGCGCTTTTGCTTCGTAGACACCACGGACCGTGACGGCACCAAAAATTTGGTTCCGTCTTTGTTGTCGCTTTGGTGCCGTGGCTACTAAGAGTGTACAAGACAAATTTGTTTAGTTTTGACTATTCTAATGTTTTGGGCTATGTTTATCCTACATGTTTGGTTCCATTAACCCTAAACCAAGTCTAAGAAGATTAAAAGGTTCTCGTTTAAGAGGCTTAGTTAAGATGTCGGCAATGTTGTCTTCGGAGGATACTTTCTCGATTGAAATGTTACCATTTTGAACATTGTCGCTGAAGAAAGTGATGGCGGATTTCAATATGCTTTGTACGAGCATGTTGAACGGGATTCTTGGTGAGATCGATGGCTCCTTTGTTGTCGCAAAGTATCACAATGTCGTTGAGATGAATTTCGTAATCTACTAGAGCTTGCTTCATCCAAAGAGCTTGTTGACATGCTTTTCCGGTTGAGACGTACTCGGCTTCAGTGGTTGAGATGGCTAAGGCCGTTTGTTTCTTTGCAAACCATGAGGTGAGACAATGTCCAACAAAAGTGCAAATACCACTTGTACTTTTTCAATCGACATAATCACCGCATGATCCGAAGTCGGCATACACTATGGTTTCTATACCCGTTCCTTTGGGATACCATAATCCTAAACACGTTGTTCCCTTAATGTATCTAAAAATCCTTTTAAGGCTTCTAAGTGTGATGCCTTTGGGTTTTCTTGAAAGCGAGCACATAGACAAACACTAAACATAATGTCGGGTCTACTAGCCGTAAGATAGAGTAGGCTACCAATCATTCCTCTATATTTAGTGTTATCTACGGATTCACCTTTCTCATCCTTGGTGAGTTTAGTGTCCGAGGACATGGGTGTCTTAGTTGGTTTGGAATCTTCAAGACCAAATTTCCTAAGCATGTCTTTTATATATTTAGATTGGTTAAAGAATATGCCATCTTCTAGTTGTTTTATTTGAAGTCCTAGAAAGAAATTTAACTCACCCATCATACTCATTTCAAACTCGTGCATGATTTTAGAGAAATCATCACATAATTCTTGACAAGTTGATCCTAATATAATGTCATCAACGTATATTTGAACAATGATAATATGTGATTCCTTTTTCTTGGTAAAAAGAGTATTATCTACTAATCCCATAGTATATTTGTTATCAATAAGAAAAGTCTTAAGTCGGTCGTACCAAGCTTTTGGTGCTTGCTTAAGACCATACAATGCTTTCTTGAGTTTGAAGACATGATGTGGTTTCTCAAAGTCGGTAAAACCGGAGGTTGAGCAACATACACTTCTTCGTTAATAAACCCATTAAGAAAAGCACTTTTAACATCCATTTGAAATAATTTAAAATCATAGGCACATGCATAAGCAAGCAATATTCTAATAGACTCAAGCCTAGCTACCGGTGCATAAGTTTCATCATAATCAATCCCTCTTGTTGATTATAACCTTGCGCTACAAGCCTAGCTTTGTTTCTAGATACTATCCCATTTTCATCCATTTTATTTTGAAAACCCCATTTTGTTCCAATTATAGTTTGATCTTTAGGTTTTGGAACTAATTTCCAAACATCATTTCTAACGAATTGGTTTAATTCTTCTTGCATGGCAATAACCCATGATTCATCTTTTATTGCTTCATTTATGGTTTTCGGTTCAATGGTGGATACAAAACAAAAATAATTACTTTGATTTTGGGCTTGTGACCTTAAGGTTCTTTGATTAAGTTGTCCTATGACTTTTTCTAAAGGATGACTTTTAGATTCTTTGATGTTGACAATTTCTTCATTTAATGGTTCATCTTCCTTGTTATTATTAATTATTTCTTGACCTTCTATCATTTGACTTTCAACTAAGTCATCATCTACCAAAGGTGATGTCTTAGAGGGAGGTGGACTTTCGTCGAATGTTATGTTCAACGATTCCTCGACTATCATTGTTTCTTTGTTTAGGACAATGTAAGCTTTACTAGTTTGAGAGTAACCAAGAAATACACCTTCATAAGACTTTGGGTCAAACTTGGTGAGATAATCCTTAGTATTAAGAATAAAGCATTTACAACCAAAGACTCTAAAATATCCTAACGTTGGCTTTTACCTTTATAGAGTTCATATGGTGTTTTGTTTAAGAAAGGGCGGATTAAGACTCTATTCAAAATATATGTAGAAGTGTCAACGGCGTTACACCAAAACTTTTGAGGAATGTTTTGTTCATTAAGCATTGTTCTACTCATTTCTTGAATTGTTCTATTTTTACGTTCTACTACTCCATTAGATTGAGGTGTTCGTGGAGCCGAAAAGTTATGTGTTATACCATTTGTATCACAAAAGTTTCCAAATTGAGTTTCGTTGTCAAATTCACGACCATGATCCGTTCGGATCGACACAATTTTGACACCTAGAAGATTTTGAATTTTCTTGCTAAGTATTTCAAATTTATCAAAAGCTTCATTTTTGGTTTTCAAAAACAACGTCCAAGTAAACCTTGAGTAATCATCTACTATGACCAAAGTGTATAAGTTGCCTCCATAGCTTCTTATAGCGGATGGTCCAAACAAGTCCATATGTAATAATTCTAGACACTTAGATGTGGACACCATATTTTTAGATTTGTGACTACTATGTGTTTGTTTACCAATTTTGCAAGCGCCGCAAAAGTGTTGGTCATATTTAAGTTTTGGTAAATTCCTAACCAATTCTTTTGAAGATAGGTTTTGTATAAGTCTCATATTAGCGTGACCTAAACGTCTATGCCAAAGAGATGAGCTATCGTCTAATGTTGTTAGGCAAAGTTTGTCATTATATGTTTTATCTATTTTCATGACGTATATGTTATTTTTCCTAACTCCTTTAGCTATGGTGATACCATCTTTTAGTATTTTACTACCATTTTCATCAAATAGTACTTTATACTTTTTATCACATAGTTGGCTAATACTAAGTAGATTAAATCCTAACCTATCCACATGAGCAACATTTTCAATAGTTAAGGAGTTATGAGCAATCGTACCTTTGCCAATAATTTTGCTTTTGAGATTGCTACCAAAGGTGACATTACCTCCGTCATACTCTTGGTATGATGAGAAGAGACTTTGTTGCCCGTCATGTGTCGTGAGCATCCACTATCTTTTATCCATTCATCAAGTTCCAATCCAACTTTCAAGCATACCTAAGAAGCAAATAACTCAAGCATTTGGTCCCCAATATCTCATGGGTCCATTTGGGTTAAACATACCATTTATTTGATTCATGTATGGAAACGATGGGTAAGAGTTCCATGGCATGTAATCTGGAGTTTGATATGGTCTAGGAAAGTTTTGATTCCAACCATTGTGTTGGTAGTTGGGTTGTACGCTGTGGTTGCTCTTAGGAAAGGGGCGTTTGGCAAAAGGAGTTTTATATCGTTGTTGAGTAGTTTTTGATCTAAATTAATTATTGACAAGTCCTACTCAAGTACGGTTTTAGTTTAATACTATTATTGGTTTTCTTTGTTATTTTAACAAATTCAAGACGGTCCGTGATTGCGAACATTCTCGTTCTCTAAGTACCCACGGCACCATTTTGTACAACGGACGGAACCCTTATTTTGGTTCCGTCTGGTCCGTGCTGTACTGCAGCAATTTTGAGAGAATGTTCGTCCTTTTCGGCCGTTTTATTTTGACTCTTTGGAATTAATACTTCATTAAAACCTAGCCCATTCATGTCTCCCGGTGTTTTATGAATTTTAACTATTTCATCGGCAAGAGCGATGTTCTTGTTAAACCTTTTAAATTTAGAATTGTTTTCGATTAAAACATCTTGTGTGAGTTTTAGTTTTTCTATTTCAAGTTTAAGCTCTTGACATGATTTACAATCATCGTCATTTGCTTTTCCTTTTCTAGTCGTTTTGCTTTTCTTTTAACTCATAAACTTCATTTTCCAAAAATTCCTTTTTGGTTTTTAAAATTTATTTTTAGTTATGATTTTTAGACTTAGCTCACACAATTGATTATATTGTTTTTGCAAAGTGTCATCATCAATAGAAGAATAAGAAGAGTCGGAAAGTACCTCATTTGACTCATGTGCCATTAGAGCGATCTCTTCCTTGCTTGATTCTTCATCGTCTTCACTATCACTCCAAGCACCACTTACAAAAGCTCGTTGAGTTTTGCTTTTAGGTGGCTTGGGACATTCTCCTATGAGGTGACTTGCATCACCACATCTAAAACATTTTCTTTCACCTTTACCCTTTTTGTCATCCCGATCTTTTCGGATGGCTTCTTTTCTTCTCGAGGTTGTCTTACAAACTTTCCTCTTCTTCTAAAGAACTTCTTAAAATCTCTAACGGCCATGGCATATTCCTCATCTTCACTACCGGAGCAAGATTCGTCATCATCACTTGATTCCGCTTTTGCTTTTAGAGCAACGGATTTGATCTTCTCCCTTTTTCCTTTGATGATCTCCGAATCTTTCTCCATCACCATTTCGTGTACTTTGAGGTTACCGATTAACTCGTCTAGTGACATTATTGAGAGATCTTTTGATTTCTCAATGGCGGTCACTTTAGCTCTCCATTTGGGATGGAGTGCTCTAAGAAATTTCCCGACAAAGTTCTTACTACGAAAAGATTCATCAAGTGCTTTAAGTGATGTAATAATAGTGTTAAAGCGAGCAAAGCCACAATCAATGGTTTCATCTTCAGAATAACAAATTGTTCATATTGTTGAACAAGAAGATCAATTTTGTTATCCTTGACTTGTGAATTACCTTGATGTGTAACAATTAAAGATTCCCAAATATCTTTGGCGGTTTCACACATAAAAATTCTTTCATATTCTTTTCTAGGTAAAGCATTATAAAGCATCATTTTAGCTTCATTATTTTTAGCAACTAGTTTCTTTTGTTCATCAACGGAAATATCCTTTGTTGTAGAACTAAAATCCCTTTAACAATAATAAACCAAAGATCTATATCTTTTGATTTTACATATGTTTCAAAACGGTTTTTCCAATAGATAAATCCATTGGTTTCAAAGAGTGGTGGTCTTTGCATAGATTGCCCTTCTTTAAAGTTTTCAGAATCCATGGATCGTTTCAAGTTTATAAAATACAAGTTATTTTAGAAATTCTTGAGCAACGAGGCTCTTGTACCAATTGTAGAAAACTAGAAGGGGGTTGAATAGTTTACCAATTAAAAACTTTGTTTTGAAACTTATTGTAAAGATCAATTGATATTGATCTTAGATATGTTAATGAAATATGCAAGCAATATGTAAGGAGTAAATAAGGAAAGAAATGATCAAACCACAACAAGTTGTTTATAGTGGTTCGGTCTACAAGGACTCTTTTTCCTTGCCCTACTCCACTCCTCGAGTCTCACACTCGAGAGTTTAACTTCACTAGTCAACAAGCTCCTTTCACCGGCGGAGAAAACCTTTACACTTCGCCTACACTATTTCCGACACTAAGCTAGATGTCGAGTTCTTTCCAAGGGTACAACCACTCCCACACACAATGTATTTTGAGGACTAAAATACTAACCACTCACACTCACAAGATTATGATGGTTTAATACAACAATGAAGTATGAATCAACACAAGATCATACAACACTAAACAAACAAGACTTCCAACTTCTCGCTTGAAGCTTGAATGTGACTTGATCTTCTTTGCTACAAAAGAGATCACTAATATGATATGAAACTGAGTTAGAAAGGTTAGAGAGAAGATATGTATGAGAGTATGTTAGAAAGGGATGAAAAACTACTTGGCTTGGCATGGCTATTTATAGCCAAATGGATGTGAGGCGTCCACGGACCGCTGAACCCTTAAAGGGTTCCTACTGTACCAATTTGGTACCACGGTCCGATCTGAGGTCAAGATATCAAATCTTTGCTAAAGTCAACTCTATCTAAGTGAGATTGTGCAAGATATGAAGAGTACAAATCCACACAAAATATCTAATGAAATCTTCCAATGATTTCCATGATGCATCACATGATGTCATATGTTGTATTTCTATTTTTAGAAATATGCAAGTACTTAAGTAGTGTTTGGTTTTAAGAACCTAACACATTCTAAAAACTACTATCATACATAATGATTAGATTCATATCAAGATGTTACTAATCATAAATGTAAATGCTTGAATGATGAATATATTGTTTGAAAAAGCTTGTTTTAATATCTATTAAACTTGACAAGCTTTAAGCTTTTATACAAATTAAATTTACTTTTGTCGTTAACAAAACTTAGGTAAAGATCAAAAATATAAATAACGTTTAATGACGATATTTGTATTAACACTCTTTTTGTTTCGACAAAAAGGGGGAGAAGAAAGTAAAAACTACAAATTCAAAACTTTTACGAATTTTAGCTTTTCCTTAAAATAATTTTATGTTTTGTCATCAACAAAAAGGGGAGATTGTTAATACAAATAAGCCGTAAAATGTTTATTTATATTTTACGATCTTCAAATGTTTTGTCGATAACAAACGTAAAAATCATTTTAACTTAAAACAAATAAAATATGAAATGGTTTGAACTAATAGTTTCTAACATATTCACATTTTCACATAAAACACTAAAACAAGTATAAGTGATTTTATAATTTAATATTACATATGTACAACAACTAGTGTTTACATATTTGGGTAAAATATACACATTGGGCAAATACAACTAGTATGTAGTATATTGGGTAATATAAATGGGTAGAAACTTAAGTATCATAACCCATTGGGCAAATACATTGAATGTAGTTGGGTACAACCCAAAGCCCATGACCTATGGAGCTTGACCCATAACCCATTGCATGACATCATGCTTATATCATATATGGATGATATCCATAACCCATGGTTTTGACCCATACCCATGTGACTAGGTGCATTGCACTCAAGAGATACATTGTATCTAGCTAAAGACCCATGGATCAACCCATGACCGTCCCACGGATCCCTAGCTTTACGCTAGACGGATCCCTTGTGGAAGGGATCCGTGGGATCCGGGGAACAGTAGAATTTTTCCTCTATAAATAGTGAGCCATTTCTTCATTGTTTCTCACCCCTTTCTAACACACTTTCTCCCTGAGTTAAAAACTCACTAACCTCATATCCAAGATATCTATGTTTGTAGTTTTGTTTTTGTATGATCTTCTAGGTTCCTCTTAAAGGCAAGATCACCACCTTTGAAGTCAAGCAAGCTCAATTCCATGAGTTGCGATGATTCCTCATCATCAAGACTACTGAAGTCTTCTTGTTGATGATTGTTTTTCTTTCCTAAGAAGTGTTGAAGACATTTGTGAATGGTGTCTCAAGTGTCAAGACGAAGATATTAGTGAAGGGTATCTTTCGTCCATATCATAAGCACTTGTGATAAGTGCTTAGAAGTCAAGACTAGAAGCATTAGTGAAGGGTGCTTAGAAGTCAAGACACAAGACATTAGTGAAGGGTGTCTTGAAGATCTAGTCAAAGGCATTAGTGAAAGGTGCCTTAGATGTAAATTCGATATGGTGTGTTTCGATGTACAAGATAGATTAGTACTAGATCCAAGGATATTGATATCCTTGATGATGTTGTAAAAAGGAGTTGGTCTCCTTTGGGATTAGTCCTTGGTGTAGTGTTGGGTAGTAGTTCCTCCATAGTAATGGAACTAGGTGCTTAGCCTAGTACCTAATAAAGGGTAGGCGACGTTGTGATAGGGTTAGTTCTCCTTGGTGTGAAAGAACTCGGTGGTTAGCCTAGCACCGTATAAAGGGTAGTCGACGTTGTGTTAGGTGTGGTTCGCCTTGGTGTGAAAGAACTCGGTATTTAGCTTTGTACCGGAAAAAGGTGTAAGCGACATTGTGAAGGCTTCTCCGCCATAAGGAGATTGGTGTAGTGATTACGAACTCTCGAGTAGGTGACTCAGGGAGTGGAGTAGGGCAAGGAAGGTGTCTTTGTAGCCGAACCACTATAAATACTTATGTCGTGGTGATGTGCTTCTTACTCTTTATCTTTCATTACATGTTTATATATCTATCTATCAACGTCCAACATAAACAACCAAATAGATTGACATAAGTCGATCTAAATATTTAAAAGGAAGTTTTAAATTGGTAAAACTATTCAACCCCCCCTTCTAGTTTTCCACAAATATCTCAAAAAGTTCCTTAAGGCCTTTCAGGAGACTCACACCAAACTAGACATCATTTAGACTGTTGTCAAGGACGACCCTAAACACAAAGAAGTTCCTTGAAGCATCAGAGGCCTATATCAAGAATGCCACAATTATCAGTGAAGTCCCAAGTCTCCTGAAGAGCTTTAATCTTCCACCACTCCAATCATCATTCAAAGACATCTGCTCCAGCATCAGTCTTTTGGAAAAGCACACTGCTGCTTTGGTCAAGTCCTCAACTTCTATGGCCTGGAATCTCGGGCCTAGAATGTCTGCTATTGAAGGTTCTCAAGATGCCCTTGAAGCAAAGGTTAATGTACTTCAACAAGATACCTCAGACATTAAGCTCATGATGACTGAGATGTATCAATTCTTCAAGGTTCAGTCTACTCCCTCCACATCAGTGCCGCAGCCAACTCATGCTCTCACCTTATTTCAAGCACAAGTTGAGGGGGAGAAGGTCACTAATACTTCTGCAACTGAAAACCTCCCTCTCACACTAAAGAGGAGCACACTAAAGAATACAAGGAGGCTTAGAACCCATTTAGGTTATGCCAATCTCTACTCATCCACCTCACCACCCTGAACAACAACAATCTTCAGCAAGTTACTCCTGAAGATAAAGGCAAAGCTATACTCACCACTCCTGAACCTGATCAGAGTACTAAGCTACAAAAGGCCTCATCAGAAGTTAGACCGGATCCTCATGCACCAATCAGGATTCCTTACGATATCAATGGAAAAACCTTCCTCATGACTGAGGAATAGATCAATGCCTATCTTGCCAGAGAGGAGGCACTGAAAAAGGTCGCAGAAGAAGAAAGGATCACTAAGCCTGAAATGATCAAGGTTGTTCACGAGGAGGCTGAAAAGATTAGGCTTGACCCAAAGAAGCTGGAAAGCAAGAAAATCGGTGAACTCTTCAAGAAAGCTCAGGATGACGAAATGATTGCTTTGAAGAAGAGAAGGGATGAAAAGGCCAGGAAAGCTGTAGAGCTAAGAAAACAAAGGGGGGATCATTACAACTGGACAATGACTAGCCGAAGAGACCCTAAGCCTATCACTGATGTAAAAATCATCCCTAACTTTAAGCCTGTTGCAATGAATGTCTACAGGGGAATTGACAAGAGGCACTTTGAAATTAGTGATCCTCTAAAATTCACTGACTTTGGGATCACTGAGTTGGATGAACTTGGTCCTATCATAGAAAAGAAGAGAAATTTGGTTGTCAAAGACCTGATGACATCTTTAAGCAGAAGGTATGAAAGACTGAGGAAGATGCCCACTGAGCTTGGTATTCAATATGCTCTCCCTGAAGCTCAAGGCACACAACCCAAATCATCCCAAGGAAAGAGAAAGAGGATAGAGCATGAACCTGAAATCAAAGTCCCTGGCTTTGATTGCAACAGAGAACTCCCTAAAGGCGTAAAGTTTGTAAACAACCTAGTCATTGAGAAGCCTGAGAAAGGACTCTTCTTCATTGATGTATATGGATACCCTGCATTTCAGAGATGGAGTGACATCGACAAGGCTAGTATTGCTTCAATGGTGAGTTACTTGATGGTGGCATCTCAAATTTAGACCCCTGAGAATACCAGGTTCTGCACTGACCCGAGGAAGAAGATAAATGACCATCCTGATAAAGAAACTCTCCCCTTAAAGAAGCCGAAGCTTGAAGCACTTGGTTACCAACTGGACTAACTTCACTGCAATAACATCTATCTTTTATTTTTGTACTAGTTGATAGAGAATTGTAATGATTATTACTAAACGATGTATTTTGCTAGATTAGTGTTCTTTATTAAGCTTACTAGTACATTCAGTGTAAGAAGAAACCTTTTGCTCACTTACAATGATCAAAATACTTAGACTATTTGTATATCCAAATAGGGGGAGACTGTTGGGTTCAGTCAGTACCCAAACCCTTAAATCTAGGATTTGAATAGAAAATACCCCAAGTGTTTATGACCTTAAACACTAACAAGTCACTGAGCACATAGTCACTCAATGAGTCATCTTCAGGACACTCAAAATGAGACTAAGAAGAAAGTTTCTCCACTCAGTGAGGCGAAACTCAAAGGGTGAATACTTAGTCAAGAAGAAGATGATGGGTTCAGTGAGTGATGACAATTACTCGCTGAATCCCATTACTCCTCATCAACTATAAACATTGAAGATAAAGACTGAAGAGTAAGAAGACTGAAGAATGGGGGAGACAAGGCGGGATAGGAGTCCTTATCAACCATAAATCAAACTTTCCCTGAAAGGCTAACAACCAAGATCAGTGTCATCACTGATGATCAGAAAGAAACATTGTCTTTCACCCAATATAGCTTATTGTAAAAAAAGACAAAATACTCAGTACTTTGTGCTTATAGTTTACGTCAGTATTGTCTTTTAGGATATAGTCAGATGCCATACTTGTACAAATAAACATAAGGAAGGAGTGGAAGTTAAGCTTGTGCATTAAATGTGTGAACATTCACAAGCAACTTTCACTCCTTCAAATACAACTATGTCCCTGAAATAGTTCAGTGGTTTCGTGTAGTTGTGCTTAGACTTAGCCTAAGCTTAGTGAGGAGTACACACCATACTTGTCATTTGATCCCAAGTGTTGTTCCGCAAACACTTGGGTAATACATTCTTTTGATTCGTTTTAATAAGAATATAAACGTTGAAAAATCTATGGTGCATTTACTTTACTTATCTTGTTTAACTGATTTTTCTAAATACTTTGCTTAAGTCATGGATCACGATTAGCCTTAATTGCTATTTTTGCTATTTTTGATTCGGGAACAACAAGTATAAATAAACATAGGGTAACGATCAAGGTTGTTCATCAAATATAATATGAAAATGGAATGAACTGAATAAACATCAAATAGCATAATCAAACGAATATCGCAACAAGAAATCATATCAAAATGGATCACAAACGAATACCTTAACAAATGAAACAAAATCAGAGATCAAGAGTCATGAGAAACCCTTACTGATAAATGACGGAATATCTGTACCTTAGCAAATGAAATGAAAGCAAACAAAAAAGTGACCACAATGAAACAATGTCACGTCTTCTTCAACGAATCTACACGGATTAGGGTTCATATAATACTTATTAGCTCATTTAATGTCATAACAAATTTATTGTTTATTATTAATCACGATCTCAACTTAGGGTTTACAGATTAGGTCAGATTCATAATTATTTCAAGTTATTACGGTTAATAATGATAATTAATTAGGAATGAGTTTTATATGTGTTTCAAATCATTAGTTAACTTAATTAGGGTTAAATGTGCCAAAACAGATTTTTAGGTTTAGAAAGCAAATCTGACTCGGTTTCTTATGAATTTATAGACCTATCAAATGAGCTCCAATAAATCTGAGAAAATTACCAGAGGTTGCCATATCAGTTAAGTAAGTTCAAAAAAGTTTTACAGATTTTATTTCAAAGCATAAGTATGGTTTAAAAATTCATCTTTACAGACCTGTACAGAAAATAACCTGCTGTTACACCTTTAAAGTATGGGTCTAGTAGACCAGTTTAGAAAATTCACAAAAATCCCCAAAAGTTCCAGAAGTAAATTAACATGCCAAATATTTACCATACCAATTTATAGTCCTTAAGCCCTTATGGTCTACAAATGAAAAATCGGCCATTCCAACTGTTTTCAAGATTTAGTTTAACAGCTTTGATCACCCAGCTTAGAAAATTCAAAAGGTACCCTTCCCGACCTCTATTTGCTATGAACCTTATATTTCCATAAAGTGCATGGATTGAACTTATTTTTAGACTCAAGAATCACCCAAAAACACGTTGGTATCATTTATTTACACCTCCTTGAACCCGACCTAATTTCTGGATAGCAAGTTCACATAAAATCACAACGAAACCCTAAACCCTTTTAAACCCAATTCGACCCATAATTACTTCCTAGGGTTTTCCAGGTTTTACATATACCTCATTAATGATCAATTATATCATATTCTTATGGCTTGTTTTAGTGTTACCTTAGGTCGACAAAGGGCTGAAACAAAGACATCAAAATAGTTTATATAGGCGTATAGGTTTATTTCATGTGTGACTTTACGAGGCATAATAACAAATGTATTAACATGATTCAACTGATCTCTTAGCATAGATTTAATCTTGTATAACCTTGTATATGTAGAATGAAAGGAAAACAAATAGGAGGGCAAAACCCTGATGTCGAATTGGCAACGAGAAACCGAATGGAAAAAAGAGATTAGGGCTCGTATTAACAACACGAGGATTCCAACGATTAGCACTCCAAGCCCTGATCACCACTCTTCTTCTCATCCTTATTTTTTGGCAGCAAACGATTGATATGAGTGTGTGTTTCTGGTTGTGTTTAGTTTTGGTGCAAGGAGGGAATAATGGAGATGGTATACGGTTTATAAGAGAAAAAAAGAATGGTGTGCACTCAATGATGGTATGCCATGTATAAAGTTATGGAAAGGATTAGGCATGCAATCGTTTTATCTTTACATAATATTTACTTTGTATTCTTGTACTTGTCTCCACATCAAACGAAAATAGGGAATGGATAGGTGTAGAAATCGGTTTTCTCACCAACTTGGAAAGAAAATAAACGTGTAGGAACTTAGGGAAAAAAGGGTATGGGTCGTTGGCATATATAGGTTAGGATAGGAATTCATAGTTGTAATTTTATTTCCTTAATCATATAACCTATAGTATTTTGTAATTAATTATTTTTTTAGACTTTAGGTTATATCAAAATGAATAAACAGAAGTGTATTCCAGATTTTAGGGTATTATATTACAAGTTACATGTTTGTTATCAATAAAACAAATGAGACTGTATAGATTAAATATCGTAATATTTGCACTAACAGTTACCTCAATTTGAGAATGTGATAATCGTAATAAATATGTTTGTAATTATATTTTTGACTAATTCGTTGCTGCTTTGCAGCTTATTAAGAAGTCTTTTACGTCTGGACTAGATATTGATGCGCTTGGGCTATTTGCAAGGTACTTTTAATCACGCCAAATTTAAATTTGTTTCACCATTTCAAGAATTGAGGATTGGGTATTCCAGTTTGACTATTGAATGTTTTTATCTGAGTTACAAAAATGTCCTTACCAGAGTGTACGTCCTTTTGACCGGCTTTATGGACATTACTAGATAAAAGGATTTTTACCATATATCTAGCGTCTTCCAATAGTAAATAACCATCTATTTTATAATATCAGCAATGGCTGAATGAGTGAGTCAGGTAGTGCGTAAAACCAGATAATTTTGAGTATAAGTCATGTCTAGTTTAACAACAACATTTTTGTCAAAAATAATTTAATTTGTATATAACTGAAGTATGTCATATATGATTGCAGCAGTTAACTTATTCCCTCTATGATCTAAAGAAGAGTTAGGATTGCTGGACTGATGTTCAGTATCACAAGTAAAATTAGGTCTGCATCTCTATCTTTTGCACTTATTTTCAAGATAGATACTTTGTTGATCATATTACTTTTAGTCGAATGTGAAAGGCCTTATGTTGACATTGATAATCTTTAGAGGTTTTACAGCAATTCGCCTATCATTGCTCAATAAGATATCTTTGTATCGTTTGGGATAATGGTTCAACCTGTTTCAAGTCAACAAGAAACTAATGTGGTAATTACTACTATTATACCAAATAAATAATCCAGTTCATTTGAATAATTGACTTTAAAAGTTGTAAACGTTCAAGTACAACGTTTTTAATTTTTCCTTTTCGGTAGAAACGGACAATACCCTAAAAAAATTATTTTTATGCGCCAGACCCGATAGAAAAAAGATATAACCCAAATTGACCCATTTTTATATGCATAGTTGGGAAACGCATAAAGCCTTAAACTTGTATGAAAGTTAAATAATTCGTTAAATTCCTCAAAAAAACATTTCGGCATGGGGTTGCAAGTAGAAAACTCTATTTTTTGAGGTCACCTAAAGTCTAATGTTTATGCATAAACCTCTTATTCATATTATCAAAAATTTAACATCTATTGGGGTTGGTTCGTATTTCTAGCTTATTAAGAAGTCTTCTACATCTTGACCATATATTGATAATTTGGTTGTAGTCGATAAAATGAATTTGTGTATCTTTGTTAAATTTTAACCAGTAACGCAATATTCGGTATGTAAGGCAGTAACAGAGTTGGTTTATTTGTTTGGATGAAAGTTCATTCTAAAGCGTATGTTAGATGACATGCTTAACAAGTTACTACAAGAATAATCTATACAAGGGTTGTTATAAAGTTTTTGTTTGTTGTTATCGACCTCACCAGACAGACTTTTATTCAGACATGTATATAGATAGTAATAGCCTATGCATTTTTTTTTTTTGTGCAACAGGGTACTGCAGCGAATATCATAGTAGGATCTCATGTCTGGGTCGAAGATTCACGCGAAGCATGGATAGATGGGAAGGTAACGAGGATTACCGGGCAAGAGGCTGAGATCGTAATTTTCAGCCTGTAAAAGGTTGGTAATAGTTCATACTTTATTTCACACTCTTAATGTCACAATTTCGATTTTCTGAAATGTAAATTGGTAGTATAATGGTTCAACCAATATTCGGTTAATCATATGCAAAAGTAGATTGACCAAACAATAGAAACTTATTTATGTTTACTTATTTTGCAGCGTTATATTGTAATGGTCCACCCACAATATCTAAAAATGCTCTAATAAGCAACCTTTTAAGGAGAATTTGTATTCGGCTATGCTACCTGCTTTAAGTGTCGTTTGGATCAGTTCCTTGCTGCAATTAAGGAGTAAGTAAAACTGTGTAAGTTGGATCTCTACAGTTCAATTCAGGCCTTTTCTGTTAAACCGAACAGTTGGAATGGTTGGTGTACTAATTGAGATTGATTCCTAAGATATATCATATAAGTTTCATTTACCGGTACTCATGCCACATAGCTTTTTAAGTTTTAATTATGTATCTATTCAGTCTATAAGTTGTTGGATCATAGTGGAAACAATAAATTGCAAGAGTTCCTTCTTTGATGAGGTTCTCGACCTTATGCAGACATTTAGATACCTTCGACTTGCTTTGGCCCACAACATAAGTATAAAAGGTGCTAAAAGGAAGTACACTCACATTTACATAAGGGTTTTTGCACACAGTTTAGGCATCAAACATATAACCAAACACAAGCAACATAAAAACTAGAAGCAAAAAACCCACCTTTAAGCTACCGTTAAGATCCGTATGATTTTTAGACAGAAAAAAGTTGCAATAACCGATGTTGCTATAACTCGATTGAAAAAAAAAAGATAGCCAAAAATGCCGCGACAACGCGCAAGCCGCTCCACTCGTTTGTAACATATTTATACCGGACTTGATGAGTTGAAAATATTTTTTGGGGAAACATTTTTCCCGCCAAATTCACAACAGTACATTGCTATGACGGAAAAAGTTCCCCTCATAACGAAAGGAAATAGAAAAAATCAAATGGTCAATGAATGATTTCCAATTTTCATCGAAAATACGTAAGAAATATTTCCGATGATATTTACTATGACGAATTTTCTGAATATTACTAACTCTGTCAGAATTCAAAAGAAGCTTTCTACAGTAATCTCTTGACCTTTCATAATGCTTGCCGCGTTTATTCTCTTTGGTAGTTATCACCAACTCTTTGTTGTGTTAATCTGATTTTGTGATAATAATCATAGCATTAACAGCTGATTCAAGTGCCTTGGTGATTCTGGTTCACTGGGTTTGGGTCCATAAAAGTGTCCAACATGAATAACAATGGTAAATAAACTATAGTTTTGACTCGTGGCTCATATTCAATTATATGAGGCTCCAAATTATATCTAATAGTATCTTGTCCGATCTATCAGTATGAAGATGAATTTGCTAAAATGAATGTGCCAGATAAGGCCCATAAATTCAGTGTTCACTCTGTATGTTAATGATTGCAAATTAACAAATGAATGCGTACACTACTACATTATCCCATCAACCCGAAAACAGAACAGATTTGCATATACATACACGTGAGCGATTCATGCCGTGTATTTAGTAGACAACAGCACATGCAAACTTCAATTAGCCACCTGTGCAATTATATAGCTAACCGTATTTGCTTCTTCTTTTGCAGCCTCCACTAAAGAATCCTGCAAAGATACAACAACAGAAGCAAAATAGAAATTTTAGATCTTTGAAAGGCTAGTAGAGGATGGAAAATCGACCCATTTCTTATGCACGCACAGACTTGGGTTGTGATTTATCTTACACTTTATACAAATGGGCCAATTAAAGATATTAGATAAAAGGGAAACCTGTCAAGTGGGTTGCATGTAAGCCAAAAGTCTATTTCTGCTGCATAGAACCTCCTAAATCCTTTATTCAAAGACTTAAATTATTGATGTAATAATGATGTAGTATTACTCAGGATTTAATAGTTCAAACCAAACAACCCAACCCAAGCAGCACGTTTTTACGCAAAATAAAAGCGACATGTTTTAACCAAGCCCGCTGCCCAGCCCGCCCATCTTGCCACCTATGTCGACTAGTTTAAGATCAGGGTATGTGTGATGGACTTCTTACCTGTGCATCTATTAGACGATGAACTGTCTTTTTGCTTGATTCCTGGAGTTCACCAGCTATTAAGATCTCGTCCAGTATATAATAAGCCTGGAACACACAATAAGTAGCAACAAGTTAAATGAATCTACTAAAAATGACAGGACTACATAGAATATATAAGAAATTACAATAACAAATAGCTGTCAACTGAATTAGAAGTATCAAGATTTAATGGTTCAAAACTAAAGCACCTTAAGCAAGACTTTTCTTTCAGATACATGTCGAAATCAATTGCAAAGCTAAACTGATCCTACTCTGAAAGTGAAATTTTTAAGCATATAACTTCTTAAATCCTTCTTATACAAAAATTTAAGACCATTATTGTACAGATGTTGCTATTCAAAAATAAAAATAAACATAAAACGATGAAAGGTATTTGAGCCCCACCCATCTGACCCCTAGTAAAGAATGACATGTTTCAACCCAGTTATCTATCGGACCCGCCCTAACTGCGCATCTTGCCATCTCTCCTCGTTAGAAATGTACTAAAAATATTACAATGACAAAGACCTGACTAACCTTTTTCGAATAGCAGATCCAATTAAAAGGAGCAAAAAGGATTCATGTAAATTGCTGTAAGAAGGCAGACAATCTTAAATAGCACACATACAATGTATAAAGTTTTAGTGTAGTTGGTTTAGATTGAATAAGTAATTGTTTTAACCATTTTGTATGCAACATGCAACGAGTTTCCCTGTCTTGAATCTATCGATATATTAAGGAATATTGGGAGTGAGATTAGCGAGAGTGAACTTGGGTACACTTAATTACAGTAGTATTGTCAACAGTTCAAATATTTATTGACCGTGATTCATGTAAGAACAGTATAAACGGTTATTCAGGGCTCTAAGGTTATGTTATGTATGTTCTAATGAATTGAAAGAAAATATATATACAAAGCTGTGGAATGTAATTCTTATTCTCCTCCGGGATGGAAAATGTAAAAAAGAACATCACCATAGTCAAACACAATCTAAAAAGAAAGGCGGACCAGCCACAAAAGCTTCAAAGAACCCCTTGCTTAAAATGTGACCAGACCAATGATCCTCATTCGATTTCGAATTATGTAATGTATGTTAAGTATTATATTGTCTTAAAACTCCACAATTTTATTTAAACTCTAAATTTGGAAATACAATATTTTGGTACAGGTTGGGTTGATCAGAGAAAAACTTTTCGTCCGAAATATTTTTCTTCTCACTTAATATAATTAAAAAGCTACACTTTCTCAACATCAATGAAACTTTTTTTGTCCATTAAAAGTAACATTGAGAAAACCATCTTGAAAACCAATACGAATCGTTTCCATTTAAGCTATCTTTTCTCTTTTTGGGTTTACGGATTTTATCCATTAGAAATAAACCATAACTTGTATGGACCCATCCGTAAGCAAATGGATTAAAATTGCCAAATCTATTTGTAAGATAAACTTAACAAGAAGTAGGTACTGAGCTTAGGTAAAAAATATACCTTATGAAATTGGAAGATCAAGTCTAGCTCACAGCGTCTATTGTTCAAATGGCTAGATATAGAAAAGAAAAAGTAATTATTGTACTCCAGCGTCTATTGTTCAAATGGCTTACACTTCCAAAGTAACGATCAAGAGTCTCAACAAAATATTGAATAATTTCAAGGATCTCCAACTCGTTGTCTTCCTCATTAACACATATACAAAAGTAGAGGCTGGCATATCTTAGAAAGTTGAAGGTAACTAGTTAGAAAAGGTCACCATGAAAGTTTTGTATGGAGGATGATAGTTTGGAGAATGCTTCAGATATCAAAAGGGATAGATGGTTTAGATACCTCTTATAAACAACTTTATGTCCCCTCCACTCAACAAAGTTGCAAAGCTTGGGGCCTCTTGTTAAAATCGTCCCACTAAGCTCTCGTATTACCTTTACATATGACAAATTTATCAATCCTGTATTTTCTTTCTTTGTCACCCTAAGAGAATAATTATGATAAACGATAAACAGTTGAACATTAGACAAGACAATATTTTCTCACATATTTCGATTTTATAGATGTGACTGAACACAGGGACTACTTTTTTCAAGTATCTTTAACATGTATTGACTTAGACCTGTTACTAAATGATCAAGGAAGTAATCTTTATGTCCTCCCAATAACCCATAGGATGACTCACTTCTTGATAAACACTAGGTACAAAATAATATATCATAAATCTCGGTACAAAAATATTAGAAGCATGTCTTGTAACAGAAGTTAAGACGACTAAAATTTTTGTAAACACTAATGATATTTTACAACCTCCCAGTAAGAACATACCTTACTTCTTTCTTTCTGGGAATACGGTGAATACCATTTTGTCAACCTAACTTTTCCTTGCCGGCTTATCAAGAGAACAAAATGAATCTGCAATGAAGGAAAAATATTAGCTGAGTCGTTATCTTGTGGATGATAAAAACTGAAGCCTATTCTTACTCATAAATTTAAGAAAGGAAAAGCCGGTAATCACAGTTCTTTTGTTATAACTTTATTGATTAACTATACCACCTGACTTCTTTCTAGTAGTAACAACATTATAGCAAGTCTGTTATGTGAGTATTCCTGTGCAAAAGAATATAGAACAAGTATAGGTTAAGTTAGTTAGGATGTAGTTACTAGCTAGATCCGCTCATCATCGACTTCCAATATTATTAACGTTCCTCAGACTCGATATCTACTACAAAGACATTAAACATCGACGACAAAATTAGACCTGATAAACCGGTCTAGACTCTAGCTTTAATTTTAATTAATGTTGCATATGCTTGAAAGCATCACCATTATCAACTTTAGAGGATCAATTGTTGTATGAGATGATATGATCAGAATGCAATTAACCAGTAACTTGTACAGATAAGAGAAGTTTAATGGCAAATTAAATGATTTGTATCAGTTGATAGTTGTGAATTGTAACAGAATGAGAGGATTAAGGAATAGAATTGAGAGAAGATGATAAGTGAGAAGAGAGGAGAGATTAAAAGAAGAATTGTATTATTTCATTACTAACTTCTAAATGAAAACAATGACAGGTATTTATAGGAAAGGAGATGGGTTATAACTGTTTTTCCTTCTAAAACCAAACGCTAACTATCTTTGACTTTTTCCTGTTGACTTCCAGTATTTGGCTCACAAACATGAGATACGTGGGGGTAGTATAAAGCATCAGACATGAATTACTGAATGACAGAATCAACTAGTCTAGCTTAAAACCTTAAAAGCCTTAATAAAAATGATATTCTACATTAATATGGTTTAAAGATGCTAGAAAACGCATCCATACAAGTTATCCTGGCATCTAAAACTCTTTTTACACAGAAACTGTTAACCAGAAGCAATGATACTAAATTAATTTACTGCTGCGGGGGAAAATTACTTCCCTTAACGCTCACCATTCTGGTCAAGATTCAAGAACACTTTCCAAATATGAATACAAGGCCCTTATACCAATTACTGAACAAAAAAGTCAGAAAAATGAAGGTGTCTCTAGATGGTAAAATGTGTATGAAAGATATACAGAACACACCAAAAGTAGTGTTGCTAGGTTCATGGTTTGTCAAAGTGACAAGTTTATCAGAAAGATCTAAAACACCAAAGGGAACTCTGTATAGTTCAGTAAGAGTATCCAAAGCAGAATAGAGTTGTAACATTAACTAGTCCTAAATCTGTCCCCTGTCTTATTATAAATCACCCATTAGCACATAGAACAGCGATATATTTTTTTAAACTTTTACACCATGATGTTTTATATATTAAAGAACCCAACAAACAAGTTATTACTAGTAATTCCCAGCAATAGAAAGGCTAGATAAGAAACCTAGCAAATTTAAAGCGAATACAGACAACTTGATACTTTTGTGCATAAGAACGAACAGATTCCAGTAGAATTACCAAAAAACCCATGAATTACGTCCCGCTATATACCATTTTCACGATTTTAACTACCCTTTCAAGATTCCTAAGATTTTAGAAGCAGGTAAAATCTCGAAAATGCTTAACAAATCTCAATAAAGTAGGTAGAATCTAGAAATATACTGAAAATCAGGGATTCCACAAAAAGTATATTCCCAGGAAAACAAGTTTATGAATTTTTCTATATTGGTGTAAACTATTTTATTTTCAGCACACAAAACCCACATTGCAAAAAGAAATATTATCGTTCATAATATAAAAAAGATAATGCAATGATATATCGAGCAGACTTTATCTCTTACATTTCTAAGAACAATTCAATACAAACTTCAATTCTGATGATCAGATCCAACCACACCTACTGAAAAAAAAAAACACCGGTTATACATCAATCAATTACAAAGATAAGATAAAATTGATATTGATATGATCTGTTTGTTAACCCACCTTTGTTCGCTTCTCAAGTTAAAGATTGCAATCAATTAATTATTTTACTATAGGCGTTTACCTCATTTCGCATTATACATTCTTTTCCCAAAACTTTCAACAGATACATCACTCCGTTAGTAAAAGTTAACCTATATACATCCATAAGGACGAACGGTGCAAATTTTGTATCATTAACTTGGACACGTGGCAGTTAAGTAGGGGTAATTGTGTCAATTTATGTTTCCTGCTACCTCACCACCCCTTTTAACCTAATGTTTCACCCAAATTAAAAACCCTAAATCAAAACACACATACACATAGATCCTTACCTCTATCCAATGTTTCACCCAAATTAAAACCCCTAATTGAAAAACCCTAACGCACACAGACAACAATGTTCATCCCCAAAACTTGTAGATGTTGGTTACCCACAATCCTTAATGGAAACCAAGAAATCCTGGGCGACGGTTTCATTGTTGTCCAAAACCCGTAAATGTTGAATAATTATCTTTTACAATTTGATTTTCTTTGGTAAGATAAGTATTGGTGAGCAGATTGACTTCTCTGGTTTGCAGACAAGTATGTTCATCAGTAATAGTGGACACAGTCCATGTTTCTTCCTTGCACTTAATTTGTTTTGATATTTGCAAGGTCCAAGGACATGTGATCACTTCATACTTGTAATTATCTTTAATGTCACCCACCTACATTATTTATTCCTTCTTCACATGCACTTGTCTCAGCATTTGTTGACTTGACCTACTTCACACCTACACATTTTAATTTACTTGGACTTGTCTGAGAATTTTGCCCACTAGCATTTGGGCCCTCATTAGGGTATCTAAACACATGACATTTTCCTCTACATACTACCCTCAACCATTATTTTATCATTTTTCCATATATATAATTGTCTTCTAGTAGCAATGGCATGAGCAGCCACAAGATCTGTGACAGTTTTTTTTATCCCCAAATTCTTTCCCTACAAAGAATGTATCACTGCAGCTACTTGCATCAATGCCCTCACACTCTTTTTCTTTTTGTCTCCTTAACTTTCTCAGAGTTTTCTTTCTTTTACCATCATTTTCGGAATCACTTGCACTCTCAAAATCATCCAAATTAAAGCTTTCTTCAACATGATTGTTAGCTAGAACTTCTGCATTTGCAAACTGTGATCCCACCCATTCTGCATCTTTGTCTGTGTTTTGATAATAGTCTTTCATATCCACCTCCACATCATTCATAACATGCTCATCATCCTCTATATAGTCACTATCTTGACTATCATCAGACTCACTACTACTCTCACTCTCAGCAAAACTAGGTTCAACAGAACTGTCTTCCTCATTACCCTGCTCACTCTCAGTAAAACTTGCTTCATCAGATCCCTCATCTACTAGCATTCTCTTTGTCTTCTTAGCAGATCTCTTAAAAGGCCTCTTAAAAGGTTTCCTAACTAATGAACTAGGTCCTTCATCTACTAAATTAGCACCAACAGTAGTACCATCACCATCTAAACCATCCACATTTAATCTAGGTTCCTCTAAAACATTATCAGATCCCTCTCCCATATCAAGCAATAGAGGCATCCTATTTGTCTTCTGAGCAGGCTTCTTAAAAGGCTTCCTAACTAATGTTGAACTAGGTCCTTCATCAACTATTTCTTCAATCATCACTCTCTGTGGTGATTTCCAATAAGTTTCCAAAACTGTATGCTCATGCTCAATGTAAACCTCAATAAGTTTGTATTTATCAACATACCTAACTAGGTTCAACACATCTCCATCATCTCCTAGTGCTTGTAATCCATAATCCAAATCATTGTTAGGTATTTTGAAATGATAGTACATAATGCAATCTTTCCTCTTGTAACCTAACTTTTCAATCATCTCATTCATTTCTATAACTGAAAATAGGTCAACATCTATAAATTCTATTTAATTATGGGTCCCTTGTATGTACTTTCTACCTGGACTTTCAGTAAAGAATCCACCATGATGTATCTTGAATGAGAACATTTTTGGAAAATTACCTACAATGAGCAAATTAGATTCAAAAAATTAGGGCTTCAATCAATAAACAACAAAAAAGTATAGTCACGAAGCAAATACTATTACAATTAGGGTTACAAAGATGAAAACTTACGATAAGCTTCTTGTTCGTTCACAAGATCTTCATATTCACGAATACGCCATTCAGAAACCACTATTGCAAACAACAAACCAGATACTAAAATTGGAATTGTGTTTTTGATTTGTGTTTTTGATTGGTGTTTTTTATTTGGGTTTTTGATTTGTGTTTCTGATTTGGGATTTGTGTTTAAGATTGTGTTTTTGATTGACTGAAAGTATTAAAAGAGTGGTGAAGTAGCTGGGACATAAAATGACACGAATACCCTTACTTAGTTGCCACGTGTCCAAGTTAACGACACAAACTTTGCACCGTTCGTCCTTGTGGATGTATATAGGCTAACTTTTACTAACGGAGTGATGTATCTGTTGAAACTTTTTGGAGAGGGATGTATAGTGCGAAACGGGGTAAACCACAGGGATGTATTTTGGAGTTTACTCTAGAAAGAATATTAATTTCTGACTAGTTTATTTATATGTGTGGGTTTACGCATTTTTGGTCCTTCGACGTTTGTTAGTCGTCAATTCTGAAACCCCTCAGACCCACAGTCCCTTGACCAAACGTACGTTAAATTTGACCGTTAATGTTACTTATGGATAATGTACATGATTTATCGTCTTTTTTACTCTGTCTCTCTCTTTTGCTTTTCTTTTCTCCCACGGGCTCACAATCCACATATATAGAACATACAATCCTTTGACACGTATTCAAATAAGAAGATGCCACATGTCCAACCAACTTTTAAATAACAGATTTTGGCGCCCAAAATCTGTTACTAAAATTCTTTTATAATTGTATCTTTCACTTTCATTTTAATTCATTCATGACTTTGTAATCTTTTTATTAATACAAATAAGCCGTAAAAACGTTTATTTATATTTTACGATCTTCTAATGTTTTGTCGATAACAAACATAAAAACATTTTAAGGAAACAAATAAAATACGTAAATGGTTTGAGCCAATAGTTTTTCTAATACACTTACGTTTTCACATAAAACACTAAAACAAGTATAAGTGACTTTATGATTTATTAATACATATGTACAACAACTAGTGTTTACATATTGGGCAAATATATACATAACTAGTATGTATTATAATGGGTAAAAATCACAACCCATGGTATTGACCCATATCCATTTGACTAGATGCATTGCATCTATTAGATACATTGTATCTAATGAAATACCCATGGACCAACCCATGACCCATAACCAAAAAACCCATGGGCAAAGAGGAGCGTTGATGAGTGTCTAAATACTCATCATTTTTGTACAAAATAAACTGCAAAATCATCTGAAAACACTCAGAAACACATCATAATGATCAAAATATCACAAATCAGTGTTTTATGTGTTTTAAATGCAAAAATATCAAAATCAGATGAAAAACATATCAAATTTGCAAAAATTGCAGTTTCAGTCCCCCAAGTTTCAAAAGTTGTCAAAAACAGTCCCTGAGCTCATAATTTCAAAAGTAAAATCACCAAAGGTCCTTTTAAATCATAATTTGTCAAATTTAGTCCTTTGGTGAAAAATATAAAAAGTTTGAGAAAATTACAAATTGGTCCTTCAAGTTTAAGAATTGGCAGAAATGGCCCCTGGAAAATTGCAAAGTGGCAATTTTGGTCCTTATACTTTTTGAGAGTGTCACTTTTAGTCCTTGGAAGGAACTTTGAAGTATTGGCAGTTATGGTCCTTGAAGTTTCAGAATTTACACTAATGGTCCTTGTTTATTATTAAGCCTTTACAAACCATTTTGGACCCTTACCTTAAGCCTATTATGACCCCCCTGTCATTTAACCCCATTTGACCCCCCTTCACTAATATCTGGTTAAATCCACTTGGTCAAACATCACAAACGCGCCAAAAGTCCTCCTCCTCCCTCTGCTCTCTGCAACTCATGCTACCCTCACCTCCACCTCAACATATCATCTCCTCTTGTCCCCCCACCTCCACACAACTCCAAGAATCATTAAATGATCCCTCCTTCATTCACTCAACCTAGCCCACTGTCAAAAGACTTTTTGGCGCCAAATTCATGAATCAATGGCTGAGATCAAGTAGGACAAATCCAATGGCCAAGAATGAAGAGAAAGACTTTTTGAGGAGCTATAAGAAGATAGAAGACAGATGTAGCAATTGTCACATGTTTTAGACCATTTGTAGTGTAAACTTGTAATTCTATTTTAAGTTTAATGTTCAAATTTACTGGGTTTCAGTTTCAATGTAATTTTCTAGTTGTTTTAAGTATAAATTCACAAGTTTGAAGAATCAATTTCCAGTTTTTGTGTTAATTTCATTTTCGCGCCAAAATTCTATGCTTGTCAGTTTTAAGTTTTACTCTGCTTTGCTTATTCAAATTGGTTCATCTAAGGCATTTTAATGTTTCTAAATCAAGATTGAAGCAAGTCTGTCCTTAATTTCCAGTTTTCCAAAAAAGTCTTGTAAAGTCAACAAAAGTCAACTGTACTGTTCATGTGCTTATTTGGAGCTTATTTTGAATTTTTCTTGCTTCTTTAGTCTTATTATGAGTATCTGCTTTTAAATTGATGTACTGTAGTTATCTCAGTTAGTTTTTGCCAGAAAAAGTTTCAAATAGCTTAAAATAATGATTTTTTTATTCAGCCTAACTTGTGCTATTTCATCCTTGATTTCTGTTTCATTGGCATTTCTTTAAGTTACTTAGTTGTTAGGAAGTTAGATTGGTGGTTTATGTTAGCTCAAACAGCCCTGCATTTGCATATCAGTTTCTACAGGGGTGTTTGGATTTGCTCTTAAATCTGTGATAGAGGATAGTTTATTAGTTCAGAGTAGTTGATACATGCTTAAATAGTTGTAGTATACTCATTTTAGTCCTTGTTTTGCATCTGCATGTCACAATAGTCAAAATCTAATTGAATCTTCTCTTATTTGCATTTCTGTCAAAATCAGTTGGTAGAACCTTGCATCTAGGTATAAAAATAGCAGAGCTTGCTTGCATTAGTCTTGGATTGGTCTTAAACATCATTATTATTCAACAAATTAAGCTCAAATCTCACAGAAGTCAAAATCCATTTCTGTCTTCAATAAGTCAAAGTTGCATACCACAGTTTTTAGCCAATCTTTGTGGATCTTTCACAGCTTCATCTCTGGTCCAATTTTAGTGATATTTTAGATTTTACAAGTTCAGTTGGTCTAGTTTAATAATCTTAGTTTTGTTGAATTTTATCAAGCTTCTAAAAGCTCTAAATCAGCTTATCAAAATGACCTCAGCTCCCCTGTTCACACTCAGTTATGACTGAGTGTGTCTGCAGACATCTTACAGGTTTTGCACAGGATTCAATCTAGATCATTAAGACCTGAAATTTGGTTTAGTGGATCCTTGGTTGGTAGTCTTGAGTTCTCAATTTCTGTTTTTCAGTTTGGTTCATTAGAATAGCTTATAAGATAGCTTAAAATAGGTGGGTAGAAACTGTTATTAGCACTTGGTCTCAAATCAACCAAACCTTGGTAGTTAGCATTTCATAGGTTAAGAGTAGTTGTTTTTAGTTGCTTTTGAGTTCTTTTAGTATATTAAAGCTTCTGTAATCAGTGGGTGCTTATTTGTAGCTTTTAGCTTAACTTGAGTGCTTATTTATAAGCACTCTCTACTGCAGCCTCTTAATCCCACACATAAGCCCTTGTTTTTATATTTTTCTTAGGTTCTAAATAATATTTTAGAGTTTTCCTGAAATTTTCAGATTTTTCTAAGTTGATTTGCTATTTTTCTTAATTTAAACTAGTTTTTAAGCACTTTTAAATAGCATTTAATACAAATAATTAAGAAAAAGTTCTAAAAAATAATTTTTCATTTTTCTTAAGTTTAGATAAATATAAAAAGCCAAAAAATATTTTTCTAGATTTTTCTTAGTTAAATTTGTATTTTTAAATAATTTAATCAGTTTTAAATAGTATTTAATTCCTAGAAAATAGAAAAATAATCTAAAAAATACAAAAATAGTTTTGAAAATTCTAGTTTGTTATTTTAGACTTTTCCATTTCATAATTTCAATATTCTAGTTTTTTTTCCTAATTTCTTGTATTTTGGTTAATTCTTAATTAGTTAAAAATAGTTTTTAATTAATAATAATTAATTAAATAGTTGTAAAAATAATTTTCTTTTTCTATAAAAGTTTCTTTTATCATTAGGATTGTAAAAATGTATTTTTCATATTTTTAGGATTTATATTTTGTAAGTTTCACTTTTTATTTTGTGCGTTACGTAGTTTTAATTTAAACGTACGTTTTAGGTTTTAAACGTTCATCACTTTAAATATAGTGATATCGTTTATTTAATATCTTTTATCTTTTTAATTTTCTTAATTTGTATTTAAGTCGCTTTAATTTATAACCTTTTTCAGTAGTGTAATTATCCTATCCAAATCCTTTCTGATCACTATCATTAGTGATCATTCTATCGTCTGATCAAGTGTTGTACACACCATTGAGTCTCCGTGGGACTTAACGACCCGGGAATTCATTGTATTCTCCAGGACTTCATTGCATTCGTGCTTGAGCAGTTTTAAGCTGATTACGGTCTGCCATTCACAAGTGGCAGGCTTGAGTGATTTAGCTTGACTGTTTGGCACAGATCAAATTTTGGCGCCGCTGCCGGGGAGGCTTTAGCGTGTGTTTAGCCTTTTTCAGACCCATTCTTGCACATATCCCATTTTTTGTAAAAAGTTTTTTGTAAAGTTATCAGAAAATCCAAAAATATTTTCATTCTTTGTTTTTGCAATATGTTTTTCAAAAATCCAAAAAAATCCATCTTTATCCTCTCACATCTTTTGATTCTACATTTCTTTTACCCTCTATCCATTTGATTCTTTCTATGTCTTATCCTCACCAATTTGGTTGTGAATGGTGTGGGGGACCTCAAAATGGTGGAAATTGCCCCGGTTGTGGCATTGTGAATCCGGGAAACGGGTTTGTCTATGACCAAAATCCCTACAATGAAACAACTAATTTCCTCAACCAACCCCCGCACTATGAGATGGAGACATATTCTTGTGAGTACTGTGGAGGTCCTCACCCGAGTTTTGAGTGTCAAACAGGGAACACGCTTGTCTATGAGCATAATCCTTGTAACAATTATGACTACTCTTATCATGACCAACCTCCACAGCACCAAACGATTCAAACACAACCTCTGCAAATTCCTCAAGAACTTCTCGAAAATTGTCTAGATATACTCAAAGATTTGAAAGAATTAGTTAAAGAAGAGTCTCGTCAGAAAACGTATGCTGAAGAACAAGCAACTAGAGTAAGTTCCCAATATTGGAAACCTCTCGTGTACGATTATGATGACGACGACGATGATGATTTTGATGAGGAATCTACGACTCCGAGTGGCAATCCACTCCCGTTGAAGAAGGAAAGAGTATGGGAGAATTGTTGGCGGAGGAGAATATGAAGAGCATAGGAGCTATATATGTTTTCGATAAAGTCGATGCTCCGAGTGGCAATCCCACTCCCGTTTCTGAGCCTTTCATTTCCGACTCTTCCCCTTCACTCACGCCGGTTGAGAGAAGTGAATTCCTTTTGGAAGAGGTCGATGATCCTATTTCTTTGAAATTTTTTGATCCCAAAGACTCTCTAAACATGGGGGATGAGCATCTCAGCACTATTCCGGAAACGGAATCGTCTAATGTTGAGAACCTTATCCCGATCCCAAGTGAGTCTGAGGGAATTCTTGACCATGAGTGTGATGTGTCTTCTCCTCTTACAAATGATCTTGTTGAGACTTTCTCAGATTTTGACAGTGATTATAGTGATGCCGATTCTTTATATTCTAAAGACATAGAATTTATTGATGCATTACTTCCACATTCTGAGATCGTTAACTTAGAAGAGGATGTTGACCATGTTGTTTCCACAACAGTTAATACGACTATCACTAATCCCTTATTCGAATTCGATTCTGAATTTACTCTAAATTCAGTTAATCCAATCTTTGATAGTGATGAGTCTGACACGGAGACTATAATGGACGAGGTGCATATTTATAGCCCACGAAGTACCGCACATGTCCCACCTCCGTATATTCTTCATGAGGAGTTCGCCGGTGAACTCACTCATATCATATCTCCGCTGGAGTATGATTGCGTGGATGGCAAAAATAATGATCGGGGGGAGAGAATCTCAATTTGCATAGTTATGACAAATCTTCCCACCCTCCCAACCGAGATGCCTTCCAACCCTAAGAGCTCAACCGATAAAATCCAAACGAGTGCAATTGCACTTAATCCCGAGGAAGAAGATCTAGTTACGATTGTTATCATGATCTTCCTTCTTTTCTTCACCTACTCGGTGACTTCCTCTCTTCTTCACTCCTTCGGGAGTGAAGACACTATCTTTGACCCCGGCATTTTCGTTTATCATTTGTGAGCCGGGTCTGTCTATGTATATCTCATCGGTGTGGAACTTTCACGTGCTTCAAATGTTTGTCCAAACATCTTGAATGAAAGTCCGATGGAGGTTATCTCTTCCACTTACTTCCCCATGAACAAATTAATTCGGGGTCGAGTCAAGCTAGCGACTCGGTAATCAAAAACAGTAGCACGCCATATGGGTTTTCACCCATATTTCTGACTTCTTTCTATTTTCTACCACCCTAGTGTGGGGGGGTTGCCCCACATGTTATATATATATATCTAAAAAAAAAAAAAAAAAAAAAAATCTTTCTAAATAATGGTCGTAATATTTCCCTTTTACGTTCTTTGTTTCGGCATAACCGCCGGTACTTTGAATATTGAGGGCAATATTCATTTCTAAGTGTGGGGGGGAATTCTCGCGAATTTTATCATATAATTATACCAATTCCCCCGTTTTTGGCCAAAATTTTTTTTGGAGTAAGTGTTTTACACTTTCTCATTTGGTTATCAGTCCGCCATGTCTGTAAGACTAAAGGATTGGCTAATCCAGGAGCAAACGGCTCTTGGTAAAGATTTCTCAAATCCGTTTACATGGCTTGCAATTTGCCCAAAATTGTATGGTTCTCAACTCACCATATCCTAAAAAGTGAAGAGTTGGCTAGCCCGCAAGATTATGGCTTGTGGTAAAGGCAGTGGAAAATCCATAATTGGTATTCAGCTCACCAAAGATAATTCTGATAATTTATCTAAGAGTTGGCTAGTCCAGAAGGGTACGGCTTCTGGTAAAGACAAAATCAAATCCGTTGAAAGCTGGTGGTTTGCTCAAAATCACATGGTTATCGGTGTACCATGGTTCTTACTTGAACTGAAACATTTGGCTACTCCAGAAGTAATGGCTTCTGGTAAAGAGATCAAAACCATTAAGTTTTTCTCAAAAGATTGCTAGGGACTAGCAATAGTTTAGTGTGGGGGATTGATGAGTGTCTAAATACTCATCATTTTTGTACAAAATAAACTGCAAAATCATCTGAAAACACTCAGAAACACATCATAATGATCAAAATATCACAAATCAGTGTTTTATGTGTTTTAAATGCAAAAATATCAAAATCAGATGAAAAACATATCAAATTTGCAAAAATTGCAGTTTCAGTCCCCCAAGTTTCAAAAGTTGTCAAAAACAGTCCCTGAGCTCATAATTTCAAAAGTAAAATCACCAAAGGTCCTTTTAAATCATAATTTGTCAAATTTAGTCCTTTGGTGAAAAATATAAAAAGTTTTGAGAAAATTACAAATTGGTCCTTCAAGTTTAAGAATTGGCAGAAATGGCCCCTGGAAAATTGCAAAGTGGCAATTTTGGTCCTTATACTTTTTGAGAGTGTCACTTTTAGTCCTTGGAAGGAACTTTGAAGTATTGGCAGTTATGGTCCTTGAAGTTTCAGAATTTACACTAATGGTCCTTGTTTATTATTAAGCCTTTACAAACCATTTTGGACCCTTACCTTAAGCCTATTATGACCCCCCTGTCATTTAACCCCATTTGACCCCCCCTTCACTAATATCTGGTTAAATCCACTTGGTCAAACATCACAAACGCGCCAAAAGTCCTCCTCCTCCCAACTGCTCTCTGCAACTCATGCTACCCTCACCTCCACCTCAACATATCATCTCCTCTTGTCCCCCCACCTCCACACAACTCCAAGAATCATTAAATGATCCCTCCTTCATTCACTCAACCTAGCCCACTGTCAAAAGACTTTTTGGCGCCAAATTCATGAATCAATGGCTGAGATCAAGTAGGACAAATCCAATGGCCAAGAATGAAGAGAAAGACTTTTTGAGGAGCTATAAGAAGATAGAAGACAGATGTAGCAATTGTCACATGTTTTAGACCATTTGTAGTGTAAACTTGTAATTCTGCTTTAAGTTTAAATGTTCAAATTTATTGGGTTTCAGTTTCAATGTAATTTTCTAGTTGTTTTAAGTATAAATTCACAAGTTTGAAGAATCAATTTCCAGCTTTTGTGTTAATTTCATTTTCGCGCCAAAATTCTATCCTTGTCAGTTTTAAGTTTTACTTTGCTTTGCTTATTCAAATTTGTTCATCTAAGGTATTTTAATATTTCTAAATCAAGATTGAAGCAAGTATGTCCTTAATTTCCAGTTTTCCAAAAAAGTCTTGTAAAGTCAACAAAAGTCAACTGTACTGTTCATGTGCTTATTTGGAGCTTATTTTGAATTTTTATTGCTTCTTTAGTCTTATTATGAGTATCTGCTTTTAAATTGATGTACTGTAGTTATCTCAGTTAGTTTTTGCCAGAAAAAGTTTCAAATAGCTTAAAATAATGATTTTTTTTATTCAGCCTAACTTGTGCTATTTCATCCTTGATTTCTGTTTCATTGGCATTTCTTTAAGTTACTTAGTTGTTAGGAAGTTAGATTGGTGGTTTATGTTAGCTCAAACAGCCCTGCATTTGCATATCAGTTTCTACAGGGGTGTTTGGATTTGCTCTTAAATCTGTGATAGAGGATAGTTTATTAGTTCAGAGTAGTTGATACATGCTTAAATAGTTGTAGTATACTCATTTTAGTCCTTGTTTTGCATCTGCATGTCACAATAGTCAAAATCTAATTGAATCTTCTCTTATTTGCATTTCTGTCAAAATCAGTTGGTAGAACCTTGCATCTAGGTATAAAAATAGCAGAGCTTGCTTGCATTAGTCTTGGATTGGTCTTAAACATCATTATTATTCAACAAATTAAGCTCAAATCTCACAGAAGTCAAAATCCATTTCTGTCTTCAATAAGTCAAAGTTGCATACCACAGTTTTTAGCCAATCTTTGTGGATCTTTCACAGCTTCATCTCTGGTCCAATTTTAGTGATATTTTAGATTTTACAAGTTCAGTTGGTCTAGTTTAATAATCTTAGTTTTGTTGAATTTTATCAAGCTTCTAAAAGCTCTAAATCAGCTTATCAAAATGACCTCAGCTCCCCTGTTCACACTCAGTTATGACTGAGTGTGTCTGCAGACATCTTACAGGTTTTGCACAGGATTCAATCTAGATCATTAAGACCTAAAATTTGGTTTAGTGGATCCTTGGTTGGTAGTCTTGAGTTCTCAATTTCTGTTTTTCAGTTTGGTTCATTAGAATAGCTTATAAGATAGCTTAAAATAGGTGGGTAGAAACTGTTATTAGCACTTGGTCTCAAATCAACCAAACCTTGGTAGTTAGCATTTCATAGGTTAAGAGTAGTTGTTTTTAGTTGCTTTTGAGTTCTTTTAGTATATTAAAGCTTCTGTAATCAGTGGGTGCTTATTTGTAGCTTTTAGCTTAACTTGAGTGCTTATTTATAAGCACTCTCTACTGCAGCCTCTTAATCCCACACATAAGCCCTTGTTTTTATATTTTTCTTAGGTTCTAAATAATATTTTAGAGTTTTCCTGAAATTTTCAGATTTTTCTAAGTTGATTTGCTATTTTTCTTAATTTAAACTAGTTTTTAAGCACTTTTAAATAGCATTTAATACAAATAATTAAGAAAAAGTTCTAAAAAATAATTTTTCATTTTTCTTAAGTTTAGATAAATATAAAAAGCCAAAAAAATATTTTTCTAGATTTTTCTTAGTTAAATTTGTATTTTTAAATAATTTAATCAGTTTTAAATAGTATTTAATTCCTAGAAAATAGAAAAATAATCTAAAAAATACAAAAATAGTTTTGAAAATTCTAGTTTGTTATTTTAGACTTTTCCATTTCATAATTTCAATTTTCTAGTTTTTTTTCCTAATTTCTTGTATTTTGGTTAATTCTTAATTAGTTAAAAATAGTTTTTAATTAATAATAATTAATTAAATAGTTGTAAAAATAGTTTTCTTTTTCTAAAAAGTTTCTTTTATCATTAGGATTGTAAAAATGTATTTTTCATATTTTTAGGATTTATATTTTGTAAGTTTCACTTTTTATTTTGTGCGTTTACGTAGTTTTTAATTTAAACGTACGTTTTAGGTTTTAAACGTTCATCACTTTAAATATAGTGATAGCGTTTATTTAATATCTTTTATCTTTTTAATTTTCTTAATTTGTATTTAAGTCGCTTTAATTTATAACCTTTTTCAGTAGTGTAATTATCCTATCCAAATCCTTTCTGATCACTATCATTAGTGATCATTCTATCGTCTGATCAAGTGTTGTACACACCATTGAGTCTCCGTGGGACTTAACGACCCGGGAATTCATTGTATTCTCCAGGACTTCATTGCATTCGTGCTTGAGCAGTCTTAAGCTGATTACGGTCTGCCATTCACAAGTGGCAGGCTTGAGTGATTTAGCTTGACTGTTTGGCACAGATCAAGCGTCCCACGGATCCCTAGCTTTACATTAGACGGATCCCTTAAGGGAGGGATCCATGGGATCCGTGGAACAGTAGTTGTTTTCCTCTATAAATAGTGAGCCATTTCTTCCTTTTGGGTGGTCACTCCCACACATACTTTCTCCAAGTATTGTAACTCTCTAACCACTGATCCTAAGGGATCTTTCTATGTAGTTTGTCTTTTGTTTTGTATGATTCTCTAGGTTCCTCTTAAAGGCGAGATCACCACTTCTTGAAGTCGAGCAAGCTCAAGTCCATGAGTTGCCATGCTTCGTCATCATCAAGACTACTGAGGTTCTGTTGTTGACAGTTCTTTCTTCCTCCATAGAAGTGTTGTGTTGAAGGCATTAGTGAAGGATGCCGAAAGAGTCAAGACGAAAGCATTAGTGAAAGGTGCTTAACGTCCGTGTCAAAAGTATTAGTGAATAATGCTAAAGGAGTCAAGACGAAGGCATTAGTGAAAGGTGTCAAGCGTTCGTGTCAAGGGCATTAGTGAAAGATGCCTATGAGTCAAATCAAGTGGCATTAGTGAAGGATGCCAAGGTCGTATAATCGATGAGGTGCATCATTATACAAATAGTAATAGTTTGTTTCCAAGGATGTTGATATCCTTGATGGTGTTGTAATAAGGAGTGGGTCTCCTTTGGGATTAGGTGTTGTGTAGTGTTGGGTAGTAGTTCCTCCATTGTAATGGAACTCGGTACTTAGCCTAGTACCGGATAAAGGGTAGGCGACGTTGTGGTAGGTGTGGTTCACCTCGGTGAAAGAACCCGGTGGGTAGCCTAGTACCGGAAAAAGAGTAGGCGACGTTGTGAAGGCTTCTCCGCCATAAGGAGTTAGTGTTGTGTAGTGATTACGAATTCTCGAGTAGGTGACTCGGGGAGTGGAGTAGGGCAAGGAATGTGTCCTTGTAGCCGAACCACTATAAATACTCGTGTCGTGGTTATGTGCTTCTTACTCTTTATCTTTCATTACACTTTTATATATCTATCTATCAATGTCCAACATACACATCTAAATAGATTGACATAAGTCGATCTAAATATTTTAAAACGCAGTTTTAATTGGTAAAACTATTCAACCCCCCTTCTAGTTTTCCACAATTTGCATCAGAGCTTCGTTACCAAGTTTCTTAGAGTATGTTGTACTTTAAAAACTTGATACGATCAGTGTATGTTTGAAAACTACAAAGAAGGATTTTTTAAGTCATGTTTTAAAAATCATTATAGTGTTTATTGTTGGACAATGATAGAACGTTCTAATATTTTCCTTGTTAAGAATTCTCCATACTTGGATTTGGGCATACCAAGAAGATCATGAAGAAACTATCTAAATATTTCTTTTCGTAAAAAGAATGTTTAGCATTGTTTTCCTCAGACATGGATCTGAGATTCTAAGAAGTCACAAAGCATTTCTCTAAATATTTCTTTCCTTAAAAAGAATATTTAGCAAAGGTATGATCGTTAATAATTTACATTTTTGCTATTATTATTAAAGTCTTAGTTGTATGATTAATCTTTATTAGTAATTACTTAAGTAGTTATATATATTAAAATCATCATCAAGAATGGTATTCTTCGATTGATTTATATAGACTACACTACTAATCTGGAAATAATGATATCTCGGTTATTCGATAGCCTCAATCATTATTCATCACAAAAGGATTATTGACACTTCATCTATGTCAATGAATATCCATGTGAAATTTCTTATATTATGATAAAATGGGATTTTATCATAATCTTTGAAAAACCTCCCAAGAATTGTGACTAATTCATAAAAAGGGAATCCCGTCAAATAGGATTATTATTAAACCATCAAAACCCCAAATCACAAGTTATAGAACTTAAACATCAAACTCTAAGCATTTTAGAACTCCCAAACCAAAGTTATCAAGGAATGCTTAAGCTGAATTTTTGTTGTCATGTTGGATCCCTGAGTTTGAACTAGCCGGATCCCTAATGAGAGGGATCCGTGGGATCCGTGCAACAGAAGACAACATAAGTTAGAAATGATCACTGTGGAAGTTCCACAACCACTTTCCCTTCAAAGACTCACGAACAAAAACCCAATTACTATTCACAGGAGCAATTTGATCATTTCCTTCAAGTATAACAATCTCTTGTGTAAGTATAATCTTCACTACATTGTTAATTTAATTCCTTGATTTCTAGGATTACAATATTTTCATCTTTAGAATTTGGGTTCAAATGGGTTTTTCATAATTTGTTACCACATTGTTTTCTAAGATAATCTAAATCAAAGAATTAACATTGTTAATACAAATTAAACTCATTTCTTGAATTCAATAAAGATGATTTGAGCAAAATTGTGATCAAACCCTTTAGGCTACTATTCACAATTAACACCACATTGTGGTTGTGTTGTATATGAACAATCATGCCACGTAACCGACAACAAGACTATCAAGATACCGCCCACTACATCCCAATGTACCATAGAAAGGATGGACTTAGCCCAGAAGATAGGAAAGCTTTCAAGTTGCTCGAAAAGAGACTTTTTCATGAAGGTCGTGTTGTAGAACCATCATTTCTTGCCAACACCGACATCCGACAAGTTTTTGAGTCCATTGGCTTTGATTGTTTATTGGACATCAAATTTGCCCGGTGTTTGTACTCGAGTTCTACAAAACAATGAGGATAGTTAGAAATGATGACGGGACCATCTCTATTGTCTTCATCATAAATGAGCATAAGTACACCCTTTCGCTTGTGGAGTTTGGAAGAATACTACGGGATCCATATCAAGGAGTTTGCATGTTTTCCAATGAGTGGTCTTTGGTGGAGATACACGATATGGTTGATCATCATGAAATCTACCACATGAGAATCCCGGAAGCAACCACGGTGAGGGATACCGTGTTCATGCAAAGGGCATCCCCATCGAGGGTCACTAGAAATTCGAAAGTGATCTATAGGGATCCTTTCCAAATGGAGCTCTCCAAGATGTACGCATTGTATAGGAAGTGGGAAGTTGTGGTGAGGGAGAATGTGTTGTGCTTAGGAGGAAACAAGGATCACCCCAACGCGTGCCTAAGTTTCATGATCTATTGTCTTGTGAGCGAGACTCGCTTCAACCTTGCATACTACATGATTAAGAGAATGGCGAGCGTCAAAAGCATGGACAAAATGGTGCTCCCATATGCAATGCTCCTATCCCGTCTTGCAAACTTCATCTTTGCTTTAGAACCTTCTCCGTACTCCTATGATCATAGCTTTTGCAACAAAGTTATGGTGTCATTGACCGAGGGTAGAACTACAAGGTTTATGGTGGAAGGCAAGAGACCTCACCCACCCACAGATTCCTCGGATGAACGGGAGAGGCAAATAGAAGGTGAAGGTAGTAGCAACCCGCTCGGAAACACCGATCTCGACCCTTTGGATTACATCAATCAATTGCCGGACATTCCTAGCCCATCACAAGAATGGCAACAAACCAAGGGAATCTTCAAGTGCTTTGCCAACTTCTTGAAGAAAAAGAAGTAGAGATGGTGTGATAAAGAGTGGAGGAGGGATGAAGACGGGGAGTGATGGGGAAGTAAGGTAAGGTCATAGGACCTTAATTTGTGGAAACAATTTGAAACAATGGGTTGTAACATCTAAACAATACTTATGTAGAGTAGGATGTAGTATGTAGGTATTGCCATAACTTGGCATTGAACAATCTTATCTTAGGAACGTGTAGGATGAGATTTTACGACTTCTTGAAATCATTCAAGTAGTCGTCGTCACTCATCTTTAGCTACCTTTAGTTCCCCCACACTTTCTATGTGTTATACTTGATGTGTTCTTGCATTTAATCTTTAGAAACAACTAGGAGAAGCATTTGCTAAGAGTGCAAGAATTGCACATTTGCTGAAAGCCTTCTGATTTGCAGTAGGTGGATCCCAACATTATAACTATCCGGATCCCTCCCAAGAGGGAATCGTGGGATTCGGGAAGACAGTTATCTGATACAGATCACCATACACCTAAGTTATCCCCCAATCACATCATGATGGCTAAACATGATTCTTTAACATTACTTAAGGCTTCCTCAAGCATATTAGGTCTCACATTCATCCGTAGATAACTTAGGAACAAATCCAAAGTACTTTTGATTTTTCAAACTCACTAATATCCACCATTTCTCCGCTCCAACGCTCACACATTATTACTCACATCTCATAACACTTAGTTCGATGTTTCTATCAATTTTAGCAAATTTATTTTAGTCACTTTTAACTCTAAAATAGGCTTGAAACTAGTTTTTTATTTTTCTTTATTTCTTAAGATTTTATCAAATTTCTCTTGAGCTATCATCTGACTTCTAGGACTAATTACCACCATTTTTCCATTTCTCAAATGGTATCCTTCTCAAGCACTTAGTTAGACTATCTAAAGTCCATTTTCCTACCTAAAACCATCATTAAACATCCTCACTCCTTATGGTTGAGCATTTAAGATATCCACCACTCAAGACATCAAAGGAAAGTCAAATCCTCAAGATTCATAGGTACTAGACCTTACAAAAAGCATAATCATTTCATCACATATCTGTCTGACAGACGGATCCCTGGTTTATAACCAGACGGATCCCTGGTGAGAGGGATCCGTGGGATCCGTGTCTACAGAAAGACCTTAATCAGCTTTTCTCTTCAAATTTTAGCCACCTTTGATAATCTAAACACTTTTAGCCACCATTTAATGTTTTCCTAGAGCTGAAAAATATCTTAACTAACCTTAGTGCATGCTTAATCCCTTTAGTGGTCATGAATTTAATTCCTGTTGGGAATTATGCAAAGTAGAGTTTCTGCTGAAGTTAATGCTGAAGATGGAATTCTGCTGAAGTTATATTTTAGTATAATTGGATTCTGCGGATATAGATATTCCGTATATTTTATATGTAGTTAGGATATACATGAGCTTTATTAGGAAGTGATAATATATATCATATTTAGTTTTATGTTTATACGTTTCTTGGGAAACATGTTAGGGTTCCTTGTCTATAAAAGGAACACAATAGTATGATTTATGTACGAGTTAAAAAAACAAAGTTTTAGTATTATTAAAATATCCATAGAGGATCAAAGAAGTTCTTAGTTATTTGTGTTCTCGTGTTTAAATTCCACTTAAATACAAGTTATGGAGATTGTCTTTTAGTAAGCTTGTGATTACATAAGTTTAACTAACGATCTAAGAGTGCTCATAAGATCTATCAAGGTCTTTGTTCTAACAAGTGGTTTCAGAGCCTCGAGAGAGTCTCTACGATACTAAGAACAATCGTTTATTCACACCATTTCAACCAAAACAACATTCAACATGCCTGGATCACATGATGACATTGAAATCACCAACAACAATAACAACACATCAATGCAACAACTCAGTCTGTCTAACAGCAATGCAAAGTTCCCATATTTGAAGAAGGAGGAATATGATTTATGGGCCATGAAGATGCAAAACTGGATCTCCAACATTGATTGGAATCTCTGGGAAATTGTGAAAAAGGGGAACAGTTTGAAGAGAACTGTCACTGATCATGATGGTAATGTTACCATTGTTCCTCCCAAATCTGCTGATGAAATACTGGCGGTTCAAAGAGAGCACAAAGTGAGAACCATTCTTCTTCAGGTTATACCTGAGGATCACTTGGGTGATTTTCACTATATGCAGGATGCTAATGAAATATGGTTAGCAATTAAGGATAGGTTTGGTGGGAATGAAGATTCTAGGAGAATGAGGAAGTCTATGCTGAAACAACAGTTCCAAGAGTTCCAAATTTCTGAAGAGGAAGGCATCCACAAGGGGTACAACAGGTTTCATAAGATATTGAGTCAATTGAATCAGCTGAAGGCAAAGCCAGATAATGATGACTGCAACTCAAAGTTCTTAAGATCTTTACCCACATATTGGTTACAAGTCAGCATTGCCCTCAAGGCTAAAGGTGGGTTGAATATGCTTACTTTTGATGAATTGTACAACAGACTTAAATCTCTTGAGCCTGATGTGAGAAGTCCTTATCGTTCATCCACTCCTAGTCAAACAGCATTTGTAGGTGCCTCATCAAATAGGGTGACTCATGCTCCAAGCCTTGTTTCATCAGTATCATCATCCTACACTACCACTTCATCAAGCTATCAGCCTAAGTCTAGTAGTGTGTTGGAAGATGTGATTCACTCCTTTGTTGCAGATTATGATGTTCAGCAGCAACTAGCCTATGAGGATCTTGAACAGATGGATCCATTGGAGATGGAAGAGATGAACTTGAGGTGGCAACTGGCCATGCTCTCATTAAACATCAAAAAGTTTGAGAGTAAGTCTGGAAGGAAGTTTGGTTTCCAGGGAAAGGATCCAGCGAGATTTACCAAAAGTAAGGTCAAGTGCTTTACTTGTGGACAGATGGGTCACTTCTCTAGAGAGTGCAAGGATAGGAAAGCTGGTGATGAGATGAGATATTCTTCTTATCAGCAGATTCAGAAGGAAGCTGGAACTTCAAAGGCTAGACCCTCATCTTCAGCT
Organism: Chrysanthemum makinoi; assembly: GCA_910596185.1. Classification (NCBI taxonomy): domain Eukaryota; kingdom Viridiplantae; phylum Streptophyta; class Magnoliopsida; order Asterales; family Asteraceae; genus Chrysanthemum; species Chrysanthemum makinoi. The sequence goes on along the minus strand of OU343220.1, from coordinate 32,931,373 downwards.
CTTGTCACTGTGGATGACCATGTTGATTGGAAGCTGCATGACCATGAGGAAGGTCATAGTTCAGACAATATTGGATTACTGGCAAGTTGTACTTCAGAGGAAAGGCGTGATCAAGTCGCCTTGATGGGCATCTCTCATGTACATAAGTGTGTGTTTGGTTGTAGTGAAAATTATAATGAACTTAAGGAAGCCTATGATATTTTGAAACCTAAATATAATGAATGCTATGTTGAAGTTGAGGCTTATAAACATGCTTTGAAAACATTAGAAAGACAAAAAGTTTGGTTTCAAAAGAATCAATTGGCTTATGATGAAAAAATAAGGGTGTTAAAGTGATTTAGACTATACTAAAATTGATTTAAAACGCACTGAAAAAGAAAAAGCTGATGTAGTCTCTGAAAACCTTGTGCTAAAAGAGAAATTAGATGAGGAAATAGCTAGACATAAACAATGGTTAATATCAGGTAACAATCTAGCTAGAGAGATCTATAGTAGTCAATCTGAGACCTCTGCAATAGGTTTAGGGTTTAAAAAGTATGTAGGATTAGAAGCTAAGTATGATGGGCGTAAAACTACACAAGCAGGTTTAGCTAATTATGTCAAAGAAGGTGAATTACATGTTGTTCCTGGATCTATTAGAGGAGTACCTATGCCTGTTGACCTTTCCATCACTGTTGACTTTGATGGATCACACCATCTATATGGAAAAAAGTCAAGAGACTTGCCAGACCCTGATTCTTCATCTACTGACTTTGTCTTTTGTTGTGACAGTGACAATTCCTCTGACAAAGGATCTACTTCTTCTACCCGGTGTGATTCAAATGACAAGTCAGACCTTCCCAAGATTTTGTCCAAGCCTACACCCAAGACTGCTTACAAGCCTTTTAGAGTTGCTGCTGAGGAATCAACTTCCAAGACAGTTTCTCCTGAAGACTTGTCTTTTAATTCTTTGCACAATAATGCTTTTAAGTTTGTTAAAAACAATTCTGTTAATTCTTGTGGTTTGAATGCTTTTGCATGTAATAGAACATCTTTTTCTTTGAATAAATCTTCTAAAAAGAAGACATGTTTTGTTTGTGGAAGCAAATTTCATTTGATTAAGGATTGTGATTTTCATGAGCAAAGAATGGGTGCAGGTGCTGGTCAAAAGAAACCTAGACCAATGTGGACTAATGTTAATGATATACCCTCTTATATTCCACAAGCAACTAAACCTTCTCCATTTCCTTGGAGAAGATCTGTTGCTAGACCTTATGTGAAACCAACAAGTTCATACTTTCAAAATGGTTATTGGCCTGGTTGTGTTGACTCTATGAATGCTGGGAAGGGATATCGGGATACTGCTGTGAAGCCCTCAGCAGGTTGTTCTTGGAATCAAAAGGGACCTAAATTTCAATGGAAACCCAAGAACAATAGTGGATCTTATACATCTGCATGGCATTACTCTAATGATCCACAAGGCAGGTTCAAGTCAGTAATGACTTGAGCCTCTATAGTGTACTAATATTTTGTATATTTTATTTTTGTTGTTGTAGGATCATCCTCTTAAGCACAAGGAAGTTGGCATTGTTGATAGTGGTTGTTCAAGAAGCATGTCAGGTAACAGAGATATGATGCATAACTTCATACCCATAGAAGGAGGAGGCAATGTGACTTTTGGTGGAAGTGATGGTAGAATCACTGGGAAAGGTACCATCAAAACACCTTTACTGGATTTTGAGAATGTGTTCTATGTCAAGGAACTGCAACACTTCAACTTGTTCTCAGTTTCACAAATATGTGACACCAAGAACAAAGTATTCTTCTCTGAGGATGAATTTCTTCTGCTATCTAAAGACTTCAAACTCCCAGAAGATACATCAATTCTGCTGAGAGTTCCAAGAAATCACAATCTATACACATTCAACTTAAATGATGTTCAACCTGAAGGTGATCTAACTTTTTTGGTGGCCAAAGCATCCCTGGATGAGTCTACAAAATGGCATAGAAGGATGGCTCATGTGAACTTCAAGACCATCAACAAACTGTCAAAACTTGGTCTAGTTAAAGGACTTCCTTCCAAAGTTTTCACCAATGAACATAATTGTGTTGCCTGCAACAAAGGAAAGCAACACAGAACCTCATACAAAGCTATTACTGCTGTGAGCTTGATTTCAGAACCTCTACAGTTGCTACACATGGATCTCTTTGGTCCAACCCAAGTCAGAAGTATTGATCACAAGTATTTTTGTTTGGTAATCACTAATGACTTCAGCAGGTTTTGTTGGGTATTCTTTCTGAGGACTAAAGATGAAACATCTCCAGTGTTGAAAGAGTTCATTACCCTTGTTGAAAACCAGTTGAATAAAAAGGTTAAAGGTATTCGGTGTGATAATGGGACAGAGTTCAAGAATGTTATTTTAATAGAACTTTGCAAGTCTAAAGGGATAAAAAGGGACTATAGCACTCCAAGAACCCCACAACAAAATGGGGTAGCTGAAAGAAATAATAGGACCCTAATAGAGGCAGCAAGATCTATGCTTGCAGACTCTAAATTACCTACCATGTTTTGGACTGAAGCAGTTGGCACAGCCTGTTATGTACTGAACAGGGTATCCATTACTAGACCTCATTTTAAGACACCTTATGAACTTCTCACTGGGAAAGTTCCTGCTATACACTACCTCAAACCATTTGGGTGTCAAGTGACCATTCTGAACACAAGTGATCCATTGGGTAAATTTGATGAGAAAGCTGATGAGGGGTATATTGTGGGTTATTCGGCTCATAGTAAGGCTTACAGGGTATATAATTTGAATGCTAGGAAGATTGTGGAGACACTTAACCTGAGGTATCTAGAAGATAAGCCCAATGTGCAAGGTCAAGGACATGTTTGGTCTTTTGACTTAGATTACTTAACTGATTACTTGGGCTATTCTAGACATGTGGCTAACCAAAATGCAGGTTCACCAGAGTCTCCCACTGACAATGCTGGTACCATGAATGCTGATTCAGATAGTGAGTTTGAGGATGATGAACCACCTATTAGTGTACCTTCCTTCTCCCCTAATCATTTTACAGGTGATACTTCTAAGTTACTTCTGCTGAGAGTGAAGATGAGTCCAACTATGCAGAGGATCTTGCTAGGCTTCAGAAGCAAGAGTATGCAGCTAACCTTGATGCTGAAAGGCTTGGTGAAGAGATTGCTAAACAAACAGTCAGTGGAAATCATGATTCTCCTGAAGGTTCTTCTGTTTCTCCTGAAGAGTCTCCTATTCCTACTCGTGTGTCCACAGACTTTGGAGAACCCTATACGCGATTTCCAAGTCCTTCAAATCTTGGTAACCATCAACCCAAAGCTGGAATCTTCACCTCACCTTCCTATGATAGTGATTTTGAGCCAACTGTGACTAACATGATACATCTATTGATGTCAACACCTCTGCTACAAAGAGGATCAACATTGCTCATCCTCAATCCAATGTTATTGGTGATCCTCAAGCACCTGTTAGAACTAGAAGGACTGTTACCAGTTCAAAATATGGACAGGTTGCTTTTCTATCCTATGTCTCAAATCAGCAAAGGGACAATCACACAGACTTTAAGCATTATCTGTTTGCTTGTTTTCTTTCTCAAGTGGAACCAACCAGTGTTACTCAAGCTCTTGAAGATTCAAGTTGGCTTGAAGCCATGCAAGAAGAGATGCAACAATTTAAAAATCAGTAAGTTTGGATCTTGGTACCACAACCTGATGGTAAGTATGCAATTGGGACAAAATGGATTTTGAAGAATAAGAGAGATGCAAGGGGTGTTGTGATTAAAAACAAAGCAAGATTGGTGGCTCAAGGGTACAGGCAAGAGGAAGGAATTGATTATGATGAAGTATTTGCACCTGTTGCTAGAGTTGAGGCCATTCGTATTTTCTTGGCATATGCATCTTACATGGGATTTATGGTATATCAAATGGATGTCAAAGGTGCTTTTCTGTATGGTGAGATAAAAGAAGAGGTTTATGTCACTCAACCCAAAGGATTTGAAGACCCAGATCATCCTAAGCATGTTTACAAGGTAGTTAAGGCTCTCTATGGACTACATCAGGCACCAAGAGCATGGTATGCTAGGCTTTCATCATTTTTGCTGAAGCATGGTTATAGACGAGGTGCTATTGACAAAACACTTTTCCTAAAGAAGAATTCCACATATATCATACTTGTGCAAGTTTATGTGGATGACATCATTTTTGGCTCCACAAAAGAGGCTTGGTGCAGGGAGTTTGAGGAGCTGATGAAGGGAGAGTTTCAGATGAGTGCTATAGGGGAGCTTACTTTCTTTCTGGGTTTACAAGTTTAGCAGAAACCTGATGGTATCTTTATACATCAGAAGAAATATGTGAGAGACATTTTGAAGAAGTTTGATATGGAGAATGTCAGGACTGCCACTACACCTTATGAAGCTCCAAAACCTAAGAACAACCTTGAACCAGATCCTGCAGTGAATGTTCACTTATACAGATCTATGATTGGTTTATTGATGTATTTAACAGCTTCTAGGCCTGACATTACCTTTGCTGTGAGTGCTTGTTCTAGACATCAAGTCACTCCACTTGCTTCCCATCTGAATGCAGTCAAAAAGATCTTTAAGTATCTAAAAGGCCAACCCTATTTAGGTCTTTGGTACCCAAAAGAGTTTCCTTTTCAGTTGGAAGCATATAATGATAGTGATTATGCTGGTGCAAATCTGGATAGAAGATCTACAACTGGAGGTTGCCAATTCCTTGGAAAAAGATTGATTTCTTGGCAGTGCAAGAAACAAACTATTGTTGCTACCTCATCTACTGAAGCAGAGTATGTTGCTGCTGCAAATTGTTGTGGTCAGGTACTATGGATACAAAATCAATTGTTGGGTTATGGGTTTAACTTCATGAACACAACAATTTTTATTGATAATCAAAGTACCATATGCATTATTAAAAATCCAGTTTTTCACAGTAGAACTAAGCATATTAAAATAAGGCACCACTTTATAAGAGATGCATATGACAAACATTTGATAAAAGTGGTTAAGGTGCACACTGATGATAATGTTAAAAATCCAGTTTTTCACAGTAGAACTAAGCATATTGAAATAAGGTACCACTTTATAAGAGATGCATATGACAAACATTTGATAAAAGTGGTTAAGGTGCACACTGATGATAATGTGGCAGATTTGCTGACTAAGGATTTTGATGGACCAAGGTTTCTACACCTAGTGGTCAATATTGGAATGCTTAACCCTTAATTGCAAAGTTTAAGGGGAGGCATAGGCCTCAGGGGAGGAATATGCCTCAGGGGAGGATTATAGTTGTAAACTTTGTAAATTATTGTGTATATTTTTGAGTTTTGTTTGCTAACAGTAACCTGCTAACATTCTTTGAGTTTTGTTTGTTTGGTTTGGTTTGTGTGTCTATCTATATGGTTAATGGAACATGGTCATGTAAGCTTCAAGCTCGTTTCTACTGAAGTATACTAACTGTTTCTACTGAAGACAAGTACTGAAGAGAACTAAATATTTCTACTGAAGAGAAGTACTGAAGTAAATTGATTCATTCATTCAAGAAACAGTTTACAGCTTACAGCTTACAATCAACTTAAAAGGAAAATACAAGACCAGTTCTATACAAGATCTACTAAATCTATACTAGCTTCTATCATCTATTCCAAACGCTGGATATGCATGACCAGTACGACGAAGAAGCTAAGGATCAAAATGGGAAGGATGGATTGATGAAAACGAAGATGATGAAAATGAATACAGTTCATGGATGTGTGATATGAAGATCTTCAGTTGTTCCATCTACCAGTTTCACCAAAAAGCAATCACTCCATCTTCCTTTTGCCCTTTCCCTTTACGATATGTGATGAAGCACCAGACCATGGCGCAGGAAGAGTGAACACCACCTCTCTTTTGGCACGTAGCCTTGGCTGAGGCTGAGGCATTGAACGTTGAGGGTTTGATGTACTCTCCTTGTTGGATTCATCAGAGTCACTAGAAGACTCACTTGGATCCACTACACTATCATCTTCAGAAGAAGGAAGAAAGGGGGACTTCAAAGGTAGAGGTTTATCTTGATAAGAAGATCATAAAAATTGGCGAAAAGCATCACTGGATGATGCTGATGATGATGAGGATGATGGAGAGGAGGTTGGATCAATAACCTTTGGTTTAGTAGACATGATTTTTAGTTGATGATTTTGGTATTTGTGAAGAAATTAGGGTTTTGAGAAGATATTTGGGGTAAATGATTTGTGGTAAGTATGCATTGGGATTGTTTTATAGACGGATTCAAGGCTTTATGATAATTAATATGGGTTGGGGTCACAGTAAAAAGATATTTACTAGAGGATTCTTAGCCGTTTGAGATCTTTCTGCTGATGGACCATCTTCAGCAGTTTGAATGTTGTTTCTGCTGAAGTGGTGAATTTGAAATGGGTTGAATTTGTTTTCCACGTAAGATATGGTCCACATTAATATAGTTGACCATCAATTTGGGAAACTTCTTTAATTAACCAATTCACATATTTTCACCCAAATTAACTGATTCCCTCTTCAATTTAAACATCCTCTCAGTTGCGTGATCATAACCCACTCTCATAAATTCTCTAATGGCGCTTCAAATTAAGAAGGATCATAACAAAGTTGCTTATCTTGGAAAAGCAAAAGGTCATGAAATCTATGAACCAATGGTGGAGTTCTTGAAGCGATCAAAGATTCATTATTGTTGGGATTTAGTAAATCCAGTACTTAAAGTGTTGGTCACCTCAAGTATGTACACTCGTTAGAAAGCTCGTAGTCGTAGTTATTCAGTGTTAGTATTTAGATTACTTTGTAACACCGTGGAGGACGGACGGGTCTTTACCCACTATATGCCTGATCCACAGCCTTATAGAGGCGTCTAAGCTTGTACTCTATAAATACCCTTTGCCCTCCAAGGCAAAGGGTTGGAGCTTCACAATACATTTTTCTTTGTCTCTCTAGGGTTTTCTTTCTCTCCCACTTTCTCTCTCTAAACTCTTAACCTAACACCGCATAACATGTGTTGGTGATAAACAAAGATCCTACAAATGGTATCAAGAGCCATGGTTTGATCATCCATCTCTCATGTTCATGGTTTGATAGTTATTCGTGGGTTAAAGTTTGGTCTATACGCGTAAAAAGGTTGTCTCGTACACGGTACTTTTGATTCGATAAAGCTTCTAATTTTTCACTTTTAAATTCAAGATTCTTGTGGGTTAAGGTTTATTGAGTGTTACACTTTCAGTTTCTTGCAAAAAGTTTCAAACTTTACAAGTTTTTCTTGGTTTTTAAGAGTGTTTGGATACGGGTGTACGGATCTACGCGTAAGAGAGAATAGTGGTTTTGATCTTCGAGACTTGTTGTTTTGGTGTTTTTAAGGTTGTGTTATCATCTTTATCTGGTTGTCTTAACGTTTTTTATCATAAAAACGTGTTTGGCAAAATTTGTACTTCCTACGCATAACGAAACCCTAATCCTACGCGTAAGGAATTTTTCTCTTGATCTTCATCTCCGGTGGTTACGCAGTGTTCTTCTTGCTTGGATAAGCCTGAAAAACACTTCGACTTTGGATATCTCGTGCACTGTGAAGTGTAAGAGATCGTTTTGGGTAAAACCCTAATTTTACGCATAAGCATAAAACGTACGCGTAACAATTCTTACGCATAAGCCTTTTCTTACGCATAAGCTTGTCTTACGCCTAAGGGAAACTTACGCATAAGGTTCTTACGCCTAAGCTTTGGTTTACGCATAAACTTAAGCCTTTTACCCTAAAAACTCTACGCGTAAGCTCTAGTCTACGCGTAAACTCTGTCTACGCGTAAGCTTGTGTCTACTCGTAAGTTTGTTGTTACGCCTAATCTGCTGCCTACGCATAAGCTTCTACGCTTAAGTTCCTACACGTAACTCTGCTGTCTACGCATAAGTGCATAAGTTTTACGGTTTATCTCTTGATTTTGTAAAATCCCGTGAAAGTATCTATTTCCCGGTTAAGTCAAAGATTTGTAAAATCCCGTAGAATTTAAACATGTCTTCCGTTGCTGATGATGTGCAAGCTGCAGGATCTGATACTCATCCTCCCATGCTTGACAGAACTGACTATGAGTCTTGGTCACAAAGAATCAGGCTGTACTGCTTAGGAAAGGAGAATGGGGTTAACATCCTTAAGTCTATTGATGAAGGACCGTATCAGGTTGAGAATACTAGAGACATGATTGATACTGCTGCAGATGGAATAATAGTTTATGGAATGGATAGACCTAAGATGTATGATGAACTCACTAATAAGGAGAAAAAGAGATTTGATGCTGATATCAGGGCTTCAAATATTATTCTTCAAGGTCTTCCAAAAGATATCTACAAGCTTATCAATCACAACGCAGAAGCCAAGGCAGTTTGGGATAATGTCAAGATGCTTCTCTCGGGTTCTGAATTGACTATCGAAGACAGAGAATCACAGCTGTATGATGAATTTGAGCACTTTAAGATGAAACCTGAAGAAGGTGTTTATGAATATTACGTGAGATTCCACAAGCTGGTGAATGATATGAGGAATATCAAGATGACTATGCCAAACATTCAGCTAAACTCAAAATTCATAAACAATATGAATCCCGAATGGCACAAGTTTGTCACTTCTGTGAAGCTTACAAAAGGACTAAAGAACACCAACTATGAGCAATTGTATGCCTTCCTTCTTCAGAATGAGAAACATGCTATGTTTGAAAAAAGGATTCTTGAACAGTTCAAATCTCAACCAGGAGAAATAAGCTCATCGAATGATACAACTGCATTCTTCACCAAAGCATCTCAAGTCACACCCACTGGAAATGATAATCACAAGCCCGTTTCTGATTCTGGATATAAGCAACCTAGTTCTGATGCAGTCATGGAGCACTTTATCAATCAAGTGGCTCTTATGGTCAAGCAAAACCTGAATCTCACCCCTCACACTAACAACTATCTCAGAACTGCATCCAATAGTCAAAATCATGCCACTGTGAAAGACGGAAGGATTGTGGTGGAAAATGTGCAAGGAAGACAGAATGCTTATCCTTCACACAATGAACAAGGTATTGTAGGTTATGGGAATGCTGGTTTTGGTGGTGGATATGTTGGAAATCAGAATCATGGAAGGAATATAGTTCAGGGTCAATTAAAACCAATCAAGTGTTACAACTGTGGTGGAGAAGGGCACATTGCTAGGAATTGTACTCAACCAAAACGCCCTCAAAACGCAGAATACTTCAAGGACAAGATGTTGTTGGTTCAAGCACAAGATAATGGTGTAATGTTGAATGAAGAGGAGCTGTTGTTCTTGACTGATGGGAATGCTAGAACATATGATGGAGATGTGGACGAACAACCAGTGCATGCTGCTCAGAACAATCCCAACGCCTTTCAAGTTGCAGACTGTGATGCATTTGACTCGGACGTTGATGATGAACCATGTGCACAAACAATCTTCATGGCTAATATTTCTCCAATAACCTATCCATCTCAACAAGCCAGTTCATCCAAGGAATCCATCATTAAAGAGGTACTCAAACTATATGATGTGGTTGATGAGCAAAAGATTCACCATGAAGTACAATTTACTGAAGTCATTGAGTCAGATATTGAAAATATGGGTAATAACAATGTTATCCCATATGAACAATATGTGAAACAAGATGACAGTCTTGTTGTACCTAGTGATGAATCTTCTGCAATTAACAATGAATGCATGCCTGATGAATACACTGTATTTGTGCCTGATGATTCCTTGACCACTGAGCTCAATACCTATAAGGAACAAGTTGCTATTTATGAACAGCGTGCTAAGTTTGAGTTAACTACCCGTGAGAAGGATATGGATAACCAAATGCGTACAATTATTAGAAAAAGTAATTTTAGAGAAGAAGTATTAAAACAAGAGTTAAACTCCTTACAAGAAAAGCTTTCTAAAACTGCTAAGCAAAAACAAGAACTTCAAGAAAATGTGAAAATGCTTAAGCAAGAATTCAATGCTAAGGAATCAAAACTTTTGAATGATTTTTCCAATCTAAAAACTTTGAAAAACAAACTGGAGAATAAGTTGTACGTACAAGGGAATACCATTCAGACTGCTCACATGATCACTAAGCATAGAGTCTTAAGCGATAAGCATATCGTTCCCCTTGTTGAGGAACCTAGTCCACAGGCTATTAAAAAGGCTAGAGCTGCTCATAAGGTAATTTATGATGGTAATGAAATCCTCAAGCCTAGGCAGAAACCTAGTTGCGGTGAGTGCACTGAGGAAGATAAGAAATCAGATGAAGTCACTAGGGAGAAATTGAACAAGAAGCTAGAAAATCCTGAGTGTAAAAAGAATAACATAACGTTCAAACCTCATGATTACACTAAGGAAAACTGGATCTCCTTAAACAAGTTTAAGCCTCAGACACTTCTAACACCTGAACAAGTGTTCTGGAAAAAGGATATGGATATGCAAAAAGCTGAAAATCTTGTTGAAACGAATTCCCCTTGTAGGAGATTGTCAAAAGCAACTGTGTATCCTCCTAATACACCAATGCACCTAGTTCCTAGATCTATTGCCACTAATAGCAGGACCTTAATCAGCCTATATGTTGTTTATCAACTGTTTGTTGATTTTGAGAAAACGTGTAAGAAGAGAATCACACCTACAGGGATAACTGAGGGGGAAAGGGGCTTTGAGCAAACCAAAGAATGTTATTTAACCGAGGTCATGCCTTTCTTTAAACAGTTAAAAGGTCAATTTGAGAGTCTTAAAATTGGAATAAACACTGGTATTAAAGAAATGGAAAAGGAATTTGATGCAATGATTGTCGAGGTCAATGATTATGAACGGGAACTTAAATATAATGAAATTGAAAGGAAGAACCTGCATATATTAAATGAAAACTTGATTTCTCAATGTGTTGCTCAAGATGTGTTTTACGTTGCTACTAATTCTTCTATTACTGCATCTCAATTTCATGAATTATCTGTTGCTTTGAAAGTTTCCCATGATCGTGTAATTGAGCTTGAAACAACGAATTCAAAATTGCATGAGAAAATCGAAAAGGATGATCATGATAACCTGGTTAGACAATTTTCTAAATTAGAAGTTGAACATCTTGCTTTGCAATTAAAATATCAACATCTCAAAGAAAATGTTAAAACCTCAAATATCAAGACATCCTCTGATGTTCCTGAGTTTGATGCAGTTTTGAAATTAGCAAACGTGATGAACAAATTCGAGCTCATTATAACACGATCAAAAGATTGAAAGCCCAAATCTCTCAATTAAAGGGTGAAAAGACCAATGTGACTGGCTCCCAAATGCCTCCTCCTTTAGATTCTCAGAATTCTCAAACGTTTCATCTTCAAAACTTAGTAAATGCATTACAAAAGAAAAACGAGAGCTTTCTAGAAGAAAATGAAAAAGTTAAACGTCATTTCAATGAGTTATTTGAATCTATAAAGGTCACTCGTAATAAAAATAACGATCAAATAGCTTCATTGCAAAAGGAAATTGAGAATCTGAAGAGCCAGGTAAAAGGGAAAATGCCAATGACCAATGGGGAGAATGATGGATCAAAGGTACCTGTTTGTAATAAATATGCTTTGTCTGTGAAATATGTTCCTCCTCATCTTAGGAATAATAAACTTGCTATTCAAACATATTTCTCATCCCTTAAGGATTTTCTTGAATGTCTCCGTGAGATTGTTGAAGAGGATAAGTTAGAAAAACCACTTGATAAAGCAATTGGGCATGCATGCTTATATGCCAAACGATCTCAAGAAATTCTAGAATGCCTAATCACAATATGCCCTAAGTCCTTAGGTGAGAGAGTTAATCCTTTGATTCCGTGTTCTATGCCTAGTGCCAAGTATGATATCCATTCGATGCCCAATGTTTTGAATGAGAACTGGAGTATACCTTCAAGTAGGTCAGATTCCAGATCTGTTAGTGTTAAGAAAGTGAACTTAGTGTGCCTGCATGTAGTTCAGAACCCAGCACATCTAAACAAGAAATGCAAAGAGTAGCAAAACCAACCAATGTTCCCATTCCCTCTATAGGAGTAATCAGTGACATTAAAGCGAGCAGGTCAAAGTCTCAAGACAATACAAGGAATGATAGGACCTCGCAAGCTAAGAATGTGCATTGGAAGAGAGTAGAAGACCAACCTAGGAACTTTAAGCTTGAGTCGAATAAAACGAATCGTGTTGATTCTAGTATTAGCCATAGGCGTACTGTAATTAATTCGAATTCTGATACTATTTGCAAACCTTGTAATGATGTCTGCTTGAATTCTGTTTCTAATCATGAATGTGGTGTGAAAGCTTTGTCTAATGCTGTCAAATCTCTAGTTAACATTGTTAATGCAAAATATCATGCTAAGAAGGCGAAAAGGCAAAGGCAAAAGAAAGTTAGAAAATAGTGGAAGTCCACAGGAAGAACATTTAGAAAGATAGGTTATCAATGGATACCTGTTAGCCATAAGGATAATCAGGCAATGCCCACTAGAAAATGGATGCCTACTGGTAGAACTGTTCCCTTAAGAAGTGCACATACTTTGAATAGGGCAAATACTAACACTAGTACTGCATCTACTCATAATGATTCCATTGCCTCAATTTCTGATATGAATGCTTCTATGTCTGATGTGGGTGATCCAATCACTGTTACTAACCAAATGGAACCCATTCTTACATGGGGATCCCAATTATCCAGTCATCCATTCTTGTCTGTGTTCAACTGCAGATCGTTCAAATCGTTCTGTGGTACCTGGACTCAGGCTGTTCAAAGCATATGACTGGAGATCGCTCGCGGCTCATGAACTTCGTGAGTAAATTTATCGGGACTGTTAGATTCGGAAACGACCATTTTGGAGCTATTATGGGCTATGGAGATTATGTGGTTGGAGATAGTGTAATTTCCCGGGTATACTATGTGGAAGGTCTTGGTCATAACTTGTTCTCTGTTGGTCAATTCTGTGATTCCGATCTTGAAGTGGCTTTTCGAAAACATACTTGCTTTGTTAGAGAACTTGACGGTGTAGAATTATTAAGAGGTGCTCGAGGTTCTAACTTATACACCATCTCTATCGATGACATGATGAAGTCTTCTCCAATCTGCCTGCTGTCAAAGGCTTCTAAAACAAAGTCTTGGTTATGGCATCGTCGTCTCAATCACTTGAACTTCGGCACCATAAACAACCTCTCCAGAAAGGATCTTGTCAGAGGCTTACCTAGATTAAAATATGAGAAAGATCATCTTTGCTCAGCTTGTCAATTGGGAAAAAGCACAAAATATGCCCACAAACCAAAACCCACAAACTCTGTAATGGAAGTTCTTCATACCCTTCATATGGATCTGTGCGGACCAATGAGAGTGCAATCGATTAATGGGAAGAAATATATTTTAGTCGTTGTTGATGACTGATTGGGTCCGAACCGTCAAGTTTTATCACGCAAGCTAGCCACTTGTGAATGGCCAACCGTAACAAACTTCAAACAGTCTGGAACCAAATGCAATGAAGTCCAGGAGAGTATAGTGTTTCCCCAGGTCGTTATGTCCCAACGAGCTGTGCGAGAATAGTCAAACGTGTAGTGATCGAGAGGATTTGAACGGAAAAGGATTGTGATTGATTTATACTAAAGAAAGAGTATATAAACTACAGGGGCTTAAATGCAAATTAAAGAAAATTTAAAAAGATAAAATATATTAAATAAACGCTATCACTATTTGCAAAATGATGTTTTTGATTTTTCTTTTATAAAATTCAAATTAAAAAAAACTACGTGACGTATAAAAGAAAATGTAAAACTTAAACAATATTATTCCTAAAAATATTAAAATGACATTTTTACAATCCTAATGACAAGAGAAAATTTTTAGAAAAAGAAAATTATTTCTATAACTATTTATCTAATTATTATTAATTAAAAACTATTTTTACTTATTTAATAATAGCCTAAAATACAAGAAAATATAAAATAAAGATACAAAAATGAAATTATGACTTAGAAAAATCTAAAATAACTAAAGATAATTTTCAAAACTAATTTTATATTTTTCTGATTATTTTTCTATTTTCTATGAATTAAAAACTATTTAAAACTAATTAAATTGCTTAAAATTACTATTTAAAATAAGAAAATTATGGAAAAATATTTTTTATGACTTTTTGAATATTATAAAACTAAGAAAATTGAAATTGTATTTTTTTGAGCTTTTTCTAATTTATTTGAATAAAAGCTAATTAAAAATGCTAAAAACTGAAATTAAATGCAGAAAAATAGCAAATGAACAGTGAAAAATATGAAAACTTCCAGAATATTATAAAATATTATTCTAAATATAGGAAAAATAATAAAAGTGGTGCAGGTGTTCAATAATTAGGTTCTGTAGTGAAAAGTGCTTATAAATAAGCACTAAAAATAAGCTATAAGTACCAAATGAGCACCAAATTATCACAGAAGCTAGAGTATGCTAAAATTACTTAAAACCAACATATTCCAACTATCCTAAACCTCTGAACAACAATCTACAATGATATGGGTCTATTTAAGCACTAGTGCCAAACAGCCCTTATGTACTAACTTTAAGCCCTTGTTAAGCCAGCTTATAAAAATCACAAAAATAAACTAAAATCTCCATGAAAACCACTACCAACCAACGTGTCTAAATCCAGAATTTCAGCTAATAAGGACTAAAATTGAAGAAACTAAAAATGCAAAAGTGGAAGCTATGGAAACGGGTCAAAATGGGCTATTAAGCTTGCATAAGCTAATAAAAAGCTACCACTACTGAACCAAAGGTTGAATAAGCTATAAAAAAGTTATGGGAACTTAGAATAAGCAACAACAACAAGAAAAACACACTAAATAAGCAAAAATAAGGAATAAGCAAAATGGGAGTTTTGTGAAAAAGGGCTTAAAAGAAGCTAATGAATAAGCAGTTAATAAGCTAAGTAGAGATAAACTAATATTTTTCTAATTAAGATGAGCAGCTAAACTTTAATATCCCAAAAGCTTATATCCTAAATCCTAATGGTAAGATCACAATGAAATTACAAAGTTTATTCAAAAACGGGTTTTTATGAAATTTTGACTTTTGGACAGAATTGAAATTTTGACCAATTTGAACTTTGATCTTAATTTGCCAACTGAATATGATGTTTTAAGCTAAAGCAAAGTTACATAAGGCTACTCCACTGAATTCTAAGCACAAATCAAACTTTTGGTTTTTGAAAATTCCAACAGACATGAAACTAGAACAGGTTCTTGGAGATTTTGACTTTAAAGGTGCACAAATGAGATTTAATGACTAAAATGGTTATATTACAACTAAAGAGGACCAAAGCAACAGGTTTTAACCAATGAACAAACCTCAAACACAGATATGCTATGAGATCCAAACACAAGTTTAAGTGACTGATTTGAACTTTTAATTACCAAACTCAGATTTAAACAATGATTCCAACAAATTTAGGTCCTAATATCATTAAAACACCTAAATCATGCAAGTACATCAACTATGACTATCATTTGGACATTACACTGGTTATGCAGATTCAAAAAAAAAGTAAAATGCAAAGGAGATTGAGACCTAACTTGAAGTCCAGCTATTGAGAAGCTTAAGCAAAACCAAACCACCACTATTCTAAACCAAACCCAATCCAAAACTAGCTATGCAACAACCAATCACCATTTCCATCATTGCTTAATCAAAATTTCTTCACAGTTGACTTTTGTTGACCATACATCAAACTTGCTTAAAAATGACTAGTAAGCTTACCAAAAGCTATAATAAGCTTAAATAAGCTTATTTGAGTTTAACATAAGCTATTAGAAACTTGGACATAAGATTTTGAAATTGAAATTTCTAACAGTAAACCATAAAACTTGAACCTTAAATGAAACTTTGAATTAAGACTTGAAAATGAGTTACAATGATCAAACAACTTAGTTTCAGTACAATAGAGCTTAAAGTTACAAATTTATAAACTAATTAAGACATTTTAAAAAAAAAAACGACATACATAGAAATTAAAAAACTAACTACTCCTCTTTCTAGCTTCTCTTCCTTCTCTTTTATACCCAAAAAGCTTCCACGTGTCCTCTGAGTGAATCCCACTCATAAAATCAACCATTGGATGACTTGAGTTGATATTGGCCATTGATTTGGTTTTGGCGGGAAAAGTGGTTTTTGGCCATAGGGCTTCTGAATTTGCAACTAGGGGGGTGGTGGATTTGTAGGGGTGATGATGAGGGGTGAGAGTTGAAAGGATAAGGCCTGGGTGATGGGAGAGGTGATTCCTGAGTGTTGCAGGCAAGTGGAGAAGAAGGGAAGAGATAAGGGAGGGAAAAGGTGAGTTAGACTGGATTGTTTGACCAGGGGTCCAAAAAGGGGGGGTCACAGTGGTTTGGCAAGGGTCCGAATCTATTTTGACAAGGCCAAGGCTTAGTTATTAATGATAAGGACTATTTTGTAATTTCTCCAATCTTGAAGGACCATTTCTGCCAAAATTCCAAAGTTGTCACAAGGACCAAAACTGCCAAATGTGAATAGTACAAGGACCATAGATGATTATTTTCTTTTTTTAAATATATCCAAGGACTATTTTTGACATTTTCAAAACTTGAGGGACTAAAGTTGTAATTTTGCAATTTTTGATTTTAAGGATCAATTTTGACAACTCATGAATCTCTAAGGACTTAAAATGATATTTTTCTTTATTTTGATTTTCCAGGGACTGTTTTTGACAACTTTTTAAACTTGGGGGACTAAAACTGCCAATTATGCAAACTTGATACGTTTTTCACCAGATTTTGATATTTTTGCATTTAAAACACATAAAACACTTATTTGTGATATTTTTATCTTTTTGATGCATTTCTGAGTGTTTTCAGATGTTTTTGCAGTTTAAATGGTACAAAAATGATGAGTATTTAGACACTCATCAATGACTACTCTAGATTTACTTGGGTAAAGTTTTTGAGGACTAAGGATGAAACTCCAGCTGTCATCATCAAACTTATCAAGCAACTTCAGGTTCGTCTTAACAACACGGTTAGAATTGTTCGAACTGACAATGGCACAGAGTTCGTTAACCGAGACTTAAGTCAATTTTATGAAAGTATTGGGATCAGTCATCAAAGAAGTGTTCCACGAACTCCTCAACAGAACGGTGTAGTTGAAAGACGAAATCGAACTCTTGTGGAAGCTGCAAGAACAATGCTTATTTACTCAAAGGTTCCAATGTTTCTATGGGCTGAAGCCATTGCCACTGCTTGCTACACCCAAAATCGTTCCCTCATTCACACCTCTCATGACAAAACTCCATATGAACTTGTCCATAAACGAAAACCTGATTTATCCTATCTTCGTGTGTTTGGTGCTTTGTGCTATCCAACAAATGACGGTAAAGATTTAGGTAAATTAAGAGCTAAAGCAGACATTGGAGTTTTTGTAGGTTATGCACCAAACAAGAAGGGTTACCGAATCTACAACAAAAGAACTCGATATATCATGGAAACTATTCACGTTACGTTCGATGAGCTGTCCGGGCAAATAGATCAAGGACAATCCGGTTCTGGACCCGCACTTCAAATGAGTCCAATTGGTTCATCCCTTGTACCAATTTCCTCTCCAGCAACTCCATATGTACCTCCATCTGAAGATGATTTGAAGAAATTGTTTGATCCAATGTTTGATGAACATTATGAGCCAAGTGCCACTGATCTATCAACTCCAACAACAAAGGTTGCTACTATCTCTGTCAATGAAGTCAACTCTTCAGTTTCAATATCATTAAGTCAAGAAGCGCCTGCTGCTGATCACTCTGTCTCATCAACAAATCATCAATCATCGAATGTACATCATGGAAGTGTCTCTGGCACCAATGATGAAGTAAATCCCTTTGCTACTCCCGAAGATGCTCCATTTGAAAACATCTTTGCCCCTGAACCAACACCTGAACCATCTTCTTCAGGGGATATAAACTCTGCTACATCAGTCCTTCAACAACAACCACACGAACATCTTAGAAAATGGACACATGACCATCCATTGGATAACATCATTGGGAATCCTTCTCGTCCTGTATCAACTCGAAAACAATTAGCTACTGATGCCTTATGGTGCTTCTTCAACTCAGTACTCTCTAAGATCGAACCAAAAGATGTTAAAACTGCAATGTCTGAGGACAGTTGGTTTAATGCAATGCAAGAAGAAATTCATGAGTTTGATCGTCTAGATGTATGGGAATTAGTACCTGCTCCTGATTGTGAAATGATCATTGCTGTCAAGTGGATCTTCAAAGTGAAGCTTGATGAGCACGGTGATGTTCTGAAAAATAAGGCACGATTAGTGGCAAAAGGTTATCGTCAGGAAGAAGGTATCGACTTTGAGGAATCTTTTGCTCCTGTTGCACGTATCGAAGCCATCATAATCTTCTTGGCTAATGCTGCTAGCAAAAACATGGTAGTTTATCAGATGGATGTGAAAACCGCCTTTCTTAATGGAGATCTTAAAGAAGTGGTATTCGTCAGCCAGCCAGAAGGTTTTGTGAATCCAGAGCATCCTACTCATGTCTATCGCTTGAAAAAGGCCCTTTACGGTTTAAAACAAGCTCCAAGGGCATGGTATGATACGCTATCAAAATTTCTTCTATCCACCGGATTCAGCAAAGGAGCAGTTGATCCAACATTGTTCACCAGAAAGTCAGGCAAACATTTAATTCACGTTCAAATTTATGTTGATGATATTATTTTTGCCTCGACTGACCCAAATGAATGTGACCGTTTTTCTATGGAGATGGGCTCCAAATTTCAAATGTCAATGATGGGACAAATGTCATTTTTCTTGGGATTACAAATTTCACAAAGTCCCAGAGGCATTTTCATAAATCAATCAAAATATGCTAATGAAATCTTAAAGAAATTTGGATTTACCTCCAGTGACCCTGTTGACACTCCTATGGTGGAGCGTACAAAACTGGATGAGGACCACTCAGGGATCATAGTAGATCAAACGAAATATCGTAGTATGATTGGATCCCTGATGTACCTCACAGCCAGCAGACCAGACATTTTGTTCGCTGTATGCATGTGTGCTAGATACCAGGCTAAGCCTACCAAAAAACACCTTGAAGCGGTTAAACGGGTCTTTCGGTATCTCCAAGGAACCATTAATATGGGACTTTGGTATCCGAAGGACTCCGGTATGTCTCTAACGGCCTATGCAGATGCTGACCATGCAGGATGTCAAGATACACGTCGAAGTACATCAGGTGGTGCTCAATTTTTAGGTGACAAGCTTGTAAGCTGGTCTTCAAAGAAACAAATGAGCACTTCCATATCCTCTACAGAGGCTGAATACATAGCCATGTCATCGTGTTGTGCTCAAATCTTATGGATGAGATCCCAACTATCTGACTATGGCTTTGTATTCAACAAAGTTCCTATGTACTGTGATAACAAAAGTGCCATTGCTCTCTGCTGCAACAATGTTCAACACTCTAGAGCAAAGCACATCGACATTCGACATCACTTCATCAGGGAACAAGTTGAAAATGGCGTGGTTGAACTATACTTCGTAAGGACTGAATATCAACTAGCAGACATCTTCACAAAAGCTCTTTCTCGAGAACGCTTTGAGTTTATTCTTCCACGTCTAGGCTTAAAAAGCCTTCAACCAGAAACGCTCAAACGTCTTCAGGAAGACGTCGAGGAGTAAAGGTGTTCGACTCTATCTATTCTTTGTATATATCTTTTCAAAACGAAAATAGAAAAATATAAAACTTTTCAAAATCCATAAAAATCAGAAAATCTTGAAAATCTTCAAAAAATATTGTTTATTTATCATGTTTTTTCTTGTCGATTCGATAACATCTACGGACTTTGTGTTGCCACTCAAAGAATGGCACGGGTCTCTAGATGAAGTTCGAATCTTAAAAATAAAAAAAAAAAAAAAAAAAAAAAAAACGAGATGGAGAAAAATGTTGGTTTATTGTCATTTCAGACAGTAACCCGCTTTTCAAAGAAAGAACAGAGCCATGCTTTATCATGTTTTTCAAATCTCATGCTCTGATTCTATATACATTTATCTACTATCTAATGAAATCTAAGTGCTTTGTAAAATAACTCGGACTCTATTTTTGATAATCATCTGGACTTATTTGTCAAAATATCTATCTCTCAATCAACAACCTATGTCATTGATTGAGGGGGAGAATGATTTCAATTAAATCAAAAAGTTATTTGTCATTCAATTGTTTTCAAAAGATAATCATGCGTGTTTATTCAATGGAGTTTAAAGTCTTAAAATCTGATCATTATCAGTTAAAACGCTTTCATTATCAAGTCACAATTCTCCTTAAAAAGCTTTCAAAATCAATTTAAATCTACAGAGATCACAAATCTCAAATGATTTGATAATTGTGATCGGGGGAGAATTTGTGATTTAAATTGGATTTAAACTGATAAATCGGTAAATGGTTTTATAAGGATGTACAAGTTCTCCTTCCCACATGTGCCAAACGATTTCAATTTTTCCATGCACATGTTGAGGGGGAGCATTTATCTTAAACCACAACGATTTGAATCGTGATCAATATGCAGGTTCCCTCTAGTATGTGCAAAACTCTTTCAAACCTTAAGGCACATATTGAGGGGGAGCAAGCTTATGAAAACCTCATCCTTCCCGAAAATGCTTTATCTACTTGATTTAATTAGGGAAGTGATGTTGATATCTTTTAGAAAATGATAATCAAAGAAGTTATTTCTGTCTCTTACCTCCGTGTGCAAAACGATTTCAAATACTTGATGCACATGTTAAGGGGGAGCTCTTGTTCTAAAAATATCAAAAACAATTCAGGTACAAAATGCTTTGATAATATATCTTAAGTATCTGGATTGATTTTCAAATGGTTTTCAATTGGTTCCAATGGCAGATGAACAATACCAAATATACCAACCAATTTTACTTTATGTACGGTGATATAAGGATGATAAGGTTAGGTATGTGTTCCCATGATCCGCCAGAACCGGAGGGATCTACCCAGGGACTATCCACTAGTTAGTGTAGAGTTCTTAGGTATGATGATAAAAGGAGAAAAATGAGATATGGGAAGAGTGCGGACTGAGACTGAGCTAGTACTGGAATTAACCCAACAAGGTTCTAGCTATGGTCTCGGTAAGCACTGAACGGGTTGAAGAATGAAAAAGAATTGAATGAGAAAAGGGTGAAAAGAAATAGCCCTCCAATAATTCAACCTTAGGACAGAAACCGGGTTCAATACATATGCTACTGGTGGTTACTAAGGTAACGCCGGTATTGAAGACAAGACGTCATGGACCCAGTGACGCACTGCACTAAAACTTCCCAAGCTACTCAAGTTCCTCTTAAAAGGGCTTGTTTCATTCTCACGGGGAACCGACATTATCTATCGACTTTCTCTTAGAGATTGTTGATATTGAAGAAGGAGACCCTCTCCCTAGTCTCCGATATAGGATCCAAATATGCACAAATTGAGTCTAGAACCACGAGATCATCAATAAATCTCATTAGGACACCGTCTATGAAGACTCTCTGTTTCACACTATGTGGAAAGGGAGATTACATCTTATGAGTCCTACGCATTATCCTTGTGGTATTGCCAGAACATCTGAGTGATATACTAAATATTCACGATGAAGATGGAAATCCTTCTAGAGCCAACATCAAACAAGCTCTTGGTGGGTGACATGTGAAATTTTTCTAAAAAGATCAAGATTGTGACAACTGGATAGAAACGATGGGGCGATTCATTATTGAATCAACCTTGGTCCAGGTTATGAATTGACGGATACCTTTGATAAACCGGTCGTTGTGCTCAAAAATACTTTTCTTTAGCACATCGACTGTGTACTAATATTTCAAAATAAAAGGTATTTATGATTGATAATTGATTTTCCATAAAACCTTTGTTGTATTGCAAAACACTTTCTATTGAGCAATACAAGATTGTTTTCAAATCACTTTTCATCAATCAGTGAATCTCAATTCGCTGGTTCACTCACTCCGTGTTGTCTTCTTTGAGACGTTCCGGTTTGAGAACAGCTAGAGCAGCTGCGAAACCCTGTCAAGGAGATTCTTCGGAATTATACCTGATCACAGGCAGTACTTGTACTGATCAACGGGGAACCGTGGGCCGTGCACCTCAATTCAACAAAAGTGATCAAAGACACTTTTGTGCGCTTTATTGCTAACTGTTTTATGCAGGAACACCCGACGGTTGCAGCTGATCAGAATTGAGGAGTCAATCCAAAGCCGCATGCTCACAGCATCCACACTTAATTAAAGAAATCATGACAAGTGCTAATCTACATAACCTGGCTCTGATAGGTGCAAATATCATGAACCAGTAAAAGCTTCCGCTACTCTGATGAAAAGATGTCATGATCCAGAAAGTGTGAGCATGTCGGTCCAAAAGTCACAACATCACATAATATCAACACCACAATGGAAGAGTCAAAGATTTATGGTTGCTGATAATCTCAAAGCTGGTTCAAAGACTCAAACATCACGTGGATCAGTTTAAGACCTCCACTCGAAATTTCAAAACATGCAGATCATGATGAATCAAAGACTACGAGCTAAAGAACAAATGTGCTTAATCAAAGAAACCAAGAACAACGAAATGTCATATCAGTTTGTAATCATTGTAAGTTGAGGTGACCTCCCTTAGGGGGAGATTGTTGGGATTTAGTAAATCCAGTACTTAAAGTGTCGGTCACCTCAAGTATGTACACTCGTTAGAAAGCTCGTAGTCGTAGTTATTCAGTGTTAGTATTTAGATTACTTTGTAACACCATGGAGGACGGACGGGTCTTTACCCACTATATGCCTGATCCACAGCCTTATAGAGGCGTCTAAGCTTGTACCCTATAAATACCCTTTGCCCTCCAAGGCAAAGGGTTGGAGCTTCATAATACATTTTTCTTTGTCTCTCTAGGGTTTTCTTTCTCTCCCACTTTCTCTCTCTAAACTCTTAACCTAACGCCGTATAACATGTGTTGGTGATAAACAAAGATCCTACAATTATACTTTAACGCATTCTCCGGAAGTAATATATGAATCATTGGTTACACAATTTTGGGCTTTTGCAGTGAAAAGAAGTGAGACAGAGATTGTTGCTATGATTGATAGTACTGATTATGTTATAACTGAGGAGTTTATTAGGAGGCAGCTAAGGTTGGATGATGTCGATGGGGTTTATCACTTGAATTCTGAGGAGATACTTGGTGGACTAAGAGCTGTGGGATATACGGGTACTAAAACTGATATGTGGCAGAAGAACAAGCTTTGTCCTACATGGAGGTTTTTGGTACACACTTTACTACAGTGTATTAGCAATAAGTCGGGGGGATGGGATCAATTCTCTACACAATTGGGTTGTGGGATTGTATGTCTATCACAGGGGTTAACTTATAATTTTTCTAAATATATTTTTGATAATATGGTTGAAAATGTTCAAAGGAAAAAGCATAAGTTTTTAATGTACCCTAGATTTTTGCAAATGATTTTAGACATAACAACCCAAGCCCAAGCTTTTTGTCCCATAGGAGCTTTGTCTTCTAAACTGTTTGCTTCTATGAAAACTGGTTATGAGGGGGAACATCATCCTCTGCTAGCAGCTATGTTGCCTCAAGGCAATGAGGCTGCTGCTGAGGGAAATGTTGTTGGTTCCCCACCCACTACTCATGGTACTGCTGATGGTATTCCTTCAGTTGCCATGGATGAGGGCCCTTCTACTAATGCTGAAGCTACACATGTTTCTCCTGACCATTCACCATCTACACCTTTGACCATGCCTACATCTAGTCCACCACCTATTCAGGTTGATCCTGATGAGTTTGAGACTGACTTTGCTAGAATGCCTACACCCAGTCCTATTAGAGATCATGTTGTTGAAAGCTCTCCTATATTTGAGCAAGACCATATTTCTACTGAAAGGTCCAATGATGCTCCCATTACCACAGAGCAATCTGCTGGTGGAGCTGAGGATCCTATTACTCTTACTTCTGTCTATGATTTGCTCAACAGGACTGTCCAAGAGGTTGCAGATCTAAAAAGGGAGCTTGCTGAAACTAGATCTACACTTGGTGGTGAGATTGTGGATTTAAAAAGAAAGGTTCAGGATTTGGAAGAACAACTTGGGCATAGTAGCAACAGGAGATGTGTTGTTTCTTCTGATGAGGAGCAAGTGGATGCTAATTTGGATTCACTTGATATTTTGGCTGATGTGGCTCAATAATCTAATGTTTCTACTCCAATGGTTGCTAAATCAGTAAAGCAAAAGGAGCCAATTTTGTTTTCTAGAAGGAGGAGAAGGCAATCTTTGAGCAAGGATACGTTGCACAGTGTGGATGTTGCAACTACTGAAGATCATGTTGTTGTTGATACTCCTATGATGGATATTGCTCTTGAAGTTGGTCAAACTTCATCTGTGCAATCACAACGTTCTTCTACACCTTCAGCAGATCCTAATGATGTGTTTGTTGCTGGAAGGAATTTTAATTTAGACACTCATCAACATGTTACTGCTGCTACTTCCATGGGTGTTACTCCTGAAGTTCCTATTGTAGATACTCCACACACTGATTCTATTTATACATCTGCTGACAAAGGAAAAGGAGAGATGATTAATGAAGAATTTGGAACTAATCTCGTAAGTGAACAGGAAATGCAAGCACAAGAGAGATTGCTAGCTGAGTGTGAGAATATCAAGAAGAGTCAAGCATTGGCTCAAATGCTTCAAGCTCAGTTTGCTACAAATTTGCCTCCTCAGAGACAAAGAGAAATTGATATAATGGCCACACAGTTACCTGATGCCCAATGGGATTCTTACATTAATCAAGCTGCATCAGATTCTACTCCTTTCACAAAGTATCTTAGGAGCAGACTTTAATAGTGAGACCTTTGCTGCACAAATGGTGGCTCTTGGACGACAAAGGAAGCAAGCTGCAACTGCACAAAGAAGAGCTATTGCTGCACAAAAGGTTCAAGCTAAGAGACAGAAACCACAAACTGAAGCACAAAAGAGAGCTTATATGAGAAATGTGGTGTGTAATCAAAGTGTTGCTCTTTATCAGACTCCTTTAACAAGGAAGCAGGTTTGGGGTTTTGATGATGATGTGTTGCATAGCAAGTATCAGAGGATTATGAAACAGATTGGACCACCTTCTACTTTGAAGAGGATTGCTGGTAGTGCAGGTGCTCCAAAGGCAAAGAGACCCAAACAGGTTGAGATTGTGGACTCCTTTGCTGATATTCCACCTAAGCAGAGTTCTTCTGTTGTTCCTGCTGAAGCATCTACTGAAGCTATACATTCCACTGAAAGGGTTCAATCTGCTGAACTACATGTTGTTTCTTATGAAGCAGTATCGAGTGTGGATACTTCATCTTTGACTTCAGAGGATATGAATGCTTCTATTCCTCATATTTCTCCTGTTGATAAAGTCGGAGAAGAGTTGGGTAAGCAAGCTGAACTAGCAGCTGCTAAATCAAAGAAGGCCAGAGAAGTAGCTGAAAGAATGTATGCCTTGCGTGGTGTTGGTTCAATTAAGTCTCGTTCTACTTCTTCCACTCATGATAAAGATGTCCCTGATGAGTCTGAGGATGTTCCATCATCTGTCTCTATGGGTATTTATATACCAGGTAGGAGGAAGAAAAGGATGGCTAAAAGGAGACATGTTACTTTGAGAAGATCTGTAAGATCAGATAGGACATATACATCTAAGATTCATAAGTCACTCAGAGATCATTCTTTGGATCTAAAGGTTGCTGATTCAACTTTTATTAAAGAAGGATCTGCTGATGCTTTTCGTGAAGGATCTCATGGTGTGTTGACTAATTGGACTTTGACTGCATGAGAGCTGAACACCATTTTTATGTTGGATAATACTTCTATGCAGTTTAACTTTTTGAAGGAAATATTTCATATGGTTGAAAGACAAGATTTGAATACACTGTATAGTCTTGTCACTAAGCATTATGCTAATCAGTCACCACAGGGTTCTGGTCTATATTTGTTGGGTGATCTTCAAGTTTTGTTTGATTCTCAATCTTCAGATGGTAAAGGGTATTCTGTTTGGAAGAATTCACATAAGTGGAAAGTTGAGACTTGGAGATTTTATCCTTTGCCTTGTGTACATGTGGTGGAGACAAAGGGTGGGATTATTGTTTGTATGTTCTCAGATAAGATTTATCCTTTATCTGTTTCCTTGATGGAGAAAATGCTTAGACAGAGGTTGGAAATTCCACCTGATCCAGTTGGGAATGATAAGATGCATGCTGAACAATGTGTTGGATTGATTAAGACTCAGCTTCTACAACATCGAGCATCATCTTGATTATGTTATTTTGTATCTTTTGTAATATTTGTTTTGTATTTGTTTCTTAATTATTATTAAAAAAAAACTATGTATATTATGTGTTTTACTAACTTTGCTTGCAGATTTGTTATACATTTCTATGTTATTGGTTGTTACCTCACCAGATGTACCTTGTGTATGTCAAAGAGTTGGCTAGTCCAAAGGGTACAGCTTTGGTAAAGACACATCAAATCTGTTGATAGCTGTAATGGTTTGCTCAAAATCATAGGGTATGCAATCACCCATGCTTAATTGCTGAGAGTTGTATGGTCATCAATTCACCATGGTTTATTCCTGTTTGGAATCCAAGAATTGGCTAGCCCACAAGTATATGGCTTGTGGTAAAGGCAGTGAATACCATATTTGGTAATCAATTCACCAAGGGGATTCTTTCCACCTAAGAATTGACTAGTCCTGAGCAAACGGCTACAGGTAAAGACATGTCAAATCCGTTAATAGTTACTGATTTGCTAATAAATCAAATGGTTATTAGTGTACCATAGTTTTCGAACTCAAACATATGGCTACTCCAGTAGTGATGGCTATTGGTAAAGAGACATCAAATCCATTATTTTCAATGATTCACATCTCACAGGAGTTAACACACCTGGATGTGATGAGAATAGTATGAAACTAATATGTTTTGATGTACATTTTGTCATTTGTTGCTGCAAAGATCTGGAGATTTAAAGATTTGTCATCATTGAGGTGTCCTTGTTTTGGTTCTTTGTTGCTGGAGTTCAATTACAATCCTCTTGATTATGCTGTAAGATCTATCAAGAAACTGGAACTTAACCTAGTCAAATTCCAGTTTAGGGGAGGATTGTTGGGAATTATGCAAAGTAGAGTTTCTGTTGAAGTTAATGCTGAAGATGGAATTCTGCTGAAGTTATATTTTAGTATAATTGGTTTCTGCGGATATAGATATTCCGTATATTTTATATGTAGTTAGGATATACATGAGCTTTATTAGGAAGTGATAATGTATATCATATTTAGTTTTATGTTTATACGTTTCTTGGGAAACGGGTTAGGGTTCCTTGTCTATAAAAGGAACACAATAGTATGATTTATGTACGAGTTAAAAAAACAAAGTTTTAGTATTATTAAAAGATCCATAGAGGATCAAAGAAGTTCTTAGTTATTTGTGTTCTTGTGTTTAAATTCCGCTTAAATACAAGTTATAGAGATTGTCTTTTAGTAAGCTTGTGATTACATAAGTTTAACTAACAATCTAAGAGTGGTCATAAGATCTATCAAGGTCTTTGTTCTAACAATTCCCTAATTTAAAATCATCCTTTATAAACCAAACACTCTTGAGGTTAAGTCATCACTCTTACCTAGCTCTCAAAAATCAGTAGTTAGAAGCTCATTTTGCATCCTCACCATCACCATGACTAAAGCACTTCATCCTTTATAAACCAAACACTCTTGAGGTTAAGTCATCACTCTTACCTAGCTCTCAAAAATCAGTAGTTAGAAGCTCATTTTGCATCCTCACCATCACCATGACTAAAGCACTTAGCAACAACACTTCAACCAAAGGATCATCCAAAAGGAATGGTTATATGATTCATGAGATGTCATCCACCGAATCATCTCCCGTAAGAGATAACAATGCTAGAATCCCACCTCAACAAACCCATTCAACAATTGCTAAGAAAACCGCAATAATTAGCATTAAACCTTTTGGGCTAGAAAAGGGTTCATCTAGCTCTAAACCAAACATAGCTAGTTCAAACAAGTCGTCTAAGCCTTCATTCATAGAGCATGGACTACACTCTTTCACTGAGCCTCTCTCTCACCTAAATCTCTATTCATTAGAGCACTCACCATCAAGAACTTCCCACTCACCAACTTTCTCGTTAAATAGAGAACCACCTACAACACCAACTAGTCCATTATTGGAAATAAGGAACCACCAAGGACTTGATCATATGAAGGAATTTCCATTACCACCACCCTTATTTTTAGTAGAACCTCATCCTACATCTCTCAATGAAACTCCACCATCATTTGTAGAGTCTCCTCAAAACATCCAATTTCCTCCGGTTCCCAATCAAGACAACAATTGCTCAAATTGTCTAATCACCCAAGGACTTGTTCAAGAAGTACGAAATGAGTTGCATTTCATGTTCAATCATCTTCTTGAAAGATTAGACCAAATAAACAAGTCTACTCATCCTTAGACTCAAGCACATTGTTGCTTCTTAAAGCTTTTAGCCACTTATTAGTATTAGTAGAATGCGTATTACATGGCTAAGTCATTCTCTTATTTTTTAGAGATTTGTTGATTATCTCTTATGCTTTATTGAATGATAGTTTATATGCCATATTGCTTTGAGAATATGTGTGTTGCTTGAATATATATCTCACTTTGATGCTTACATTATTTGTTATATCATCATTGCTGTATTTTGTCATCAGATATACAGATCCCTGGAAATTGCCTAGACGGATCCCTCCAAGAAGGGAACCGTGGGATCCGTGCAACAGAAGACCAATTTTCTACTAACTTGAGTCTTATTTGCAGGAAATTATGCACTATATACTTGCTTTCTAACCTTTATTTTGTAGCTTTTCAAAATACACATGAAGACTTTGACGCCCTAAGCTAGGGGGAGCTTTGTGTCAAACCATACATTGCAAAACCATTTGCAATATAAATCCTCATTTGGATTACACCTCATGACGTCCCTTTGCAAAGTTGCAATCATCAAGGGGGAGCATTATTGTCACTAAGACGAAACCATTTGCAAACTTAGTTGCTATGCATTAGCTTATTAGTTTTATTTTTGTTACTTGACGCCCTCACAAAGGGATGGACTCGTCAAAGGGGAGTTAAGACAAGAAATCTTCCCGCAACTTTCTCTCTATACTTTTCTTCTACATGTTTTTCTTAAAACATTGTGTTATTTTCTTTTTGACGCTCTTTTTGTTTCGACAAAAAGGGAGAGAAGAGAGTAAAAACTCCAATTCGAACTTTTACGAATTTTAGTTTTTCCTTACAATAATTTTATGTTTTGTCATCAACAAAAAGGGGGAGATTGTTAATACAAATAAGCCGTAAAAATGTTTATTTATATTTTACGATCTTCTAATGTTTTGTCGATAACAAACGTAAAAACATTTTAAGGAAACAAATAAAATACGTAAATGGTTTGAGCCAATAGTTTTCTAACACACTTACGTTTTCACATAAAACACTAAAACAAGTATAAGTGATTTGTGATTTAATAATACATATGTACAACAACTAGTGTTTACATACTGGGAAAATATATACATAACTAGTATGTATTATAATGGGTAAAAATCCCAACCCATGGAGAATATCCATAACCCATGGTGTTGACCCATATCCATTTGACTAGATGCATTGCATCTATTAGATACATTGTATCTAATGAAATACCCATGGACCAACCCATAACCCTTGACCCATGACCCATAACCAAAAAATACATGGGCAAAGAGGAGCGTCCCACGGATCCCTAGCTTTACACTAGACGGATCCCTTAAGGGAGGGATCCGTGGGATCCGTGGAACAGTAGTTGTTTTCCTTTAAAAATAGTGAGCCATTTCTTCTTTTTGGGTGGTCACTCCCACACATACTTTCTCCAAGTATTGTAACTCTCTAACCACTGATACTAAGGGATCTTTCTATGTAGTTTGTCTTTTGTTTTTGTGTAATTCTCTAGGTTCCTCTTAAAGGCGAGATCACCACTTCTTGAAGTCGAGCAAGCTCAAGTCCATGAGTTGCCATGCTTCGTCATCATCAAGACTACTGAGGTTCTCTTGTTGATAGTTCTTTCTTCCTCCATAGAAGTGTTGTGTCGAAGGCATTAGTAAAGGATGCTGAAAGAGTCAAGACGAAAGCATTAGTGAAAGGTGCTTAACGTCCATGTCAAAAGCATTAGTGAAGAATGTTAAAGGAGTCAAGACGAAGGCATTAGTGAAAGGTTCCAAGCGTTCGTATCAAGGGCATTAGTGAAAGATGCCTAGGAGTCAAATCAATTTGCATTAGTGAAGGATGCCAAGGTCGTATAATCGATGAGGTGCATCATTATACAAATAGTAATAGTTTGTTTCCAAGGATGTTGATATCCTTGATGGTGTTGTAATAAGGAGTGGGTCTCCTTTGGGATTAGGTATTGTGTAGTGTTGGGTAGTAGTTCCTCCATTGTAATGGAACTCGGTACTTAGCCTAGTACTGGATAAAGGGTAGGAAACGTTGTGGTAGGTGTGGTTTACCTCGGTGAAAGAACCCGGTGGTTAGCCTAGTACCGGAAAAAGAGTAGGCGACGTTGTGAAGGCTTCTCCTCCATAAGGAGTTGGTGTCGTGTAGTGATTACGAACTCTCGAGTAGGTGACTCGGGGAGTGGAGTAGAGCAAGGAAGGTGTCCTTGTAGCTGAACCACTATAAATACTCGTGTCGTGGTTATGTGCTTCTTACTCTTTATCTTTCATTACACTTTTATATATCTATCTATCAATGTCCAACATACACATCTAAAAAGATTGACATAAGTCGATATAAATATTTTAAAACGCAGTTTTAATTGGTAAAAATATTCAACCCCCCCCCTTCTAGTTTTCCACACTTTTCCTCTTCTCTGTTTTGTAACAAACAATTCAAAATTCTAAAACAAATCCCTTTGATCATCTCTTTCGAGTTCATTTTCTTATTCTATATGAATTCCTAAGTTTGATCAGTTGGATTTCATTTCCAATTGAGGATTTCTAGTTTAACACATATCAAAGTGGTATCAAAGCCCTTTTCTGGCACCATATTATCTTCAAGAGTGTTATACTGGCATTCTTGATTTTCCTGTCATCTTCTCTGGCGTAATTCCAGTAAAAAACAGAGATTTCCGGCAAGAAATTAGTCAGCACTAACTTCATTGTTCTTTTTACATCTGGCTAGTGTCAAACATCTGTACGATCATAAGATTAACATATTAGTGGTTAAATCTTCTAATCTTGAACAAGCTGATCAGAAGCATTTGGTTTGAATAGCCAAGAACAGAATTGATATATATTATTCCATTGTTGATGAGTAATAGTATTATCAATACAATGGTGAACACAAGAAACACAGTGAATGCTAGTCCTACCATGGATTCTTTACAAAGTGCAGTTAATGAGTTAAAGGATGCCATTCTTGAAATCAAAGAAGGGATGATTGGTTTCTTGGTGAGTCAGAATGCTATCAACCAAGAAATCAATAGATTAAAGAATGGGGAAGGGACTAGTTACAATGTAGGTAGTCAGAACAACAGTGGTGGTGGTAATTGGAATGCAAGAACTGGTGCTGGAAGAGTTTATGGAAGACTGTCAAAGATTGAGTTTCCAAGATTCAATGGTGAAGATGTCAAAGGTTAGGTGTATAGGTGGGGACAGTTTTTCAAAATAGATGGTGTGGATGAGAGGGACAAGATTGATTTGATGTCCATGTATGTTCATGAGAAATCCCTAGTATGGCATCAATAGTTTTGCAAGAGATTTTGGGAAGATTATCCTTGGGAAATCTATGAGAAAGAAGTATTGAAAAGGTTTGGTACAGTTCTTGATGATCCACTTATGGAATTGAAGAAACTGAAACAGGATGGTTCAGTGAAAGATTATTAAGAAAGGTTTGAAGAATTGTTGAATATGGTGGAATTGGATGAAAAACATTCCATAAGTCTGTTCTTGGGTGGTTTAAAGAATGAAATCAGCCTGCAGATCAGGATGTTCACCTTAGGATCACTAACTGATTGTTTTTACATGTCCAAGATGCAAGAGAAAACTTTGGTGGCTTTGAAATCAAGGTAGACTTCTTTATTGCCTACTCATGTGTCTAAATTGAATACTCATACTACTTATGGACCTAAGGGTGGGAATGCGTATGCTAAACCAAACACTCCTTTAGCCTTACCAAGTAACAGGTAGCTAAGCCAAACACCAGTTATGATGGTCAGGCTAGGAGATTGTCACAAAGGGAATATGAGAAGAAAAGGGCCAATAATATGTGTTTTTACTGTGATAAAAATAATGTGCCTGGTCATAAGTTTCCAGGACAACTGTATTCTTTGATAGTAGTTGGTGATGGTGAATGTGAGGAGGAATGTGAAGAAGGAGTGAAACCAATGGGGGGTGTTGGTGGTGAGGTTATTGAAACTGCAGAGTATATGTAGTTTAGTGAAGAAACACCACCACAGATATCACTTTGTGGAAAACTAAAAGGGGGTTGAATAGTTTTACCATTTTTAAGCTTGATTTAAATCTTTGAAAACCTTTTATTCGAACTTTAGTGAATTCAATGAATTTCAATATGAACACTCTAATAAATAAGCTACAACTCCTAAAATGTAAATTGCAAGACAAAGAGTAAGAGATGGAAAGATCAAACCAAGACAAGATATTTATAGTGGTTCAGTAACGAAGCTCCTCTTCGCCCTACTCCACTCCTCGAGTACCCAACTCGAGAGTTCTAAGTACTACGTCAACAAACTCCCTTCAGGCGGAGAAAACTATACAACGTCACTTATCACAATTTCCGAAACTAATCTAAATATCGATTACTAATCTAGCTAGTACCAATATCTCACAATATCTACTTGATCCTTACTAATCACACACTCTACAAGATCCACACGATCTACCCTCGATCCACTTGATCCACACACTATCAACACAATCTACACGAGATCTCAAAGATCTCTACAAGATCACAATGATCCACATACACAAGCTAAACAATATGATAAATAACTCGATGCACGCCTAGATACAACAAGTACGTAACAAAGGTTACAAGTGCACTACACTAACGCTACAACACTTTGTATCTTCTTGATACTTTGTGTTATTCTCTTGCACAGGTAGAGGAATGAAGGTGATCACTCGGTTGGATGATTAAATCACTCTTAAACAAAATAAAACTATCTAAATGATCAAGGAATTATAAATGTGATAGAGGGATTTAACTCAGAAAGTTTTGTGTGAAAAAGGATGACCAAAATCTGTGAAATGGTCTAGTATTTATAGGCAAAAGAAATTTTATCGTTACAAGGGGATGACACCACTAAATTTCGCACAGGACTATTAAATTTAATGGTACTGTGGTATTTAATGGTATCGTACAAGACAAAAATGCTCCATATTTTGTTTTTAGTGGTGAAGGTTTATTTGGGGAAGTTTGGAGCTATTTTTTTTTGGGAGGGGAGGAATAGTTGTTGGACAATTCAAACAAAAATAATTTGTCAAATGTATTTTTGAAAAAATGTTTTTGTCATATTAAAAATGTGAAGTTTAGAACACAAATTTAATCCTTTGATCATTTTGTCAAGTTGTAAATGTTTTTTCTTGCCTAGATTGATTTGTGTAGAAACGGGATATTTCGACTATAAACTTGTTTACGTTAGTTTTGACGTAAAGTGTTTTTACATTTTGTTATCATCAAAACGTAGAGATGTCAAAAAATATAAATAATGTTTTAGACATTATTCGTATTAACAATCTCCTTTTTTTATGATGACAAAACATAAACTCATTGTAGGTGAAAATTAATTTAGCAAGTTTTTAATTTGAGTTTATATCTCATTTCTCCCTCTTTTGTCGAAGCAAAAAGAATGTCGAGACGACGCTAAGGCTCCCCTTCGTTTGCAGGGCACCAAAAAATTGAGCAATGGTTCTTGCTACAAAAACAAGTTAGATAACAAGTATACAATATCTAACATGTAGCAACTAAGACAAATATCCAATCATAAGAAAGTATAAAATAAGGATTAAGTAGCCCAAAATAAAATATCAACCAACTATAAAATTATCAAACCAAAGAAAATAAGGAAATAAGCCCATTCATTCATAAGGAAAAGATTATCACACATAAAGTGTGACTACAATATGAAAACATAAACATTAAAACTACTAGAAACACATAATTTATAACTACAAAAAGCACATAAGTTTCTTTAGTGACATAAGAGGTCATAAGATTTGCTTCTTGGTTTACAAAAGGAGTCCTAAAGGTTATTCTTGATCACCAAACATGAATATGTTTAGTTGGATGAGCCATTGGTTGGTGGAGGAGGTGGTATGAATGGCTTTTGTAGTGGTGTCAAGAGATGCTTCACATAGGAGAACATGTAGTGCAACTCATCCTTAAGAGAGAAAATGAGGGTGCGGTTGTGTAAGCAACATAGGAAATTAGCGCAATGGATGTCAACTGGAAGGAGTTGGATAGGGTGGCCCATGATTAGAGATGGTGGAGGTAGTGCGATTGAAGGTGATGATGGAGTAGGCATTTCATAATCCAAAGGAGTAATGGGTGAGAAGGTAAGTGTCATGTCCATAGAACAGATTCTAGTTCCAAATGAGAAAGAAGATGAAGTGGTCCTATTGGAGGGTGCCTTTGATGGAGCATTCGGTGGGGAAGGAGAGCTATGAGTTCTTTGGGAAGGTGGTTGGTATGTGTAAAAACACATACCTTTTCTTTATCAAATCAGGCCCAAAATAACCGGAAACGAGCCGTTAATGCCTAATATTTGCGTGTTTCTTGAGTTTATGCATGTGCAGGTACGGATATGACAAAACAGACAAAAGAAAGCCAAATCCGAAGAAAACCGAGCACGAGAATGAGAAGAGTGCAAAAGCCGATGCCGGGATGCTATTTGATTAGTTTGAATGATCAAAAGTGCAAATTACGGAGTTCTGGACATGTTCGGGAAGTTTTCACATTAAACCCTTCACCTTACCAAATTACACTTTACACCCTTACATATTCATAAGTTACACCAATAGTCCTTGGTTATTGCAAAATTACACCAATGGTCCTTAATGCAAAATCTAGATACTAAATATCCAAGTCCATCAAATAAATCTACCCTTTTACAAAAGGCCCAACCACCTTTCCCAAGCCCATCCCTATCATTACTCGTCCAACCCATGTCCACAAAGAATAATCCTACCCTGGTACCCATACCCGTCAACCTCTTAGAACCCGGTCAAACCTCCCATTTTATCCCAGTCAACCCTTTATTCACAATCAGTCAAACAAAATAATAAAACCCAAAAAAAAAATACAAACGCGCCAAAAATCTTACCCAGTTACTTTTTATCACTCTTTCACTCCCATTTACCCTGAAATCTAAACTTACCCGTACTAAAGAGCTTCCTGAAGTTTCTGACACACGTGTCAGAGAGTGTGTACCTGAGGATCGCCAACATGACAGTTTGGAGGATTACTATTGGTTCAAACACATCACATATCTGATCGTGTGGTTGTGGGAGAAGTTGATGACACAAGGAAAACATAAATGGCAGTAATTCAAGTACCCAGAAGCTCCCTCAGATGATCCCAAGACTTGGCAGCAGCTATATAAACCCCTTTCAATCTCCATTGTAAAATTTTCCAGTTTCACTGCATTTATGAAATTGTTGCCATTTTATGTTTCTATCATTTTAGTTTTATTGTAGTAGTTTAATAGTTCATGGTAATTTCTTATCAGTTGTAATCTCAGATTTTTAATAGAAACACATTTTTTTTCTCTTAAATTTTGTCCCAATTTTATTTGATCATCATTTGCTTGTACCTCAGTTAAGCTCCATTTACTACTTTAATAAGCTCACATAAGCTTAACAGAGCTTATGTGAGCTCATTAGTTGACACCCTTGGTTAATTTCAATCTTTAGCAAAAAGGTCAAGAAAAGTAAAAAATAAGTCATAGTTACAAGTCAAAACAGCTTTAGTTAATTTCTGATTTCCTTGTGTTAAAGAGTAGTGTTAAACAATCTTTTGGTCACTATAAGATAGTTAGTATCATATTCCATCAAGTTGTAGGTTCTATCTGTCTTAATTTTCAAAAATCAATGTTGAAGGTGTGTCTGGATTGTGCCTGATTTTTAAGTTTAAGTCATGCTAGTGCGTTAAAACTGAGTCAAGTGGTGTTAGTACTAGTTTTAGAAGTCTTTCAATCAAAGTTTTTAAGTTCACAATTCTAGTTTTCTGTTTTTAAGTTCATTTTCAAAATCTATCAATTGTTTCAAATCTGTCCAATCATGCTTTTTCACAGTCATTTTTACAAGGTCTAAAATGTTTTAAAGTTAGTTTTTAGTGGTTTTACTTAATCTCTATACATCTAGGATCATCAGTCTTTAGATTATTTGCCATTTTAAGTAGTTTAGATTGCTTGATTTTTAGCTTAAAAGTTGCCCGTTCTGCCTTCATATCTGCTGCTGCTCACAATTATGCCCAAGTGAGCCTGTTCATAGCTGATTATCTGCTTATCCACTTGTTCTTATGGCTTGATTTATGATCTGCTAGGTAGTTGGTAGTGCTGGTTTTTAATATTTGAATTTAGATTGTGTTTTAGAGCTCATTTTACTATCTTATTTAGGTCTGCTAAAGCCCTTTATCACTCCCTTGTTCCTGTTTCTGCTGCACTTATTATGCCCATACCAGCTTCTTCAAAGCAGCTTATCTGCTTATGAATTGTAGTTTAATGCTTGCTTGTTGATTTATCCAGTAGGTCTTAGTTTAGGTTTAATCATTTTAGGTTTGTTAAGGCTTTATTATGCTTATTGAAGAGCTTATTGAGTCTGCTTAACTTCCTTTTTTGTCTTGCATCAGTATCTACTGTTCCACAGCACTACTTTAAAAAGACCACAAAGAGCTTTTACAAGCTCTTTTCTTGCTGTTTTTAGGGGCAAAAGATAGCCACCCAGCTTGTAGATTGTGCTTATTTGATCATTATTAGTTGCATTAGGTTACTTCTAGTTATTTTTAGCTCATTTTAGCTTTAGGTAGCTTCTGGTAGCTTTTTGCTAGCTTTTTTCATATTACATTTTAGTTTTTCAAATCAGTTTCATACCTTAGTGCTTATCCTGCATTCACTAGTTGTTTTTGATAATTTTATAGATTCTGACAAATATTTAGAACTTTTCAACAAATTTTCATATTTTTCCAAAACCTTTTGCTATTTTTCTAGAATATAATTCAGTTTTTAGCATTTTTAAATAGCTTTTAATTCAAATAAATCATAAAATGGTGACAAAAATATAAAGTTAATTTTATTAGGTTTAGAAAAATCAAAAAGTCATAAAAAGTATTTTTCCAGATTTTTCCTAGTTAAATTAGTATTTTCTACACATTTTCTTAAATTTAATTAGTTTTAAATTCGTAATAAATTGAGAAAAAGTCAGAAAAATATAATTTCAGTTTTAAAAATTATTTTTAGTTAATTTAGATTTTTCTTAAATATTTTGGTAATTTTCTTGTAAGTTTTCATATTTTCTAGCCTTTTAAATCAATTTTAAAAATACAAAAATAGTTTTTAATTCAAAAAAAATTAAGAAAAACCAAAAAAATTAGTTTTAAATTTTAGATAATTTTAAATCACATTTTTAGCTGTAGAAAAATATTAGTTCATTTTTAGGAGTTAAAATAAAATAATTTGCATTTTAGAATACGTTTTATAATTATTGTAATTTGCGTTTTCAGTTTTATTTGCGTATTTAGTTATAATTTCTTGTTTGCACCACAGGTTTAGAAGATTTAATTTCCTTTTATTATAATTCCTTGCCCCGTAGTTTAGAAATCATCAAAAATCCCTTTTTAACCATTCAAAACCCGAATAGCGCAACGTAGTTGTAAACTCCATTCATCCTTCGCTGGGAGAACGACCCGGGAAATACATACCTTTGTATTTCTTCGGAAAATATCTATACGAATATGAACTTATCAAAATGGCGCCGCTGCCGGGGAGGGCATGTAGTGAGTTTCCAGTTCCGTCTCGATTCGCGTGTATTTGAAGATCCTTCCCCGAGTGAAGTTATTGTTTTGTTTTTGTGAATATTTCTTTTTTAAAAAACCCAAAAGAATTCTAAAAACACCAAAACATTCTTCCTAGAGTGTTTAAAACACCAAAACAATTAAAAAACCAAAAAAAGAAATCGAAACGTCAATTGTTACGTCGGCTCACCTTGAAAGTACAACATTAAATTGCAGACCGAGGAAAGATCCACTCTTCTTTTCCGCCACGCTGCGAGTACTTTTGAGAGCTACCGAGCACCTGTTGATGGGACGGTTACCAAAAATATTGTGTTTTCAAAATTTCCTTAAATATAAAAACCCAAAAATAACCTTCTTTGTCCTCTAAATCGAAAATTCTTTTCTCTTGTCCCTCTATATGTTTAATTCTAATGGCGGACACGCGTACGACGTCAGAATTGCTCCCAGTACCCACCGAGGGTTACGAATATGCTATCGTTGTACCGGAGATTCTTTCCGAAAATTTCGAGATACAAACCGGTTTAATTCAACTAATTATGTCAAATCAATTCTATGGTTTCGAGAGGGATGATCCCTATGTTCACATCCGATGGTTTGATAAGTTAAATTTGA
Source organism: Chrysanthemum makinoi (assembly GCA_910596185.1). NCBI lineage: Eukaryota > Viridiplantae > Streptophyta > Magnoliopsida > Asterales > Asteraceae > Chrysanthemum > Chrysanthemum makinoi. The sequence goes on along the minus strand of OU343220.1, from coordinate 32,892,543 downwards.
CTATAAAATATAAGGATGTCCCTCATGACACAATTAAGTTGATGTTATTCTCATTTTCTCTCGAGGGGGCAGCTCGAAATTGGCTCGATAAAGAACCCGCTCGATCAATCACTGCTTGGGAAGATCTCGTTTCAAAATTTGTAAATCGTTTCTTTCCTTATTCTAAAACGAAAAATCTTAAGAACGAAATTACAAACTTCCAGCAGCGTTTTGATGAAAGTTTTGGTGAGGCATGGGAAAGATTCAAAGATCTCCTACGAGAATGCCCACATCATGGGTTTCGAATTACTTCATATCGATATGTTCTACAATGCTTTAACGCAAACCGATCAAGACTCACTTAATACTGCCGCCGGTGGCAATATCTTGTATCGTACCCCAAGGGATATATTGACAATCATCGAGAATAAATCAAAAGTTCCGACATCAAGAAACAAACCGGTTGAGATGGCTGAGCTTACCGATGATATTCGATGCATGAAGCAAAAATCAGAGCCCGTTACCAAAAGATGTGATTATTGTGGTGGTCCCCATCCTTTTTACGATTGTCAAGCCACCGATGACGACGTCTACAATGCTATAACAGCCCAATATTGCAAGACTTTCGTTTTCGATGATGATGCGGATACCATTCAAATGAAAGAATATTATGAGAATTTGTCTACTGAAATCATATCCGAAGAACCCGTTGACTCTCTCCTAATGGGGGATGAGCATCTTAGTACTATTATTGAAACAGAATCGTCTAGTGTTGAGGTCCTTGTCCCAAGTGAGTCTGAGGTTTTTAATGATATTTGTGATGAGCCTTCTCTTGTTATCTCGAGCGATCAAATTGAGATGTCCTCCGATTCCGATAACGATTCTTATGGAGACATCAATTTCATCGACGATTTACCTTTTGAGCCCATCCACATAGAAGAAGTAAATGATTTTGAGCTAGAAGATGCAGAGATTAAGCCCGATGATATTCAGATCGAGGATGAAGCACTACGTGAGACATTGTTGAATGTTCATCTTCTTATTTCCAAGATTGAAGCCCTTAAAGATAATTCAAGTTCACCTCCTATCTCCATTAAAGATAGTGACTTCTCGCCCAAGCTTGAAACTTTCCGATTTGAGTAAGAGATTAGTGGCAGTCCCACTATTGCAGATGTTTATCCTCCGATTTATGAGCGGTTCTACTTTTAGGTTGATGTGAGCAAAGCAATGAACGAGATTTCCGATAATTCCAAAAATAACCCGATCATAGAAGATGCCGACTCATTTCTTACTCTTGATGACTTGATACCACCGGGTATTGAGGATGTCATGCATGACCCCGAGGGGGATATGATGTTTCTTGATGGATTGCTTGACTATCCTCTCTCTGACGAGTCCACCATCACCTATCCGGATGAGCCCTCATGTGAAGACAAGATTTTTAATCCCGGGATATTCGTCATTGATGAGCTTTTTGTTAAAAACGTTTTTTGAGATAAGGATCCTCCGATGGATGCCTTCATTATTGAGCCTTCTAATCTTATTCTCTACCATGTACTCCCTTCTTCTTTGGAGTTGTTAGGTCACCATAATGTAACACTAGCATCAATATGTAAGAAATAGAGAAGATATAGATTGGATTAACACAAACACACAATACACGTATAAATATAGAAAGGTTATGCGTATGTATTAGATGAAAGTGAACAACCAACCTTCAAATGAAGGTTTACATGTCTTTATATAGGGAAAGAAACTAGGGCAACACTACAAGTTCCCATCCTTCCTTATTGGACATGGGCCAAGGCTTATGGGCTTTCTACATAAGCCTTGCCATTAATACAAACATAAAAGCCTAATTAAGCAACCTATTACATATTGATTACAAACACTTGAAACATAGTTTAAGAGTGATTCCAACAATCTCCCCCTAAGTGTTGGTAATTAATGACTTCAGTAATCTTGAAAAGTTGTTGGTGCTGATGTAATAGTTGCTTTGACGTCTTCTGACATTCTTCTTTCTTGTGAGAAGAAGTGTCTTGATTCCAACAATCTCCTCAGTGTGAGGATCTTGTTTTTCTTTGAAGTTTTTCAGCTTTGACGTCTTCAGTTATCTTTGTTCTTTGTTCTGGTGTTGATATGGTGATATTATGTTGTGGTAATCTGCATCAGGTCCGCTTCGTTGCTCAGGTGTCTCCACGCTCTTCTCCAACATGCTAACATGCTCTTTGACATTGGATTTCAGGATTGATGTAGTTCTCTTTAGTCTTTAAATTTTGTAGATTCTTTGGCTTTGACTAAGAATCATTCTAACTTCTGTGTTGCCTTTTGAGAGAACTTTAATTTTTGTTGTTGTTGGTATGAGCATGTGGAGAATCTGCACGATCATCTCCAAAGAGCATCCATAAGAAGAAAACATAAGAATGGGTTAGTGATAAACACCAATCGATCACTGTGGTCGTTTCTTAGAGAATTGACCACTACGATTGTTCTTCTGATGAATGTCTTGATTCCATTCACCTTGGTCGGGCGAATCAGCCGTCCGAATCCCATAAGGGACAGTTGGCATTACATTGAACAAGATCAAGTAATGACCCACATCTTCAGGACTCGATTCATAAAAGGAATCTCCTTAGCGGATTTCCAGCACTTACAAGTTCGAACTTCGAGCGTGTTAACAACATAGTGTGAAAACACATCTCTAATTCTAGAAAAGGCTGTTCCTGAACTGGAGTCCCTCAAGTAGGATAACACGATGTACCGAAGTACATCTACAGTTCAGGTGAGTCGCTGAGGTACACCGAAGCATCACCCCATGACTGTAGACCGTTTGAGAAAAACACTAAGCGTAACCCACAAGGAGTTACCGAAGTGACCTGCTATCAGGGCTGTTTGATGTTGACCCTGGCAGGAGTTTCCATTTAATCACTAAGGATCACAGTTGTGAACCCCTCATAAATGTTCTCGATAGATTGCTAAGATCTGTGTAGGACTCTAGAGTAGTATCACTTGGGTCCTTAATGTTGAACGACAAGTGATGAAATGTCAAGTGTTCCTAAGAGATCTTTTGATGAATCTCGTGGCTCTAGACTCAATAGTGCGCTTTGGTTTTCCTGAGCGGAGACTAGGGAGAGGGTCTCCTTCTTCAATACCAACAATCTCTAGGAGAAAGCCGATAGTTTACGTAGGGTTCCTTATGAGAATGAAACAAGCTTTTGTTGAGAGAAACTTGAGTGGCTAAGAAGGTTTAGTGCATGCGTCACTGGGTCCATGACGACTTTAATCTTCAATACCGGTGTCATCAAGTGACAACCAGTAGCATATGAATTGAACCCGGTGTCTGCCCTAAGTTGAATAATTTGGAGGGCTATTTCTTTTCACCCTTTTCTTTACTTCTCTTTTTAATTCTTCAACTCCTTCTTTCTCTGATTCTCATTTTCTGCCTTTTTTTATAATCATACCTAAGGACTTCTAAATTCTAACTATTGGTGGTATCCTTGGGTAGATCCCTCCGGCTCTGGCGGATCATAGGACGGTTATTCCTAACTTTAGTCACCTTATAACTCCATGACTAACCTATGTTGCCATAAAACCATTTTCTCGAAAATATCTCAAAGTGTTTATGAGTGAAAACATTTTGTAACACTTCGAGAGTTTTGTATTTCCAGAAATACTCCCCCTCCACATGTGCTCAAGTGTTTTGACATAAATCTGCACAGTGAGGGTAGAGCTCGCACTTTTGAATTGATCGACTCAAGATAGACAATTCCCCGCGAGACACGGTTACGTTGCATAGTTAAAGAGTTACATTGTCAGCTTTTAGGTGACAACTAGCTCTAATAACTACCTTGAAGGTGTGGACAAACCTCGAAAGGTTGTCAAACCCGTCAAAGTTCATGTCTATCAAGAGCTTCTCGAATAGGTACGATCTACTCGGATAAGTCTTGGAAGACAAATCTTTTCGATGTATGACAGTTCAGATCTCGTCAATTCATGGGGTAAGTCTTAGCACGAAGATTCCATCACATTTTCCAACATATTTGTTATCACACAATTTTTCTCCCCCTCAAAAATGGCATATAAATGTTATTTTTGACGAAAGTTTGATATAGAATATGACCATTTTGAGTTTTGTGGGAAGTTTCCACGAAGAACAATTTGTGAACAAATATTTTTAGCAAATACTCCCCCTCAACAAGTAATAGTAACTTTTGAGGTTTTGAAAACATAAGGGAAGTATGTGTTCTTTTGAGCAAAACTTTGAAAAATGAAAGTTTTGATAAGTTTTACTCAAAAGTAAGAAGCTTTCGCTCCTTTTATAGGATTGTGGCACTGAAGCGTACCACAGGGTCCTTTCATTACAAGTACGGGTTGTACACTGTTATGTGTGCACAAGCCATTGTTAATTATACAGATCATAATATCCAAATATTAATCAAAGAAATATTCAAGGAGTACCAGGAATTCCCTCAATGAGACCGGGAGTTCTCTCTTAGCATTGATAACCCATAAGAGGGAAACTCTGACGTCCACCCAAAAATCTCTCTAAATTCCGCATCTGATCACGATGAAACAGCCTCTCATCAATCCTCTTGATTTACTTCTTGACATCCCTCTTTTCTCTAGAATTCCACCGCTTCTTCGACTCAATACCTTCATGAATCTCTTTTAACCGATACGCCAACCCGTCACGAACCTTCTTCAGAGTGTGGTCACAAAACTTGTAAAGCTCATTGCACACATGAAACAGCTATGGTGAAGTTCACTGCGGTAAACGACGCCAAACTTTAGTTTCTTGAGTATGGTGTACTGAGAGAGTTGGTTGATGTCGGGAAAGTGGAGCAACGGTTTAGTGAGATTGACCCTTTTCTAGTATGATTCCACGGCAAGTTGAAGGTCTTCAACACGTTCTTGGATGATGATGCTTCTTATGAATATCAACAAGGACTTGATGTACTGCAGCTGGATGTTGGTGGAGAAATGTCGCATTCGACCTTGTACCTTAGCCAGATACATGTCTTCAATGTCGTTGAGCGACAATCTTGGAAAATCAGCTTCAGTAAAATCATATTCCTGTTCGTCTTGGCGTTTGACTTTGATTTTCTTTAGGAATGAGTAATCCCACTTTGTAGCCAGTCTGACATTCATTATAGCAACGATCCGTTTGTCACTGTACACCTCTTTGTTTGATTTTAGTGCCTGGCAGCTTCTGTAGTATAGTCTTCTTCGTTCAGGCCAATGATGAATTCCATACTGTGCATCGAGGTCATAATTTACCACATTATCAACAAACATTCTTGTGGCTTCTTCCTCGATGGCAACATTATCGGAGAAGACTGCTGCCGGGATGTTGAAGGTGAGTGAGGTAGCGTATTTCTTGCTTACATCGCTACCGTGTTGAAGAAATTCCAGGTTGTTGTTGAAGAAGTATTGATATGGAATCCTTTGTTGATCAGGTCGGCCGATGGTTGGTAGTGGCTTTGTACAGTCAGTGTAGTATGGAGTCTTGTCAGGTCTTGTGAAGTCGATGTTGGATTCAGGGTTGAGCCAATCAATATTGTCGGACATGGCTCGTGCGATGTTGTCGAGATGATATTCGACTTCAATAGAACTATCGGAGCTGTCCTTAAGCAGTTGAAACACGTCGTTCTTGATTCGGCGCAATTCTTCCTTCGTCATCTTCTTCACTTTGAACTTTTCTTGAATAGTCTTGACATGCTCCATGGTTCGACCATCTACCGGTTCTTGGCCTTCCGGTAATTGAGGGGTGGCATCAACAAGCTTAGAAAACCATTCATATTCGTCAGTTTCATCTTCATCTAGCCATGATACAACTGATGTTGACCTTTGCTGCTTAGGCTTGGAGGATGATTCTTTAGGCTTCTTGGTTGATGTCGGAGAGGGGGGTTGTTATTGAGGCTCAGGAATCTCGTCGTTGTCACCACCGGTGTATTGGAAATAGTCACCAGTTTTCTCCTTTGGTGGTGAAGACTCAGAGTCCCGAGGTTTATCTGAAGTAGGAGGACGTTGAGCAGTTCTTGTGGTGGTGGTGGTCTTTTGGGGTGGTGGAGGCATGGAAGAGGATTCGCCTGATTTATTTTGACGTTTAGGCTCGGAATCCTTGTCTGCATCGTCATCATCTCTTGGTCGCTTAACCTGACCAGCCGACTCTTTGCAAGATGTCTTGAGTTGATATTCTAGTAATGCCTCAAAAAGTTTTGCTTCGTCAAAAGTGAAAGTTGCAGATCGTTGAGACATATGCATAACCAGCTTAGAAATCAATTCTGCATCAGTGACAACAGGAGGCGGAACTGGTTTGATTTGCATGACCGCAGGGGTATTTGACAGTGTCTGCTTGACCAATGACATGAGATATGGATAGAGTTGTCTGGCGAACATATCTTTTGTGACTCCAGGGACGGTGTCGATAAGAAACTTATGAGTATAGTCTCTAATCGTCTTGTCCATTTCACCATGTATGTCTCGGTTGAGAAATTGCTTAATCTGGTCTCTTTCCTCCGAGAACTCGTTTATCACATTTTAAATTAGATTAACTCTGTCGGCAAGCTGATTCAATTTCTAGTTGACCACGTTTCGTTTCCTTTCTTGCCTGACAGCCTTGGCAATCTTGGTCTTGGCACGTGATGCCCAAGTGTCGGTAGGTTTCTTTACTGATTTGGAGGATGATCTGGTGGTAGCATCTTTGGATGGTGGTGGTGATGAATGAGAAGATGAGTCTGATGAGGATGAGTCATGAGGTGGCTCTGGGTCTTTTGGTGGCTCAGAAGTTTCTTCAGGGTTGTGTTCAGGATTATCTTGAAGATAATTATCAGGTTCTTCTTGAGCTTTAGCCTCTTCTTCAGCCTTTACCCTAGCCTCTTCTTCAGCTCTCTCCCTAGCTGCTTCCTCTATGTCTTCATCAGTGATCTTTTCATTCTTTTCCTGTTCGTCTTCTTCTTCAAAAGTAAATGGAACTTCATAATTTAACTGTTGCTGCTTTGTAGATTCCTTAGCAGTGGCACCAGTTCGCTTATCGGGTTGATTAACCGCATCACGAACTGGTATGGATAGTGCACCACCACTGGAACCTCCAGGGCCTCTGGTTTGTTGAAGATTAAATTCCTTAGCAGCATGTTGAATCCTCAGATCTTTGAGAGTCTTGTGGTACTCTCTTTCTTCATCCTTTGGTTCATCATCAGAGCTTTCTTGTTCTGCCTCTGCAACTGGAGTCTTTCCCTTGTCTGGTTTGGGACTGAGTGGTTGGTCATCGGACCTCAACGAGGTCGTATCATCAGTAGCGGATTTAGAATAGTGAACCACCTCATCAGACTCAGTATCCTCAGAGTCTTGATCCTCAAGTTTGAGTGCCGGTTTAGGGTTAGGGATGCCACCCTTATATGGGACTTTTCTTTTGCGAGCAGGATTCCTTTTTGGATACTTAAGGGCACTCCCAGTGCTTTCAACACTTCCAGCGCTGCCTGATCTTCTGGTCTTCTTGACTAGAACAACAGAGGTCTTTTCATCCATGAACCCGACTTTGCCCTTACTCACGGCTTCAAGATATCGACGATACGATGGTAAACTTTTTATGTCATCTGTGAGAAGGCAATCCAGGAGCACTGCACCTTGTTTCTTTGTTGAGGAGTCCTTGAATCTGACAATGTTTAACGTGGGCTCATACAACACAGAATGATTATTGGGGTCGTTAAGTCTCAAGGGAATGTCCCGATTTTTCCCAAGAATGTTCTGGATCAACAGCTTAGAGTATCTGATAAAAGGAACCTTAGTCCCGGGCTTCTTGAGATGGGACATCATGTCTTCCCATATTAGACTGGCAAAGTCGATGTGCTGCTTGTTGACTATGCCCCAAAAGGTTTGCAAGTGCATGAGTTTAGGATGCTCATGACCGCTGTCTCTTCCAGAAACAAACTTAGCGATCATGATGTACAAGGTCCTCCACGGTTAAGGAATGTTCTTTAAATCGACCGAGGAGTGCTTTGTTATTATTCCAGCAGCTTCATCATAGCCAAGATCGACCATGAATTGTAATGTAGCCTCTTCACTTGGAATTGGTACATACTCAGCAGGTTGGATGGCCGGAAGAAGAAGAATTGTTCGTAGATCAGCAACAGTGACAGTGACTTCCTTATCATTGCGAGTCACTGTGGACAGCATCGACTATCAACCTTTTCATTGTGTGCCGGAATTGATGAATGTAAATTTCTGGCACGATTCTGAGTTGGTGAGCATATTGTTGTAGGGATGAGATTTGAGAATGTCCACAGCAATCCTGCATGAAGACTCTGAGCAGGTGAAGTTCTCAAATTCGACCTTAAGGTTGTTCTTTCCAATCTTCATGATGTAATCAGTTGGGAAGATATCTTCCATTGTGAGCTCATTTGGTGCGTTAACATTTTCCATGATGACGTCCATATCGTGATCTGAAAGATATTGAGACAAAAGAACCAACATATCGAAAGACACTATGTTAGTAAAAAGTTGATTTTATTGTCTAATTATTGAATTTGTCATGTTAATGAATGTTACGAGTCCAAGGTCACTTGTTGTCAATAGTCCAAAGTTGATGTGATAAGTTTCGTGAGTATATTAATTTTGAATTTTAAAGTCCAAATTTTTCACTCATTCACACAACATTTTAACAATTATTGCTTATTAGTGACATTTTGGTCTGGTGACGTTATGAATAACTTATTACAAGTTAGTACGCGTAACATTTCATAAGAAAAGTTAAAATTTTGGCTTAAGCGTAGGAATGTAAGCTTATGCGTAAACATTGTAACCATGCGCGTAGAACTAAGCTTATGCGTAGGAGTCCCTCTTACGCGTAAGAAAGCTTAAGCGTAGGAATAGACTCTTGGCATAAAGCTTACACGTAAGCGTAGGTTGGGAGCTTACACGTAAGGTTTACTCGTAAGAGCAAGCCTTATGCGTAAGAATCCAAGTTTACGCATATCCTTCACAGGATACGCGTAGTCCCTTTGTAGACCCTTACGCGTAAGATTACTCTTATGCGTAACATCTACGCGTAAGGTATTCCATAAGCGTAGAATCCATTTTACCCTTGTTCTGAATTGGAACGCGTAAAACCTGAAATAGATCAATCATAACACTTCTATTTACAATATATTCAACCTCTTTCAACCTCATATGGCATCACAAGTTATTTCCAGTTACGCGTAAAATTGGGTTATGCGTAAGTTTAAACCCTAACAATTCAAAACCTACGAGTACACAATCAAACCATGGAATATCAACCAAATGATTTCTGGGAGGTCATAGAGGCCATATGAGTTGTTTGTAACAAGTTTTAACATCATAAACCTCATGAATCAAAAATACCCAATCCTTCGAATGCATAAACCCTAAATTCTAATTTCACCATTTTGTTGTTTCTGGGTTAGATTCAAAGGTGTCATTGGTTAATTTAGCATGTATCAAACATATTACAAACCTCTAATTTTCCTAAAACACTCACAATAGAGAATACTCAAATCCACGCATAAACCCTAGACTTTGAAAAATGATTAAAAACGTTTTCTAGGTTAAAATTCTTGATGACAATGGATTTAAAACTTGATTTATACCTTGATAACACTAACCATTTCATCAAAATCAACCCAAAGTGATTACAAGTTCATACGCTTATGCGTAAAAACTTAAATCACTCCTAGAGAAAAATCAAACTGTTGGAATTAATAATGACTAAAGACCAATGTTTGTAATCACTCAAAGAAACATTTAACACTTACAAATTAGAAGATTAGAGCACAGATTTGAGAAATGAATTATAGCCGTGGATGATAGTGGTTGGAGACTTAAATGCTTGAAATAAATGTGAAATATAATTAGGTGGAGTGTTTTCGTAAAAAATGAGTTCTAACTTTTGAAAATAATGGTCCCTCCTCCTCAACCAATTTCAACCACAGCCCATAACTTCCATTTTGGTTAAGCAAAGCATGATATTTGGAAAGAAAACATGACAACACTCCCCCTTGACTTTAGAAATAGATAAAATTTACAAATTTGAGTCCGAGGAGTGTTTTAAAAGAAGAAACGTATCCACCGTTATCAAAGATACAACCAATGTAGTGTAACATGCAAGTACAAGATTTTATGAAATAGAAAAATATTTACATTCTCCCCCTCAACACTTGTCCAAGAAAATTAATGAAATGTTTGAAAGAGCAAAGTGTTAACTGAAGATTTGTACTTGCAATGTTAGAAGAAATTTAGATAGAAGAATATTTTTGTATTTTATGAGATTTTCTATTTTTCTATTTTGTTTTTGAAAAATTATTTACAAAAGAGGTTTTGGTGTTTGACTGGTTTTAAGATTGTGTTAAAAGTTCGTCCAGTTCGTCTGGAGTCAAACACCTCATGCCAATCCGGTGGATCAAATCAGTAAACCTAGCAGGAGCTAAGGCTTTAGTGAGAAGATCCGCCAGTTGTTGTTCAGTACCCACAAAATATAATTCAACAGTACCCTTTTCCACATGCTCTTTTATGAAATGACATCGAAGATCAATGTGGTTGGACTTCGAATGTTGGACTGAGTTGCACGAGATTGCAATAGCACTTCGATTATTGCAGTACATCGGGATTCTGTCAAATACGTAACCATAGTCTTTGAGTTGTGTTCTCATACAAATGACTTGAGCACAACATGCTGACATGGCTACATATTCTGATTCTGTTGAGGACAACGATGTACAATCCTATTTCTTCGATTGCCATGACACCAGTTTATCACCAAGAAATTGTAGAGCACCTGAAGTACTTTTCCGAGAATCTAAGCAACCTGCGTGATCAGCGTCTGAAAAAGCTATTAGTTCAAAACCAGAATCCTTAGGATACCAGATCCCCAAATTAATGGTTCCCTTGATGTATCGGAGGATTCTTTTAGCCTTAGAGAGGTGAGTTTCAGTTGGTCTCGACTAATAACGGGAGCAAAGATATACGGCAAATACAATGTCAGGTCTACTGGCTGTTAGATACATGAGAGACCCAATGATACTTCGGTATTTGGTAGGGTCAACCAATTTCCCATGCAAATCAGCGTCCAGTTTTTTGGTATGTGCCATTGTGTGGCATAAGTATCATAGCTTTGCATTCCATGTTTGTTTAAAATTTCAAGAGCATATTTAGACTGACTTAGGAAAATACCACGGGGTGATTGATAAACTTGCAGTCCTAGAACAAACGTAAGTTCACCCATCATGGACATTTCAAAATGTTTTTTCATAATTTTTGAAAATTCGTTTGAGTACTTTTTATGTGTTGACCAAAAAATGATGTCATCCACATAGATTTGAACGATTAAAATGTGAGCCCCGTGATATTGATTGAAAAGTGTTGGGTCGACCGATCCTTTAGTGAAATTATTGGCAATGAGAAAGGATGATAACTTATCATACCACGCCTGAGGGGCTTGTTTGAGACCGTATAGAGCCTTTTTCAGTTTGAAGACGTGAATCGGGAACTCTAGATCAACAATTCCTTCCGGCTGACTAACATATACTGTTTCCTTCAGTTGACCATTCAGAAAAGCGGTTTTGACATCCATATGATAGACCATGATGTGCATGTGAGCCGCGAATGCCAGAAAAATCCGTACAGCCTCAAGTCTAGCAACTGGTGCGAATGATTCCTCGAAGTCAATCCTCTCTTCTTGTCTATAACCCTTAGCCACCAGTCGTGACTTATTTCTGATAACCGTACCTTCACCATCCAACTTGTTTTTCCAAATCCATTTAAGACCAATAACATAGACCCCTGTTGGTTTTTCAACCAATTCCCATACTTCAAGACGTTTAAACTGATTAAGTTCTTCTTGCAAGGATTCAATCCAGTTGTCATAAGTCATTGCTTCTTTAATGTTTTTGGGTTCAGATTGGTAAACGGTAAGTGCATAAATGCAATGTTCACCGTCAGTCTGAAGGCGTTGTCTAGTTACGACTGGTTGATTCGGGTTTCCAATGATGTTCACAAAAGGATGGTCTTTAGTCCAACGATGTGTGGAGGATTGATGTTTATATACATTGTGCAGATTAGGAGGATTTAAATGGCTTGTGGATGATTTCACAACATCAGAAGTGGCAGTTTCATTAGCAAATGGATTGAAGAACGCATTTGGATCATAAGCTGCAGGTGTAGGTACTTCATGGTTCAGAAAATCATCAGCTGGTTCAGCGTCATTGGATGCGGTTTGTTCAGCTGTTGTTGTAGAATCAATTGGAGGTGCTTCGTCAACAGTTGTTGTTTCAGGTGTATCAGGTATTAGATTATTATCAGGTTGAGCAGCGGAAACAGTTGACACATCTAGAGCACGTAGATCAATATCATCACTAAACAGAGGAGCAAATAGTTGTTCCATTTGACGACGAGTAAGCTGTAAGCTTGGTTCAGCTGATGATGGGGTTTAGGGGAAGTTTAGACGGTTGTGACCGGGTTCCAAGCTGTTTTGCTCAGAAGCCATTTCAGTAAGCTCATTGAAATTGGCATGAATCGTTTCCATAATCTCCCTTGTACGACGATTCCAGATCCGGTATCCCTTAGAGTTTTCACAGTATCCAACAAAGACTCCAATGTCAGCTTTAGCCTTGAGCTTACCAAAGTCATCACGATCATTATTTGGGTAACAAAGAGAACCAAATACATAAAGTATTTAAGATTCGGTTTGCGGTTATGGATAAGCTCATAAGGTGTTTTGTTGTGGCGTTTGGAAATCATTGAGCGGTTTTGAGAGTAGCATGCAGTTGACACGGCTTCAGCCCACAAGTAATCTGGAAGTTTTGCATTTATCAACATCGTTCTTGCAGCTTCCACTAACGTATGGTTTCGTCTTTCAACAACCCCGTTTTGTTCTGGTGTTCGTGAAATTGATGTTTGATGCTCAATTCCCACTTTCTCATAGTATGCACGAAGAGTTTGACTCACAAATTCAGTTCCTTTGTCTGTTCTGATTTGTCTGACTGTGTTCCGGAGCTGAACTTGAATTTTTGTGAGAAAGGTGATGATCATTTGTGGAGCTTGATCTTTACTTCGAAGAAAATAAACCCAAGTCCATCTTGAGTAGTCATCAACAATTACTAGAATGTAGCATTTTCCATTAATCGTCTGCACACGCATCTGGCCACATAAATCCATGTGAAGAAGATGAAGCACATGTTGGGAGCTGTGTTCCATCTTTGAAGGAAAGTGAGCACGAGTGATTTTCCCTTGTTCACAAGCTGAGCATAGATGATCTTTAGAATACCGAAATCTTGGGAGACCTTCAACAAGTTTGTAACGTGCAAGATTGGTTATGGTTTGAAAGTTTAAGTGTGAAAGACGACGGTGCCATAGCCAGGATTTTGTAGATGTTGCCTTAGAAAGTAGTCAGATGGGAGATGAAGCAATCATGTCTTGCATTGAGATTGTGTTTCTAGACATAAGATCATTTCCTTGTAGATCACGAATGAAACAAGTTTTCTCCCTAAAAGCAACTTCCAAATCTCCATCACAAAATTGACCAACTGAAAAGATATTGTGACCGAGACCTTCCACATAATAAACTCTGCTAATTTCTATGTTCCCATTGATGTAATCTTCGTAGCCCATGATAGTTGCGAAGTGGTCATTCCCGAACCTGACAGTGCCAATGAACTTTGAAACAAAGTTTGATAACAGTTTGAGATTGCCTGTCATGTGTCGGGAACATCCGATATCAACAATCTAGAGGATGATCTGTATCACCTGCATTACACACAGACGAAACATGTGGAATAGAAGTAAAGGTGGAACCTGAAGAGTTAGAGGGTTCCATTACAGTTACATTAGACACGCACATGTTAATGATCTTGGGAATCCATTTAAAGCCTGGTATGTGTTGTAACCATCTCTGCCAAGTCCAACTAGTCTTAGCTTTGGTCTTAGTGAATGCACTAGGTGATATTCTCTTCCTAGGAGGTGAAGTGGGTTCTATGGGTACATCAATGGTTGTAGCAGAAACATTAGTAGGCGGTTTACCTAGCACAGACTTAGAAGCATTAGTGGGCCTAGAGATATTCCATTTTCTATTGTTCCGCTTATGAGATAAGATAGCATTAGCAACACATTTATCATGACAACCAGAAAACATGCTTTTACGACAACCAACACAAGATGCTTCAAACAAAACATTCAAAGTACTTAAAGGTTCAACATTCATTACATCACTATGGCTATTACATTTGGCTAATGCAATTTCTAAAGTGGGTGCAACATGAGTTTTATTCAAAGTCCTAAGGTGTTCTTCTACTTCAGAGGTCATTATTGTTCTTCTCTTACGTTGTAACTTCCTATTCTTCATGGATTTGCGCTTAAGCTGTGAAGTGCTAACGTTGGGAAAAGAGGCAACTATTCCTGTTTCAGTGGAAGGAAGCACATTAGTATCTTGTGGTTTGTCATTAGGCGTTCTAATGTCAATTTTAAGCAATCCTGGGGCAAGTACATGTGTGTTACTAATCCTATCTTGTTTAAGTTTCACCAACTCCGCTTTTAAGTCATGGATAGTGTGTAACAAATCTTGATTTTCAGAGCGAGTGTTTCCATTATTTCGTAAAACTTCTTTGGTATATGCAAGATGATCATCAGCATCTTTTGACGCTTGAGCACGAGTCTTTTTGAGTAAATCAAATATGACACCATATTCAGTTTTGACTTTGTCAATTTCTTGTTCATATTTTGAAATTTGACACTTTAAAGACACGTTTTCATCATCCAGTTGTTCTATTTTTGGATCAAGAGATTTTGAACGCAACTGGTTGATCTTGTTTTGCAAAGCAAGTTCACAATTTTGACAGTCTTTTTGACACCATTGAAGACGACGTTTTGCATTGGAAAGCTCATTTAACAATCGCTCATTTTCAATTTTTAAAGACTCGATTTGTTACACATTATCGGTATTCTCAACATTTTCAATAGAATCAACAGTGATATAATGAAATGCATATGCAACAGAATGTAGTAACACAACATTTATGGTATCAGCACAGATAACATCTTCCAAGATTCGGTCAACATGATTTCTTAACAATTTCTTTTTACGTTTAGTATTTGAAATTGATGTTTCTGTTTTCTCGAAAACTGTTTTCATAAGCCCAATCTCCTTCTGAAGTTCCCGTTCCCAATATATTGCACATATTTTTAAATTTCGAACATGTGGTAAAAGCCCTTTCTGAAAAATATCCCTTTGTTGTCTCGCCAATGGCGATTGAAAATGTTCAGCTTTTATTTTAGAATTAACTTCAATTGCATGTTCCAAAAGTTTGATGTCAGACATGAAAGTGTCAAAGTATTTAAGAACCTGACATCGTTCAGCTAATGGCTTTATTTCACTAAAACACGGTAAAGGACCATTAATTTGTGCAACATTAGGTCGGGGACCATCATTAGAAGAGGAGTCAGGAGTAGGCGTGATAACCCAAGGTGTGTTAGAAGTATCCTGTTGTGTGACGAAAGTTATGACTTTTGAATAGTTAAATGGTTTGCTATAAACAACATTTTCCATTTTTGACCGACTCTCGTCTTCAGCATCTAATTCCTCCATACGATTATATTCAACAACACTCATAATGGAGTCATCAATTCTAAGTTCTCTACTGTAAACTTGAGGATTTGGTTTGAATGCTCTATGTGAAAAACATGGTCTGTAATCGGCAAGATTTGGTCCATATCCATCAGGATTTGGTTTAAAGGAAAAAATTTGAATTGTTGTGATTGACTCACCATGTTTGTAAACAACATTTTGAAACTCTTTGATTTTGTTTTGTAAGTCGACAATTTCCTCAAGATAGTCATCTATTTGTTTCCTCGAATGCTTTTTGTATTCACAAAACTGTTTTTGACAAGTTAACAACTCAGACTTGGATTTTTGAGTTTCCGAAGTGAGAGCGTTAAGTTGTTGTTTATGATCATATTTCAATTGTTCTATTTGAGACAACAAAGCATTCTTGGATGCAACTAGATCACAGATCTTTTTTTCCAAAGATTTCTCATTTTGGTAAGATTTAGCAAATGCGACTTCAAAACCTTTTTCACGTTTCTCTTTAGTTTGAAAAATGTTGAGTTGAAACTTATAGCATTCATTATCCTTAGTCAACAGTGCAATTTTATCTTGCAATTTCTTATTGATGTGATTGCACTTTTCCAATTGAGATTGGTTGGTCTTAATTAAGTTGGTCATGAGCTCAAGATCTGGATTAGACAAAGGTTCAGCTTGTTCAACTTGAATCTCAACATGATCATTATTTAGATCCTCAAATATGACCACGGAGTCAACTTGATTATCAATATTAACCATAAGGTCATCTTGATCGTCAAATATAACTACGGGATCCATTTGATTATCATTGGAATGAGATGTGGAATATGCATGTTGAACACTCTGAGCCTCGTCGGATGCAGATGTTGGCGGAGATATCAGATAATTAATGAGTATGTTTTGATCCGGTACTTGAGATAAGCCATCAGTGTCATACACTGGGCCTATGTCACTCATGTGGAGCTCTTGCATGTTTGCCATTAACATCACAGCTGCATTAGCCTGCAAGTCTTCCATGTCATCATCAGAATCTGCATTAGCCATGAAGCTCTATTCCTTGTTGGTAAGAGTTCCACCAGCTTCATCCTTGAGAGCCAAGAGTAAAGCCTCTTTGTGATAAGCGCTGCCTCTTGTCATCGGTGGGCATGCATTAGTTAGATGACCCTTCTCATTACAGTTATAGCATCGAAAACCATTAACCCCAGTCTGAGCATTTCCCTGATCAACCACTTGAACCCTCTGTTGTGGAGCACCCATGTTATTCCTTCCATTAACATTAAACCCTTGATCACTATTCATCTGACGACCATTTCCACGATTCTGAACCTCAACCCTTCCATTGTTAACAATAGCTTGATTCCTTGTATTTGATGAGGTGCGAATGCGGTTGTTGGATTTTTTAGCAAATCGTCCGAAGGCTCTTGCAATCATAACAAATCCTTGATTCAATGCATCAAAGGCTTCTGCATCTTCATTTGATTCACTGTAGAGTGCTTGATCATTGTTTTTGTTTTATGGAACCAATTGAGTTTCTTGGGATTGTTGCAGTGATGGATCATATGCTGTAATCTGAGCAGTTGGTTGTGGAGGGTTTGTGAAGACAGTTTGCAAGGTCAGGAATTGAGGATAACATGCTTGAGCCCATAAAGCAAGAGTTTGATTATCCGGGAGTGAAGGTGAAGCAGGGACCCCACGGATGATTCTTTCTTTGTCAACTTCCTTTTGGTGGTGCTTCAAATAGTCATACAACAATCCGTATGTAGCTTGATGAAGATTCTTCGCTTGACGGGTGAATATAACATACTTCTCCTAATCAGGACCAAGACAGCTCAGGAACTTTGTGTTGATTTCAATCCTTGGCATAATGATATTATGTTTATCCAAGTCATTGATGATGTCTGAGAACCGATGATGATATGACTCTAGTGTCTCCCCTGGTTCAATCATGAAGTGTTCATATGCTAAGTAGATTTTGGATTCCAAGTCTTCTTGATTGAGTTCAGGGCCTTCCATTAGAAGATGAATGTGCTCCCACATTGCTTTAGCAGTCTTCTAAGCATCAACACTACGAAGAATCGGATTAGGTAATCCCAAAAGGATATATTGCATTGCAATTTCATCGGCTTCTAAGTGAAGAAGTTGGTCAGTAGTAAGTTGATCAAGACCGACAACGTTGGTAACATCATCTCTTTGTGTATTAGCATTTGGATCTCCGGGTACAGTGAGAGTAGGCATCTGAAAAGGACCTTCAAGGATGACCTTCTTCAAAAACTTACCATGTGGCTTCTTTAGATCACAAAACCTAAAGAACCTGATCACCTGTTGATCATAATTTCCGGGAGTGAGCATTGGAGGTCTGTCAAGGGATCCAGCTTCATGAATGGATTGTTGGCTACTTAAAGCTTCACACATCTTTGCAAACCAAGAGGGTTCCTTTAGTGTTGTAACATTCATAGCATACTTGGTGGGATATTGATTTTGAAAGTATGTATAATGTTGTACTTGTTGACGAGGGTTTGGTGGAACCATTTGTGGTGGAAGAAGATTTGCTCCTTGAGGAAAGTGTTGAAATTGTTGTTGAGATGGTGGAGGATATTGTTGATAGAATTGTTGTTGTTGTTGTTGTTGTTGAGGATACTCATGAGGAAAGTAGCTAGAGTATGGTGGTTGAGACATCTTGAAACTTGTGTTGATGATGGATCTTTGTAGTCGAATGAAACTTAGAGTTTGTTGATGAAGTAACCTTATGCGTAGAAACCAGCTTAGGCGTAGAAAGTTCCTTACGCTTAATAACTACCTTACGCGTATACAAGAGCTTACGCGTAGTGAAAGCTTACGCGTAGAGTTGAGAAAAATGTAGCTTAGGCGTCAACTAAAAAAACTTAGGAGTAGAATCCTTATGCGTAATACTTCCTTAGGCGTAAGACAAGCTTAGGCGTAGGAAAGGCTTAGGCGTAAGAGTATTCTACGCGTAAGTATGTAGCTTAGGCGTAAAACTAGGGTTTTACCCAAAAATCCTTTACACTTATACCAGTGTAAAAAGATATCCAAAGTTGAAGTGTTTTCACGCTTATCCAAGCAAGAAAACACTGAGTAAACCAACAGCTGTGAAGATCAAATGATGAAATCCTTACGCGTAACAGGCAGCTTATGCGTAGACTTTGTGCTTACGAGTAAAACTAGGGTTTTGTTACGAGTAGAAAATACCAACTTTCACCAAAACTGATTTTTATGCCCAAAAGAGTTTTGTAACCTGATTTTAATGATGAAAGAGCTTCAATATCACCAAAATAACACGAAAGTTTGAAACTTGATGATCAAAAAACTACTTTTATCCTTACGCGTAGAAAAATGTACACGAATAAAAACAAGCTTAAAAACAACTCTACACACGTAAAGTTTGAAACTTTTTGCTAAAAACTGAAATTTTAACACTAAATAAACCTTGAACCACAAGAATCTTGAGTTTTTAAGTGTAAAAATTATAGCTTTTAAGCGTATGAAATGTTAAGCTAAAAAACCAACGCGTATAGTACAAAACTTCAAAAACAAAAGGTGTTTCACCCAACTAGATGGCGATTGATACCACTGTTAGGTCACCATAATATAACACAAGCATCAATATGTAAGAAATAGAGAAGATATAGATTGGATGAACACAAACACACAATACACGTATAGATATAGAAAGGTTATGCGTATGTATTAGATGAAAGTGAACAACCAACTTTCAAATGAAGGTTTACATGTCTTTATATAGGGAAAGGAACTAGGGCAACACTACAAGTTCCCTTCCTTCCTTATTGGACATGGGCCAAGGCTTATGGGCTTTCTACATAAGTCTTGTCATTAATACAAACATAAAAGCCTAATTAAGCAACCTATTACATATTGATTACAAACACTTGAAACATAGTTTAGGAGTGATTCCAACAGGAGTTTTCTCATTTCTATCCATCATCTCTTCATCCGCCCGCTAAACCGCCAGATGATGGATCGTTCTTTCATATTATGTCCAGAATTAGTTTGGGGGGAGTTATCCCTTATGTGTTGATGCCCGACATTTTCTTCCTCACCCATCCTACCCATTCTCATTCCTTCGGGAATGAGGACACCGTATTTGACCCTGGTATCCTTACCATTTTCTTCCCCAAGGACAAATGAATTCGGGGACGAGTCAGGCTAGCAACTCGTGGATCAAAAACAGGAGCGCTTTGTGGGAGGCACCCCATGCTTATCTTCTATCTTTTTTCCATTTTTTCTAATAAGTGACGTGAAGGTGTTAGCCTCTTTGATTTCTCGTGTTTGGTTTTTTGTGATGTTTTTTTCCAGGATTTTCCCGATATGAAGACTCTCGTGCTCGAAGTTTGTCTTTTCTCCACTCGAGTTTCATGATCAATGCTGATGGAAATCCAATATCCTAATCTTATCGACTAACGTTTATCTTTAAGCATACTTAATAAACGGCTTTTAGATTTTCGTTGATACCCTTACCTTTAAACATTGGGGACAATGTTTCGTTTTAGTCTGGGGTGGGTAATCTTCGATTTGATTTGACCGCACTTGCTTGTTTTTGCCGTGTACTCTCGCAACCCCGTTTTTCCTTAGAAAATTGAAAAAAATTGTGCAAAATGTGAAAATTTAAAAATCTTTGTAAGCTTTTGCTAGTTTTATGATTGAAAAGTCTTTGCTAGTCTCTTAGAAGTTATTTAAATATGCATTTTCTTGAAAAATTCTTTGCTAATTGCTTAGACAAGAGGCTATAAAATGCGATTCTAGCTCACAGGGCCAAGAATTTGCAAGCTTCCCTAAGTGGTTTTAAATATGCGAAGCTTTGAAAAGGATTTGCTAGTTTCTAATAAGTGACTTTAAAAATGCGAGACTTGAGATTATTTGACGAAGCATTTTCTAAGTTAATATATGTTTTGACACCTTGTTGACTTTCCGCTGGTGAGAGTAGGAATAGAATTCTGACTTGACCAGGTGTGTTGAGCCCTAGCTTGTTCCCTTAACCATAGATAATTTTATTATCGGCTAAGCATCCGCGGATCTCATTATTTGAGATTTTAGATTTGCGGAGATCAAGGAATGATAGAGTTACTTATGAGTTTAGATGCTAACCGTGGAGTAGTTGGTTCTCTTTAGAACCCATCAAAGGTACTTGTGGTTTGTTGCTCCCACAAAATTGTCTCACCCCATATCTGTGTAAAAATAATTAAAGATGTTAGGTTTTGGCGATAGTTAGTTCTTTATCTTCTTTAGAGAATCCTTGTTTATAAGAGTTGGGTACACATCAAGGTACTGTCAGTGTTGCGGTGTAATAGACAACTGATTCTTGATAGTTTGCTGCTATTGTTTCTATTGGTATAAAAGTCGTGGGATTCGGAGTTTGGCAAAAATTAACGTGAAATAAAGTTCAGTTGTAAAAATGTGAAAATCCAAAGCCATAAAAGTTTTCTATGTCTGACGGTACCCCCCGTTGTCATGGACTTCAAAAAGGTTGAGGAAAATTCCAAAGTCATAATAAGACTTCTGATAAAACGGTAATCCCGTTGAATTAGTGGTTGAAAAGACCGAGGGCCTAAATTGCAAAAATGCAAATGTGTTGAAATAGTGTTAAGCCAAACTTCGACTCTGGGGGATATCTAAATAAAGCCTCCGTCTCTGGACTCGTAGATGAGTTGTTTCGGTTGAAATAAAAAGGATATCTCCCTAAATCGTGTTAAATTTGGACCTTGATGTGGACCTCATTCTTGTATGCAACGGTTTTCGAGGGAAGATGAAAAACTAATTAGCGTCTTAGCTTCATATCTTTATCGGAATAAAACCTATCGAAACAACAAATCATGAAGAAATTCATTTCTCGCCATAAATAAAATAAATAGAGGAAAATAGGAAAATGGGAGCAGGAGGTAACTGCACAAGTAACTTCCATGGATAGTGTTAGCATCTAAAATCATATTTAACAATGATTTCGATTTTACTCTTAGTTTGGAGACTTGTGAAAAATCAGGGACGATGTATTCTATCCGTATGGTCACTTCTCGTTGAGTTGTGTTTCCTACTCCGAGATCCTAAAAATGTCTTTTGAAAAATGTTAGAGTTATTGATTGACGAGAAAGTTCAACAAACCATCACTCATAATTGGAATGTGCTTAAACGTAATATCAATATGTGAAATAAAAGGTAAACGGGGCGTTTTTAGAATTAAGGGTTTCTTAATCTCTTTTGAGGAATCTTTGCTACTTTTAATAGATTTAGTAGAAAGAGGTTGATATCCTTAGTTTTCGAAGCGTGAGTTGATTACATTGCGTGAGGACACGACAATCTTCTAGTCTGGGGTATTTTGGTATGTGTAAAAACACATACCTTTTCTTTATCAAATCAGGCCCAAAATAACCGGAAACGAGCCGTTAATACCTATATTTGCGTGTTTCTTGAATTTATGCATGTGCAAGTACGGATATGACAAAACAGACAAAAGAAAGCCAAATCCGAAGAAAACCGAGCACAAGAATGAGAAGAGTGCAAAAGCCGATGCCGGGATGCTATTTGATGAGTTTGGATGATCAAAAGTGCAAATTACGGAGTTCTGGACATGTTCGGGAAGTTTTCACATTAAACCCTTCACCTTACCAAATTACACTTTACACCCTTACATATTCTTAAATTACACCAATAGTCCTTGGTTATTGCAAAATTACACAAATGGTCCTTAATGCAAAATCTAGATACTAAATATCCAAGTCCATCAAATAAATCTACCCTTTTACAAAAGGCCCAACCAACTTTCCCAAGCCCATCCCTATCACTACCCGTCCAACCCATGTCCGAAGAATAATCCTACCCTAGTACCCATACCCGTCAACCTCTTAGAACTCGGTCAAACCTCCCATTTTATCCCAGTCAACCCTTTATTCACAATCAGTCAAACAAAATAATAAAACCCCAAAAAAATACAAACACTCCAAAAATCTTACCCAGTTACTGTTTATCACTCTTTCACTCCCATTTACCCTGAAATCCAAACTTACCCGTACTAAAGAGCTTCCTGAAGTTTCTGACACACGTGTCAGAGAGTTTGTACCAGAGGATCGCCAACATGGCAGTTTGGAGGATTACTATTGGTTCAAACACATCACATATCTGATCATGTGGCTGTGGGAGAAGTTGATGACACAAGGAAAAGATCAATGGCTGTAATTCAAGTACCCAGAAGCTTCCTCAGATGATCCTAAGCCTTGGCAGCAGCTATATAAACCCCTTTCAATCTCCATTGTAAAATTGTCTAATTTCACTGCATTTATGAAATTGTTGCCATTTTATGTTTCTATCATTTTAGTTTTATTGTAGTAGTTTAATAGTTCATAGTAATTTCTTATCAATTGAAATCTCAGATTTTTAATAGAAACACAGTTCTTTTCTCTTAAATTTTGTCTCAATTTTATTTGATCATCATTTTCTTGTACCTCAGTTAAGCTCCATTTACTGCTTTAATAAGCTCCCATAAGCTTAACAGAGTTTATGTGAGCTCATTAGTTGACACCCTTGGTTAATTTCAATCTTTAGCAAAAAGGTCAAGAAAAGTAAAAAATAAGTCATAGTTACAAGTCAAAACAGCTTCAGTTAATTTCTGATTTCCTTGTGTTAAAGAGTAGTGTTAAACAATCTTTTGGTCACTATAAGATAGTTAGTTTCATATTCCATCAAGTTGTAGGTTCTATCTGTCTTAATTTTCAAAAATCAATGTTGAAGGTGTGTCTGGATTGTGCCTGATTTTTAAGTTTAAGTCATGCTAGTGCGTTAAAACTGAGTCAAGTGGTGTTAGTACTAGTTTCAAAAGTCTTTCAATCAAAGTTTTTAAGTTCATAATTCTGGTTTTCTGTTTTTAAGTTCATTTTCAAAATCTGTCAATTGTTTCAAATCTGTCCAATCATGCTTTTTCACAGTCATTTTTTACAAGGTCTAAAATGTTTTAAAGTTAGTTTTTAGTGGTTTTACTTAATCTCTATACATCTAGGATCATCAGTCTTTAGATTATTTGCCATTTTAAGTAGTTTAGATTGCTTGATTTTTAGCTTAAAAGTTGCCCGTTCTGCCTTCATATCTGCTGCTGCACACAATTATGCCTAAGTGAGCCTGTTCATAGCTGATTATCTGCTTATCCACTTGTTCTTATGGCTTGATTTCTGATCTGTTGGGTAGTTGGTAGTGCTGGTTTTTAATATTTGAATTTAGATTGTGTTTTAGAGCTTATTTTACGATCTTATTTAGGTCTGCTGAAGCCCCTTATCACTCCCTTGTTCCTGTTTCTGCTGCATTTATTCTGCCCCATACCAGCTTCTTCAAAGCAGCTTATCTGCTTATGAATTGTAGTTTAAGGCTTGCTTGTTGATTTATCCAGTAGGTCTTAGCTTAGGTTTAATCATTTTAGGTTTGTTAAGGCTTTATTATGCTTATTGAAGAGCTTATTGAGTTTGCTTAACATCCTTTTTTGTCTTGCATCAGTATCTACTATTCCACAACACTACTTTCATAAGACCACAAAGAGCTTTTACAAGCTCTTTTCTTGCTGTTTTTGGGGGGAAAAAGATAGCCACCCAGCTTGTAGGTTAGTTCCATTAAGCTCAAACTCTTAGGTTCCTCATAGCTTATCTTTTTTTAATCTCAAAGTAGTCCTCTCAGAATATAATTGTTGTTTGGGTTTAGGAGTTAGAACAGAGTTTTTTTTAGCTTTTAGATTGTGCTTATTTGATCATTATTAGTTGCATTAGGTTACTTCTAGTTAGTTTTAGCTCATTTTAGCTTTAGGTAGCTTCTAGTAGCTTTTTGCTAGCTTTTTGCTTATTACATTTTAGCTTTTCAAATCAGTTTCATACCTTAGTGCTTATCCTGCATTCACTAGTTGTTTTTGATAATTTTTATAGATTCTCACTAATATTTAGAACTTTTCAACAATTTTTCATATTTTTAAAACCTTTTGCTATATTCCTAGAATATAAATCAGTTTTTAGCATTTTTAAATAGCTTTTAATTCAAATAAATCAGAAAATGGTCACAAAAATATAAAGTTAATTTTCTTAGGTTTAGAA
The DNA here is from genome assembly GCA_910596185.1 of Chrysanthemum makinoi. Classification (NCBI taxonomy): domain Eukaryota; kingdom Viridiplantae; phylum Streptophyta; class Magnoliopsida; order Asterales; family Asteraceae; genus Chrysanthemum; species Chrysanthemum makinoi. Next base: position 32,867,889 of record OU343220.1, on the reverse strand, counting down.
AAATCAAAAAGTCATAAAAAGTATTTTTCCAGATGTTTTCCTGTTAAATTAGTATTTTCTAGACATTTTCTTATATTTAATTAGTTTTAAATTCATAATAAATTGAGAAAAAGTTAGAAAAATATAATTTCAGCTTTTAAAATTATTTTTAGTTGATTTAGATTTTTGAAAAATAGTTTGGTAATTTTCTTGTAAGTTTTCATATTTTCTAGCCTTTTAAATCAATTTTAAAAATACAAAAAATAGTTTTTAATTCAAACAAAATTAAGAAAAACCAAAAAAATTAGTTTTAAATTTCAGTTTAGATCACATTTTTAGCTGTAGAAAAATATTAGTTCATTTTTAGGAGTTAAAATAGAATAATTTGCATTTTAGAATACGTTTTATAATTATCGTAAATTGCGTTTTCAGTTTTATTTGTGTATTTAGTTATAATTTCTTGTTTGCACCATAGGTTTAGAAGATTTAATTTCCTTTTATTATAATTCCTTGCCCCGTAGTTTAGAAATCATCAAAAATCCCTTTTTAACCATTCAAAACCCGAATAGCGCAACGTAGTTGTAAACTCCATTCATCCTTCGCTGGGAGAATGACCCGGGAAATACATACCTTTGTATTTCTTCGGAAAATATCTATACGAATCTGAACTTATCAGTGGTGTAGTTGCTCCCATCTCATCATCATCATTGATTAAGTCGATGAAGACGGTTTCTTGAGGTGGTTTGAAGGTGATTTTGGATGGTGGCTAACGGTTATCCTAGGTTTCTTGGAGATGTGTGTTGTTGATTTTTTAGGAAAAGACATCGTGAAAGGCCTCCAAGAGGTTTAGGATGAGATGTGAAAGATTCTTTAATGGTTGAGGCTTAAATAGGAAAGAAGGATGAAATTTGATTTTGGATGAAATTTGAATTTGGATGAAGTGTTATGTCCTAAGGTTAAAGGAGTGAGGTGTTTCATGTGACTTTGACTTAGAATATTAGGAGGAGGTTGCAGGGATTAGGAGAGGATATGTCAAAAAGTTAAGAGAGATAGCTGAAATTCGTTCTACAGGGGGACGGTACCACTAAATACCTGACGGTACCGTTAAATTTAACGGTGTTGTAGCACATATAGTGGTGCCGTGACCTGTAGGTTACGAATTTCACTATTTTGCTTTCTCTTTTAAGAAACATAGGGAAGTTTTAGATGGGCTATTTTGCAGCAAATCATAGTACCCTAATTTACTAGAGAATAATTACCATAAATTCTCTTATCTAGCCTAGTGTATCAACACATATTGACATGTGAAAATCCAAGTAAGGCAATAAGCATGCAATTAATAAGACAACAAGCTACCATACAAGTGCACATAAACATGTATGTAAACTAGAGCATGCAAGCTAAATATAATCCAAGATAAATTGTTGCAACAATCTTGAACTATTCTAATTCGGTACATTTTGCTTCGAAACTTTCCTCCTTCGTGATTGACTTGAGATACTCCCCTTTCATTTTTCTCGTCTCTATGATCATCAATGGGTGGTAATTCAGGTGTAAGGAAGGATATTATATGTATCTTGCTTAGGGGTTGCATTACTTGATTGAAAAGTTGATAATGAGGAGTTTGGAGGTATGGATAGTAGTGCATGTAGTGGTTATGGAGACGGCTTGGAAAAATTTCATATGGTATTAATTTGTTTCTATAATCCTTGACGTGCATGATTCATTTAGCGAAGAAGTAAGCAAGATCATATGGTTGATGAGTAAGAATGCAATATAGCATGTGTGCACAACATGCCGGTAGGAACTCACGATTTTTAACTAAAGAAAAGACATTTTCGCGAAGAACAATCGGTAGGATCGTTTGGTGTTTTTGATGTTTATGTCCAGGATTTCCCCGATAGATGAAGACTCTCGTGCTCGATGATTTGTCTTTTCTCCACTCGAGATTCATGTTCGATGCTTTTATGGAAATCCGATATCCTAAATCTTATCGACTAACGTTTGTCATTCAGCATAATTAATAAACGGCTTTTAGATTTTCGTTGAGAGCCCTTGCCGTTAAACATTGAGGACAATGTTTCATTTTAGTTTGGGGGGTAATCTTCAATTTGATTTGACCGCACTTGTTTTTTGCCTTACACTCTCGCAACCCCGTTTTTCCTAAAAAAAATGAAAAAAATTGATGAAAAAAGTGGAAAATTTAAAATTTTTGTAGGCTTTTGCTAGTTTTATGATTGAAAGTCTTTGCGAGTCTCTTAGAAGTTACTTTAAATATGCGTTTTCTTGAAGAGTCTTTGCTATTTGCTTAGACAAGAGGCTATAAGATGCGAATTCTAGCTCATAAGGCCAATAATTTGCAAGCTTCCCTAAGTGATTTTAAATATGCGAAGCTTTGAAAAGATTTGCTAGTTTCTTATAAGTGATTTTAAAAATGTGAGACTTGAGATTATTTGACGAAGCTTTTTCAATATAATGTATATATTTTGACACCTTGTTGGCTTTCAGCTGGCTAGAGTAGGAATAGAATTTTGACTTAACCGGGCGTGTTGAGCCCTAGCTTGTTCCCTTAACCATTGATAATCAAAAGCTTTCGCTAGTTTTTCATACAAGGAGCTATAAAATGCGAATTCTAGCTTAACAAAGCAAAGCGTTTGCAATTTCCCATGATTGACTTTAATTTGCAAGAGTTAAATTATCGGCTAAGTATTCGCGGATCTTATTATTTAAGATTTTAAATTTGCGGAGATCAAGAAATGATAGAGTTATATAAAAGTTAGATGCTAAGCGTGGAGTAGTTGGATCTATTTAGATCTCGTAGAGGTTACTTGTGGCTTTTTGCTCCCAGCAGCTTATAAACCCCAAAAACAAAATTTTCAAAATAATTAAAGGTGTTTAGTTTTGGCGATACTTAGTTTCCAAGCATTCTGGAGAGAATCCTTGCTTATGAGAGTTGGGTACACATCAAGGTACTGTCAGTGTTGCGGTGTAATTGTTGTTCCCTATTCACTATCGTATAAAACAGTTTAAACTAATAGTGAATCAATGACTGAAAGTAATGTGAGTAAAAACACATTAATAAATTTTCAACATTTATATTCTTATTAGAAATGAATCAAAAGAATACATTACCCAAGTACTTGCGGAATAGTACTTGGGATTGAAATGACAAAGGGTTGGTACTCTTCACTAAGTTCAGGATAAGTCTGAACACAACTACTATGGAACCACTGAGCTATCTCATGGACTGAGTTGTATTTGGAGGAGTGAAAGATGGCTTGTGTGTGTGTGTTTTACAATTCACAAGCTTAAATCTTTCACTCCATCTCTTATGCTATTTATACAAGTATGAGTTTTAACTCTTTCCTAAGTGACAAACTGACAATTTACAGAAGACAAGATACTGATGTATTTTGTCTCTGTTTACAAAGACTATATTAAGTAAGAGACAAGGCTGCTTTCCAAAGGTCAGTGATGACACTGAGCCTGATAGTTTTCCATTCAGGGAAAGTTGACTTTGGTTGATAAGGACTTCATCTTATCTGATTCAAACTTATCCCGCCTTATCCCGCTCATTCTTCAGTCTTCTACTTCATTTTGTCTTCAGTGTAAGTAGCTGGAGAGGAGTTTTAGGGATTCAGTGAGTTATTTTCATCACTCACTAAATCCACCATCTTCTTCTTGACTCAGACTTCACCCTTTAAGTTCCGCCTTACTGAGTGGAGAGACTTCTTCTTCGCCTCATACTGAGTATCCTGAAGATGGCTCACTGAGAGACTATGCACTCAGTGATCAGTTAGTGTTTAACAGTCTAAACACTTGGGATATTTTCTATTCAAATCCTAGATTAAGGGGTTTGGGTATTTACTGAACCCAACAGTCTCCCCCTATTTGGATATATAAATAGCCTAAGTGTTTGATCAGTGTAAGTGAGCAAATGGCTTCTTCTTACACTGAATGTACTAATGAATACAATAAGGAACACTGAGTATCTTAACAAAACATACATCTTTTATTGATCACATTACATGGTTCCTATCACTAGTACAAAAGGATAAAACAAAATGATGTCAGTCTAGATGGATTCCCAGTGCTTCAAGCTTGACTTTCTTTGTGATGAGTGTTTCCCTGTCAGGATGCTCTCTTATCTTGGCGTTTTAGTCAGCACAGAACTTGACATTTGCTGGAGTTTGAATTTGAGAGGCCACTGGTATGTAGCTCAGCATTGTAGCCACTCCTGCCTGATCAATGTCACTCCACCTTTAGAATGTTGGGTTTCCATAGACATCAATGAAAAATAGCCCTCTTTCAGGCTTTTCTATGACAAGACAGTTGACAAACTTCACACCTTCAAGCAACTCCCTGTTGCATTCAAGTTCAGGCACTTTTATCTTAGGCTGGAACTCAACTATCTTTCTCTTGCCCTGTGATGACTGAGGTTGAGATCCTTATGGTGCAGTTAAGGCAGGCTGAATCCCCAGTTGTGCTGGTGCATCCCTCAGTCTTTCATACCTTTTGCTGAGCATTTTCATCAGCTCCTTAACCACCGCATTCTGATTCTTTTCAATTATTGGACCAAGCTCATCGAGTTCAGTGATCCCAAAGTCAATGAATTTTAGGGGATCATGAACCTCGAAGTGTCTTTTATCATCCCCCCTGTAAACATTCATTGCCAGTGGTTTGGACTTGGGGATGATTCTGACGTTAGTGATTTTCTCAGGCAGCCTTCTGCTTGTCATTGACCAGTTGTAATGGTCAATTCTTCCTTGCCTGATGGCTGTAGTTCTTTTGTTCTTTTCTTCCAACTGCTTTCTCATTTCAGCCATCTTAGCAGCCTGAGCATCCTTGAACTTTTGTCCTGCCTGACCCTTTTGAAGCTTCTTTGGATCAATTCCCATGTTCTCAGCTTCCTCAGCAACAACTTGTACCAGTGCTTCTTTGCTCTTCCTTTCTTCCTCAGCTAGTTTCTTTTTCCTTTCTTCCTTTGCAAGATAGGCACTTAGCTGTTGTGGTGTGAGCAGGTACTCAGTGTTGTTGATCATGTAAGGGATCTTCTCAGGCTCAGGAGTTTGCATTTTCTCTTTTCCTTTATCCTGGCCTGAGGCAGATGATGCTACCAGGGGTGGTGTTGTTGTTGTTATTGGTGTAGTCACTGTCATTGTTAATGTTGCTGAAGATGTTGGTGGCACTGATGAGATTGGTACAGCAGGGACTGCTTGAGCTGGCTCCCCCTCAGTGTGAGAGGAAGTCTCTTCAGTGGTCTTCTCCCCCTCAACTGTTGCTGCAACATGAGTGAGAGCAAGAGTTGCTTCGGACACTGGGGGAGTTTCAGTGGCTTGACCTTTGAAGGCTTGATAAATTTCAGTAAGCACAGCCTTAATGTCAGTAGTATCCTGCTGAAGACTGGTGACCTGTTTCTCCATATTAGCCGGGGATGATTCCAAAGCAGTCATTCGTGGCCCAAGATTCCAAGCCATTGAAGATGATGCCTTAGCCAGAGTGGTCACCTGAGCATCCAAGGAACCCAGTGTTGCCTGAAGAGACTGAACCGAAGACTGAAGACCCTGAACATTGGCAGACTTTAGCATGTTGATTAGTTCAGTGAGGTCTGAGGAATTCTTCAAGTAAGCCTCAGTAGCCTCCAGCACTTTTGAGTTGAGTGTTGGGTCTTCTTTGACCGAGTCCCTGATTTCATCAATCTTTGTCCCACAACCCTGAAGATGCTTTAGAAATTTGACCAAGTTGTCATCCAGTCTATGAAGATGTTGATACATAAGATCCCTGTGTTCATCAGTGTTAGCATTGAAAGTGAGCACATCGGACTTTAGATCAGCATAGCTTGCAGCAGCTTCAGTGTGTTGATCCCACAATGTTTCAGTGACCCCAGAATATAGCTTCCTTGAAGCTTTTGTGATCCACTGAACCAGCTGTCTTTCAGTCAGTGGAAGAACATTGTCAAACCTCTTGAATTCATCAGAGGATGAAGAGTCTGAGGAAGCAGAAGAATTGTCATCAGCTTGAAAAGGTGACTCCTCAGGCTTTGTTGGATCAGGCTGAGATTCTTGTTCATGTGGTTAAATCTCAGCATCCATGTCTTCCCCTGCTGAAAGAACTTCATTGTCACTTTCAGCAAGTTCATCATCAGAAAAGAGTATATCAGCAACATCAGCAACAGTTAACAAGGTGGTGGTGATGGGTTCCGTATTAGCGGGTGGTATTAATCCCTCTGAGTCTTTGTCCCCCTTTGACCCCTCAGACACTAATGGGTTTTTTTCCAGTGTCTTCTCCGGAGTCAGGATTGGTGGTGGGTTTCGTATCGGCGGGTTGTTTCTTTCCCTCCGAGTCTTTGTCCCCCTATGACCCCTGAGACACTGGTGGGTGTTTCCCAGTGCCTTTGGCGGAGTCAGTGGCAGTTAGATCCCTATCAGTGGGTTGTTCAGTTCCCTCTAAGTCTTTGGGATCATTCATTTGGCCCTCAGACAAAAGTTGTGATTTGCGAATGTCATCCTTGGGCGTTGTGGAAGGCGCTCCCCTACCAGCGGGTTGTATGTTTCCCTCTGGATCTTGAGGAGTAGTAGTTGGGACCAAGGGCACTGATTGTGATTTATCAGTGTCCTTCGTTGTCACCGGGGTGGATGTTGCTTGGTCTCAAGTGGGTGGCAGATCAGTCTTGGGCTTCTTTTGCCTTTTAGGCTGTGTTCCTGAAGCCTCAGGGCCCTGAGACTTGGGTTTGGTCTTAGTCCCAGATTGAGACTTCTCCTTTCTCTTTTTAGGAGCAAGGTTAGGAGACACTGAGTCCCTCTAGTTGTTTACAGCAACCATATGGGCCGTCAATTCGATATTAGTGACATGGGATGGGTCTTTTTGAAAATTAGATTGACTCAGAATGCCAGGTAAAGCACAATATTTTTGTTCCTGAGGATAACTGCAACCCAGTAACACTTGCAAAGCACAAGAGACAAACCTAAGATACGAAACGTATTTCGTCCTAGTTTTGCTCTAGAGCTTGGTTACGAGATCACTGTAAATGATCTCCCTAATGTCGACAGTGACCCCATTCATCAAGCAGTATGCCATCATCAACTGAATAGAGTTAACTTATTCAGTGGATGAGTGGTTCTCGCCGAGTACCTGAATCACAAAAGTGAATAGGATCCTCCAAGCCACAGGAAATGAATTCTTGGTGGCTGGGGTTCTGTACAAAAACTTTGGATCTAAAACAATTTGTTTTAACCCATCCTTAACTGTGGAGGGTTTAGGATGGGCAACATAGACTCCATTATTATAGTCTAACCCTGTTGAAGTACAAAAAGTTTTATAGTCCAGGGTGACTGACTGTTCCCCGTTAAAAAGACTGAACCTGATGAGATACTCCCTAAGTGGTCTAAGGTTATTCTCATCAGTAGAGAGTGTCGGGTCAAAGGCCACAGCTGTTGCCCAAAACTCCCTGAGGATGTTTTGGTACAGTATAGAGGGACACTGAACAAAGGCCATTTTCAGTGGGCAGTTGAATAAAAATTTCATTATGTCCTTATATGCAGGGACATTTTGGGGGTATTCAAAATTGCCTATAACATGGTTAGTTTTAAATTCAACATTACTAAAATCCCCTACCCACTGAGATGCAAACTGAAGAGATTGTGTTCTAGCCATTTCTATTTAAAGATTTTAGGGTTTTGAAAAAAGGTCTTGAACTAGAACAGTCAAAGAGTTTTAAATCTCTTAAGTTTGTGATGAAAAACTTTTGTAAATGTTTACATAGAAGATTTTTCTGAAAAAGGTTTGTAGAACACAAAGATTTCTGGGTTTGAAAGAGTATTTTGACAGAGTTTTGTTGCAGAAATACTTTGTGTGTGTTTTAATGATTTTGTGAGGGGTATTTATAGAGTGATGAGGGGTAGTTTATGCACAAATGTGGATTTGTAAAGTCAGTTTTTGAAAACGTTTCGAATTTCCATATTTTAGGCCACCACTCCACTACCCTCAGTGAAATCCCGGTATTCAAGGAAACTGTTGCATTGCACAGTAAAAGTGCACTTTTGCAGTAATAAAATATCCACTGGATATTTCATGTGAGAGGAGGCATTTAATGCCAATTAGGATGAGGTAAGTTTTTGAGGGACCCTTGACATGGATGACAGTAAGACAAAGAGACATATATTCCTATATTAAATTGGCATGGTTACCAACCTAGGACATTTAAGTAACTGATACTTGGAGCATTTAGTTACTCATTCAATGCTCAATATCAACTGTCAGGGTCCCTGAATGAGTCTTACTCATTTAGTGAGAGGGTTGTTTTGGGTTTTGTTCAGGGAGGATGAACCATTTTAGAGAAAACTTACTGAGATTGGGATTGGTTTTCAGGTTGCTGACTTTCGATGTCTAGCATTCCCAATTCAGCTTTCAGTCTCCTGAAGGTAGGTTCATCTAAGGGTTTGGTGAAGATATTAGCAAGTTGATATTCAGTAGGGATGAAATGAAGCTCTATGTCTCCTTTCATTATGTGGTCCCTGATGAAATGATATCTAATATCAATGTGTTTGGTTCTTTGGTGAAGGACATGGTTGTTGGAGATTGCAATAGCACTGGTGTTATCACAGAAGATGGGTACCATTTTGTAATGGATGTCATAGTCACTGAGTTGACTTTTCATCCATAAAATATTGGCACAACATCCTGTAACAGCCACATACTCAGCTTCAGCTAAGGACATAGCTACTGATTGTTGCTTTTTAGCACTCCAACAAACCAGTTTTCCTCCAAGAAATTGACAGGACCCTAAGGTACTTTTCCTGTCCATGTTGCGACCCAGATAATCGAGTCGAATATCCTTTGAGATCAAACCACGAGCACTTTGGATAGTAAAGTCCAAGGCTTGGAGTTCCCTTCAGGTATCTGAGTATTCTTTTGGCTGCAGTGAGATGAGATTCTTTGGGATTGGACTGATATCTTGCTATTAGACAGACTGAGAATTGTATGTCCGGTCTGGAAGCAGTGGATACATTAATGAGCCAACAATCCCTCTGAAATGGGTTTGATTGACTGATTTGCCACTGAGATCAGGTCCAAGGTTGTTAGGAGGGACCATTGGTGTCTTCACTGAGGCACAGTCATATTTCATATTTCTTCAAGAGATTTCTAGTGTACTTCTCTTGACTGATGGAGATTCCTTTATCAGTTTGCCTGATTTGTAGTCCAAGGAAGTATGTGAGTTCACCCATCATGCTCATTTCAAACTTCTTTGTCATCAGTTTTTCAAACTGTTTGCAAAGAGTTTAGTTTGTTGAGTCAAAGATGATGTCATCAACATATACTTGGACAAGTATCACATCTTGTTTTGTCCTGTAGATAAACAATGTGTCTATCTTTCCTCTGACAAACTTGTTTTGAATCAGGAAGGCTGAGAGAGTTTCATACCATACCCTGGGAGCTTGTTTTAGTCCATAAAGGGCTTTATCAAGCTTGCAGACATAGTCAGGGAATTCACTACTCTCAAAGCCAGGAGGTTGCTGAACATACACATCTTCCTTGAGTTCACCATTCAGGAATGCACTTTTTACATCCATTTGGTAAACTTTTTAAGTTAATGTAGGTAGCATATGCAAGGAAGATCCTGATGGCTTCCATTCTTGCAACAGGAGCAAATGTCTCTTCATAGTCAATGCCTTCTTGTTGACTGTAACCTTTGGCTACAAGTCTGGCTTTGTTTTTAATGACAGTGCCGTTTTCATCAGTTTTGTTTCTGAAAACCCACTTCATTCCTATGACAATGACATCCTGAGGACATTTAATCAAGGTCATGACCTTGTTTTTATCAAACTATTGAAGTTCTTCTTGCATGGCCTGAACCCAGCTTAGGTGTTTTAGAGCCTCAGTGACATTTTTGGGTTATATTTCTGATAGGTAATCAGCATATTGACATTCATTTGCTGAAGCTGTAGTTAGTTTAGCAGTCATGCTTCTTGAGCATTCCCTCAGTGGGTTCACCAATGATGTTTACAAGCTCAATGTCCTAAGATTTAGTCCACTTACTTTGTGGTCTAGGGTCTGAGCTTGAAGAGGTTACTGGAAACTCATGAGTGAGTTCAGGTGCAGGAGCCACAGAATCATCAAGATCATCTGTTGAGATGTCTTGTTCAGGTTGGGGTTCTTGAATCATAGGTTCCTGAACATTTGGTTCAGTGTTACCTATCCCAGAGGGATGATTGATTATCAATGAATTCATTGATTGTTGGTCTGGGAAGGTTTTGAGGTAAGACATAATATGAGATGTCACATCGGCTTGGTATGAGGAATTGATTTCAGTGTTATACTCATCAGGAGGATATCTTGATGAGTTATCAATTCCTATTTCCTCCACTGAGGTGTTGGTGAACCTGATGCTCTCTGAACTCTCATCAAAGGTGACATGGAGGTTTCCTCAACTTGTTGTCTACTTGTGTTAAATACCCTGAAGGCTTTGGAGATCAGTGAGTAACCTAGAAAGTATCCATCATCAGCTTTGGCATCAAACTTGCTTAGATGATCCTTGTGGTTATGAATAAACACAGGACATCCAAACACATGAAAGTAGTTGATATCAGGAAGTCTACCTTTGAATATCTCATATGGGGTTTTATTATGTCTTTTGACAATGATTGACCTGTTTTGAGTCTAACAGGCTGTTTTGACTGCTTTAGTCTAGAAATGTTTTGATAATGCTGAGCCATTTAACATGGTTCTAGCAGCCTCAATGAGAGTTCTGTTTTTCCTTTCAGCTACCCCATTTTGTTCAGGGGTGTAAGGAGATGAAAAGTTTTGGAAGATTCCCTTTTCATCACCGAAATTCTCAAGCTCTTCATTTCTGAACTTAGTTCCATTGTCAGTTCTGATTTGTTTAACAGTAATGTCATTTTGGTTTTCAACTTTTCTGATGAATTAAATTATTGTATCAGCTGCCTGACTCTTTTTGGAAAGAAATTATACCCAAGTGTATCTTGAAAACTCATCAACAATGACAAGTGTATACTTCTCATGCTGGATTGATCTTGGACTGACAGGTCTAAAGAGATCAATATGCAGGAGGTGAAGGCAGCTTTTGATGGAGAAATTTTGTTTGGTTTTGAATGATGCTCTGTGGTGTTTTCCTTTTTCACAAGCAGAGCATGGTTTATCTTTTGCAAAAACCAGTGATGGTAAGCCAAGGACCTTGTTTTGTTTTGCCAAGTTGTTGATCTTTTTGAAGTTTAAGTGAGAGAGTCTCTTGTGCCACAACCAGTTGACAGTTTCAGTGGCTTTGGCAAAGAGACAAGTTCCATCTTGAGAGAGTGTTGACATGTCTAAGACATAAACATCATCTCTTCTAGGGGCTATCAAAACAACTTCTTTGTTTGCATTGAAAATGGTGCCTTGTTTGTCATTGAATTGCACAATGTACTTTGCATCACAGAGTTGACTGACACTGATGAGATTGTATTTGAGACCATTGACATAAGCTATTCTAGAGAAAACTATTCCATTGCAGTATATTGAACCATAACCTTCAGTAGGGCATGATGAGTTATCACCAAATACTACCTTGGGTCCTGGTTCCTTTACATACTTGTGCAGATACTCCTTAACACCAGTCATGCTTCTTGAGCATCCACTATCTAGCTGCCAAATAGGCTCCCTGGCGTGTCTCTGCACAAATAGCAAACTGAATTAGTTTCTCTTGCTGACCCACATACTAGTGGGCTTGGGCCTAAAGGTCTATTTGAATTTGGCAATTGACTCATGGTCGGTGGTTGAGTGCATTGTGCTACCACATGTTTTGCATTTGGAGACCGAGGATGACTCGGTGATTCGGGTTGCTTGGAACTTCTCCTTGCTTGGATGACCTTGTCATCTTTGGGATGTCTCATGAGCTGGATTTCAAATATCACAGCATGTGTTCATGAGACAATCATCAGGATGATGATCATTAAAGCCACAGTGTGGGCAAAGAGGAAAGGGTTTTGCTCTAAACTTTTTAGCAGATTTGGAGGTTGAAGCATACTGATGACCAACATTGGTATAGTTTACTTTACTAAGTGAACTTACATATTGTAAGTGATCAGAAGTTCTGTGATCATCCTTTTTGCAGATCATACAAAAAAGCATTCTATAGTAGTTATCAGTGGTATGACTGGTATAGGGGCATAGATCACACTTCTGTTTGGGCTTGTTGGTGGATTTAGACTTTGATGAACTAGAGGAGGCTGATTTAGTTTCCTTGATTGAATCAGGAGCTTTTTCGATGGATTCCATCTTATCAGTCAGCTTCCTCACAAGTTCATCGGTGCTTAATTTGGTGGATTCAGTGGGGATGAAGATGTGGAAGTCTCAGTGGGAGTAGATTCTTGTTGGATAGGTTTGTTGGTATTTTCAGGATTGTTCTACCAAGTCCAGACCTTTCCTTCGGTGAATGAGGATTGAATTGCATTGGAGTAAGCTCAGAGCTCGGTGCAGCACCCTGAAGAGGTTTCAAGGTTAGAAGCGGTGCATTAGATTCTACTTCAGACTCAAAGATGTGTTCAGTACTACTTGGCACATCAGGGAGTCCAAGCATGCTCTTAAGAGCTTGACTATCAGGCTCTAGTATTCTTCCAGAATCGAAATTTGGAAGCTTACTCTCAGGGTTAACCCATTCAATCCAATCACTGGGCTTGGGAGATGTCAACATATTGGTAATCACGCCACACGACACAAATGGCTTTGGACTGAGGTCTTTTTTGTGAGAGTCAGGGAGATGGTCTTCACCTATGACTCTCTTTTTGCTACTGGGGGCGCCCACAGCATCAAAGACCCTTGGATTTTAGCAGTCCAACTTTCAATGATATCTTTTTCTTTCTTAAGTTCATCTTGAAAAGCCTGATTTCTTTTAACTAGTTCAGTGTTTTGAATTTGCAAAGTGATAGCCTCAAGCTTAGTTTGTTTTAAAAGAAGCAGTTCATCCCTACACTTGTTCAGTTTAAAACTTAGCTTGTTATATTTTGAAAAAAGATTTAATCGTTACCCTTCTACAAACTTAAGGTCAACATTGATATAGTTCATAGAAGACTGCCAATCAGAGTCATCATCCATAGAAAGTAAAATGTTTACCTTCTTCATTGTGATGTTGACCCATTCTCCATTCCTGGCATGATTTTTCCCAACAAGTAGCTTGTCCTCTTCGAGAGGGCCATCGGTCTGCACTGACATGCACCATTTCATCATCATTGAGACCGGCTCTTCATCCCAGTCGAAGGTTTCAAACAACAAGGCCTTTGTTTTTACCCCTGCACGATTTAACATTGTTTGTTGTTTCGAGGGATGGCCTCAAGCAATGCAAGCTTAGCTTTGACTTTCTTGTACTTAGCTTCAAAATCTGATTTTGTTTTGATCGATTTGTTTTGAAAGTTTTGATGAGACTGATAGATTTTTGGTTGAAATTTGCTAAAACTTGAGGACTGATTTGACCACGATGGTTTGTAAGAGGGTTGAGAAATTTTTTGAAAAACGATCTTTTGCAAAATGACCTTTTTGTGACACTTAAAGCATTCAGTGTCCTCATTTGCTTTAGCATTTGAAAAACCTTTGTTTCTTTTTATAAACCTTCGAGAGTTAGCAAGGAGTGCCCTTTCATGAAATTCAATGTTCAGGTCATTTAGGTACTCCTCACTTGATCTCTCATCGGCTCATCATCACGAATTTTCATGAAAATCTTGAACAACATTGTTAGAATAAAAATCAGTTGATATTGGTCTTGAAGTGGTGGTCAGAGACTTCTTGACTTCCTGAGACTTCTTTAAGTCAGGGTATCGTCTGTTGATGAGGTTTTCCTCATAGACAAATTTCCCATAAATTTCAGGAAGTTCAAGATTCTGGATATGATTAGCATTCCTAAGACTCTGAGAGAAATTGTGCCACTTCTCAAGGAGACTATTGACAAAACCAACATTGATTTCATGTTTGGACAACTTAACACCATCATTTGACAGTTCATTTAGCAAAGTTTTGTATCGGGTGTAAGTTTGAGACAGAGTTTCAGAGTCCTTAGCCCTGAAGGTGTTATAGTCAAGTTTCAGGTCCATTATCCTGTTTTCCTTGGTATCAGAAGGACCTTCATGACTGTGGACTAGGTCATCCCAGGTTTGTTTAGCTGTACTACAGCGTATGACTGACTCCATAATATCATCAAGAAGACATGATATGATGATACTTTTGAGTCTTTGGTCCTGGTTGACCACTCTCCTCTCATCCTGAGTCCACTGAGCTTCAGGTTTAGGCAAACCTTCAGCAGTCTTTGGGATAAATGGACCTTCATTTATACACTTGATATAATAAGGTTCCATCCCAATCAAATAGCAAAGCATACGATTTTTCCATTTGTTAAATTTACCAACTTCAAGTCTAGGGGTAACAGCTGAATAAGCTCCACCCTTTTTGTCGACTAGTTGGGGTACATCAATTTCAGCCATAAGGATCCTGATTTAAAAACGTTTTAGAGTGGCTTAAAAAAGGTTTTATAATCAGCCTTGCTCTGATATCACTTGTTGTTCCCCTATTCACTATCGTATAAAACAGTTTAAACTAATAGTGAATCAATGACTGAAAGTAATGTAAGTAAAAACACACTAATAAATTTTCAACGTTTATATTCCTATTAGAAATGAATCAAAATAATACATTACCCAAGTACTTGCGGAATAGTACTTGGGATTGAAATGACAAAGGGTTGGTACTCCTCACTAAGTTCAGGCTAAGTCTGAACACAACTACTATGGAACCACTGAGCTATCTCAGGGACTGAGTTGTATTTGGAGGAGTGAAAGATGGCTTGTGTGTGTGTATGTTTTACAATTCACAAGCTTAAATCTTTCCCTCCATCTCTTATGCTATTTATACAAGTATGAGTTTTAACTCTTTCCTAAGTGACAAACTGACAATTTACAGAAGACAAGATACTGATGTATTTTGTCTCTGTTTACAAAGACTATATTAAGTAAGAGACAAGGCGCTTTCCAAAGGTCGGTGATGACACGAGCCCGATAGTTTGCCATTCAGGGAAAGTTGACTTTGGTTGATAAGGACTTCGTCTTATTTGATTCAAACTTATCCCGCCTTATCCCGCTCATTCTTCGGTCTTCATATCCTTCAGTCTTCTACTTCAGTTTGTCTTCAGTGTAAGTAGCTGGAGAGGAGTTTTAGGGATTCAGTGAGTTATTTTCATCACACTTGAATCCACCATCTTCTTCTTGACTCGAGCTTCACCCTTTAAGTTCCGCCTTACCGAGTGGAGAGACTTCTTCTTCGCCTCATACTGAGTATCCTGAAGATGGCTCACTGAGAGACTATGCACTCAGTGATCAGTTAGTGTTTAACGGTCTAAACACTTGGGATATTTTCTATTCAAATCCTAGATTAAGGGGTTTGGGTATTTATTGAACCCAACAGTAATAGACAACTAATTCTTGATAGTATGTGCTATTGTTTCTATTGTTATAAAAGCCGTGGGACTCGGAATTTGGCAAATATTAACGTGAAATAAAGCTCAAATGTATAAATGTGAAAATCCAAAGCCATTAAAGTTTTCTATGTTTGACGGTACCCCCGTTGCCATGGACTTCAAAAGGGTTGAGGAAAAATTCCAAAGTCATAATAAGGCTTCTAATAAAACGGTAATCTCGTTGAATTGGTGGTTGAAAAGACCGAGGGCTAAAATTGCAAATGTGCAAATGTGCTGAAATAATGTTAAGCCAAGTTTCGACTCCGGGGATGTCTTAATAAAAAGTTTTCGTTTCGGGTCTCAAACATGGGATGTCTCTGTTATAAATAAAGAGGATATCCCCTAAATCGTGTGAAATTAGGACCTTGGTGTGGACCTCATTCTTGTGAGAAACGGTTTTCGAGGGAAGGTTTGGAAACTACTTAGCATCTAAACTCGATGCTTTTATCGGAATAAAAATATATCGCAACAAGAAATGAGAAAAACAAAAAAAATTCTTGAATTTTCAAAATAAAATCCTTGGAGGAATTAGGATTATGGGAGTGAAAAGTAGCTAAGCGTGCACAAATAGCATCTTCGGGTAGTGTTAGCATCTAATCTGTATATAGCAAGTGATTTCAATTTTAAGCTTAGTTTGTTAACTCGTGAAAAATCAAGGACGATAAATTCTATCTGAATGGTCACTTCTTTATGAGTTGTTTTTCCTACTCCATGATCCTAAAATGTCTTTCTAAAAGATGTGAGAGTTATTGATTGACATGAAAGTTCAACAAACCGTCACAGAAAATGGAAAGTGCTAAAACGTTATATCTATATATCTAATAAAAAGGTAAATGGGGCGTTTTTAGAACTAATGGTTCTTAATCTCTTTTGAGGAAGCTTTGCTACTTTTCATAGCTTTAGTAGAAAGAGGTTGGAATTTTTGGTTTTAGAAGCGTGAGTTTATGACATTGCGTGAGGACACGGCAATACGTTAGTTTGGGAGATTTTGGTATATGTGAAAACATATACCCTTTCTTTATCAAAACTGACCCAAATAAACCGGAAACGAGCCGTTAATGCTTAATATTTGTGTGTTTCTTGAGTTTATGCATGTGCAGATACTGGATATGCAAATTGGACAAAAAGAAAGAAAAAACAAAGAAAACCGAGCACGAGATTTGAAAAGCGCGAAAAAGCTGAGGACGGGGAGAGATTTCTACGGATTTGATTATCATTTTAGCAAAATGACAAAAATGCCCTTACGGATATATCAGTGTTTCATCACAAATCCCAAGATGTTAAATTAAACTTGTAATCCTTGGAATTTCATTATTTGGCAAATCAAGTCCTTATGGTACTACTACTTAAAAATCCGGATACAAGATAAAATTCTACCCAACCCAAAGTTAAATCCAAGCCCATTCCCCATCCAAGCCCAACTACCTTACTAATAATATTACACCCGGTTATATCACAACTATCCCATTTACCCGTTTTTATTATTAGACCCAAGTCAAACCCTCACTTTACCTGGTCAAACTCACCCTTAATAATCCCTTGGTCAAATAAGGTCAACCCCCGCTCAAAAAGCTTTCACTGTTCATCTCTTTCAATTTTACCCTGCATCACCCTTTTTCACCCAACCTTAAAATCTTCTAGAAGGACCTGACAACGTGTTAGAAGGTATGACAACATTCCTTGTCCACCTTAGCAATCCCAAGGCATATGATTAGTTAAGAGGGCGTGGCACATGATCCAATGGCTACAGATTTATGGAATGATGACATGAGCAATCAATGGTCAAGATGAGAGTCTCCATATGATTCCTACAAACCCTAGTGAAGCCTCCATAGCAGCTATAAATAGAGCCCCATCTCACAGATTTTCCTTTGTTCAATTTCTATGCTTTTATGAAATTGTTACCATTTTTAATTTCTGTCATTTTAATGTTATTTCTGTAGTTAAATAGCTTATTGTTATTTCAGTTTAAGTTGTAATCTTAGTTTGTTAATTCAATTTCAGTTTTCACTCTTATTCCTGTCTCAATTTCAGTTAATCATAATTTACTTTCTGTCCCATTTCATAATCTTTCTTTACTGTTAGTATAAGCTCATATAAGCTTAACAAAGCTTATGTGAGCTTATTTAGTGTTTAGCTTGTTCTAATCTCAAAATTTTGCAAAAGTCAAATAAAGTCAAAGTAAAAGTCAAAAATTGAGTTCAGCTTTAATTCAGTTTAATTGGTGTGATGAATCTGTTTAGATTAAGTTATTAGTCTTTACAAGTCTTTTCAAATAAAAAATAATCAAAGTTTCATGTTAAACTTGTTTTAAAATATGCTTTTATGAATTAAGGGGGTGTTTGGATACAAGCTTTTAAGCATATCATAATCTGTTTTGATGCATTCTTTTAGTTGTACTCAGACTTCATTTTAGTTGTTTCAATTAGTTTTCAAAGTTATTTGGTTTCATTAGTTTTAAACTGCAATTACAAGTTTTATTTTCAAGTCTGTCACAAAATTCCTTGTTCTGTCCCAAAACAGTCTGTTCAACAGTTAATTTCAAGGTCAATAATAGTTTCAAAATTAGTTTAAAGAGCTTCTTCTTGTTCTTAGGATATCCTAGAGTATCTGTTTTAAGCTTATTTGGCAAATAGAGGAGTTTAGATAGCTTAATTTTCAGTTAAAAGTTGCTTAGTTTGCCCCTTTATCACTGTTTGCAGTCCTTGTTCTTGTCCACATAGCTTGTTTTTAAGTTGATTTCCTGCTTATTCAGTTGAAATGATTGATTGCTTTTTGGTTCCACTAGTAGATCTAGGTATAGGCTAGATATGTTTTGGCTTGTTGAGGTCTTTAGTGCTTATTTAGGGCTTATTTTGGACTACTTGAATTCCCCCGTCTGTCCTCTTAAGTCTGTTATCACAACAGACTTAGTAGTGCTTTTTGCTTTTAAATTGCTTATCTGCTTTTTAGTAGCTATTTAGGATTAAATTTTGGATTAGTTCAGGTTTACTTATTAGTGATTAAGCTTAATTTAGTTAGTGTTCCAGCTTATTAGGAGCTTTTTCAAGCTTTAAAGGTCTGTTTAATTTTAATAGCTTATTATATAATCTGCCCCTCATTTGCTTTTTAATCCCTTAAGATCCTACTTAGTTCCTGCCTTTTTATCGCAGCTTATTAGTGTTTTTCAAAGTATTTAGCTTATTTACCCTAGTTTGAGCTTATTGTGTTAGGATTAGCTTATTTCGTTTTCATTTCATTTAGTTTTGTTTATTTAAGCTTCTTATGCCTTTTTTGTCTTAAATTCATAGTTTGATTCAGCTTATTTTTGTGTTTTGAAAAAGTTAGTTTTAATAAAAAGTTTGTTAGTTAGCTTAATTTTAAGTTTGTAAAAAGAAAATACCAAAAATAAAATAAAAGGCAAAAAGTGTCACTGCCCAGGGTTGAAAATGGGTCAGTACACTCCACACACAAGCGCCCAACAAACACACCCTCTACCAACTGTGCTCCCTTATTGTTGCCTATTGTTTTTGCACAAATACTTCCTTTATAGTGATTTTCAATTTTAAAGCTAAATAAGCCACTTTCGCTTATAACGGCTTATCATGTTCTGATTTTTCATAGTTGTTAATTTTCTTAATTTTAGTTTTATTCAAAGTATTTTTCTGCAAATTTTGGTAATTTTTCATTTAGTATTGATATTTTTAAATAATTAATTTTTTTTAAATAGTTTTTAATTCATTATAACTAAATAAAAGTCAAACAAATATTCCGCTTTTACGTAAATTTTTATTTTGTCATTTTGCACGTAGGAAAAATATTTTACGTTCCTAGGGTCTTTATTTCATAATTTTTACATTTTAGGCTCGGGTTTTCCCCGAGCGCGCTCGTTTTTAGGTTTCTTATGCGTTTTAGGGTACGAATGCTTAGTTTAATTGTTTTATATGCTTATTGTGTTATTTTAGTTTATGTTTATCATTTTTAGCATAAAACCCCATTATTTATCCCTTTTCCCTATTCGAATTCACGTGAACGCGACTCGAGTTATAAACTCCATTCAACCTTCGTTTGGAACGATCCGGGGATACAAGCTTAACCATTTGTATTCTTTTGTAATATATATATAATTGACAACGAGTCATTACTACATTGTTATCTACAGATCTAAATGATGCAAGAAGGATAAAGAGAATGTGTGTTAAAGGTGTTAATACAAATAAACTGTAAAAATGTTTATTTATATTTTACGATCTTCTAATGTTTTGTCGATAACAAACGTAAAATCATTTTAATGAAACAAATAAAATACGTAAATAGTTTGAGCCAATAGTTTCCTAACACACTTACGTTTTCACATAAAACACTAAAACAAGTATAAGTGATTTTATGATTTAGTAATACATATGTACAACAACTAGTGTTTACATATTGGGCAAATATGTACATAACTAGTATGTATTATAATGGGTAATACAATTGGGTAGAAACTTAAGTATTTGACCCATTGACCAAATACATTGAATGTAGTTGGGTACAACCCAAAGTCCATAATCCATACCCATGGAGCTTGACCCATAACCCATTGCATGACATCATGCATATATGTCATATATGGATAATATCCATAACCCATGGTTTTAATCCATGGCCCATAGTTTTAATCCATGAACCATGGACTAGATGCATTGCATCTTATAGATACATTGTATCTACTTGGATACCCATGATCCATAACCCATGACCCATGACCCAAACCCATGTGCAAAAGGGAGCGTCCCACGGATCCTCGGTATTACACTGGACGGATCCCTCAAGTGAGGGATCTGTGGGATCCGTGGAACAGTAGTTGTTTTTCTTCTATAAATAGTGAGCCATTTCTTCCGGGTTGCCACTCCCACACATACTTCCCCCAAGTATCGTAACCTTCTAACCACAGATCCTAAAGGATCTTTCTATGTAGTTTGTCTTTTGTTTTTGTGTGATTCTCTAGGTTCCTCTTAAAGGCGAGATCACCACTTCTTGAAGTCGAGCAAGCTCAATTCCATGAGTTGCCATGCTTCGTCATCATCAAGACTACTAAGGTTCTCTTGTTGATACTTCTTTCTTCCTCCATAGAAGTGTTGTGTCCAAGGCATTAGTGAAGGATGCCGAAAGAGTAAAGACGAAAGCATAAGTGAAAGGTGCTTAAACGTCCGTGTCAAAAGCATTAGTGAAGAATGCTAAAGGAGTCAAGAAGAAGGCATTAGTGAAAGGTACCAAGCGTTCGTGTCAAGGGCATTAGTGAAAGATGCCTAGGAGTCAAATCAAGTGGCATTAGTGAAGGATGCCAAGGTCGTATAATCGATGAGGTGCATCGTTATACAAATAGTAATAGTTTGTTTCCAAGGATATTGATATCTTTGATGGCGTTGTAATAAGGAGTGGGTCTCCTTTGGGGTTAGGTGTTGTGTAGTGTTGGGTAGTAGTTCCTCCATTGTAATGGAACTCGGTACTTAGCCTAGTACCGGATAAAGGGTAGGCGACGTTGTGGTAGGTGTGGTTCTCCTTTGTGAAAGAATCCGGTGGTTAGCCTAGTACCGGAAAAAGAGTAGGCGACATTGTGAAGGCTTCTCCGCCATAAGGAGTCGGTGTCGTGTAGTGATTACGAACTCTCGAGTAGGTGACTCGGGGAGTGGAGTAGGGCAAAGAAGGTGTCCTTGTAGGCGAACCACTATAAATACTCGTGTCGTGGTTATGTACTTCTTACTCTTTATCTTTCATTACACATTTATATATCTATCTATCAATGTCCAACATACACATCTAAATAGATTGACATAAGTCGATCTAAATATTTTAAAACAAAGTTTTAATTGGTAAAACTATTCAACCCCCCCTTATAGTTTTTCACAAAAGGGATGATGAATGAGAAAACAATGGGCTTCTATTTATAGGCAAAAGAGGTCAGCAAACCACGGATCGCACGGAACCAAAAGATTGGTTCCGTCCGTGTTAATTTTTGGTTCCGTGGGACCTGTTTGAAAACTATAAAGAAGGAAATCTTTTAAAACAATTTTTTTATGTTGGATATTGATAGATTATTCTAACATTTTCTTTTCAAGAAATCTTCATGCTAGGATCTCTCCAAAAACTTCATTTCTATTTAAAGAATAATGAAGTCAACTTTCAAGGAAGAACCTAAAAGTAATCACAACCTACTTATTCTAAGTACAACGGATTACTTTAAAAGCTCATGAAGTATTTTTAGTCTTATGTCTTCACAAACCAAAATCAAGAGCATAGAGGTATGTTTTTTCATTAGCTAGCTTACATATACATGAATATGTTGATACCATTTTTCTTTGTTAATAATTGCTAGTCGTTTAAAAGTCTCTTTTCGCCACTTTCCCGACTTACTCATCATCGAGAATAGTATTCCTTTTGATCTCGTCCAACTAACGTCGTCGTCACAAATGGATCATCGATAATTAATTTATCAAATCCCGCTGACCAAACATCTTTTTAATTAGAAACCCCAAAACTATTTTTGTTCCATAAGCTATTTTATAACTTATTACAAAAATAATGCCAAACACTCTTTTTTACGTCTCAGTACCGGATCCCTCTAGTTGTACTAGCCGGATCCCTTATACAAGGGATCCGGGGGAACCGTGGGACAGAAACCAGCTATAAGCTTTTCAAAACCAACCCTGCTCACTTTCTCTCTCCTCACAAAACACAAAAACGACCCAAAAGTTGGTTTCATCTTCATAGGACTCCATATCCTCAAGCATTCTTCTATAGAACATCATTTTAAGTAATTACACTAACATGTTCTAATTTTCATCATCCTCATCCTAGGGTTTATGGTTTCTCAAATTTTCTTAATCAATTGATAAAATTAGGTTTTCCAAAATTGATCATTAGAAAGGGTTTTCACATAACTAAGATTACATTGTGTTTACAACATTGTTAATACAAATCAAAACCATAAACCCATCTCAACAAATTTTGCCTAATTGTAATATTTGTGTTTCTAGGACCAACCATGCCTAAAGCCACCCAACAAGACCACCATGATACCGTCCATTACCTCACCCAATACTATCGAAAAGAGGGCTTGTCAAAAACCGATCGCAAAGTCTTCAAAAGACTTGAAAAAAGACTTATCCACGAAGGTCGTGTGGTCAAGGAATGTTTCCTTAAAAATACCGACATTCGTCAAGTCTTCTCGGCAATCAACTTTGATTGTCTTCTTGATATTGATGAACAATTAGTCCGGTTTTCATCTTTGAATTCTACAAAAGCGTTAGGATCATTCGAAACACCGATGATAGCATTTCAATCGCCTTCATCATCAAAAAACGAAACTTCACTCTACCTCTCAACACATTTGCTCAAATCCTCCGCATTCCTTGTGAAGGAATTTGTATGTACTCTCAAGATTGGGCAATATCCACTCAATCTTTTCCTCTTGATTCAAAACCAATATACCATACTCCCCTTGATGAACCCGAAATTGTTCAAGACACTATTTTCAAAGTTAGAGCCGACCAATCCCGTCTCAACCGAAACAAAAAGCTCATTCATCGTGATCCCTTTCAAATGGAACTCTTTGAAATGCACCCCATTTTTAGAAAATGGGAAGAAATTCTTAGGGAAAACGTCATTAGCTTGGTCGGCAACAAGGATCATCCAAATGCATGTCTCGTGCAAATGATTTATTGCCTTATTCACCAAAAGCCATTTAATCTCGCCTATTACATGGTGAAGAGAATGGCCGGGGTATTCAAAGTTGCCAACATGGTACTGCCGTATGGTATGCTTCTAACACGACTTCGTAAGTATGTTAGTGCATTGCAACCATATCCTATCAACGATGATCATTTCCTTTCCGATCACGTCATGGTACCTCTTACCAAACAACCCTCTAAACGGTTCATGGTCAATGGAAGGAAACCTAAGGCTCTCCCGGACTCCTCGGACGAAGAAGAAGAAGAAGAAGTAAACGTCAACCCCGAAGCTAACATCGACTTGGACCCTTTGACTACTATCAACAACTTCCAACTCTTCCAAACGAGACCGCGGAATTCAAACAATTAAAGGGTATGATTCAAAACCTAGCTAACTACGTCATGAAGTCGGGAAAGAGGAAAAGGAAGGATTAACGAAAGAGACTTTAGGATCATGCTTGTCTTTAGACATTTGGTTTGTGTATGAATGATTATGTTTTGTTTTAGCACGCTTGTTTGTGTTATCTTGGATATTATCATTACTGCTATTATCTATGATATGATTTATGTGATAACATGTTTATGTTGCAGTTAAGTTTAATGGTTATTAGTGTATATAGTTTGGTGCAAAATCTGCATTTCTTTCTGTGATATTTCTGATCTGCAGTTGCCGGATCCCTAGGATTAGCCTAGACGGATCCCTCCTCTGAGGGAACCGTAGGATTCGTGACAACAGATGAACAGTACAGATTCCTATACATCAAAACAGCTCACTAAGATCACTTCACACTAGCTAAACATAAGACTTTAGAACCACCTAAGTCTTCTTCAAGCATTTGAAAGCTTCACACTCACCCATAGCTAACCTAGGATCTAATTCAAAGTGCTTTTGATTTGTCAACTCATCAAAACTCACCATATTTCCGCTTCAACACTCACACATTGTTTCTCACATCTCAAAACACCTAGGTGGATATCTTTATCAATCTTAGGTAATTGTTTCTAGACATCCTTATCTCAAAATGGGACATAAACTATTTTTTCAATTCTTTTATTTTTTAAGGATTTTTAGGATCATTTATTATGACTTGACACCATCAAATTTCCTAGTGTCATCCTTGAACACCCATTGGTGATCATAAAGTCTCATTTTCCTTCCATAAAAGGTAAGCATTAGCTACATCACTCATTGCTCTTGATCATTTAAGTACCCTTTCATTTAAGATAGAGTTAATTACATAAATCGTCCTTGTGGTTTGGTCAAAATTACGGATCTTGTCCCTATACTTTTTTTTCAGTGCGTTTCATCCCTGTGGTTTACAAATCTTACGGATTTTGTCCCTGATCCGACCCAGTCCGTTAAGTGTTTTGCGCTGTTAGTCCTTCGTTAGTGCAGTCCGTTAAGTGTTTTGAACTGTTAGTCCTTCATTAATAAATTTTGCACCGTTAGTCCTTATTTTTTAAAATATAGTTTTCCCCAATTAGTCTCTCCGTTAATAATAGTTATCGCCCGATTTTTTACGTTTTTGTCCGTTTTTATCCGTTTTCGTTTGTTTTTATCAGTTTTCCCCTCGTTTTTTTTCGTTTTTCGTCCGTTTTTTACGTTTTTATCCCTTTTCGTCTCTTTTTATATGCTTTCGTCTGTTTTTTACGCTTTTGTCCGTTTTTGTCTGTTTTTTATCCGTTTTCGACCTTTTTTTACATTTTTATTCGTTTTCGCCAGTTTTTTTAAGTTTTTGTCCGTTTTTTTCCGTTTTCGCCCGTTGTTTTACGTTTTTGTCTGTTTTTCTTACATTTTGAAAAAAAAATATCAAATTTTAAAAAAAAATTGAATAAAAAATTTCAAAAAAAAATTTTGAACAAAAATATTTTTTTTCAAATATTTTTTAAAAAAAAAAACGGACATATTGAAAAAAAAATTCCGAAAAATATTTTTTTTCAAATATTTTTTTTTTAAATCTTAAAAAATTTCCGAAAAATATTGAAAAAAAACGGACATATTTTAAAAAAAATATATATATATTTGAAAAATATTTTTTTTATTCAAATTTTTTTTTTGAAATTTTTTATTCAAAATTTTTTTTTGAAACGGACAAAAACGTAAGAAAAACCGATAAAAACGTACGAAAAACGGACAAAACGTAAGAACAACGGACAAAACGAAAGAAAACAGACAAAACATAAGAAAAACGGACAAAAATTTAAGGAAAAAGTAAGAAAAACGGATGAAAACCGATAAAAACGTAAGAAAAATGGATAAAACGTAAGAAAAATGGACAAAAACTAAAAAAAACGAAAGAAAACGGATAAAAAACGAACGAAAATGGATAAAAAAGGACAAAAACGGGTGAAAACTATTATTAACGGAGGGACTAAGGACTAACGGTGCAAAATTTATTAACGAAGGACTAACACAGAAAACACTTAACGGATTGCACTAACGAAGGACTAACAATAAAAACACTTAACGGACTGGGTCGGATCATGGACAAAATCCGTAAGATTTGTAAACCACAGGGACGAAACGCACTAAAAAAAAGTATAGGGACAAGATCCGTAATTTTGAACAAACCACAAGGACGATTTATGTAATTAACTCTTTAAGATACTTCGGAAAACTGAAACACTCAAAATGGTATAGACTTTAGACCTTAGAAACATCATTTTTATCCTTTCTTAGCTACTGAGAGCCGGATCCCTAGGATTAGCCTAGACGGATCCCTCATTGGAGGGAACTGTGGGATCCGTGTGACAGATTCATGTCAACTCTAACTAAAACAATCATTTCAATCTCACCTTGCTAACTTGAACACTCCACCTCATCTTAATCAAGTCCCTAGATCAGTACAACTCTGAAGTTGACTCTTGTGCATGCTAATCATCACATTCCAAAGGATCCTAGTGGCTTAAGTCTTGAATGCACTTGCCAAATCCTTCCCTTTATAAGTCATCTTGCTAGAATCCCTTAAGTCATCAAACAAAACATAATTCTCAGCAATTAGAAATATCTTCTTTAGTCATTTCATCATGAGGAAAGCTCCTAGTGCTAACTCATCCACCCAAGAACCACCCAAGAAACTTGCTCGTGTTATGCACGAAATTTCCTCAATCGAATCATCTCCGGTTAAACCCATAAATGCTAGGATTTCCCTTTTATCAACTCAACCAATCAAACCAATCCTCAAGAGGATTGTTCCCACAAAAATATCATCACCAAACTCTACAATTCCTACTAAACCAAACACACCCTTTTCAACCCAACCAACATCATTGGTGCCTAGAGCCATATCATTTACCACCTCCCAATCATCTCCACATTCCTACAACTTAGAGGACTTACCCCCAGGCCATCTCATCCTCCACCATTACCGACACACTCTTCACTAGAGAAGATTGTACAACAACACCAAGGTGTTGAATCAACACTTGCACCGATGTCCATTTCTCCATTTCCCTCTAATGGTCCATTTTGGATTATGAGGGGACATCAAAGTCAACCACCCGACCACATGGAAGTTGACACTTCCCTACCTCCACCATCAACCCTTGTTGAGACACCATTTAATGTGCCTCCCCCAATCCCTCCTTCATTTGAGGATCCCCAACCTTCTTCACTTGAACCTCCGCTTCAAGTCGCTCCATCTTTACCACCATCTTTTCAAAACCATGAAAAGGATTGCTATCATTGTCAACATGTTGAAGGGTTGATACATGAACTACGTGAGGAGCAACTTTTCATGTTTTATCACCTCCTCGAACGTTTCGATGAGGTCAACAAACCTAAACAACCATGAGCCTAAGGATTAAAATGGTGTCCTAGTCTCAAACTCAATTTAGATCGTTTAGGAATCCCATTTCATGTTTAGTCATCCTCTTGAAGATTGGACCAAATCAACAAGTCTACTCATCCTTAGACTCAAGCACATTGTTGCTTTTTAAGTTTTGGTCACTTATTAGTATTAGTAGAATATGTATTACGTGGCTAAATCATTCTCTTAGTTTTAGAGATTTGTTGATTATCTCTTATGTTTTATTGAATGATAGTTTATATGCTACATTGTTTTGAGTATATGGTTGTTGCTTGAATACATATCTCTCCTTGATGTTAACATTATTTGGTACATCACCATTGCTGAAATCTATCATCAGATAGACGGATCCCTGAGATTTGCCTAGACGGATCCCTCTAAGGAGGGAACCGTGGGATCCGTGCAACAAAAGACCAATTTTCTACTAACTTGAGTCTTATTTGCAGGAAATTAGGCACTATATACTTGTTTTGTAGATTTTCAAAATACACATGAAGACTTTGACACCCTAAGCTAGGGGGAGCTTTGTGTCAAACCATACATTGCAAAACCATTTGCAATATAATCCTCATATGGATTACATTTCATTTCATCCCATTGCAAAGTTGCAATCATCAAGGGGGAGCTTTATCGTCACTAAGACGAAACCATTTGCAAACATAGTTGCAATGCATTAGCTTAGTAGTTTTTTACTTGACGCCCTCACAAAGGGATGAACTCGTCAAGGGGGAGTTAAGACGAGAACTCTTCCCGTCACTTGCTTTCTATAATTTTTTCTTTTACATGTTGTTCTTAAAACATTGTGTTAGTTTCTTTTCGACGCTCTTTTTGTTTCGACAAAAAGGGGGAGAAGAGAGTAAAAACTCCAATTCGAACTTTTACGAATTTTAGTTTTTCCTTAAAATAATTTTATGTTTTGTCATCAACAAAAAGGGGGAGATTGTTAATACAAATAAGCCGTAAAAACGTTTATTTATATTTAGGGCAATTACATTTATATCCTTACTAAAGTTCAATATTACATCAATGTCCTTCTCACTTTCGTAATTACGTCAATATCCTTCTCAAATTTTTTGAATTACATCCATATCCTTCTTATTTTTGTAATTACGTCAATATCATTCTCAAACTTTTTTAATTACATCAATATCCTTCTCAAACTTTTAAATTCCCGTATATATCTCAAAATCAATATGTTCTTTCATCACTTGAGGCTAAAAATATTATATATGAACAAATAAATCAATACGAACAACAAGTTATTTCATATATTTATCCAAACTTTTGTAATTACGTCATCATATTCTTTCATTAATCGAGGCCAAAAAATATATATAAACATTATAATTATGATGAATATCATAGATAAATAATAGTTTTTGAATTTAAAATTTATATAATTATAATTTAATTGATTTATGAATATATTGAGAATTTTAAGTTCGAAAAGGATATTGATGTAATTACAAAAGTTTGAGAATGATATTGATGTAATTATAAAAGTGGGAAGGATATTTATGTAAAAGAGAAGGATATTTACGTAATATTGAACTTTAAGAAGGATATACATGTAATTCTCCCTTTATATTTTATGATCTTCTAATGTTTTGTCGATAACAAACGTAAAATCATTTTAACGAAATAAATAAAATACGTAAATGGTTTGAGCCAATAGTTTCCTAACACACTTACGTTTTCACATAAAACACTAAAACAAGTATAAGTGATTTTATGATTTAGTAATACATATGTACAACAACTAGTGTTTACATATTGGGCAAATATGTACATAACTAGTATGTATTATAATGGGTAATACAATTGGGTAGAAACTTAAGTATTTGACCCATTGACCAAATACATTGAATGTAGTTGGGTACAACCCAAAGTCCATAACTAATACCCATGGAGCTTGACCCATAACTTTTGCATGACATCATGCTTATGTCATATATGGATAATATCCATAACCCATGGTTTTAATCCATGGCCCATAGTTTTAATCCATGAACCATGGACTAGATGCATTGCATCTTATAGATACATTGTATCTACTTGGATACCCATGATCCATAACCCATGACCCATGACCCAAACCCATGTGCAAAAGGGAGCGTCCCACGGATCATCAAGATTATTCGACGGATCCCTCAAGTGAGGGATCCGTGGGATCCATGGAACAGTAGTTGTTTTTCTTCTATAAATAGTGAGCCATTTCTTCCTTTTGGGTTGCCACTCCCACACATACTTTCCCCAAGTATCGTAACCTTCTAACCACAGATCCTAAAGGATCTTTCTATGTAGTTTGTCTTTTGTTTTTGTGTGATTCTCTAGGTTCCTCTTAAAGGCGAGATCACCACTTCTTGAAGTCGAGCAAGCTCAATTCCATGAGTTGCCATGCTTCGTCATCATCAAGACTACTAAGGTTCTCTTGTTGATACTTCTTTCTTCCTCCATAGAAGTGTTGTGTCCAAGGCATTAGTGAAGGATGCCAAAAGAGTAAAGACGAAAGCATAAGTGAAAGGTGCTTAAACGTCCGTGTCAAAAGCATTAGTGAAGAATGCTAAAGGAGTCAAGAAGAAGGCATTAGTGAAAGGTGCCAAGCGTTCGTGTCAAGGGCATTAGTGAAAGATGCCTAGGAGTCAAATCAAGTGGCATTAGTGAAGGATGCCAAGGTCGTATAATCGATGAGGTGCATCGTTATACAAATAGTAATAGTTTGTTTCCAAGGATATTGATATCCTTGATGGCGTTGTAATAAGGAGTGGGTCTCCTTTGGGGTCAGGTGTTGTGTAGTGTTGGGTAGTAGTTCCTCCATTGTAATGGACTCGGTACTTAGCTTAGTACCGGATAAAAGGTAGGCGACGTTGTGGTAGGTGTGGTTATCCTTTGTGAAAGAACCTGGTGGTTAGCCTAGTACCTGAAAAAGAGTAGGCGACGTTGTGAAGGCTTCTCCGCCATAAGGAGTTGTTGTCGTGTAGTGATTACGAACTCTCGAGTAGGTGACTCGGGGAGTGGAGTAGGGCAAGGAAGGTATCCTTGTAGCCGAACCACTATAAGTACTCGTGTCATGGTTATGTGTGCTTCTTACTCTTTATCTTTCATTACACATTTATATATCTATCTATCAATGTCCAACATACACATATAAATAGATTTACATAAGCCGATCTAAATATTTTAAAACAAAGTTTTAATTGGTAAAACTATTCAACCCCCCCTTCTAGTTTTCCACAAAAGGGATGATGAATGAGAAAACAACGGGCTTCTATTTATAGGCAAAAGAGGTCAGCAAACCACGGATCACACGGAACCAAAATATTGGTTTCGTCCGTGTTAATTTTTGGTTCCGTGGGACCTGTCAGAAAATCTTCACAAATCTAACCAAATATTCATCATATCTTACCAAGATCTTACATATGATACTTTGAGTGGAAATCTATCCAAGATATTCACAAATCTTCCAAAGATTGCAAGGAATGATGCAAGACATGAAGTAATGTGCATTTTCATTTTTACATGTTTATTTATGTAAACTTTGTAAAATGTATATTATCTATCTAAATGAAGTTTGTTTTAAGAAGTAGTTAATTAGTTAATGAGTTTAAAAATGTTTGATTACTTATTCTATTATGAGATACATTTTTACTCATTTGTAAAAACCAATTTTAGTTAGACACCTAATGTGGCACTTTATTTGTTTTTAACACCTAATGTGGCACTTTTCTTAAAATGACAAAACTACTATCTTATGAACAAACAATTTGTAACTTATGTTAAAATCTATTTGTCTTTAAGAAAGACTTGTAGCTATATATGCAAAGGACTCAACTATATTTATGTTTTGCTAAAATAAAGTTTATATTTGTTAGACATTTTACAAAAGATGTATACTTATAGAATACTAGTGATTGCAAAATGTAAAATAAGGTTTGAGATAGAATAGCTAAACTATAAAATTCTAGATGACTCTAAAAGTATTTTAGACATCGTAAATAGTTTGTTAAGAGGTTTGATCATAATGCAACATAACAAATATGTGAAGCTGTGTTGTATCATACGAGGACACGAGACGTTGAGAGGAGTTGAATGTATGTTGAGACAAAATATGACTACGGGGTAACTTGTACATTTTACGTTATATATTAAAAGTTACATGTTTGTCATCAATCAAAACAAACGAGACTGTATAGATTAAATATCAAAATATTTGCACTAACAAAATGTTTACAAAGTATAAAAAAATTGGATGAACGGAGACCATGGCAACTTAGTATTAGTCGACCTTGGTCTCCGCTCATCCATCTTTGATATTTCATCTATTTTTTATGGTTTAAACTTTATCCATGGCATGTGATGAAGTTGTTATACCATGCACGACTCCTGATGTTGCAAGCCTGCAAATTAAACAAATCATAAATAGAAATTTACAAATACAGAAATTGGATATATATGTATAAAATTGCAAATACAATTAATACATATTTGTTGTTTCCCATTTTTGTGTAACAACATTGCAAACGAACATTGGGACAGTGACAAATAAGGTTAGTGCTGCAAATACCGCAACCGAAGATTCAAAGCCTTATTCAGACAAACATTAACAAAGTATCAAAGGTGAATGAAAAAACACCATGGCAACTTAGTGTTACCTGACCCTAGTGTCTGTTCATCCATCGCTGGTATTTCATCCATTTTTTGACTAATAAGGCTCCTATAGCAGTATAATCATCATTGCCTTTATAAACTTACACTACGTACCAAACATGGTTATGAAATTACAGACTTCACTGAGTAATATTTTTCAGTATTTGGCCAAGTACCGTACACTTTAGACAGTTATCATTTAGATTAAATAACTATGCTCAGATCTGCAGTGGGCTTAACTTGATAGAAAAATATGTTTTCTACCCGGTTGCAAAAAATAAACTTGTTTCATAGTAATCGCTGATACTATGCCATCTAGTATTTGCCATGACAATTTCTGGTAAAATAACACTCATTACAAAGACAATGTCAAGAAAGGCATTTTCTAATCTTTAGCTTGTAAATGGAACGTACATGCAAAAATACATTAAGGTGACGATAAGAATAACCAACATATATAATATTACATGGAAAACGCAACAGATAATAGGGGAAAGAGCATTAAAACCGTCTGAAGCATCAGTTAAATGGAAAACATATACTTTACAAATGCAAGTACAAAAGTGAAAGCCATAATTAACAGAACAACATAAACCACACAACAGGAATATGCATACGCAAACAACACCATACTTACCTTCTCAGTGAATTTGGTTGGAGAGTTTGTATGTTACAAGTTTACTTCCCCTTTCATTTATTTATTGTTTACTTTTTTTGTTTTCTTTCTTCAACATTGTACTTGATGGGTACCAACAACAATATGAATAAGCTTTCTTTTGGGAATACACGTATGTCATACAAAGTTTTTGTAGTATAAGTGTTTTTTTAGCCATAAAAAAAAGTCAGCCAATAGATGGCGGACGCTTTAGCCTTTTTATACCAATAACAAAAAGAATTAGATTAAACATTTACCCGTAAATAGGATTACTTCTAAACACA
This sequence comes from Chrysanthemum makinoi, assembly GCA_910596185.1. Taxonomy (NCBI): domain Eukaryota; kingdom Viridiplantae; phylum Streptophyta; class Magnoliopsida; order Asterales; family Asteraceae; genus Chrysanthemum; species Chrysanthemum makinoi. The sequence continues at coordinate 32,835,334 of OU343220.1, read as the reverse complement.
GCCTCAACCGAATAAGCCATCTAACCCATTCAAGGAGGCCACCATAGGCATTGCCAAATAAGTTTTACAAACACCATGGATGCAAATACATTCTGTATGCAGTTACATTGTCAAACCACTGACATTTAGGCTCAGAACTCTTATGGCTGCAACGACAATGTATATGTAGCTGCCTTGCCAAATAAGTTTCACAAATGCCATCATTGCAACTACAAATTGTACGTGGTTACCTTGCAAAGATATACCGCAAGATGTGATGATCATCGCCTCAACATGTTAACCATGGGCCATCCAAATAATTACTATATATATTCAACGGGAACAAAAACGCAGTAGTTTTAAGTTTCACAAATGCCATTGCTGCAACCACATTGTATGCGGGGTTACCTTGCCAAGATATACCGCAACATGTGATCATCATCATCGTATCAACATGTTAACCGTGGGACATCGATAGTATACATTTCATGGTATTAACAACATTAAATTATCGAATACTTTGGTTTTCAAAATGGAGGTTGTTGAGCCAACCATATATCGCACCCAACCATCCTTCCATCGTATGTAACCATCCAAAGCGGTTACCAAAAAGGCCATGTAATCATCAATGTAAGCATCGCATCAACTACATGTAACACGAAGCTGAAGAATACTATTGTCAAGTAACTTATGTGGCAACCATTTTTGACCGGAAAACACCGGTGTAGATAGACAACAGTAATATAGCCAGAGAATAGTTTGTTAGCCACTAAAGCGACTGTGTTTTTGCTCCCGTATATGCCATGGTTGCAAATGTATTCTCTATGCAGTTACGTTGCCAAAACACTAACATTTAGGCTCAGAACTCTTATGGATGCAACCACAATATATATGTGACTGCCTTGCCAAATAAGTTTCACAAATGCCATGGCTGCAACCACACTTTTTGTGTCATTACCTTTCCAATTTATCCTGTGGTCATCATCGCCTCAGCAGGTTAACCATGGGCCTTCGAAAGTATACATTTCATGGTGTTAACAACACTAAATTACATAGTACTTTGGTTTTCAAAATGGAGGTTGCCGAGGTAATCTGTCACACTCAACCATCCTTGCATTTTATGTAGCGGTTACAAAAAATGACGTGTCATCATGGTTACAAACATCACATCAATTACGTGTACCATGGACATAAAGAATAGTATTGACGAGGAACTTACTGTGCTTAGAGCACTAAATACTTGTCAACGACTACCTAGCATACAATTAGTATCTAATGCTCTAAGCACATATAAGTTGCTCGAAAGCAGCAGACTTGGGTAATGGCTGTGTGGCTCAACCACCACATTAAAACCCTGCAACATAAGATCGTAACAACTTAAAACCTTTTAAATGGTCAACAAAAGACAATAACCCTGGGTCATTAAACTCTTAAAAAGCACAATATTTATATTTCATTATCAATAAAATTTCCTCTGCACTATTAACAGTTCTTCTTAAAAATATCAACATCCAATGTTAACTATTTAAGTTAAGCACAACTTTTAAAAGTCACCATAACATCAACAGTTATAAACCTTAAACAATCAAACACAAAGACTAACTTTTAAAAGTCACCATAACATCAACAATTATAAACCTTAAACAACCAAACATAAAGACTCAAACTTGTGTAACACGTGACGTGTTAGCCTAAAAAAAACATAAATACAATTTTATCAAGTATTACAAAAAGATTCAGATCCACCAAAAATCAACCAGATATGTGGAAACTAGAGGTTGGTCGGCGGTGAAAACGACAATAACTTTATTGTAGCTTGGGTTTCTAGTTAGATCTAAAATGTGAAAGAGTAAGATCTATCTAGAAATAATATAGGCATCTACAGATAGTTCAGATATATATATATATATATATATATATATATATATATTTGGGATCTAATGAGATCATTGTTAAAATTGTAAAAATAAGATCACTAAGAACCAATGAGTAAGCCAAGTGTCTCATTTACTAATTATGTAGTGTTATTTAAAAAGTAATTAGATGCAAGTGGGGTAGCATTTAAATAGATCAACACATTTGGTAGATCCGTTGATGCCACATATCCCGCCCATTTTCGATGAAACATTTTCCGATGATCTTCTGTTTGCCACATCTAAAACCATATCTTGTTTTTAGATCTGCTGTTTGCGTGCTACTAGGTATAAGATCGTGTACCGAATCGAAATAGTAGATAAGTTGTTTTCCCGGTGAACCACGATGTACTAGGTTTATGTACGGCGGTTATTGGCTACACCGATTGCAGAGCTAGAATGACGGTTTTGTTTGGTTTAAAGATTGTATACCTTTGAAGATATAAAACTAGCGTTTTGGGGATAGATATGCATGCATTCTAGCCCATGCCCAATGGGGGTGGAAACGCACAATTTAATGTGAACTTGATGTGATAGGAACTATTTTACTATGATGTTCTGCTGATCCAATGGTCCATATTGGGTCTTACTTTAACTTTATGATCTTACAATATATATATATATATATATATATATATATATATATATATATATATATATATATATATATATATATATATATATATATATATTTATGTTCAAAACGAGTTAAGTTTAGATGATTTAATATAGGAAAATGACAAAAAATCGCATGAACTTGACACTTTGTTGTCATTGTGTAATAACTATTTTTTTTCATTGTAACACAAACCTTTTGAATTTTGTCATTGTATGTAGCCAGTTAGGTGAATTTGTGTTATTGTATGTACCCGGTCACAAAGCTTAGCGTTACATCGTTAGTCCTTTTATATTAACGGTCGTTAGTAAATAACTTAAAATTTCGTTCTCTTACTTTTTTATTCGTTTTCATCGGTTATTATAACGTTTTTGTCCGCTTTTATACTTTTTCGTCCGTTGCTTTTTCCGTTTTACGTTTTCGTTTTTCTTACATTCTCGTCCGTTTTCTTACGTCCGCTTATACGTTTTCATTCGCTTTTATACGTTTTAGTCCGTCTTATAAGTTTTCATCCGTTTTTATATGTTTTCGTCCGTTTTCATCTGTTTTTATACGTTTTCAATCGTTTTTCATCCATTTTATATTTTTTCGTCCGTTTTTATACGTTTTCGTCATTTTTAAATGTTCGTTGATTTTCTAACGTTTTGTTATATGTTTTATGCTCTTTTATCGTTTTATACGTTTTCGTTTTTTGTTTTCATCTGTTTTCTTACACCTTCATCCATTTTTATACGTTTTTGTCCGTATTCTTAAGTTTTATACATTTTCGTCTGAAAAAGTAAGAAAATAAGCGAAAAGTAAGAAAACCAACGAAAGCGTATAAAAGATGAAAATGTTAGAAAACAGACAAAACTTTAAAAACGATCGAAAATGTATAAAACGATTGAACGTAAGAAAACGGATGAAAACGTATAAATACGAATGAAACGTAAAAAGGACAAAACGCATAAAAGCGGATGCGTAAGAAAAGAACAAAACGTATAAATATGGATGAAAGCGAGCAAAACGTGTAAAAGCGGACGAAAACGTATAAAAACGGACTAAAACATAAGAAAACGTCACAGCGTAAGTAAACAAACGAAAATGTAAAAACGGATGAAAGCATTGGACCAAAATGTATAAAACGGACGAAAAAGTATAAAACGGACGAAAACATATAATAACGGACTAAAACGTAAGAAAACGTCGAAAACGTAAGTCAACAAACGAAAATGTAAAAACGGATGAAAGCATTGGACCAAAATGTATAAAACGGACGAAAAAGTATAAAACGACGAAAACGATATAATAACGGATGAAAACGAATAAAAACGTAAGAGAATGAAATTTTAAGTTATTTACTAACGACCGTTAATATAAAAGGACTAACGATGTAACGCTAAGCCTGACTGGGTACATACAATAACACAAATTCACCTAACTGGCTACATACAATGACAAAAATTCAAAAGGTTTGTGTTACAATGAAAAAAAAATAGTTGACTACACACAATGACAACAAGTGTCAAGTTCGATGCATTTTTTTATCATTTTCCCTTTAATATATTAAAAGTAACCATATTTGTTTATCAAAACATGTTTCGATAATTAGTTAACCCGGTTAAATGAGTTTAGATGATTTAATATATTAAAAGTAACCATTATTGGGCTTTACAGTCTAATAGTAATCTGTTAAATAGTTGTCCAAAACGAGTTGTCCATTAAGTAACTGATATATGTCCAAAATAGGTTTAGTCCGTTCAATAATTACATCCAATAATAATTATCAATACAAGTCTAAATGGTCCAAGTCACAATCCCGAGTATCAAATCTCAAATCATATCTTGAAATAGTTATAATAGTATCAAATCTCAAATCATATCTTGAAATAGTTATAATAGTTTTATGCGATACTTGAAATAGTTATAATAGTGTTATGTCCGGTTGGCTATGGTTTGATTTCAGATAAGGTTAAAATTTTTGTGTGTGTATTCGAGCATTGAATTTATAAAATTTACCCCTACACACGACATACTGGCATCACAATTCTTGTTTATTGCGCTATTCTTCTTCACGTATGGAACACTTTACATCGCCGTCTAGTTATGATAAGACTTCATATTATTTTTGGAATCGTTGAAACCATCTGACTTTTTTCGCATCGGGTCGGGTTAGACCCGGTTGGCCCTCAAGTTTTCATTTGGGTTTCATGAAGTTGTAATGAGCTCATCGAACTTATTGAAGTGTTTATAATCTATTTTCGTTACGTTTGAATTTGGTTTGTGAGATTTTGTGACCTTGAGTCTCGTTGTGAATTTGGATTCACTTATTTCCGTAGTCTTGTTTCATTGGTCTCGATACAGACGCCACTACCTCATGCTTTATCTTCGATCGATGTCGTTCCACCGATGCTGTTCTCTTGATGTTATGCCTTATGTTTTATCGACGTGTTCGCTTTTAGCATAACCATTTGGAACCATTGACGTTCACTCATTTTTTTTGAAATTTGATTTGATATCGTTTGGTAGTCAGACTCCTTTTGGAATTTATGACTTGGTACTCGAACGTAGTACTTTTCGCGTTTAGTACTAAGTACATAGCTGAGGCAACTAACTGATTTACCAGTAGAAATCAACCCCTCTTTCAGAGTCGTACTTCGGTTTTGTTAAACTCTCCATTCGGTGGAGATTCTATACTCGACATAAACATTAAGATTTTAAGGGGTAACCTAAACCGCGACCTTGGGAACGGACGTCTAATCATTTGATCATCCCTCGGGAACACCAATAATTTCTACTATTCTCATATCATAATAATTTGTGCAGCTATTAACAAACTGTTCTCAATCATCCTACAGAATATTTTGCGATCACCCTACAAAGTGTCGTCCTAATCAGTCATGAAATCGAATTTTTTGACCGTATTGCTATTCTATAAACAATAAATTTATTTTTCTACTACTTTAAACTGTTTTACAAACCCTTTTTATAAACCATTTACTCATTTAGAACATATTTTATGCTACTACCTCATAAAATTGAACAACTAATATTTTCTTTTGTAACTAAACCAAATTTACGAGTGGATCCTACACCTCTGCTTGAAACTATAGATAACCATCTACTAAGTTTCAACACTGTCTCATCATTATACAAGTTACCCTATTCATCATTTATGATCATATTCCCTTATTGGCTGCCTGCATCATTGCATTTTCTGAGTCACTACACTATCAAATGACTTGAATTGAATCGCGAGGACGCGATTCTTTTAAGGAGGGTAGACTGTAGCAACCGGTAATTTTCCTAACCTATTTTAATAGTAAAGTTATATTTATTATTAATTGTTTTTCATTTCGATCAATTCCTAAGCCAATTTAAACTCGAAAACGAGAAGTTATCTCGTAAAGCATGAAGAACCGACTCACGACGTGTGTCGACAACTGTAACTCAATAAACATTTTTTTTAAAGTAATTATTATTCTATTTATGAAAATACTAGTCAAGTAAATACTTGTTTTTAATAAAAAAAAATTATTCCGAACGCGATGGCGTTATTTTCGTAATTTAATTCGCGCGTTTACTTGTCCAATTAAGTCCCGAACCTTAATGTTACAAAGTTTAATAAAATTACACAAATGACCCTTGTGATAAAATTACACAACAGCCCCTCATCTTTAATAAACCTTCTATTTCGTTTTTAATACTTTTTTTTGGAATATATAAATGTAGCTATTAGGGTTTTATTACTAAAGATTGGGGAGGTTGCTACAGTAAATGTGATGTAACATTAATTATTATCTATAGCAATTTGACAAAAATAGTCCATAAAATTTAGTTGTCTTTGCAAACTATGTCCTTTGTAGCATTAATTATTATGTATATTCATTTAACGAAAATAGTCTCTAAGGTATAATTTCCTTTGCAAACTAGATCCTTCAAACTTTAATGGACGCTACATAAAAATATAATGGGCCACAAACACTTCAGCAACGCGCGGGATCCTACTCGTTTTATTATTTATTCATCATAACTAACAACCACAAACCCTAATCACTCACCACCCTCCTCCTCTCCAGCCGTCATCCTCATCTCAGCCATCAACCACCTTGCCCATTTCCGATCACCACCCTTTCCTATCACTCATCTCTCTCCTCTTAGAACCTATCGTCGCTCATCACCATCAAACCCCATATCTTTCCGTTTTGGAGCCAAGAAGCTTGGAGTACGAAGTGCAAGATCATGGTTGTGTGACGTTTGGGTCACAGTAGGATTTGAATCACGTTTTTAACCATGGGTCAGCAAGGGTGTTTGCCGTAGGTTATTGTGGTCCATCGTCACCATCTCCCTCCCCTCACTCGTTCTTGAATTGGTAACCGTCAAAACTCACGTTTGTATATATTTTTTTCATTCCTTTTCTTTTCTTTTACCGATTATAAATTGAGTGTAATGGTTTTCGTGGATGAACCGGAAATAAATACTTTTGAATCAATGTTCGTGTGGTGAAAACAGATCTGTTGGGGTTTTGTTTGTTGCGTTACCGAGACCAAAACGGGTCGAACAACTCGACCCGGAGTCGACCCAGTTCATGTCGCAGTCTTGATTTCATATTTATGTGTTGATTCATACCCCAAAGGGTGTTATTATTTTGGGTTCGATTGGAATAAAACACTAAGTGGTGTTGGAATCTGCCAATGAGTCTAGACGTGCTTGTGTTTTGGTTCAGACCCGATCGACCTTGGGTTAGTATTAGGTTTTGATAATTAAACTTCTCGTATGATGTTCCTGGATGGTTTAAACCAATTAGGTCTTCGAATCGTATAGGGTGCGTTGGTTTAGATCATTTTGGCCACAAACCAATAATGTACCCACACTAATAGGTCTTGGGTTATATCAGATTTAATTAAAACATGTTATATTTGCAAAAGTTAAATGTACATTATGTTTGTCAATCTTATTTTATTTGTGTTATATAGTTTCGGTTATCGAGTACTTGGCTAACGAAATCATTATGTTTAACTTGAATCATTTGGTACGTTACGGACATTTGGAATTAATACTTGATATTGGACTATATTATTACTTGGATAAAACGGATTGTGACTTGACATGTTTGACTCATATCAGATTAGTATTTGGATCAGTTGGATTGTTATTGAACTTACGGGATTAACCGATGGACTTATGGGCAATTTTGTACTTGAGACACAAAATGGTCGATAAACTAACACTAATATTCACGCGTATAATAATGACAAATAAATAATTAAAACTTGTAAAATTTGTATAAGACTTGGATAAATTTGTTTCAAAATTGGTGAAATGTAATAAATGAAATTTCTTATTACTTAATTATTAACATCGTAAACTTTTAACAAGTGTACACTTCTTTTCTAAATAATAACGTTTTATCAACTATTTGGGATTACCGGATAAATGCCACCATTTACTTACTTATTACTTGTTAATCAATCCTAACTTGTTAGATTTTCTTTTACATGTTTTATTGCTTTAGCGTGTGTTCTTGAGTCGTGGTCAATATTTCTTGACTATTTCTTATAATGTATTGGGATATACATTATGCCTTAGCGTGAGTTGCGTTTGGCATGAGTATAGGTCGAGTCCATGTTTACTTACCACCACACGAACCGTTAAAACTAAACTTTGGAGATATTGATAATGGACTTTTGAAACTTACAATTCGAGCATTCCACGAAAGCTAAAACACATTATCTTTCAAAAATTCATTTGCTCTGCTAGATTTATTCTGAGATGCCAAATTCTATTAGGCTGTGCTGATGTGATATAAATATATTAGAGGTGGCAAAACGGGCCGGCCGGGTCGGCCGGGCGGGCACGGGCTACGGGTCAAACGGTCTATGGGCCAAACGGGCGCGAGCTAAACGGGCACGGGCCAAACGGACACGGGCCAAACGGGCTCATATTATACGAATCGCTTTTAAAAAGACCCAAAACGACGATATAAATTTCTCTAACTTAACACCTCATTTATATTTAAAAAATTAAATATAAGTTTTTCTTTAAAAACAATATAATTTTCGAGAAAAACATGTGCCCGTTATGCGCATTTAACTTCTAAATGGGCAATACACGCCCATTTAAAAAAAAAGAAGGGGTCTAAATGTGCCCAAAATCTTTTAAAAGTTTGCCCATTTAGCTCATTTTTTTTATTTTGGGCACAAATTGCCACCTCTAATATATATATATATGTATATATATTTATGTATATATATGTATATGTATATATATATATATATATATGTATATGTATACGTATATATATATAGAGGGTGGCGTTCTTGTGGTGACCACTCTTAAAATAAAAACAATAGGAACCTATTAGGTGATGCCAAGTGTCATAAATTATCAAATTTATGAATAACATTAAAGGATGACAGTTTAGTAAATAATATAAATATATATATATATATGTATATGTATACGTATATATATATAGAGGGTGGCGTTCTTGTGGTGACCACTCTTAAAATAAAAACAATAGGAACCTATTAGGTGATGCCAAGTGTCATAAATTATCAAATTTATGAATAACATTAAAGGATGACAGTTTAGTAAATAATATAAAAATAAGGGCAAAACTGGAAATAAATGCATATTCTTAAATACCTATTTTTTTCTCTTTTTCCTCGTTAGTTTTTTCTTTTGCATCAACAGAGTTCTTTTTATTAGAGCACCACTTAATTTATTTATTATTGTGATACAAATATATTTAATCAAGTGATACGTAAAACAAAAAGATTTATTATTTTGACACATATATATTTAACCAAGTGATACGTAAAACAAAAAGATGGTACATGAAGAAAAAAAATGATCTTTAGTATATATGATATATGACTTCTTTTTTGCAAGATTTTTTCCTTTCAAATCATCTAGTCCAATCTTTATTTCATATGATTTACGACTTCTTTTTTATACTCTGTTTTAGTATCCGTATCACTTGTTTAACACTAGATTACAAGTGATACGCATACTAATATTAAATGTTACAAACTGATGAACAACAAATTATATATGGAAATTGGAGAACAAATTGGTCCAGATTACAACCAATGCATAGTGACCACAATCATCATCTATGGTACACAGTACAAATATACCACTTGACTCAAAAAAATAAAATTTTTACCGAGGGAATAGTGTGTTGGCCAACAAGATACAATATTTTTTGTACATAGCATCTCAGTTTTCTCCTACTAAACTAATACGGAGTATTTGATTAAAAAAACTAGGGGGGTGTTTGGTTTGGGCAATTTGAAGGATATTGAAGGCATTTGCATTTTAATTCCCTTCAAATGTCCTGTTTGGTAACTCAAATGGGGGCATTTGAAGTAATTTACAATTCCTCGAATTGCCAAAATGGAGAGAATTAGAATGCCTCCAAAAAGTGAGAAATTTCAATTTACTTGAAAAAAAATTTATAAACTTTTTTTCTTATTGTTTTTTTTATAAACTTTTAAATGGAATATTTATGAATTTTTTTTATAAATTTTTTATAAACTTTTTTTTATAGATTTTTTATAAACTTTTTTTTAAATTTTTTATAAACTTTTTTTTTTTATAAATTTTTTATAAATTTCTTATAAATTTTTTATAAATTTTTATAATTTTTTTATAAACTTTTTTATAACTTTTTATATAACTTTTATAAATTTTTATAAACTTTTTTTTTTATAATTTTTTTATAAATTTCTTATAAATTTTTATAAACTTTTTAATAAATTTTTTATAAACTTTTTTCATAAATTATTTATAAACTTTTTTATAAAATTTTTATAAACTTTTTATAAATTTTTATAAACTTTTTTATAATTTTTTATAAACTTGTAACTAGAATATTTATGAAATTTATATTAAAAAAATAAAAAATATATTTATAAATTTCTGTCAACCAAACAAGCGAAGATATTTTAAATTCTGGAATTTTAAATTCTCAAGAATTTAAATTTTCTAGAATTTAAAATTCCGGAATTTCAAATTACCCCAACCAAACGCCCCTAGGTAGTCATCAATAAGCATATATCTCTTACAAATATTCAAATCTGTATTTTAAACAAAATGTGTGACGGGCAACCAAGTACCCAGAGGAATCTGTTTGACGTGTATCAATATTTTTGCCTGCCTTGAGCCGAAACCAATTCTGTTAGCTACCCAACCCACCAACGTTATCCTTTGGCCTTTGCCACACGACAACTTGCAACTATTATCTCCGAAAAATGGAGATACACAAGCTTAAAAAAAATACACAAAATTAAGAACCTAAACTCATACACAAACAGTCAAACACTTATTTTCAACTAATACACAAACACTTATATAAACTTATACTCAACTGATATCACTTATTTTCCATCAATATAATCTAAAAAAACCAAACTGAAAATCATGAAAGTCTCGATGCTTGACCGGAAAAAATAAGAACATGAATCACCATGACTACCATATCCTGGTAAGACATGTATCACTGGAAATACGGCTAGCATTGCCACGAAGGACGGCGACCTCGACCTCGAAACGACGCATATGAACATACAAACAACACCATCTATTGATACACAAAAGGGAATCTGAAAATGATACATTAAATTTAATAACAATACATTAAAATATAACAACGAACAGCAAGTGATACATTAGATCTCACACTCATTTAGATCCAAAAACACCGAAAAGCAATTTGTGTGTGAATCGATATGGAAAAACCCGATACTGTGGCATTTCTTATTTTACATTTCATAAATCCCATAGAAAAGAAGATCTAGAAATGAGAAACCACAAAATAAAAAATCAAACAAAACACGCTGTAAACTTTTCAAACCCAAATCTTACTAGAAAATTGTAAAAACATGAATCAACCGCTAAGAAAATCACGAGGGTATACAGGCATCCTTCAACCGCGGCTGAGAGAGATTTCAGGGGGGTAATTCGGTAAGTCCGGCGGTTACACTAGCCAGACGAAAAAGATGGTTGTGTCCGGCGGTTATTTCCGGCTTGAGGGCAACGAATATTTCTCACGGCAGCGAGCGGTTAATTACAAGAGGGTCACATGAGATTTATTTTTTTTGACCCCATTGGCAGTGGTGGATCTAGGATTTTAACTTAGGGTGTGCACTCGATTTGCTAAAAAGAATCACTTCAATTTTTTTTTATCTGGCAGTTTTCGAGACGAGTTTTCGGGCCGGTTTCAACTTTCAAGTATGTTTTCGGGTCGGTTTTTGGATCAGTTTAAATATATTATACATGTTAGTTAGCTAAAGTACAAGATTAAATAAATTTTAAAAGGTCGAAGGTTCTAACAAAGTAAGTGAGTAACATACTATTGACTAACACAAACAATTACATATCATTCATTCATATTATTAAAGCCATTTGTGTGTTGATAGTTACAAATTATTTAATATACATAAATTGGGAATCTTGAAATTGAAATGGGGGAAAATTAGGGGGTGGCAGTCATGCCTAACAACATTTCTCATACCTAATCACTCATCAATAATATCCTTCCATCTCATCTCATACCTATCTCATACCTAACCATAGATTTTTAGTGGCAACCATGCTTAAACCATACCTCATCTAATTTTATTTTTATTTTTTTTATAATTATATTAAACAATTTAATAAAAACATAATATTTTATTAATACTTAAAAGAAAATTACATCCTAAAAATCGCATTAATAAAAAAAACGAACTAAAACACATATCTAAAAATCGCAAGTCCATCCATATTTCGCCGCGAGCTCACGTTTTTGTCAAGAGTGAACGCTAGTATATTTGGATCGGTTATGTTATCGTGCGGTTCTCTATAGAATTTCATCGCCCTAAACATATGCTTTTCTTCAAGGATACGGATTTTTGTCGCCAAGAACTTTTCGGCCATTTCATCCTTTGCAACTTTTTTCTCCATCGCCGTCAGCTACACTATGCATTGTCGACGACTCGCTTTCGGCCTTTTTTCCTTTTCTTTTCCGCATAGGAGTTGTGTCGTCATTCAGATCCGGAATCACAGTGTTGTCATTGCTTGCGGACTCGTAGTGGCGGATTCGGCGACTTTCTTCGTTTGTCGGAATGAGGCGAAGATCCTTAGCGCTACATCTGGTTGTTCCAACCATTTGTCTTCTTGCTTAACAATGTCCCAGGCATCAATATGAGTAAACGACTTGCCAGTTTTCTTCTTGTAATCGGCCAAGGCATTTGTCATCACGTTAACATCGCTACACCCACTCTCACGAAGACGTTTCTAAAAGTAAAAAGTATAAATTAATAAAAGTATACAATTATAAAAGTAAAAAGTATAAATTATTAAATTACTAAAAGTATACAATTATAAAGTGTAAAAAGTATAGACTTTAAAAATTACTTGTTGGATGAAAAGCCCGTTAAAGACACTCATTTCGCAGTGCATAGTTTTCCACTTTGTGTTCAAGCCATGAAAAGTTCGAGTAGTGTCTTTCACGTTTTGCTTGAAATGCTCAAGAATTCTTTTCCAAAAACTATCTCTAGTTTGTTCATTCCCGACGACTCTACATGTCGAGATATGAACCCAAGCTTTAGCCAAAGCCGCCTCTTTGACCGGCGTCCAAGATTTTTTTATCCGCTTTATTTGGGTGTCTTCTTTTTTGCACTTCTTGGACTTCTTGAACTTCTTCATCATTTTCTAACAAATAAAAATTCTAACAAACAAAATTTTAACAAATACAAATTCTAACAAACAAAATTTTAACAAATATTGAGGGGTTGAAAGTGCGGTGGAGAAGTCATTTGAGGATAATATTGAGGGGGACTCATTTGAGGAATGTAGGGAGCGGGTTGTGATTGAATTTGTGGACGAATGGAACGATAACCTCGTCCACGGCCTTTGGATGACTACGAACCACCTTTTGATTTTCTTGGATCCATGAGACTTTCTTTTAAAAGTGTAAAAAATTGTAAAGATTTGTGATTGAATTTGTGGTAAAAAATAGAATTGTATTTGTTTATTTATAGAGGAGTAATTTTTTTTTTTTAAATGCAACGGTAATAAACATTATAGCCGTTGAACGGCTCTTTTTTCCCCACCCAACGTCCACACCAATTCGGGGTTATTCACCGATTTTGTTCGGTTTGATTCCATACCGATGGGGTGGCATCGGTGTTACCGATCAGTTTGGGGAAAACCGAATGCCACCCCGCTTCCACTGCCACCCCCCTTAATAGTCTAATAGGCGTCAGTGATGGATCAAATTTTTACTATTGTATTAACTACATCACCTATTTACACATAAATTCTTGAAAGTAGAAACACACATTGATTTCCTTTCTAATCTCTAGTTATCTCATCAAAGTCTTTATGAAAGGAGAAATAAAAACACTTGCTCAACAAGTTCTTCAATTGCTGCCAACAACACTACAACAGAGTAGCAGACACGATTCAAGCACTTTATTTACTTAAATCTTGTTTGTGCTTTGAGTTTTCAACTTTTAAGGGTATGCACTTTATTTTTTCAGTATTTTCACAGGGTATGCATCCAATGTATATTATTGGAAAATATATTTTTTTTTCTTTTTTTTACACTAACCCGTCGAATTGAAGGGTATGCACATGCATACCCGTGCTATACTCTAAATCCTCCCCTGCCCATTGGAATTTAGGGAGAAGTGGAGCATCACATCTTTTGGGGAAGAAAATGGGAAAATTGTATCTGATTTTTATCAAATCGAATTTTTGATAGAGAAAATGAGAAGATTGTTTTGTTTGGAGAAAAGATGATAGATCTAGATATGTGGTTTTTCTTTTGTGATGGGAGGGATATGTTAAATTCCTCATATACCCTTTTTATGTTATTATTGTTTTAAGATTAATTTAATAGCTAAATGACACTTGGTAAAATTTGATTGGTTCCTATTGTTTTTATTTTAAGTTTGGTCACCACAAGAACGCAAATCTAAAAAACCACTAAAACGTTTATAAATAACAATTTTAGCAATAATACACAAAAATATAATATTTTAATACAGATTAACATTTTAAAAACTAATAACCAAATGATACATGAGTTTGAATTAGTGATACATCTGATACACATTACACTAATAAATATTCCAAAATCTGATACACATACAAAAACCTGATACACATTACACTTCTAATCAAAATATATCACCTAGGTTTCAGTAAATTTTAAAAAATCTATCAAAAATTTAACATTTTTAGTTGTAGCTAATAAAAAATTATTTTTGTTATAAGGAGAGTGTCACTTGTCAAATTTTAGATTGATCTCATTTTAACAACTTTAAGTTTGATCTTATTTGATCTAGATTCTATATATATATATATATATATATATTTATTGATATTAATATTTTTAAGTCTAAAGAGAAATGAGAATGAAAATATGACTCACAAACTAATTTAAATTAATATTTTTAAGTTTAGAGAGAAATAAGAATCAAAATAACAAACTAATTTAAATTAAAAAAAACTTTTATACAAAGTAAACATTTAGGGCTCAATCCCAAACAACAATTTCTACCATTAAACCCAAATCCAAATCCAAAACCCATTAACCAACCGAGCCTTAGATTTGGATTCAATCTGATATTGAACACTTTGAAGTTGCAGGGTGTTTGCAGGCAGCCGCCACAACCCCATCTTCGATACTCAACTATTTTGCTTCACTTACAACAATATTAATAATTATTATTCAGGTGCTCCTCTTCTTACTTGTTAATTGTTTCTACTTTTTGATTGATTACTTCTTCTTTTCTTTTAATCATTCAACTATCTTATTTTTACCTTTGCGATTGCTTATAGATAACTACTTATAATTTGCTTAGGATTTAGGCCATTAAATAAAACAAACTTTCTTGAAATTTAGCTCGTTAAAATGTGCATATTGATACACACTTTTTGAAAGTTCGTAACATTTAACAATACACTGCATAGTTTACATATTCAAACGGGACTTTGAAGAAAGTTTGTTGCTATTTAATGGCCTAAACCCTTTAGGAAATAGTGTTTGGATATACTTATGTTGTATATAAATGCAATAAGACCCGGGTAATAATTAATTATTTAGAAACTGCAAGTCGAATGGATTCTAGTTGACGCATCTAGGATAAAGCCATTTTCATCTCATACGTGCTTTGAAAGATTTGCCAAAGTGCTTGTTAAATGATGTTATCTAATTTAATTATTTGCTTAGGACATGTGCCTTTCGTTATCTGATACAATTCGTGCATTCAACAAAATGTACAATCTTCATGGGGCGTGTTTTTCCTCATCATGCTAAGCAAGTTTATAGAGTAATTATTTGATTTTTTTTATAATTAAATTAGCAACTGTTATATTTCAGGGGGTTGTTAGCATATATGGAACCTACTAAGGAGCGGAGAAGCAGTTTCTCACGAAACTTTTCTGCTCCACCCGCATCTTCGGTCCCTGGACTCAAGAATGGCTTAAATGGCACAATCTTTCTTTCGTCAGGCATACCGGATCTTGACAGTAATACCAATATACCCTTTTTATTGTCTTCTTAAAGTATTCTATAACATTATTGCATATAAGAAAAGGAATTTGGTCTGAATCCTATTTCAAGTAACCAACTTTGTTTCAACCAACAAATCCCAAAACTTTTAATCTTTTTTTTGTTGGGTAACAATGTTTTCCAACTTTTTGACTAACTAACCATGTGGCTTGATCCCACCACCACACAGACTCAAACCTGTTAAAGCTCTCCCCATCCGGAGGTTGACGTGGCCACTTCAGGTTTGTTTGCACCAAGTGTGGTTTGAATTTGAGAGTTGAGACCTCTCATAGTTTAGTGATGATAGCCATAAGCTCTTGCTAGCTCGGCCACCTGTTGGTTGACGATAAAAATCCTTATTACAGGTCATTTGGACAATGCTGATGTGGCAGATGTCGTGTCAGTGCTTTTGAAATTGACTAGTTGCTAACATGCTATCTAGGTTAAAGATTAACGTAAATCATACATTTTAGTAAGTTTGAACTTTCTTTGTGTAAACACAAAGTTGCTTACCGCCATAAGAAACTTGACTAAAGTTTTAACCCTTCTTTAACCAATGTCCCCTGATGTGTTAACTCCTTATTATCTTCTCTAATTTTTTTACGTTTTTTGCAAAATTATAGAGATATTAGGTGGCGGCTTCCATTTAGGAAGTTTGGTGATGATCATGGAAGACACGGAAGCGCCTCATCATATGCTTTTGTTAAGGAATTTCATGTCACAAGGATTAGTACACAACCAACCTGTTCTTTATGCAAGCCCATCCAAAAATCCAAGAGATTTTCTTGGAACCTTACCATCTATCTTAGTGTCCAAAGATGATAAATCTCGTAAAACTGATTCAGAGCCGGTACTTCTCACCTTTCGTCTTGCCATTCTTTAGGTAGCATGTATTTTTCTTTATATTTACATTATGGAAATGATGCCTTTTTATGAACTTGTAGAAGGATTTGCGGATTGCTTGGCAATACAAGAAGTACGTTGGGGAAAATAAGCCTCATTTTGAAGAGCGAGGTAATTTGTATCTTCCTATTGGTTTTTGTAGTCTTCATACAGGGGAATTAGAGATTGCAAAAATAAAATAAAAAGGTATGTTGGGTAATGGTTTAGAACAAGTTAAAACTGGTTGAGTCTTGTTGGGTTGACCCTGAACACGTTTTGTCCAAAGTTCCCTGGCTAACAGTCTTGTTGTTTGACTTGTTTTCCATTAACCCATTATTTTTTATTTAGGGTGCGTTTGGTATGTAAAGTGTTTGTTTTATAATATTTGTGGCTCCTCTACCATTTTGAAAGATTGAACAAATATTATAAAATTTTAAGTTTATTAGTATTATATCTACTAATAATTGCATTATAATTTAATTCCAAGTGCAAAATGAGAGAGAAAATCAAAATAACAATAAAAAACCAATTTTAAAGTCTAAAGATGCCTCTCCCCTTATCTTTCATTCTATGAGGGTGGTTTCATCTTTTCATTTCCAAAAATGGGCCCCATTATCAAACAAACAGTTGAATGATACAATGATTGCATTCTTTCATTCCATAACCATGAAACAAACGGACCCTTAACCTATTTGAAAGGATAATACATAACCTGAATTGACCCATTCATTGGCATGTGTGTAAAATGTTGCTACCTCATAGTGGAGAATTTTGCACATTAGAGACCTAAAGGACTGTAAATCAGAATATTTCAAAAGTATGTATTACAAATTATAGATGCTGATATATTGTTAGTTTATCCAGTGGCAACAAAACAAACTATATTTGTTTAGTATGTGTTGTAATTTCATACCTGACTTAAAGAAGTTTTTAATTTCTACGACAGAATATCTGAATGCGAAATTTCGCTGTCATGGAACTACTTACTGTGTGGATTATGTACATTAATATTCTACAGAAATCAGTGTCATTTGGGAACTTTTGGTACATAAAATTTGTCTTCGTGTTGTGATGCAGATGGGAAAGTAGAGTACTGCAATGATTTCGACCTAAAGAAGCCCATAGAAAAACATTTAATAATGGAAAACCGTGTGGAGTGTGTTAGTCTCTTAGATTGTCCAAGTCTTGCTGGATTACGTGATAGTTGTTCAAAGTTTTTATCTCAACTTCCAAGGTACTAATGTTTAATTACCATCCCACCATGGTCAAACCACGTATGCAATCAGCCTATGCCAATTTTGTTGTCTCTTTCTTGTGACACATTAATGTAAATACTTGTTTCTTTCAATGTGTCTTAACCTTTGTCATTATTTTAATTAGATATGATGGAAATATTACAAGTGCAGGACGAATTGCCATCCAATCATTTTGTGCTCCACAATGTGAATACTATGATAAGGCAAGTAACCACATATTCTATCAATATCTGCACTTTCTCTTGTATAACCTTAAGTAACTATAGATCCATGTCAACTTATTGATTAGAGATGGTGACATACACGGGGCACGTAACAGGTCAAAATGAGTCCATCTTAAAATGGGTCATTTGTTGTTAATCATTAATTTGTTTATTAAGGTTACAATAGCTGTATTATTTAATGATAAATCTCAGTTTTTGATGAAACTATTTATGAAGTAGTATGCATATAAACTATGTTTTGGGTGATTTTCAGCCTATTTGACCTATTTTACATGATCACCGTTTGTTCAAGTTGTTCAGCAGCTCTACTGTACCTTCAGTTTCTGTTATCACACCAATTTTTTGAGTGGTTGAACTTCCTTCATTAGATCTTTGACAACATTTTCTTATATTTTGTAGGAATGGGATATGCTTTCCTTCATTAGATCATTAAAAATCATGGTACGGTCTTCAAATGCAGTTGCTTTTCTAACCTTCCTAGCTTCTCTTGTATAGCCATCAGTGTCAAAAAGATGGCAGCATATGGCTGATACCTTATTGTCTGTTAAAGAAATTCCAGGTAAGTTAGCTTACTTGTATCCATAGTTATATTAAACCTTGATTTTGTAGCATGTTTTCACAAGTAAATCGTAAACAGACGAGGACAAGGAGCTTGCTAGTCTCCTAACTGGTTACCAAGATATGCTTGGGCTTCTAAGTGAACAAAAGGTTTCATGTTTTAACACACATGTACAATATTAATGTTTTGTTACAAAAAAATCTCTTTGGTTTTTGGGCATTTGAAATTATTGAACTTTTAAGGGAGTGTTCAGATTATGCAAATTGGAAACTTCAAGCTGCAATAATTAGTTTTTTAGTCATTAGATAAACAGATCCTGCTTATGACTATCTGATTGTTGTCAAATAATTAGTGTATACTTGTGGCAACCAAATGAATTGATTAAGGGTAAATAAATTGACCTATTTACCCTGTTTAGCTAAGTTTGAGAAACTTCTCCTCACATTTAACAGAACGTCTATCTTCCTTTTTTTTTTCACAAGAACGTCTTATTATGACAGTTTATCTATTAAGTTCTTAAATCAGATTTGCCAAACACTCAAACATCTGTTTATAACTACTTCAAACAGCAGAAACAGGTTTAAGCACCGCAAGTATGCTTGTTTGATTAGTGCAGCTGTTCAGGTTCAAATTATTGAAGACCATATAAACGGCTGAATTCCTTTGTAAAGGCTAGTTTGTGTTGGTCATAGTAATTTAAAGATACAAGAGTTTCTGAAGCTCATAGGACTATATTGGAATTTCTTTTCTTTTTCAGGCAAGCCCCGTTTCTTGCTTTGGCTGGCCTAGAAAAGACTATTTAGCCACTGGCAGAGAATAAACTTTTTTTACCCTCAATTCAACAAGTGAATCTGCAGTCATTAGATTTTTGTCGAAGAAAGACTGGTTCAATTCAATAACTTTTATCTTGAGTATGATTTTATGTTAAGATAACTTGAAATAGTTAATTAGATGTACGTTAGTGTCGTAGTAGAGGTCTTTAAGTACTGATGTGGAGACTACTGAAATGTTTCAAGTGGCCTAGCATGAAATTTTCAGCTAACATAGTGTAGAAAAGGTCTTAATCTACTGGTAATACCAACTCTCCTTAAAATCTGTCATTCTAAAGAAGATGGCACACTTGTGGGTTTGACTTTGTATGTATGTATGTATGTAGAACTGCCCATGGACAGTTTACTTTAGGTAATTGGTTAAATCGGGGCCATCAGGTCAGGTTGACCCCAAAACACTTTTTGGTCATACTTTGAAAATTCTTCTAAACGGCTAATGCGTTGATTATGAGTACACCAATAATACTGTTATAATAATGATCTAAATCTTGGAATAAGACCATTTAAAAGGTTTATGCACTAACGATAAACTTCGTTTACTTCAATCCCATTCCCCGTTCCCTTTTTGCCAAGTTTTTTATTCTATTTTACCCATTTGAGATAAAACACAACTGAATAAATCAGTCAGAAATTAATCTAATTTTATCACGTGATTTATATCTCTGCAGGTTCCAGTTATTCTGGATGCTACTACATTCTCAATAAAGCTGCAAAAACGAAGATCGTTGGTTTTGGAATGTCTAAATCAAGCACCTGTTGATGGGTCAAGTGGGAGTTCTTATGGCACTTCTGGTAGCTGTTCCGGCTCTTCAAAGACTGGTGCTCTTGATTTTTGATGTTCTAGCACAACTTTAGTAGGTAGGTAATTCAAACAATTATATAAGTAGAGTAGCTGCTTGATTTATTAATTTCATGCACCTTCAAATGTCAATCCATGGCATAAAATTTTAAAGGTTTATGATCTGATGTTCGGTCTGACAGCCGTTCCTATTTCACCAGCTTTTTTTCTATGAAAATTAAGGTTGTAGGCAAATTTGGATTTCAATTTCATATCTGGAAGCAGTACCTTTACCCTGGGGTGATGGTGTGATGGTCTACATCATAACTCCCTCATACCACGCTCCATCGGGATTGGGTATTGTTGTTGAGATTTCAGTTTTATTGAATCCAAGACATCAGCTGACTTCTCTCTATATTCATGAGTTCAAATATTAATTAGGGGGAATTGATAATTACATGGAGCTTTTTACTCCGTACACATAAATTTGTTGTGAATTGACTATCCTACCCTCTACATTATCCAACTGAAACTTTCATCTTTTTTGTTGCTAAAGAACTGTTGTCTGACTTTGTTCACCTCAATCAAGTAATAACCCACCAGAATTCTTAATGAAAGATATATGAATTACAAAGCACTCATACTCTATTCCGATATCGACTCTCATCGTTGGTTTTTTGAGCACTTACACAACATGCACATGTCATTTGCAGTTTATTCAGACCTGAATTAATCAAACCCGGGTTCTTCAAACAGATGTCCAGGGAAAGGTAAAGAAAATAATCTTTCCCAGCACCAGTGGACCTCGATCACAGTCCATAAATAAACTTTGATCACAATTTTTCTTGTTTCCCTTTTTTGACGATAACAAAAAAATGGGGTCCGGCCGTACTCATGTGAAACTTCGGATTTTTTTTATCTGAATATGCAGTTTACAACATTCCATCCACAATGAGCTATCGTAAGTATTTCAGGGACGAGTGTTCTCCGGTGTCTGGTGATGTTGGGCCGGCAGTGGTCAACAAAATTATTATCAGGATTTGGACAGCGTCATTCAATAATTCAGATCCGTAGGGACTAACAAAGAAAGAATCAAATTATATCCAAAGGCTCAAATACATCATGCATACGTAGAACTAAAAAACTTACTGATCTTTTAAGTATGTAAAGACGAAACTTTTAAATCGAAATAGCAAGAATCACATAAAAAAGAGTTGCATCAGACGTATTATTCATGTGTGCTTGTTACTACGAATAAATAAAGTTAATCTCTTACAATTACTTATTTATTTACTATGAAATTTCATTCTGTTTAACTCCTAATTTGTGTGAATTGAATTAGTTTGATATTAATGAAAGCATAAAAATTGTAGATGTGAGGAAGGGGATGTTTTAATTGTAGATGATGAATTTGGAGTTAACACTTACTTGTAGGGAAAGCGGGTTAAATAATGTTAGGGGTATGCTTGTCACTTCACGTTAAATTCTGTGTCCGAAGTAAATGCTTCCGTGTACCTATCACTGCCCATATGGAACATTGATCCGTATTTTGTAGCCATAAATCGAAGTTGAAACTATACTTTTTAACTACTTGTAACAAAATTACCCATGAATATCGTCATAATGTGAATTACTCAAATAAGCAAGTATTTAGTGGATTTTTTTTTTTTTTTTTTTTTCTTCTTTTAATCCTAAAGGCATGAGACTATAAAGTTACACGCTCTTCTAGCAATGCTTATTGGTACTTAAAACTTATATTTCCCATAATTGATATCATGTTTACTTAATCTGTAATAATCGTGCGGACTTCTTAAAAAAGTTGTTTGATATGTAACAGTAGAAGTAACCGGAGAGGCAGAGACCATCCGGAAATGATTCAACACTGTTAAAACAACACGTCATGTGCCATGACACTGATGAAACGAGGACCAAATATGACTGGGTGCATTTTATGTTTATTTTTTATTTGTACGTATATTAACTAAATAATACTAGAACCACGTTTCGATGGACCGGGTGCATTTAAAAAAATCGATGTTTTTTTTACAAAAATTAACACTAAATCGAAAAAATCCATGGAGTTCCCGGAAACTCGCAGGAACCCCTTGGTTCCGTCCCTGCCTTTTGATATCTTGAACCCATTATTACGTAAACCACTGTTTGTAGGAGTGACCGTATATATTTTAGTTCTCCTCGTTGCCTGCTACCCAAATAATGAGACCATGAATATTTAGGTACATTCACACAAAAATATATGAATGTTGCACATATTCAGGTGCATTCACACATTAAAAAAATTGTAAAGTTATGATGTAATGAAGAAATCTGTCATGACAAGTTGCTTACTAATCTCTACATTTACTAATGTCAAGAGATCAGATATATTTGTTACTTAATATATTAAAGTTTGTAAACTCTAGTGTACATAGCTCTAAATTATTTTTACTCAGTCATATGTTTAAGCTAGGTTTACAGTCACAGCCTCATATGTATTGCAAGTTTTTTGCAGGTAATATTTGCTCTACTGACAACAATCAAGGCCCTCTTTGCAACATTTGGAAACCCAAGGTTATGATTGCAACTAACCCCAAATCTTAGACTCTTAAATGCAATAAACTAAAGTACCATTTCCATGAAATTAGATGTACCATTGCTTTCACTTAATATGGAGTCAAAAATGGAACCTCAAAATCACCAAGAACACATCGTCTATATCGCATCATGAATCTCAACCCTTCAAACATGATTTCTCTACTAAATTTTTAAACTTTGAATCAAATACAAAAAAAATGACATACTAAGGACATAACTGTATGCTGATTTATTTCTCCTTTATTATGGTCTCGCTAGCTAGTTTGTTATGTGTAAGATTTCTTTGTCATTGATCAAAAGAACTACATGACATAATGTCATTTGAATCACCTCCCAAAACCATACTCATAACTGGTGCAGCTGGTTTCATAGCTTCTCATGTCACAAATCGTCTCGTTTCAAATTATCCAAATTACAAGATTGTTGCTCTTGATAAACTTAGTTATTGTTCAAGCCTCAAGAATCTACAACCATGCTTCACATCTTCAAATTTCAAGTTTGTCAAAGCTGATATCGCAAGTTCAGATCTCATCAATCATTTATTGGATGCAGAAGAAATCGACACAATTATGCACTTTGCAGCTGAAACTCACGTCGATAATTCATTTGGGAACTCGTTTGAGTTCACTACGAATAATATTTATGGAACCCATGTCTTGTTAGAAGCTTGCAAGGTCACTAGACGTATCAATCGATTCATTCATGTGAGTACCGATGAGGTTTATGGTGAATCGGATTTAGAGACGGATATAGGGAACCCCGAAGCATCACAATTGCTTCCCACAAATCCCTACTCGGCTACAAAAGCGGGTGCCGAGATGTTGGTCATGGCGTACCATAGATCATATGGGCTACCAATCATCACCACGAGAGGGAACAATGTCTATGGTCCGAACCAGTTTCCAGAGAAGCTAATACCAAAGTTTATATTGCTTGCAATGAGGGGTGATCCGTTGCCAATTCATGGTGATGGATCAAATGTTCGGAGCTATTTATATTGTGGGGATGTCGCGGAGGCGTTTGATGTGGTACTTCATAAAGGGGCAATCGGACATGTTTATAACATTGGGACAAAGAAAGAGAGGAGTGTCTTGGATGTAGCTACAGATATTAGTAAACTTTATGGAATTGATGTCGAAAAAACCATACGTTTTGTTAACGATAGGCCGTTTAATGATAAGCGCTACTTTTTGGATGATCAAAAGCTCAAGAAACTCGGGTGGGAGCAGAGGACCCCATGGGAAGTTGGGTTAAAGATGACTATCGCATGGTACCGCAAAAATCCTAATTGGTGGGGAAACGTGGGGCCTGCGCTCCACCCTCACCCTCGGATCCCAACCACGGTCACATCACAAAATGAAGAAGAGTTCTTGATGCAACATAAAATTGTAAGCTCCAATAATGAGCTTAAGTTTTTGATATATGGTCGGACGGGTTGGATAGGGGGATTACTGGGAAAACTATGCATGGATAAAGGAATCGCTTATGCTTACGGGCGAGGAAAACTTCAAGATCGGAAAATGTTATTAAATGACATACGAACACTACAACCTACACACGTGTTTAACGCGGCTGGTTTAACGGGGAGGCCAAATGTAGACTGGTGTGAAACACATAAGGTCGAAACCATAAGTACAAACGTCGTTGGAACCCTAAATTTAGCGGATGTTTGCAACCAAGAAGGTATCTATATGATAAATTTTGCGACTGGATGCATATTTGAATACGACAAGGACCATCCTCAGGGTTCAGGTTTCGGATTCAAGGAAGACGATAAGCCTAATTTCACAGGATCATTCTACTCCAAGACAAAGGCTATGGTAATAACAACCTTCATATATATACCAAGTGGTTCTAATTTAACAACTGATTATATTTCTTTTTACCATTATTTAGTATAAAGCATCTTTTTATCAGTTAGTTGTAGAGTATAACTGTATGCTTTATTTGTGTGTTTAGGTTGAGGAGATGTTAAGGGAATACGACAATGTTTGCACACTAAGATTACGGATGCCAATATCATCGGACTTAAGCAACTCACGTAACTTTATAACAAAGATCACACGTTACAACAAAGTTGTTAACATACCGAATAGCATGAGTGTACTCGATGAGCTCCTACCAATTTCAATAGAGATGGCAAAGAGGAAATGTAAAGGGTTATGGAACTTCACAAATCCTGGGGTTGTGAGCCACAATGAGATTTTGGAGTTGTATAGGGAATACATAAATCCGAATTTCAAATGGGCCAATTTTGATTTGGAAGAACAAGCCAAAGTGATATTAGCTCCAAGAAGCAACAATGAATTGGATCCTTTTAAACTCAAGAAAGAGTTCCCAGAGTTGTTGTCTATAAAAGATTCTATAATTAAGAATGTCTTTGAACCCAACAAAAGATCCAAGTGAATGTTCGAACCAAATTGGCCATGACTAGTAGAAAAGATCAAGTATTCGTTACGATCTTGGACTGCCCCGCCACATGTCCTAGAAAGAAAAAGAAGCATGTGGTACGATAAGGCGTGTAAACCTCTCTCTCACTGTCTGATACGATCAGTATTTACATTTAAATCTCTTTAATTGTTCTTGTTGCAAAGTGAGGCTTGTATTCTTTCCATTAGGTTATAAAGATACAGTGAACGAGAAATTTTGTAGCAGTTAGTAAGGTTGTTTCTATATATGAATGAGTTTATAACAACCAAGAAGCATTTCACTACAACTACACTCGTGGTCTTTAGGGACGGAACCAGGTGCATTTACGAAAAATTATACACAACGAGAAACACAATTTCTTTAGACCAGATGCATTTAGAAAAAATCGAGTTTTTTTTACAAAAATTAACACTATGCCGCAAAATTCCATAGATGTCCTGGGACCCACACTGATTTCGTCCCATGTTCTTTTCATTTGCAGTAATATGTTGAACTTAGAAGTAAATTGAGTTTCAATCTTATGCTAAATCAGGAATTCACAAATTAGGTATGAACCTCTCTTTTGTATAAATATGGTTTATAGTTACAGTGACATACATGTTTTTAAGCCCTCTTAAAATAACCTTTTTCTTCGATTGTCGAGGACATGAAAATGCTGGACCCTTATGCTGATGTAAATTGTTCATGCTAATCATATTAAAGACATATAATCAATTACAAGTACGCAACGGAAGCAAAGCTCAAATAGTATAAAACAATTAACCTTAAAAGTGAACGTACCTTTTTAGCTTTCACGCAATTAGGGTTTATAAGAAATCCCCAAATTAATCAAGAACACAATAAACCCTAACACTGCGTTCCCGAGTTTATTTTTCGAGAGAAGGGGAAGGGATTGGTGAGAAATGGAAAGAAAACCAAAAGATAGTCGTGTTCCATAGATTTTTTTTGAAAGAAGATGAAAGAAGAGAAGAGTAAATTAGGGTTTATATAAAGGGCTAATGGCTTGATAATCAATCATAGTTGTTATGATTTCTTTTTATATGTATCTAATAATTTATTTTTGCTATTTTATATACTTTTTTATGACTATTTTGCCCTTCATTTTATTAACTCAGGAGGGGTAAAATGATCATAAAATACATAAAAAAAAATACAAAAAATGCAAGTTTAGTGCATAGAATAGCAAAAAAAAAAATAAATAAAATAAAAAATTGTTCGATACATATAAAAGGAAATCATAACAACTATGATACATTTAGAGGCCATTAGCTCTTATTTAAATCGATAAGATGTAAAGTCGATTACTTCACTACCAAAAATCCAAATAGGATTTCTTTACGTTCTCGCACACACGTTGTTATAGCAATTCAATTAGATAGCTAGTTCTCGATCAGGAAACAAATCAATCTCTAGTTTCCAACAACCAAAATCGAAACCCCTGCCTTTCTTTGGGAGGAGATCGATTGGCTATAGAGGAGAAGAGAAGATACACTTGTTAGGTTTTTCAAGTTATGAGAATAATAAAGCCTGAAAGGGTTCATTATATAGGTTTTTTATAGCTAGTAAAAACCATATTTTCACCGATGTGGGATAAGCGGTTTTTTTGTGAAATAATTAATATAATACATTATTAATATTAATTATATAAATTGAATATTTAAACGTAATGCGTGCGATCCCATAGGCTCAAGTTCATTCCGGGAATACGTTTATAAAATATGTTCACAATCCAACAGCTCCCACTTGGACATGTTTTAATAAACGTAATGACTTTAGTTAGCGCCCAGCAACACGCCAATGCCCCTAGAATAACTAGAGTGTGGTTTCATGAAGCATAATTAATTATTCATCATTATATTATCTTTTTATTTCAAATACTATTTTTAAATATGGATATGGATCTAAGTCATTACGTAATTTAACTATTCTGTTTCTCATTATATCTGATTGATCAAAATTACCAAAATTGTCGGGACATATCCAGATCTCATTTGGGTACGGCCGCACAAACATCTGCTCAACCCTACGAGGGCCCAGTAGTATTATTCTTCAAAACAAATTCGAAGGAACAAATTTTATCTTAACTACAAGTGTAATCCGTGAATTTCACAACACTTCTGAAAATAGCCCTTATGACCACCAGTTACGGATAGCCTTCACAGAAATGGGCTTGTGTCTCAAGTCTAAGGATAAATAAAGTTTATCATTTACATGATTTACTTAAAGACAAAGATCCATAAAGTACAATCATGTCAGCTGAGATAGTCTGATATGCAATCTTTTGGATATCATGTGAGTATGGTAGAACCTTCCTTTAATATACAAAGTATATTTTAACCAATCCTTCAAATTTGTCTTAATTCAATCATATTCTCATATGATTGATCGAGAATGAACATTTATAATAACATAAGTTATTCATGGAGTTAAACATGCAAATACAGGATGTTAATACAAATAAACTGTAAAAACGTTTATTAATATTTAGCTATCTCTTTGTGTTTTGTTGATAACAAATATAATGTTATCATAAGTAAAATTATAAGGATACATGTTATTTTTGTAAAGCATTTACATATAGTCATTTAATACAAATTGTTGTAATAAATCATTTGTTGTAATAGTTTATTAGGATGGGTAAAAATCACAACCCATGGAGCATATCCATAACCTATGGTATTGACCCATATCCATTTGACTAGATGCATTGCATCTATTAGATACATTGTATCTAATGAAATACCCATGGACCAACCCATAACCCATGACCCATAACCAAAAAACCCATGGGCAAAGAGGAGCGTCCCACGGATCCCTGACTTTACACTAGACGGATTCCTTAAGGGAGGGATCCGTGGGATCCGTGGAACAGTGGCAAGATTTTGCCTATAAATGGAGAGCCATTTCTTCATTTCTCTTCACCCCTCTTCTTACTAACTCTCTCATATACTCTTACTCTCTTCTAACAAATGATCACTTGATCTAAAGAGTTGTTCTTCTTTCTTCTATTGTGATTCTCATATAGGTCCTTCTCTAAGGCGAGATCACGAGCTTACTACAAGTTATCCAAGCAAGGGGTCCTTGATTGATTTGTTTCTCCACAAGATTTCTGTAGCAAATATATTGTACTTGATATTTCATATAGTTGTTGTGTAATAGTCGTGTTGGTTTGGTCCTCCGTGTTACGGACTCGGTATTTAGCTTTGTACCGGAAAAAGGTGTAAGCAACATTGTGAAGGCTTCTCCGCCAAGTTGAAGGAGTTTGTTGACATAGTGCTTGAACTCTCGAGTAGGTGACTCGGGGAGTGGAGTAGGGCAAGGAAGGTGTCCTTGTAGCCGAACCACTATAAATCGGTTGTGTCATTTCTATCATTTGCTTTACTTTATTTACTTTCATTACTCTTAGATCTATACTTTATCTTCATCCATACGATTTCACATAACATCGAATCTAAAGTTTTTAGAAACTAACTTAAAATCGGCAAAACTATTCAACCCCCCCTTCTAGTTTTCCACAATTGGCATCAAGAGCTAAGTTTATAAAAGTTTTAAAGTAAACTATATTTTAAAAACTTTTCGATCACTATGGGTTCTGAAAATTACAAGGAAGGGCAATCTATGCAACGACCTCCACTACTTGAAACTAATGGTTTTATATATTGGAAAAATAGATTCTAAACGCATGTGAAGTCTAAAGATATTGATCTTTGGTACATCATTGTTGAAGGCGATTTTGAAGCCACCTCAAAAGATGAAAATGGAATTTTAGTTAACATACCTCATGATAAACTCACCGATGAAATGAAGAAAAAGATTTCCAAAAATGGTGAAGCTAAAATGGTTTTGTATAATGCTTTACCCAAAAAGGAATTCGAAAGAATCTCCATGCTCAAAACCTCTAAAGAAATTTGGAATTCTTTAGTTGTAACTCATCAAGGTAATCAAGAAGTGAAAAATAATAAAATGGACTTATTTGTTCAACAATATGAGCAATTTTCAATATCGGATGAGGAAACTATAGATCATTCTTTTGCTAACTTTAATACTATAATTACATCTTTACAAGCACTTGATGAATCTTTCTCTAGCCGTAACCATGTTAGGAAATATCTAAGGGCGCTTCCATCCAAGTGGAGATCTAAGGTGACGGCAATCGAAGAGTCAAAAGATTTGACAATCCTCACGCTTGATGAACTCATAGGCAACTTGAAGGTCTATGAGCTTGTCCTTGCTAAAGATTTCGAAGCCTCAAAAGTAAAAGAGAAGCACAAATCTCTTGCCCTCAAA
This sequence comes from Chrysanthemum makinoi, assembly GCA_910596185.1. Taxonomy (NCBI): domain Eukaryota; kingdom Viridiplantae; phylum Streptophyta; class Magnoliopsida; order Asterales; family Asteraceae; genus Chrysanthemum; species Chrysanthemum makinoi. Next base: position 32,805,460 of record OU343220.1, on the reverse strand, counting down.
GCCAAGAAGGTCTCAAGCGATGAAGAGAACTCCTATTCAGATAGTGATGACGAGGAGTATGCCATGGCGGTAAGGGACTTCAAAAAGTTCTTTAGAAGGAAGGGAAGATACGTCAAACAACTGTATGACGACAAGAAAGGATTCCGGAAAAGCAAAGAGGACGAGAAGCCAAGGGATGATCGTTCTTGCTTTAAATGTGGGGAACCAAACCACTTTATTAGTAAGTGTCACAAACGCGATGATCAAAAGGCATTCGTAAGCAGTTCGTGGGGAATGAGTGAGGAGGACAACGAAGAAATTTGTCTCATGGAAAATGACGAGGTATGTCACGAATACTATAGTAGCTCATCATTAGATGATGACTCATTGCATAATGAATATGATAAACTTTGCCAAATTAGCTTAAAAGTAATCAACAAAAACAAGTTTTTGAAAAATCAAAACCAACGTTTAGATAAGGAAGTCATAGAGTTAAGGGCAAAATTGAAACGTCTAGAAAAGGGCAAAATAGCAAGTGGCGAATGTGAACTTTGCGTTCAACTTCAAACACTAGTTGATCAACTAGATTCTAAGATTGCTAGAATGAGTACTAATACTCTAGATATGATACTAGATAGTGTTAAAACATGAAACAACCAAAAAGGTTTAGGTATTCAGCAACTTGATGCGTCAACTAGTGAAAACAAAGAAACACAATTCGTAAAAGCAATAGAAAAACAAGCCACTGTTGTGGCGGATCCCACGGATCCCACAAAAAGGGAACCGGCTAGTGTACAGCCAGGGATCCGTGGGTCTGCTGAAGCAAACAGTGGTAAAAACATAGCTTCCTCTTCTAGAACTGATTTTGTTATTGTTAATAAGAAGAAACCAACTCATGTTACCATTAGACAACCACCCCAAGATATAATCAAAGTTTTGCAAGAAACAAAGGTCCATCATTTTCAAAATCAAACACATCTAGGAGACCTAATAATGTTTACCCGAGAAGTAACCATCAAATAGGATGGAACCCAAATATGCAAAATGGTTTTCCATTTCAAAACTTTGCACAATGGAATGCATATTCACCTTATCCATACATGTCTAACATGAATGGAATGTTTAACACTAATGGACCCATGAACAAATGGGGACCAAACTTTTGAGTTAATTGTTTTCTTAGGTGTGCTTAAAGGTCGAACTAGATCCGGATGAGTGGATCAAGGATAGCGGGTACACGAGGCACATGACCGGCAATAAAGATTTATTTTCCACATATGAATCCTTTAATGGAGGAAATGTGGTATTTGGAAATAGCAAAAGCAAAATCATTGGTAAAGGTACGATTTATAACAAATCTCTAACCATTAACGATGTGTGTCACGTAGAAAACCTAAACTTTAACCTCTTAAGTATAGGACAAATATGTGATAAAAAGTGTAACGTACTTTTTAACGAAACCGGTAGTAAGATATTAAAAAACGGCATAACCATAGGAAGAGGAATTAGGAAACATGGAGTCTATGTCATTAAAATTGGTAATGAACCTAAAGACAAACTTTGTCTTACTTCTATGAATGATACTTCGACCTTATGGCATCGAAGATTGGGTCATGCCAATATGCGACTTCTTCAATTGCTATCATCCAAAGATCTAGTAAGAGATCTACCTAAATTAAAATATGAACATCACTTTTGTGATGCTTGTAATGTAGGAAAACAAGTCCATTCTAGTCACAAAGCTAAAAACATGGTGTCTACAACTAAGTGTCTAGAATTACTACACATGAATTTATTTGGTCTATCCGCTATCCAAAGTTATGGAGACAACTACTACACTTTGGTTATAGTAGATGATTACTCTAGGTACACATGGACTAAATTCTTAAAGAACAAAACTGAAACATTCAATTATTTTGAAATATTAAGTAAGAAAATCCAAAGACAACTAGGAAGTCCTATAGTGTCTATTAGAACGGATCATGGTAGGGAATTCGATAATGAAGTTCAATTTGGAGCCTTTTGTGAAGCAAATGGTATTACTCACAACTTCTCGGCTCCTCGCACTCCACAATCGAATGGGGTAGTTGAAAGAAAGAATAGAACCCTACAAGAAATGAGTCGCACCATGCTAAATGAGCAATCCATACCTCAAAAGATTTGGTGCAATGCCGTTGATACCTTAACATACATACTTAATCGAGTCTTAATTAGACCAATTTTAGGTAAAACTCCATACGAGTTACTTCGAGGAAAAAATCCTACGTTAGATCACTTTTAGAGTCTTTGGTAGCAAATGTTTTCTACTTAACACTAAAGATTACCTTATAAAATTTGATCCTAAATCAACCGAAGGTATCTTTTTAGGTTATTCTCCTAATAGAAAAGCCTACGTCATATTAAATAAAGAAACAATGAAGGTTGAAGAATCATTAAACATTAAATTTGATGAAAGTCCACCCAAACCCTCTCCACCTCTTGTCGATGACGAGATTGTCGAAAGTGAAGCTATTGTAATAAAGAAAAAGATAAACGAAGAAGAAGAACCTTTAAATGATGAAATCATAAATATTAAAGAGTCCAAAGATCACCCCGTAGATAAGGTCATAGGAAAGCTAAATGAAAGAACTTTAAGGTCTCAAGTTCAAAACCAAAGTAGCTTGTTTTATTTTGTCTCAACCATAGAACCTAAGAATACACAAGAAGCCATAAAAGACGAAAGTTGGGTAATGGCCATGCAAGAAGTGTTAAATCAATTTGTTTCTAATGATGTTTGGACACTTGTCCCTTCACCTAGTAAATCAAACCATAATAGGAACCAAATGGGTTTATAAAAACAAGTTAGATACAAACGGTGTAGTGTCTAGAAACAAAGCTAGACTCGTTGCCCAAGGGTATAATCAACAAGAAGGAATAGAATTTGATGAGACCTATGCCCCCGTGGCTAGATTAGAGTCTATAAGAATACTTCTTGCTTATGCTTTTGCTAATGATCTTAAGCTTTATCAAATGGATGTCAAAAATGCTTTTCTAAATGGTTTTATTAATGAAGAAGTATATATAGCTCAACCTCCGGGCTTCATCGATTTTGAAAAACCTAAACATGTGTATAAGCTAAAGAAAGCCCTTTACGGTCTTAAACAAGCTCCAAAAGCTTGGTATGATAGACTCAAGTCGTTCTTAATCAAACACAACTACACCATGGGGTTAGTTGATAACACACTTTTTACTAAGAAAAAGGAGTCACATATAATCATTGTTCAAATATATGTAGATGATATTATATTCGGATCTACTTGTCAAGACATGTGTGATGATTTCTCTAAAATCATGCATGACGAGTTCGAGATGAGTATGATGGGAGAACTTAGTTTCTTTCTTGGTCTACAAATCAAACAAGTAGAAGATGGTATCTTCTTTAATCAATCTAAATACATTAAGGAAATGTTAAAGAAATTCGGTTTAGAAGAGTCAAAACCAATTAGGACACCAATGTCATCCGACATTAAACTCACAAAAGATGAAGACGGCGAATCCGTTGATAACACAAAATATCGTGGCATGATTGGTAGTCTTCTCTACCTCACGGCTAGTAGGCCGGATATCATGTTTAGTGTTTGTCTATGTGCTAGGTTTCAAGAAGATCCTAAAACATCACATCTAGAAGCCGTCAAAAGGATATTTAGATACATTAAGGGTACGACTCAATTAGGGTTATGGTATCCTAAGGGTAGGGGAGTAGAAACAATTGTATATGCAGATTCTGACCATGCATGTGATTATGTTGACCGAAAAAGTACAAGTGGGGTATGTACTTTTATGGGATGTTGTTTAACATCTTAGTTCTCAAAGAAACAAACGGCATTAGCAATATCAACAACCGAAGCCGAATATATCTCCGCCGGCAAAGCATGCCAACAAGCACTATGGATGAAACAAGCGTTAGTTGACTACGACATTCATCTAAGTGACATAGCCATTCTATGTGACAACAAAGGTGCCATCGATTTAAGCAAGAATCCGGTATTACATTTTTGCACAAAGCATATAGAGATTCGCCATCACTTCTTAAGAGACAATGTTCAAAAGGGGAACATCTCTATTGAGAAGGTAGCGTCCGAAGACAACATAGCCGACGTCCTCACCAAACCGTTGAAGCGGGAACAATTCAACCTACTTCGTCTTGGTCTTGGTCTCATGGAACAATCGTCGTAATTTGCTTTTTAACTCTACAAGGTATGTAAACACTAGCCTTCTTCTTTCTGAGTCTATGATCTCTATTTCACGTACAAATCACAAGTAATACGGGGATTTTCAAAACCTAAGATAAGTTTTCACTTATAACTCATAGTTTTCTCTTATTTTTCAAGATAAGTACAAGTTGCAAACACATAATTACATACACATTTTCTTTTCAAAGGATAAACGTTTTATTCACACATAGAAACCTCTTTTCAAAATGTTTTCTAAAATGATACCTCTTCCCGTATCACTTTCACAAAAGCCATTTCTCACGTCTAGGACAAATTGCTTTTTCATTATTAATACAAAGTAAAAACCCGTTTTTTCATTGCATCTCATGTCTCTTAAATGCTAAAGAGGACACATAACTAATATGTGTTTTCGGGTACATTCATTTAAGCAACAATGAATTAGGAGCACTCGGGTTATCTCACATAATAGTGTGCTTTAGTTTATTTTTCTTTTCTTTTTAGGAGTCGAGATAACAACTCCAAATGGTTTGCATATAGGCACACACTAGGCACAAATGTTTCCAAAAGGAAAATTTTGAGCTGCCTGAATCACAAGTACCACGGATCCCGCCTTAATCTTTGCTGGACCGGATCCCTCAAGGGAAGGATCCGTGGGATCCGTGAGACAGAAGCTAGTTTTATCTTCTATTTCTCTCACTTTGGATGAAAACTTCAATATTTTTCATCATTTATTTTTATTTCTTTTGGAGTATGTTCTTTAATGCTTGTGTTCTCATGATCACATGCCTTAAATTCATATCTAATCATTAGATTTTAATCCACATTTTGGGTCAAGCATTCATTACAATGCATTATTTTTCTATAAATAGGATTCCCAAAATGCTTGCATATTCATCTCATCTTCACAAACAAACACCACCATGTCATCCAAAAGATCTTACAACTTAGATGAATCACCTAGTGCAAACAATCCCTTTCAAGAAATCCAAAATTTTGTCCTCCCACCTTCCAAAATACCACAATCAAAATCTAGGAAATCCGTATGGATTAGCATCCGGCCTTGTTAATTAGCAAAACCATCATTGAATGGTTCATCACCAACCACTATTTCACCACAAGATGCTTCCATTATAGCACCTCCTTCATCACCAACAAGTACACCAACTTCATCACCCATCAACTCACCACCTAAGGTCACTCTTTTGGAACTCCTTAAGACTCCAACAAGATCTCAACAACCAAAACAAAAAGAAATAGTCTTTTTAACACCTCTCACTTCTCTAAACACAATTTTCAAATACCTTGAAACCTCACCACCCTTAGCTCCCATGTTGTTACAAGAACATCTAGGTTCTTTTCCACCATCACTTCCAAACATTCCGGACTTTGATCCGCTTTTTCCATCTTTTCCACCACAACTTCCGCATCTCACAAACCAAAGTCGTTTGGAAAACTTCCGCACTCATTACCCACATCACTTACATTGTGAACATTGCCAATCCACTAGGGATATTGCAATAGAACTTAGGGAAGAAATGCGAGTCCTACTCAACCTCATTCTTGATCGCATCAGTATCATTACTCATCAAAACCTCCATCCATAACCTTATGCAAGCATGGAAGGAATCATTATTACTATTTTTGTTTTTTGTATTTTTTTCTTTTGAGTCATCTTTAAGAACAAGTCTTGTTCTTACTTTTACATGCTTGTATGTGGCATAAATACCACTACATTTTGTTGTTTTATTACAAGGCCTTGTTTACATACCTTGGCTCCCAATCTTGATTCTCGTCAATCACAAGATTACTTATGCATGTTACTACTAACACTTTCTTTGTAGGATTTTTTTTCTCACTTGACTCCCCAATCTAGGGGGAGCTACTATCAAGGGGGAGTAAGCGATACGTGGACTATTTTTCCACATTTTGTTTCTTCGTTGGGTTAACTTTTTGTTTCGAAAAAAAGGGAGAAGAAGTAAAACTTAGGCTTTCAAAACATACATCTAATCTTAACTTTTACTCATCATAATAACATTATGTTTTGTCATCAACAAAAAGGGGGAGATTGTTAATACAAATAAACCGTAAAAACGTTTATTAATATTTAGCGATCTCTTTGTGTTTTGTTGATAACAAATATAATGTTATCATAAGTAAAATTATAAGGATACATGTTATTTTTGTAAAGCATTTACATATAGTCATTTAATACAAATTGTTGTAATAAATCATTTGTTGTGATAGTTTATTAGGATGGGTAAAAATCACAACCCATAGAGCATATCCATAACCCATGGTATTGACCCATATCCATTTGACTAGATGCATTGCATCTATTAGATACATTGTATCTAATGAAATACCCATGGACCAACCCATAACCCATGACCCATGACCCATAACCAAAAAACCCATGGGCCAAGAGGAGCGTCCCACGGATCCCTGGCTTTACACTAGACGGATCCCTTAAGGGAGGGATCCGTGGGATCCGTGGAACAGTGGCAAGATTTTGCCTATAAATAGAGAGCCATTTATTCATTTCTCTTTACCCTTCTTCTTACTAACTCTCTCATATACTCTTACTCTCTTCTAACAAAAGATCACTTGATCTAGAGAGTTGTTCTTCTTTCTTCTATTGTGATTCTCATATAGGTCATTCTCTAAGGCGAGATCACGAGCTTACTACAAGTCATCCAAGCAAAGGGTCCTTGATTGATTTGTTTCTCCACAATATTTCTGTAGCAAAGATCTTGTACGTGATATTTCACATAGTTGTTGTGTAATAGTCATGTTGGTTTGGTCCTCCTTGTTATGGACTCAGTATTTAGCTTTGTACCAGAAAAAGGTGTAAGCAACATTGTGAAGGCTTCTCCGCCAAGCTGAAGGAGTTTGTTGACATAGTGCTTGAACTCTCGAGTAGGTGACTCGGGGAGTGGAGTAGGGCAAGGAAGGTGTCCTTGTAGCTGAACCACTATAAATCGGTTGTGTCATTTCTATCCTTTGCTTTACTTTATTTACTTTCATTACTCTTAGATCTATACTTTATCTTCATCCATACGATTTCACATAACATTGGTATGTGCTAAAACACATACCATTTCTTTACCAAAATCGACCCAAAATAACCAAGAAAAGAGCCGTTTATGCCTAATATTTGTGGTTTCTTGAGTTTATGCATGTGCAGATACGGATATGACAAAACAGACAAAAGAAAGCCAAAACCGAAGAAAACCGAGCACGAGAGAGAGAAGAGTGCAAAAGCCGATGCCGGAATGCTATTTTATGGGATTTGGATGCTCAAAAGTGCAAAATACGAAGTCTTGGATCATGTTTGGGAAATTTACACTTTAGACCCTCATCTTTGGCAAAATTACAATTCACACCTTCATTAGTCTCAAGTTACCATTTCATCCCTTAATTTATCAAATTCACTTATTTAGTCCCTGGAATTTCAAAGTACGTGAAAGGCCCTTACAATAATACTACCATTACACCAATTAACCAAATCAATAAACCAAATAAAATACCCAATCCATCTCCTCCACTTAAAAGCCCAACAGCCTACATCTAGTCCAAGTCCAAACCCCAAAATAAACTATACCCGGTATACCATTTTAACCTGGTATCCTAATCTTATCTTTCCCAAAATAAACTATACCCGGACACCGTTTTTGACCCTGGTATCTCTACCATTTTCTTCCCCAAGGACAAATGAATTCGGGGACGAGTTAGGCTAGCGAATCGGTAATCAAAAATAGTAGCGCTTCGTGGGAGGCACCCTGTGGAAAACTAGAAGGGGGGGGGGTTGAATAGTTTTACCAATTAAAACTTTGTTTTAAAATATATGGATCGACTTATGTCAATCTATTTAGATGTGTATGTTGGATGTTGATAGATAGATATATAAAAGTGCAATGAAAGATAAAGAGTATGAAGCACATAACCACGACACGAGAATTTATAGTGTTTGGCTACAAGGACACCTTCCTTGCCCTACTCCACTCCCCGAGTCACCTACTCGAGAGTTCGTAAACACTACACGACACCAACTCCTTATGGCGGAGAAGCCTTCACAACGTCGCCTACTCTTTTTCTGGTACTAGGCTAACCACCGGGTTCTTTCACACTAAGGTGAACCACACCTATCACAACGTCGCCTACCCTTTATTAGGTACTAGGCTAAGTACCTAGTTCCATTACTATGGAGGAACTACTACCCACAACACAACACCTAATCCCAAGGAGATCCACTCTTTATTACAATACCATCAAGGATATCACCATCCTTGGATCTAGTACTAAACTATCTTGTACATCGAAACACACCATATCGAATGTACATCTAAGGCACCTTTCACTAATGCCTTTAACTAGATCTTCAAGACACCCTTCACTAATGTCTTGTGACTTGACTTCTAGGCACCCTTCACTAATGCCTATAATACGGACGATCGACACCTTTCACTAATGTCTTCGTCTTGACACTTGAGACATCTTTCACTAATGTCTTCAACACTACACTTCTTAGAAGAAAGAAAAGAATCGTCAACAAGAGGACTTCAGTAGTCTTGATGATGAGGAAGCATGGCAGCTCATGGACTTGAGCTTGCTTGACTTCAAAGGTGGTGATCTCGCCTTTAAGAGGAACCTAGAGAATCACACAAAAACAAAACTACAAACATAGATCTCTTGGATCTGAGGTTAGAGAGTTTTTAACTCTAGGGGAAAGTATGTTAGAAAGGGGTGAGAAACAATGAAGAAATGGCTCACTATTTATAGAGGAAAAATTCTACTGTTCCCCGGATCCCACGGGTCCCTTCCACAAGGGATCCGTCTAGTGTAAAGCTAGGGATCCGTGGGACGCTCCTATTTATCCATGGGTATTTTGGTTATGGGTCATGGGTCATGGGTTGATCCATGGATCTTTAGCTAGATACAATGTATCTCTTGAGTGCAATGCACTTAGTCATATGGGTATGGGTCAAAACCATGGGTTATGGATATTATCCATATATGATATAAGCATGATGTCATGCAATGGGTTATGGGTCAAGCTCCATGGGTCATGGGCTTTGGGTTGTACCCAACTATATTCAATGTGTTTGGTCAATAGGTTGTGATACTTAGGTTTCTACCCATTTATATTACCCAATATACTACATACTAGTTATGTGTATACCCAAATATGTAAACACTAGTTGTTGTACATATGTAATATTAAATCATAAAATCACTTATACTTGTTTTAGTGTTTTATGTGAAAATGTGAATATGTTAGAAACTATAAGTCCAAACCATTTACGTATTTTATTTGTTTCATTAAAATGATTTTACGTTTGTTATCGACAAAACATTAGAAGATCGTAAAATATAAATAAACGTTTTTACGGCTTATTTGTATTAACACACCCCATGCTTATCTCTATCTTCTTTCTATTTTCTCTAATAAGTGAGGTGGGTGTTTGGTTGTTTGTGATGATTTTGTCTAGGATTTTCCCGATATGAAGACTCTCGTGCTCGAAGTTTGTCTTTTCTCCACTCGAGTTTCATGATCGCTGCTGATGGAAATCTGATATCCTAATCTTATCGACTAACGTTTATCTTTCAGCATACCTAATAAACGGCTTTTAGATTTTCGTTATTACCCTTGCCTTTAAACATTGAGGACAATGTTTCGTTTTAGTCTGGGGTGGGTAATCTTCGATTTGATTTGACCGCACTTGCTTATTCTCTGCCGTGTACTCTCGCAACCCCGTTTTTCCTTAGAAAATGAAAAAATTGTGCAAAAAAATGAGAAAATTTAAATTTTTTTGTAAGCTTTTGCTAGTTTTATGATTGAAAAGTCTTTGCAAGTTTCTTAGAAGTTACTTTAAATATGCGTTTTCTTGAAAAAGCCTTTCCTAATTGCTTAGACAAGAGGCTATAAAATGCAATTCTAGCTCACAAGGCCAAGAATTTGCAAGTCTCCCTAAGTGATTTTAAATATGCGAAGCTTAAACAAGAATTTGCTAGTTTCTAATGAGTGACTTTAAAAATGCGAGACTTGAGATTATTTTACGAAGCATTCGTTAAGTTAATATATGTTTTGACACCTTGTTGACTTTCCGCTTGTGAGAGTAGGAATAGAATTCTGACTTGACCGGGCGTGTTGAGCCCTAGCTTGTTCCCTTAACCATAGATAATTAAATTATCGGCTAAGCATCCGCAGATCTCATTATTTGGGATTTTAAATTTGCGGAAATTGAGGAATGATAGAGTTACTTATGAGTTTAGATGCTAAGCGTGGAGTAGATGGTTCTATTTAGAGCTAATCGAAGGTACTTGTGGCTTTTTTCACCCACAAAACCCCAAAATAAACTATACCCGGTATACCATTTTAACCCAAGGTCAAAGAAATAAAAACCTGGTCAATTCACCCATCGGTCAAACATTAACCCCCAAGTCAAACAACAAATAAAAAAACCCCAGAAAATAGAGCGCGCCCAAATCCCTTTTACTGTGCTTCTCTTTCATTCACCATTTACCTTGCTTCCCAATCATTTACCCACTTTTAGTACACCTTCTAGAAGGTCTGACAACATGTCAGTAAGAGTGTCACATCAGGATAACCAACATGGACAAAAGAGAGCCTCTGATTGGTTGTAACACCTCATCAGGATGATCCAAGGGCTTACAATGATTAGGATGACACAAGAAGGAATCAAAGGCTCAGATTAGATGTACCAGAAGCTTCCCAAGCTCTCCTCTTCAGCTTTAAAAGCTCCTCACTCACAGAAGAAGAACTCGTCCATTTTCTCATTGTATTTAGAGAATTTGTAACCAATTATTTTCTGTCATTTACTGATTTTACAGCATTTAAATTATGTCGTTTTCATTAGTTAATTGTAATTTCCAATTCAGTGTTGAAAATTCACTTTATTAATGCAAATTCTTCATTTACCCATTTAAGTTTCAGAGCTGCTTTTGAATTAGTAGAGTGTTAAATTTCTGTTTGTTTTAACTCGCATAAGCTTCAATAAGCTTATGTGAGTGAATTGTGGGTTAAATTCTCTTAATTGTAAGTTTTGTGCAAATAATCAAGAAAAGTCAACTGCATCAATTTTTAAAAAAGTCAATCTGATTCTTGTCTCAATGTTAATTCAAAATGGTTTTTAGGTTAAGTTTAGTTGTAATTTGTTTATTACATTTGAGTATTTGTCAAAATTCTTTTAAATTCCAGTTTTAAAATTAGTTAAGAAGTTTAAAAGGGGTGTTTGGATGGAGTTAAAAGTTGAAGGTTATGTTGAATTTCTGAGTTATAGTTGATGAAATCCAGTTTAGAATCATGTTACAAAACTTTTTCACTCAAGTTTTCATGAGATTGCTAGTTGATTTCCAAATCTTTTAGATCCATTTTCTCAATTCAGGTTAGTAGTGTAGTTCTCATGAAGCTTTTCTAGTCATTAGTACATTAGGGTGCTATAGTTGTTGTTGATTTTTAAATGAGTGAAGGTAGTTTAGCTTAAACCTGTTTTAATTCCATTTCAGTGCTTTTAAGATAATTCATATTTCTGTTCTGCAAGTTTATGCATCAGTTCCTTATTTGGTCATATCAGCTTGTTGCCAGGATAATTTTGGGCTTATCTCATTATGATAACTGTTGAATGATAGCTTCTTAAGGTAACTTTAGTTCTGGATTAGCCTCTAGTTTAGTTTATATTGGCCTGCAAATTCTATTTCTAACTGATCTGCACTTCTTCATATCATCAGGTTCTAATTTGATCTCTTGGATTGCATTTTAAGCTTCTTTAGTAGTTGTAGTGACAGGTTCTATTTCTCAAGAACAAATCTCACTATAGAAGCTTGTAGCAATAGTTTGTTTTAGATCTGCTAGCCCTTAGAGTAGCTTATGTACTGTTCTTCTTCAGCAGTTATATGTCCCAACCCCTTGTTACTTTTGATTTTTAATTTACTTGTTTTTAGTCCAAATTAGATGAAATTCTGTTGGTGATTGGTAACTGGATATTTTTAGTTTAGTTTTTGGATTTTTCTAAGATAGCTTAATTAGTGCTAGAAGTAGGCTCATTAGGGATGTTTGGCATCACTTTATTAGAACCTGATATAGAGACTTAATGCTTTTAGCTTGAGCTTTTAGGGTCTAAATCAGTTGCAGTAGCTTATACTTAGATAGTTTAGGTTAGTCTTAGGCTGTAGTAGCTTATTGTAGCTTTTAGTGGCTTATTGCTTATTTCACAAGTGCTTATTACATCATTTTGTTGCCCAAATCATAGATTCTATTCTCCAAAGTTGTTTCTGTTATTTTTCCCTGATTCTCAATTATCATATTAGAGTTTTCTGAAATTTTTCATATTTTTCCATGCTCTTTTGCTATTTTTCTGCATTTAATTTCATTTTCTAGGCTTTTTAATTGGCTTTTAATGCAAATAAATTAGAAAAAGTTCAGAAAAATAAAATTTCAATTTTATTAAGTTTAGAATATTCAAAAAGTCACAAAAAGTATTTTTCCAGATTTTTCATAGCTTAAATAGTATTTTCTAGCCATTTATTTAGTTTTAAATAGTTGTAAATTCATAATAATTAGAGAAAAAGTCATAAAAATGTAATTCCAGTTTTTTTTAAAATTCTTTTTAGTTAATTAAGATTTTTGAAAAATATTTTTGTAATTTTCTTACAAGTTTTCATAATTTTTAGCAATTTAATTCTATTTTAAAAGTCCAAAAATAGTTTTTAATTCAAATAAAATCAAGAAAAATCCTAAAAATTAGTTTAAAATTTCTAATAATTTTTAAATAACTTTCTTATCTTTATAAAATTATTAGATCACTTTTAGAGGTTATAATAGATGAATTTGCATTTTAATTACGTTTTAATAATTACGTTATTCGCGTTTTAGATTAAATTTGCGTACTTAGTTATAATTTACTTGTTTGCATCATTGATTATGTAGTTTTACTTTTCCTTGCCACGTAGATTAGAAAACGCAAAATTCCCTTTTTACTCATTCGAATCCCTCGCTGGGAAAACGACTCGGGAAATACATACCTTTGTATTTCTTCGAAAAATATATATTGTACGAAAAATGACAAATCAAAATGGCGCCGCTGCCGGGGAGGGCATGTAGTGAGTTTTCGATTCCGTCTTGATTCGCGTGTATTTGAAGATCCTTCCCCGAGAAGTTATTCATCTTGTTTTTGTAAATATTTCTTTTATAAAAAGCCAAAAATATTTTTCTTTTCAAAATACCCAAAAATATTCTTCTTTACCCTTCTGATTTGATAATTCTTTCTTCTTATCCCTCTTATATTTGATTCTTATGGACTCCTTCGACTATTTCTGTCAGTGTTGTAATTCACGTTTGGGATATGATTATCAGTGTTATAATCATATGTGCCCCAATTCTTTCAATGATTCTCAATATTTTCTCGATGACCCTCCACAGCCCGAGATATCTTCGTTCGATCCACGTTATTGTTCTGGGTGTGGAGATATGGTAGACTCGTTAAACGATTTTCGTTGTTTACGATGTATGCCCTAGATACATTCTATTTATGAAAAACCCGTTCAGATTGTGCATAATGATTCCATGTTTGAAGAACCCACCGGGGGTGTTGAGGACGTTTTCATCAACTTTGATGCCAATATTACTCAAAATCGAAACGAAATTGAAAGTATGATTAGAACCTTCCTTTCTCAATCCCATGTTTATCAAGAACGAGAACCGAAGACCACAACAGAAGTGGTGGAAATTGCTAGCTCTCAGAGCACACCACTTGTCCCACCTCCGGAACCTTATCCTTATCCGTCACAACAATCGTTCTGTTGTGAGTATTGTGGAGGCCCGCACTTTAATTCCGATTGTCAAATGCAGAACCCACTTGTTTATGAGCAAGTTCCTTGCAACAATTTATGACTATTCTTATGACCCACCTCCACAATACCAAGAAATCCCACCACTAACTCCGCAAATTCCTCAAGATAGTCTCCAAAGATGTATTGATATCCTTGAAGAATTTATGGATAAACATGGTATCGAAAAAGATCCTCACCAGAAAACTTATGGTGAATTACTTGCTGAAGATCAAACGTCTCGCAACGAAAGATCTATGTTAGAATTACTTGAAGAAGAAGAACGGGCAGCTCAGATTGAAAAGTGTCTTGAAGAAATACGAATTAAGGAACTAGTACTTGAAAGACGTGCTCGATGGCTCATAACTTACATTGACGATGATGATGATAGTGACGAAGTTGATGAAAGTTTGAGTGGCAATCCCACTCCCATTTCTGAACCTCTCATTTCCGACCCTTCCCCTTCACTCACACAGGTTGAGAGAAGTGACGTTCTTTTGGAAGAGGTCGATGATCATGTTTCTTCGATAATCGTTGAACCCGTTGACTCTCTCATAATGGGGGATAAGCATCTTAGTACCATTCCGGAAACGGAACCGTCTAGTGTTGAGATCCTTATCCCAAGCCCAAGTGAGTCCGAGGTTGTTTTTGATGATATTTGTGATGAGCCTTCTCTTGATATTTTGAACGATCATGTTGAGTTGTTCTCCGATTCTGATAATGATTCTTATGGAGACATCGATTTCGTCGATGATTTACCTTCTGAGCCCGTTAATATAGAAGAAGAAAATGATTTTGAGCCAGAAGTTGAAGAGATTGAGCCCGATGATATTCAGATCGAGGATGAAGCATTACGAGAAACATTGTTTGTTAGGTCACCATATTATCACAACAATATGTATTTCTAGAGAGAGAAAGTTTTAGTGAGAGAAAGTGGAAGGAACTAATGAATAATTAATGAAAATGATAATTGTAATTAGAACCAACAACCCTCTCCCTTCTAGGGAGGGGGTATTTATAGTCTTTACATAAGTAGGGGAGTTTCCCCTTGGTTCTAGAAGAACCTTCTATCACAGCTCATGGGCTTACTACATGAGCTGTGAAATCAATTACAAACATTTATAAACCATATTTATTAACGACCTATTACAAATGAACTGACCTACACTTGATAATTAAAACATGTTCCTAACAATCTCCCCCTAAGGGTTGGTCATCATTTGTTGTCTTGCTTAGGTCGTTTGACGTCTTGAACTTCTTTGGCGTTCATGGCTTGTGACGTCTTTGATTCTTTGCATCTTTATTCTTTGTTCTTGTTGTTGTGATCAGTTGTGAAATCTGCCTTTATCAACATCTTTAACTTTGATCTTTATCTCATAACTTTGCAGATTCTTTGACTTTGATGTAGAATCTTTCTGAAATTTTCTTTGCTTTTTGAGAGAACATTCAATTAGTGTTGATGTTGGTAGAAGCATGTGAAAAGTCTGCACGATCTTTTCCACCCGTGAGCATCCATAAGAAGAAAAACATAAAACAAGGGTTAGAAATAATCCGTAGCTTACAAGTTTGAACTTCGAGAGTGTTATCAGCATAGTATGAAAACACAACTCTAATTCTTACAAAGGCATTCTGACTGGAGTCCCACAAGTGAGATAACGCGATGTACGAAATACACCTACTGAGTTCAGGATGAGTCGTTGAGGTACACCGAAGCATCACCTCATGACTGTAGACCGTTTGAGACACACTAAGCGTAACCCACAAGGAGTTACCGAAGTGACCTGCTGTCGGGGCTGTTTGATGTTGACCCTGGCAGGAATTTCCATTCAATCACCGAGGATCACAATTGTGAATCCCCTCATAAATGTTCTGGCAGATTGCTAAGATCTGCGTAGGACTCTGGAAAAATGTCACTTGTGTTCTTAATGTTTGAACAACAAGTGATGAAATAATTAAGTGTTCCTAAGAGATCTTTTGATAAATCTCATGGCTCTAGACTCGATTAGTGCGCTTTGATTTTCCTAAGCGGAGACTAGGGAGAGGGTCTCCTTCTTCAATACCAACAATCTCTAAGAGAGTCGATAGATTACGTAAGGTTCCATGTGAGAATGAAACACGCTCTTTTAAGAGAACTTGAGTGGCTTAGAAGGTTTAGTGCATTGCGTCATTGGGTCCATGACGACTTTGTCTTCAATACCGGTGTCATCTTGTGACAACCAGTAGCTTATGAATTGAACCCGGATTATGCGCCCTAAGTTGAATAATTTGGAGGGCTATTTCTTTTCACCCTTTTCTTTAACTTTTCTTTTTAATTCTTCAACTCCTTCTTTCTCTGATTCTCATTTTCTCCTTTTTAAATCATACCTAAGGACTTCTAGATACTAACTATTTGTGATGTCCTTGGGTAGATCCCTTCGACTCTGGCGGATCATAGGACGTTTATTCCTAAACTTAGTCACCTTATAACTCCATGACTATCCTATGTTGCCACAAAACCTTTTCTTGAAAAATCTCTCAATATGTTTATGATGAAAAACATGTTTTGCCAACACCTTGAGAGTTTTGGTTTTCGAAATACTCCCCCTCCACATGTGCTTATGAGTTTTGGACTGAAATCTGCAGTGAGGGTAGAGCTCGCACTTTTGAATTGATCGACTCTTGATAGACAATTCCCCGCGAGACACGGTTACGTTGTATAGTTAAAGAGTTTCATTATCAGCTTTTAGGTGACAACTAGCTCTAATAACTAACTTGAAGATGTAAACACTCCTTGAAAAGGAGGTTAGACCCGTCAAAGTTCATGTCAATCAAGAGTGTCTCGAATTGGTACATTCTACTAAGACAAGTTTTGTTAGAAACAAGTCTTTTCGATTACTGACATTTCAAAGTTCGTCAATTCATTGGTGATATCTGAGTCGAGCACGTTATGAGATTCCATAAATTCCTGATCAATCAATTTTAATCACATTTCTCCCCCTCAAAAATAGCATATGAATGTTGTTTTTGAAAAGCATGTTGATTAAAATATGCTTTTTGAGGCATTGAAAATTCATTTGGGAAGAAATGGATTTCAAGAACATTTGATTTCGAACAAAGATTTGTTGTTGCAAGACAGTTAAGAAGCTTTCGCTCCTTTAATGAGGATTGAGGCACTGAAGCGTACCACAGGGTCCTTTCGTGGAATAAGATTTTGTTTTCGTTGAACAAAAGTACTCCCCCTCAAATACGGAAATATATTTGAGAGATAGCCTTCTTGAGCCGAATTTGAATCAGTTAATACGTTGTAAAACATATTATCAGATTTGTTGTGCTTATGAAAATTCGAACTCAAGGTTTAACTGAAAAACAGAATCAATGAATGTTTATGTAAAAATTTCAAAGTCCCAATTTTTTTTTTTTTTTTTTTTTAATAAAAAAAAAATCTTTTTGAATTTTGAAAGATTTTATATATTTGTATTTTGTTTTTGAAATATGTATTTACAAAGAAAGATGTTTTGGTGTTTGACGTTTTAAAAACGATTGAGTAAAGATTCCAGATCTTCTGGAGTCAAACACCGCATACCAATTTGATGGACAAGCTCAGTAAACCTTGCGGGTGGCAAAGCTTTAGTGAACAAATCTGCCAATTGGTATTGAGTACCCACAAAGTATAATTCAATTGTACCCTTTTCGACATGCTCTTTGATGAAATGATATCGGAGAGCGATAAGCTTTGACTTGGAATCTTGAACCGTGTTGCGAGGAGATGGCAATAGCACTCTTGGAGTCACAGTACATTGGTATCTTGTTAAATACAAAGCCGTAGTCCATCAGTTGTGATCTCATCCAAATTATCTGAGCACAGCATGCTGACATGGCAACGTATTCTTACGTGGATGACATGGATGTACAGTCTTGTTTCTTTGACTGCCAAGACACAAGTTTATCTCCGAGAAACTGAACACCACCAGATGTACTTTTGCATGTATCTAAACACCTGCGTGATCGACATCAAAAGCGATTAGTGCAAAACCGAATCCTTCGGATACCAGATTCCCAAGTGAATGGTTCCCTTTACGTAGCGAAGGATTCTTTTAGCCTCATTGAGGGGTCTTTCAGTTGGTCTCGGACGATAACGGGAGAACAGATATACAGCAAATACAATATCGGTCTGGCGTTAGATACATGAGAGACCCAATAATACTTCGGTATTTTGTAGGGTCAATCACTTTCCCATGTAAATCAGCATCCAGCTTTGGTGACGTTGCAGACATAGGTGTGTTAAAAGTATCACAACTGGTCATTCCATGTTTCTTTAAGATTTCAAGAGCATATTTGGGCTGATTTAAAAATATGCCACGGGGAGATTGATGAACCTGAAGTCCTAAGAAGAACTTTAGTTCACCCATCATGGACATTTCAAAATTTTGTTTCATTAATTTTGCAAAAGCGTTTGAGTACTTTTTATGTGTTGAGCCAAAAATGATATCATCAACGTAAATTTGAACAATTAAAATATCCTCCCCGTGACGTTGAATGAAAAAAGTTGGATCAACAGTGCCTTTGATAAACTGATTAGCGAGAAGAAATTTTGACAGTTTGTCGTACCATGCCCGTGGGGCTTGTTTAAGACCATAAAGAGCCTTTTTGAGCTTGTACACGTAATTGGGATGATCTGAATCAACGAACCCGTCCGGTTGACCCACATAAACTTTTTCACGGAGTTGACCATTGAAGCGCCGTTTTACATCCATCGATAAACCGTGATATTCTTGTGTGCAGCATATGCGAAATATCCGTACTGCTTCAAGTCGAGCCACGGGTGCAAACGATTCTTCATAATCGATTCCTTCTTCTTGAGAATACCCTTTAGCCACAAGACGAGATTTGTTGCGAATAAAATTGCCTTCAGCATCGGTTTGTTTTTCCGGATCCACTTGAGTCCAATGACATAAATTCCATCGGTCGTGGAACAAGTTCCCGGACTTCGAGGCGTTTGAACTGATTCAACTCTTCTTGCATTGATTCAATCCAATTGTCATATGTCATAGCTTCTTTGATGTTTTGTGGTTCATCTTGACAAGCGAGTGAGTGCATAAACACAAGTTTCATCGATTATGAAGTCGTTGTCTCGTCATAAGCGGGTTAGAAGGATCGCCAATCACATTCACTAAGGGATGATCTTTCGTCCATTTATGTGTCGATGGGTGGTGATTGAATGTAGCATGCATATTAGACGGATCCAAATTGCGTAAAGATGATTCGCCAATGTCAGGAATAGTTGGAGCCGGAGCAAATGGATTGAAGAAAGCATTTTCGTCATAATCTGCGGGTGCGAGTAATTCTTGAGTTTGTGTTTCATCAGCTGTGTTAGTGTTGGATGCAATGTGTTCTTCTGTTGATTGAGAATCATTAGTGGTGCATCAGTGCAACGGTTGTTGTTGTTGGAGCGGTGTATCGGTTATTGGATTATGATCAGGGGTGTGCGCGAAACAACCGATACATCGGAGCACTACTTTCGGGAATCTCATCAAACAGAGGAGCAAAGAATGTTTCCAATTGTTGACGAGTGAATTCCATGGGTGGAACAGGTGATGAAGAAGGAAAGTTTAGACGGTTGGATGCGGGTCCTAAGCGGTTTTGCTCGAAGCCATTTCGTAAGCTCATCAAAGTTGACATGAACGGTTTCCATCATTTGTCGAGTTCGACGATTCCAAATTTTAAATCCTTTCGAATTTTCACAGTAACCGATGAACACTCCAATGTCACTTCGGTGAAGTTTACCAATATCAGCACGATTACACGAAAACATGAAAATATCGATATCGGTTTGCGGTTGTGAACAATCTCATATGGAGTTTTATTATGGCGTATGAATGATGGAGCGATTTTGAGTAAAACATGCGTTGAGGACACTTGACCCATAAGAAATCCGGTAAATGTGAGAAAATCAACATCGTTCGAGCAGCCTCCACTAACGTTCGATTTCGTCTTTCAACAACACCATTTTGTTCAGGAGTACGAGCAATCGAGGTCTGATGTGTGATTCCAACTTTCTCAAAATAAGCACGAAGTGTTTGATTTTTGAATTCAGTTCCATTGTCTGTTCGTATAACACGGACAGTGTTTTTGAGTTGAACCTGAATCTTTGTGAGAAAGGTGATGATCATTGTTGGAGCTTGATCTTTAGTTCGAAGAAAATAGACCCAAGTCCATCGTGAATAGTCATCAACAATAACCAGAATGTATCGTTTTCCGTTCACACTTTGTACACGCATGGGGCCACATAAATCCATATGAAGCAAATTAAGAACATGGTGAGAACTTGGTTCTGGTTTGGATGGAAAGTTAGATCTCTTGCTCTTGCCTTGTTCACAAGCCGAACATAAATGATCTTTGGTGTATCGAAACCTTGGAAGACCATCAACTAACTTATGACGAGCGAGTTCAGTCATGGTTTTGAAGTTTAAATGAGAGAGCCTTTTATGCCATAACCATGATTTTGTCGAAGTTGCTTTGGAGAGAAGACAAATCGGTGAAGATGCAATCATATCGGACATAGGAATCGTATATAGATTTGTGCTCCGATTGCCGGTGAGTAAATCATGTCCTTCCAAATCACGTACATAACATGTTTTGGAGCGAAACGCAACTTCCAAATCAGCATCACAGAATTGTCCAACTGAGAAAAGATTGTGTCCAAGACCTTCAACATAATAAACCCGACTGATCTCTATGTTTCCATTAACATAATCTCCATATCCCATTATTGCAGCAAAATGATCATTCCAATCTGCAGTACCGATGAACTTTGAAACAAAATTTACTAAGAGCTTTAGATTGCACTGTCATATGCGGGTACATCCGCTATCAACAATCCACAGAACAAGTTGAATCACCTGCAATACACGAAGACAAAGAGGGTGGTATGATAGAAGCAGTGGAACCCAAAGAGTTAGTGGGTTCCATTATGTTAGTGTTACACATATTTGCACATTTAGGAATCCATTTAAAACTTGAGGTACGCTGCAACCATTGTTGCCATAACCAATTATTTTTCGCTCTGGTCTTAGTGAAGTCACTAGGTGAGAACACTTTCTTAAGAGATGTTTTTGCAGATAATGGGTGTGTCTCTGATTTCTCAGAAGCTACACTGTGCACCTTCCCTAAATTCGATTTCGCAACTATAGTGGACCTAGAGGGAGGGCCAGCAATAGATTTCTTAGAACGAGCTAACAGAGAATTTGCAACACATTTTCCATGATTACCAGACATCATACTTTTACGACAAAACACACATGAAGCATTAACGTTTGAAACGTTTCTGGACATATCATTAGTTACACTGACATTAGAATTACAATTTGCCAAATTTGAATCTAAAGCAGATGCAACATGATTTTTATTCGATTTCCTAAGATGGATTTCTACTTCTGATGTCGGACGAGTGCTCTTTCTATGTTGCGAGATCCTAGTATTTTCTTGTTGTCTCTTATTCTCGGATCTTCTAACATTAGTAGACGCAACTATTCCTGTAGAAGTGGAAGAAAGCAAATTAGTTCCCTGAGTTTTATCAATTATATACATGCCAGGAGCAATCACTTTTGTTTTACTAGACTTGCTAGTTTCTTGTTTAGCTAGCTTTTCCTTAAGCTCAATGATGATGTGTTTTTGATCCTGAATTATGGAATTTAATCTTCCTTGGTCACCCAACATTTGTCGAGTATATTCAACATGGTGATCAAGTTCTTTTGACGCTTCAGAACGAACAGTTTTGAGAGAATCAAAAATCGTTTTATATTCCTGTTTGACTTGTGCAATCTCTTGTTCATATTTGAAAATTTGACACTTTAATGATGCATTTTCATCATCAAGAAATTCGACTTTTGAAATTCGCGACTGATTCAAAGACACCTTTTCCATGTGATTTTGTAAAGCAATTTCAGATTCAATTGTCTTAGACTGACACCATTGAAGTCTTCGTTTAAGTTCAGAAATCTCCATTGAAAGTTTAGATTGGACATCATCATTTTGTGAAAACATTTTTCCATTTTCCTCTTTTAATTTCTCAATTTCATGTCTTAACATCTGATTGTCCATTTCCAACGTGTGAACCATATTGAGATTCTCAGCAGTTAACGCAGTATCATTCACAGAAACAAATTCACAATATATAACCACGAAGCAATATTAGCGAAAGAGCATCTTCTAACAATTGATCAAAGGCATTTTGAAGATCTTGGTTTTTGCATTGTTCTTGTGAAACAGAGTTTTCAAGTGTGTTAAAAGCTTCAATCATTGAAGTCACCTCTTGTTGAAGTTCCCTTTCCCAGTGTGTTGCACACAGACGCAAATGTGCGACATGAGGTGAGATTTGGGTTTGAAACATTTGTCGTTGCTCTCTTGCATAAGCAGATTGAAAATTAGATGCTTTTAACTCAGAATTTTTCTCAATTGCCGTTTCTAAAAACGAAATATCTTCCATAAATGTTTGAAAGTACCGTAATACTAAACAAGATTTAGGAGTTTTTGGCAATGAGTTGCTTTTGCAAGAGGACGGTAAAGAACCATTTATTTGTGCAACATTGTGAACGGGGGCTTCTACACAAGATGCCTCAGTTAATTCAGAAAGATTATACGATGGTGTTGAAATGACATTTAGGTTGTAAGATGCATTTTCTCTTGTGTAATCATATGGTAAAATTCCATTTTGTCGCATGTTTAGCGACTTCGATCATCTTGTGCCCATTGTTCCTCACAATCAAATACAACAAGTTGCATGGTTGGATCTAAAAGACATTGAGCACTATACAATTTGGGCATGTCCTTGAGAGCTGTGTGAAGAAAACGTGGGTGATTATACCCAAGAGCAAAACGTTTTGAGTCATCAGGACTCGGAAGTAAAGTTGACATTTCAATCTGTTTTACTGAGTGACCAATCTTATATACAACAGTACCAAAATCTTTTAACCGTCTTTCCAATCGAAGAATTTCCTCGATTTGATCATCAATGCGTTTCTTAGATTTCTTCTTGAATTCAGAAAAATTTGACCGACTTTTTGAAAAATCTTGTTTAGTATTTGAAAGTTCCGTTTGAAGATTTTCAATGTTTTTCTGAAGTTCAGACTTTTCTTGTTCAATTTTAGAAATCTTTTCGTTATTTGACTCAACAATTTCATGCATTTGATGTTGAAGATTTTGTTCGTTAACGTAAGATTTTTGAAAGGCCACTTCAAAACTTGTTTCTCGAGTGGTTTTGTTTCAAAATCATTTATTCGTTTTCGACAACTCTCAAGTTCAGCAGTCAAGGAAGTAATCTCAGCCCTAAGGTTTTGGTTTATCTCATTACATTTTTCAGTTTTGGCTTGCAATGGCAGAAGTAATGAATTCAGATATTCTGAATCTGGACCATGAATTGCTTCACTATGTTCAATATGCTCATTATTTTCATCATCACTTAGATCATCAAATGTAACCACGGGATTAATTTGATCAACTTCATTATGATTAAATAAAGATTCATGTTGAAGCAGATTCTGCTCATCAGATCAGATGCAGACACAATTGCATTTATGAGGCATATATCAGTGTCGGTACCGAGATAGACCGTCTGTGTCATAGACCGGTCCATTCGTTGTTTGACTGATATGATGTTCTTGCATATTTGCCATCAAAACAACTGCAGCATTTGCTTCCAAATCTTCATATTCATCATCTGAGAGAGTATCTGCCATAAAACCTTGCTGAGTTTCACTGAGTTCTCCTCCTGCTTCATCCTTGTATGCCATCAGCATGACTTGTTTATAGTAATCTCCTCCTCTGGTTCGTGGTTCAGGACAAACATTAGCAAGATGTCCTTGCTTTTTGCAATTATAGCAGCGAATAGTAGATCCTGAAGCCGGTGAATTCCCTGTTTCCACAACTTGAACATTTCTCTTGAAGTTATTACTACCCGATCCCCCTGCTGATGTTTGACCATTCCTAGAATTACCAGAATACCCACTTGTAATCATACGACGACCACTAGTTCTGTTCTGAACCTCAACTTTGCCACCTTGTATAACTGCGTGACTTTTGGGATTTGATGATGAACGAAGACGATTGTTTGACTGAGTAGAGAACTTGGAGAAGGCTTTAGCAATAAAACCCATTCCATGATTTAACGCTTCAAAGGCATCAACTTGATCATCATTGATTTGAGCAGAGTATGCAGTGTTAGAATCTCCTTCGGGTGTGAGTTGATGAGAAGGTGTAGGTGGAGCATAACTAAAGTGACGTTGTTGTTGATCGAAAGCATGATTTGACTTTGGGTAAGGAGTTGGATAACCATGTGCCATGAGAGCAATCTGATCAGCAATTGGTGGTTGAGGGAAACCATGTGTGCCACGGGCTTCTTTATCTTTGAGAACTTCATATTGATGATGTTTCAGATAATCATACAATAACCCATACTTAACATCATGAAGATCCTTTACTTGTCGAACAAAAGTAACATACTTATGCCAATCCGGTCCTAATGAGTTCAGAAACTTGGTGTTAATAGCAATTGTTGGTAGATCAATCTTATGTCGATGCAAATCATTGACCACATTTGTGAAACGATGATAATATGATTCAAGTGATTCCCCAGGCTCAATGGTAAACACATCAAAGTTGTGATATAGCTTAGACTCCATGTCGATCTTACTTAGTTCAGTGCCTTCCATCAAAAGATGAATTTGTTCCCACATAGCTTTTGCAGTTGTCTGTGCATCAATACTTTTGTAAATCGGATTAGGAATTCCAAGAAGTATTTGTTGCATAGCAAGCTCATCGGCTTCAAGATGAAGTAGTTGTTCTGGTGTTAAACGACTAAGTGGAACAATTGTGATAGTATCAGGTCTTGGTGGAACAGCTGTAGGATCTCCAGGAACAGTTTCAGTTGGCATTTGAAACGGTCCTTCTAATATCACCTTCTTTAGATACTTTCCATGAGGTTTCTTGAGTTCCATGTACCTTAGAAATCGACTTGACCATTGCACATAATTGCCTGGTGTAAGCATTGGAGGACGAGTATCCGACCCAGCTTCATGAATCGATTGTTGACTTGTAACAGCTTCACACATTTGAGAGAACCAAGTTTGTTGTTGAGGGATTTGTGGAACCATTGGCGTTCGTTGTATACCTTGTTGAAGATGTTGTGGAGTATATTGTTGATTAAATTGTTGCTGATAAATTGCTTGTTGTTGATTCCATTGTTGATGTTGTGGACTGAGTTGTTGTTGTTGTTGTTGATTATAAGTGTAAGGAAAGTAATTAGATGATGGTGGTTGAGACATATTTGTTGATTGATGTTGATCGTGAAAGATAATTAAGGTTGAGGTTGATTAGACTTAGGTAGATGAGTAGAAGTAAACCAAACTTGCAGAAATATTGACAGAAACTCGCCAAAAAAACTGCAAACTCATGAGAACTTCAGTCAGAAACTCGCCAAACTCAGAACTCGCCAAACTCAGAACTCGCCAAACTCAGAACTAGCCAAACTCAGAACTCGCCAAACTCAGAACTTGCCAAAGTTTGAAACTTGCCAAAGTTTGAAACTCGCCAAAGTTTGAAACTCGCCAAAGTTTGAAACTCGCCAAAGTTTGAAACTCGCCAAAGTTTGAAACTCGCCAAAGTTTGAAACTCGCCAAAGTTTGAAACTCGCCAAAGTTTGAAACTTGCCAAAGTTTGAAACTCGCCAAAGTTTGAAACTCGCAAAGTTTGAAACTCGCCAAATTCAGAAACTAGCCAAACTGCAAACTCGCAGAAATTCAAATAGAAACTCGCCAGAATGCATGGCTAACTCGCCAAAACTCATACAAAACGCACAGAAACTCGCAGAAACACGTATTTAGTCCAAAAAATCCATAAAATTCAATCTAAATCACGTTTTTAAGTACGAATTTCTATTAAATCTAATCAATAATAACCTAAACTATCCCTTGGCTCTTGATACCACTTGTTAGGTCACCATATTATCACAACAATATGTATTTCTAGAGAGATAAAGTTTTAGTGAGAGAAAGTGGAAGGAACTAATGAATAATTAATGAAAATGATAATTGTAATTAGAACCAACAACCCTCTCCCTTCTAGGGAGGGGGTATTTATAGTCTTTACATAAGTAGGGGAGTTTCCCCTTGGTTCTAGAAGAACCTTCTATCACAGCTCATGGGCTTACTACATGAGCTGTGAAATCAATTACAAACATTTATAAACCATATTTATTAACGACCTATTACAAATGAAATGACCTACACTTGATAATTAAAACATGTTCCTAACATTGTTGAATGTCTATCTTCTCATTTCAAAGATTGAAGCCCTAAACGATAAATCAAGTTCGCCTCCTATCTCCGTTAAAGATAGTGATTTTGATAGGTCACCAATCTATCACATCAATATGTATTTCTAGAGAGATAAAGTTTTAGAGAGAGAAAGTGGAAGGAACTAATGAATGATTAATGAAATGATAATTGCAATTATAACCAACAACCCTCTCCCTTCAAGGGAGGGGGTATTTATAGTGTTTACATAAGTAGGGGTGTTTCCTCTTGGTTCTAGAAGAACCTTCTATCACAGCCCATGGGCTTACTACATGAGCTGTGAATCTAATTACAAACATTTATAAACCATAATTACTAACGACCTATTACAAATGAAATGAACTACACTTGATAATAAAACATGTTCCTAACAATCTCCCCCTAAGGGTTGGTCATCATTTTTTGTCTTGCTTAGGTCGTTTGACGTCTTGAACTTCTTTGGCGTGATAAAAGGTTCTTCATAGCTTGTGACGTCTTTGATTCTTTGCATCTTTGTTCTTTGTTCTTGTTGTTGTGATCAGTTGTGAAATCTGCCTTTTATCAACATCTTTGTTGTTAGTGTTGAAAGTCTTTTCCAGCATGCTCATACTTCTGGTGAAGTTTGTGATTCATACATTTGAAGCTCTCATTCTTTAACTTTGATCTTTGTCTCATAACTTTGCAGATTCTTTGACTTTGGCATAGAATCTTTCTGAACTTTTCTTTGCTTAGATCTTAGATGAGAATGTCTTTATGATGTTGGTATGAGCATGTGGAACAAATATGTTGATGATAATGATGGTGGTAATGGTCTTTATGGAACTTCTGGTCTTTATGAGTACCTACATGGAAATAGTTAGCAAAAATGTTCCCGGCACTTATAGGTTCGGATTTTGAGATCGTAAACAGCATAGTGTGAGAACTTTCTCTAATCCTTGCCAATGCCGTTCCTAAATTGTATATTCTCAAAAGAGATTAACAATCCAGGTGAGCCGCTGAAGTATGCCGAAATATCACTCCACGACTGTAGACCGTTTGAAACCACCAAGCGTAACCCGTAAAGGATTACCGAGGCGACCTGCTGTCAGGGCTGATTGATGTTGACCCTGGCAGGAATTTCCATTCAATCACTGAGGATCACAATTGTGAATCCCCTCATAAATGTTCAGGCAGATTGCTAAGATCTGCGAAGGACTCTGGAAAATGTCACTTGTGTCCTCATTGTTTGAACAATCAAGTGATGAAATATTAGGTGTTCCTAAGATATCTTTTGATGAATCTCATGGCTCTAGACTCGATTAGTGCGCTTTGATTTTCCTAAGCGAAGACTAGGGAGAGGGTCTCCTTCTTCAATACCAACAATCTCTAAGAGAGAGTCGATAGATTACGTAGGGTTCCCTGTGAGAATGAAACAAGCTCTCTTGAGAGAACTTGAGTGGCTTAGAAGGTTTAGTGCATTGCGTCACTGGGTCCATGATGACTTTGTCTTCAATATCGGTGTCATCTTGTGACAACCAGTAGCATATGAATTGAACCCGGTGTATGCCCTAAGTTGAATAATTTGGAGGGCTATTTCTTTTCACCCTTTTCTTTAACTTTTCTTTTTAATTCTTCAACTCCTTCTTTCTTTGATTCTCATTTTCTCCTTTTTCAATCATACCTAAGGACTTCTAAATACTAACTATTTGTGTTTTCCTTGGGTAGATCCCTCGACTCTCTGGCGGATCATAGGACGTTTATTCCTAAACTTAGTCACCTTTTAACTCCATGACTATCCTATGTTGCCACAAAACCTTTTCTTGAAAATCTCTCAAGATTTTTATGATGAAAAACATGTTTTGCTAACACCTTGAGAGTTTTTGGTTTTCAAAACACTCCCCCTCCACATGTGCTTATGAGTTTTGGTACTGAAACTGCACGAGAGGGTAGAGCTTCGCACTTTTGAATTGATCGACTCTTGATAGACAATTCGCATGAGACACGGTTACGTTGTATAGTTAAAGAGTTCCATTATCAGCTTTTAGGTGACAACTAGCTCTAATAACTACCTTGAAGATGTAAACTCTCCTTGAAAAGGAGGTTAGAACCGTCAAAGTTCATGTCAATCAAGAGTGTCTCGGATTGGTACATTCTACTAAGATAAGTCTTGAAAGACAAATCTTTTCGATTACTGACATTCAAAGATCGTCAATTCATTGGTGATATCTGAATCGAGCACATGATGAGATTCCATAACTTCCTGATCAACAATTTTAATCACATTTCTCCCTTCAAAATAGCATATGTATGATGTTTTTGAAAACATGTTGATTAAATATGCTTTTGAGATGTTTGAAATTCGTTTGGGAAGAAATGGATTTCAAGAACATTTGATTTTGAACAAAGATTTTGTGTTGCAAGCAGTTAAGAAGCTTTCGCTCCTTTAATTAGGATTGAGGCACTGAAGCGTACCACAGGGTCCTTTCGTGGAATTAGATTTTGTTTTCGTTAAGCAAAAGTACTCCCCCTCAAATACGGAAACATATTTGAGAGATAGCCTTCTTGAGCCGAATTGTAACCATATTATTAACTGTTATGTGAAAATGCGAGCTCAAGGTTTGAAGAAAAAATGCAATCAATGAATGTTATTTGAAAATTTCAACATCACAGAAAAATTTTTGGATTTTGTAAAGATTTTATATTTTTGTATTTTGATTTCGAAATATATATTTACAAAGAAAGATGTTTTGGTGTTTGACGGTTTAAGAACGTTTGAGTAAAGTTTCCAGATCTTCTGGAGTCAAACACCGCATACCAATTTGATGGACAAGTTCAGTAAACCTTGCAGGTGGCAAGGCTTTGGTGAACAGATCCATAATTGGTATTGAGTACCACAGTATAATTCAATTGTACCCTTTTCAACATGTTCTTTGATGAAATGATATCGGAGAGCGATATGCTTTGACTTGGAATGTTGAACCGTGTTGCAGGAGATGGCAATGGCACTCTTGGAGTCACAGTACATTGGTATCTTGTTGAATACAAAACCGTAGTCCATCAGTTGTGACCTCATCCAAATTATCGAGCACGGCATGCGACATGGCAACGTATTCGCTTATGTGGATGACATGGATGTACAGATCTTGTTTCTTTGTTGCCAAGACACAAGTTTATCTCGGCCGAACACCACCGGATGTACTTTTGCATGTATCTAAACACCGCGTGATCAACATCTGAAAAGCGATTAGTGCAAAACCGGAATCCCGGATACCGATTCCCAAGTGAATGGTTTCCTTTATGTAGCGAAGGATTCTTTTAGCCTCATTGAGGTGTCTTTCAGTTGGTCTTGACGATAACGGGAAGCAAAGATATACGAGTAAATACAATGTCAGGTCTGCTGGCTGTTAGATACATGAGAGACCCAATAATACTGCGGTATTTTGTAGGGTTAATTACTTTCCCATGTAAATCAGCATCTAGCTTTGGTGAGGTTGCAGACATAGGTGTGTTATAAGTATGACAACTGGTCATTCCATGTTTCTTTAAGATTTCAAAATCATATTTGGACTGATTTAGAAATATGCCACGGGGAGATTGATGAACCTGAAGTCCTAAGAAGAACTTTAGTTCACCCATCATGGACATTTCAAAATTTGGTTTCATTAATTTTGCAAAAGCGTTTGAGTAGTTTTTATGTGTTGAACCAAAAATGATATCATCAACATAAATTTGAACAATTAAAATATCTTCCCCGTGACGTTGAATGAAAAATGTTGAGAACATAAATCCATATGAAGCAAGTGAAGAACATGTTGAGAACTTGGTTCTGGTTTTGAGGGAAAGTTAGATCTCTTGCTCTTGCCTTGTTCACAAGCCGAACATAAGTGATCTTTGGTGTATCGAAACCTTGGAAGACCATCAACTAACTTATGACGAGCGAGTTCAGTCATGGTTTTAAAGTTTAAATGAGAAAGCCTTTTGTGCCATAACCATGATTTCGTCGAAGTTGCTTTGGAAAGAAGACAAATCGGTGAAGATGCAATCATATCTGACATAGGAATCGTATAAAGATTTGTGCTCCGATTGCCGGTGAGTAAGTCGTGTCCTTCCAAATCACGTACGTAACATGTTTTAGAACGAAATGCAACTTCCAAATCATCATCACAGAATTGTCCAACTGAGAAAAGATTGTGTCCAAGACCTTCAACATAATAAACCCGACTGATCTCGATGTTTCCATTAACATAATCTCCATATCCCATTATTGCAGCAAAATGATCATTCCCGAATCTGACAGTACCGATGAACTTTGAAACAAAATTTACTAACAGCTTTAGATTGCCTGTCATATGCCGGGTACATCCGCTATCAACAATCCACAGAACGAGTTGAATCACCTGCAACACACAAAGACAACGAGGGTGGTATGATAGAAGCAGTGGAACCCAAAGAGTTAGTGGGTTCCATTATGTTAGTGTTACACACATTTGCGCATTTAGGAATCCATTTAAAGCTTGAGGTACGCTGCAACCATTGTTGCCATAACCAATTAGTTTTCGCTTTGGTCTTAGTGAAGTCACTAGGTGAGTATACTTGCTTAGAAGATGTTTTTGCAGCAATGGGTGTGTCTACAGAATTCTCAGAAACTACACTGTGTACCTTTCCTAAATTCGATTTTGCAACTATGGGGGACCTAGAGGGAGGGCCAGTTATAGATTTCTTAGAACGAGCTAACAGAGAATTTGCAACACATTTTCCATGATTACCAGACATCATATTCTTACGACAAAAAACACAAGAAGCATTAACGTTTGAAACGTTTACAGACTTATCATTCGTTACACTGACATTAGAATTACAAGTTTCCAAATTTGAATCTAAAGCAGATGCAACATGAATTTTATTCGATTTCCTAAGATGAACTTCTACTTCTGATGTCGGACGAGTGCTCTTCCTATGTTGCGAGATCCTAGTATTTTCTTTTTGTCTCTTTTTCTCGGATCTTCTAACATTAGTAGACGCAACTATTCCTGTAGAAGTGGAAGAAATCAAATTAGTTTCCTGAGTTTTGTCAATTATATATATGCCAGGAGCAATCACGTTTGTGTTACCAGTCTTGCTAGAGGTTTGTTTATCTAGCTTTTCTTTAAGCTCAATGATGACATGTTTTTTATCCTGAATGATGGAATTTAATCTTCCTTGTTCACCCAACATTTGTCGAGTGTATTCAACATGGTGATCAAGTTCTTTTGACGCTTCAGAATGAACAGTTTTAAGAGAATCAAAAATCGTTTTATATTCCTGTTTGACTTGTGCAATCTCTTGTTCATATTTGAAAATTTGACATTTTAACGATGCATTTTCATCATCAAGAAATTCGACTTTTGAAATTCGCGACTTATCCAAAGACACCTTTTCCATGTGATTTTGTAAAGCAAGTTCAGATTCAATTGTCTTAGACTGACACCATTGAAGTCTTCGTTTAAGTTCAGAAATCTCCATTGAAAGTTTAGATTGGACATCATCATTTTGTGAAAACATTTTTTCATTTTCCGCTTTTAATTTCTCAATTTCATGCCTTAACATCTGATTGTCCATTTCCAACATTTGAACAATATTGAGATTCTCAGTGATTACACAGTATCATTCACGGAAGCAAATTCACAATATATAACCACAGAAGCAATATTAGCAGAAAGAGCATCTTCTAACAATTGATCAAAGGCATTTTGAAGATCTTGATTTTTGCATTGTTCTTGTGAAACCGAGTTTTCAAGTGTGTTAAAAGCTTCAATCATTGAAGTCACCTCTTGTTGAAGTTCCGTTTCCCAGTGTGTTGCACACAGACGCAAATGTGCGACATGAGGTGAAATTTGGGTTTGAAACATTTGTCTTTGCTCTCTTGCATAGGCAAATTGAAAATTAGATGCTTTTAACTCATAATTTTTCTCAATTGCCGTTTCTGAAAATGAAATATCTTCCATAAACGTTTGAAAGTACCGTAATACTAAACAAGATTTAGGAGTTTTTGGCAACGAGTTGCTTTTGCAAGAGGACGGTAAAGGACCATTTATTTGTGCAACACTGTGAACGGGACCTTCCACGCAAGATGCCTCAGTTATTTCAGAAAGATTATATGATGGTGTTGAAATGGCATTCAGTTTGTTAGAAGCATTTTCACTTGTGTAATCATATGGTAAGAGTCCATTTTGTCGCATTTTTAAACGACTTCGATCATCTTGTGCCCATTGTTCCTCACAATCAAATACAACAAGTTGCATGCACGGATCTAAAAGACATTGAGCACTATACAATTTGGGCATTTCCTTGAGAGCTGTGTGAAGAAAGCGTGGGTGATTATACCCAAGAGCAAAACGTTTTGAGTCATCGGGACTCGGAAGTAAGGTTGACATTTCAATTTGTTTTTGAGTGGCCAATCTTATATACAACAGTACCAAAATCTTTTAACCGTCTTTCCAATCGAAGAATTTCCTCAATTTGATCATCAATGCGATTCTTAGATTTCTTCTTGAATTTAGAAAAATTTGACCGACTTTTTGAAAAATCTTGTTTAGTATTTGAAAGTTCCGTTTGAAGATTTTCAATGTTTTTCTGAAGTTCAGACTTTTCTTGTTCAATTTTAGAAATCTTTTCATTATTTGACGCAACAATTTCATGCATTTGATGTTGAAGATTTTGTTCGTTAACGTAAGATTTTTGAAAGGCTACTTCAAAACTTGTTTCTCGGGTGGTTTTTGTTTCAAAATCATTTATCCGTTTTCGACAACTCTCAAGTTCAACATTCAAGGAGATAACCTCAGCCCTAAGGTTTTGGTTTATCTCATTACATTTTGCAGTTTGGGCTTGAAATGTCAGAAGTAATGAAGTCAGATATTCTGAATCTGGACCATGAATTGCTTCACTCTGTTCAATATACTCATTATTTTCGTCATTACTTAGTTCATCAAATGTAACAACGGGGTTAACTTTATCAACTTCAGTATGATTAAATAATGATTCATGTTGAACAGATTGCTGCTCATCAGGTGCAGATGCAGACACAATTGCATTTATGAGGCATATATCAGTGTCGGTACGAGATAGACGCGTGTCATAGACCGGTCCATTCTGTTTGGACTGATGTGATGTTTGCCATCAAAACAACTGCAGCATTTGCTTCCAAATCTTCATATTCATCATCTTAGAGAGTATCTGCCATAAAACCTTCTTTGAGTTTCACTGAGTTCTCCTCCTGCTTCATCCTTGTATGCCATCAGCATGACTTGTTTATAGTAATCTCCTCCTCTGGTTCGTGGTTCAGGACAAACATTAGCAAGATGTCCTTGATTTTTGCAATTATAGCGTGAATAGTAGATCCTGAAGCCGGTGAATTCCCTGTTTCCACAACTTGAACATTTCTCTTGAAGTTATTACTACCCGATCCCCGTGCTGATGTTTGACCATTCCCAGAATTACCAGAATACCCACTTGTAATCATACGACGACCACTAGTTATGTTCTGAACCTCAACTTTGCCACCTTGTATAACTGCGTGACTTTTGGGATTTGATGATGAACGAAGACGATTGTTTGACTGAGTAGAGAACTTGGAGAAGGCTTTAGCAATAAAGGCCATTCCATGATTTAATGCTTCAAAGGCATCAGCTTGATCATCATTGATTTGAGCATAGTATGCATTGTTAGAATCACCTTCGGGTGTGAGTTGATGAGAAGGTGTGGGTGGAGCATAACTAAAGTGACGTTGTTGTTGATCAAACACATGATTTGACTTTGGGTAAGGAGTTGGATAACCATGTGCCATGAGACCAATCTGATCAGCAATTGGGGGTGGAGGGAAACCATGTGTGCAACGTTATCTTTGAGAACCTCATATTGATGATGTTTCAGATAATCATACAACAACCCATATTTGACATCATGAAGATCCTTGACTTGTCGAACAAAAGTAACATACTTATGCCAATCCGGTCCTAATGAGTTCAGAAACTTGGTGTTAATAGCAATTGTTGGAAGATCAATCTTACGTCGATGCAAATCATTGACCACATTTGTGAAACGATGATAATATGATTCAAGTGATTCCCCAGGCTCAATGGTAAACACATCAAAGTTGTGATACAGCTTATACTCCATGTCGATCTTATTGATTCATTGCCTTCCATCAAAAGATGAATTTGTTCCCACATAGCTTTTGCGAGTTATCTGCATCAATACTTTTGTAAATCGGATTAGGAATTCCAAGAAGTATTTGTTGCATAGCAAGCTCATCGGCTTCAAGATGAAGTAGTTTTTCTGGTGTTAAACGGCTCAATGGAACAATTGAGATAGTATCGGGTCTTGGTGGAACAGCTGTAGGATCTCCGGAACGATTTCATTGGCATTTGAAATGGTCCTTCTAGTATCACCTTCTTGATACTTACCATGAGGTTTCTTGAGTTCCATATACCTTAGAAATCGACTTGACCATTGCACATAATTGCCGGTGTAAGCATTGGAGGACGAGTATCCGAACCAGCTTCATGAATCGATTGTTGACTTGTAACAGCTTCACACATTTGAGAAAACCAAGTTTGTTGTTGAGGGATTTGTGGAACCATTGACATTCGTTGTTGAACTTGTTGAGGAGGTTGTGGAGGAGCTTGTAGAGGGCGTGATGTAGGGGTTGATAAGAATAATAGGAGTAATGGGGATAAGGACACGGTGGTTGAGACATAATTGTTGTTGATTGATATAGTGAATTTTAATTTTCCCTCCAAAAATAATTATGAAAAAAAATTTCTCCCCCAAAATTTGAAATTCACTATAAAATGAAATTCTAAGGTTGTAAGAAAAATTTGAGGTATGACAATTTTGACGCCAAATTTGACTCGAAAAATTCGAATTTAGGCCCAAAAATTTGAATTTTTGACCAAAATTTTCACAGTTAAACCAAAATTTAAATTTCGCGTAAAAATTGAACGTTTAGTCTCCCATAGAAATTAAATTTTACTCAAATTTTCCCGCCAAAAAACTCTTTTTTTTTATGTAATGGATCTTTTAGGATAATTAAGGTTGATGTTGTTTAGGTTTATGTAGATTAGTAGTGGAAATCCAAACTCGCAGAATCAAATCCAAACTCGAAGAAAATCCAAACTCGCAGAATCAAATCCAAACTCATGCAGAAAATCCAAACCTGAGAAATCAAACTTAGACAAGAAACTTCGTAGACAGAAACTCGAGACAAGAAACTTCATTTGAAAGAAACTTCATGAAAGAAACTCGGAGAAAGAAACTTGAGAAAGAAACTCTGAAAAGAAACTAGCAGAAAGAAACTTCGCAGAAAGAAACTTCGCAGAAAGAAACTTCAAGAAGAAACTCGCAGAACTTCAACTCACAAACTATGAGAAATTCAAATAGAAACTAGAACTTCAAAATAAACTCGCATGAGAACTTCAAAAAATTTCCAAACTCGCAGAAATTCAAAGAAACTCGCAAGAATTCAAGAGAAACTCGCAGGAATTCAAGAGAAACTCGCAGGAATTCATGAGAAACTCGCAAGAATTCATGAGAAACTCGCAAGAATTCAAGGCTAACTCGCCAAACTCGCAGAAACACGTATTTCAGTCCAATAAGTCCATAAATTTCAATCTAAAACACGTTTTTAAGTACGGATTTCTATTAAATCTAATCAATATTAACCTAAATTATCCCTTGGCTCTTGATACCACTTGTTAGGTCACCATTCTATCACATCAATATGTATTTCTAGAGAGAGAAAGTTTTAGAGAGAGAAAGTGGAAGGAACTAATTAAGTGATTAATGAAAATGATAATTGCAATTAGAACCAACAAACCTCTCCCTTCAATGGAGGGGGTATTTATAGTGTTTACATAAGTAGGGGTGTTTCCCCTTGGTTCTAGAAGAACCTTCTATCACAGCCCATGGGCTTACTACATGAGCTGTGAATCTAATTACAAACATTTATAAACCATAATTACTAATGACCTATTACAAATGAAATGACCTACACTTGATAATAAAACATGTTCCTAACAGATTTCTTGCCCGAGCTTGAAACTTTCCGATTTGATGAAGAGATTAGTGGCAATCCCACTACTACAGATTTTTATCCTCCGATTCTTGAGCGATTCTATTTTGAGGTTGATATAAGCAAAG
Organism: Chrysanthemum makinoi; assembly: GCA_910596185.1. NCBI lineage: Eukaryota > Viridiplantae > Streptophyta > Magnoliopsida > Asterales > Asteraceae > Chrysanthemum > Chrysanthemum makinoi. The sequence goes on along the minus strand of OU343220.1, from coordinate 32,768,961 downwards.
TTTTGAATGAGATTTCTGATAATCCGAAAAATGACCCGATCATTGAGGATGCTATTGATGACTTGATACCACCAGGTATTGAGGATGCCGTTAATGATCCCGAGGGAGATATGGTTGTTCTTGATGGTTTTCTTGACTCTCCTTCCTCTGATGAGTCCACCATCACTTATCCTTATGAGCCCACATGTGAAGATAAAGTTTTTAAACCCGGGATATTCATAGATGAGTTATTTGTTAAAAACATCATTCGAGATAAGGATCCTCCGATGGATGCCTTCATTGTTGAGCCTACACATCTTATACCTTACCATGAGCTCCCGTCTTCTTTGGAGTATTCTCTTATCTATCCATCGTCCCTTCGTCCACCCGCAAAACCACCGGATGATGGATCATTATTTCATGATATCTCTTATGTGCTTGAGCCCAACATTTTCTTCTCCACCCATCCCGTCCAGTCTCATTCTTTCGGGAATGAGGACACCGTTTTTGACCCTGGTATCTCTACCATTTTCTTCCCCAAGGACAAATGAATTCGGGGACGAGTCAGGTTAGCGACTCGGTGATCAAAAACAGTAGCGCTTCATGGGAGGCACCCCATGCTTATCTCTATCTTCTTTCTATTTTCTCTAATAAGTGACGTGAATGGGTTAGCCTCTTCGATTTCTCGTGTTTGGTTATTTGTGATGATTTTGTCTAGGATTTTCCCGATATGAAGACTCTCGTGCTCGAAGTTTGTCTTTTCTCCACTCGAGTTTCATGATCGATGCTGATGGAAATATGATATCCTAATCTTATCGACTAACGTTTATCTTTCAGCATACCTAATAAACGGCTTTTAGATTTTCGTTATTACCCTTGCCTTTAAACATTGAGGACAATGTTTCGTTTTAGTCTGGGGTGGGTAAGCTTCGATTTGATTTGACCGCACTTGCTTATTCTCTGTCGTGTACTCTCGCTACCCCGTTTTTCCTTAGAAAATGAAAAATTGTGCAAAAAAATGAGAAAATTTAAAAAAATTTGTAAGCTTTTGCTAGTTTTATGATTGAAAAGTCTTTGCGAGTTTCTTACAAGTTACTTTAAATATGCGTTTTCTTGAAAAAGCCTTTCCTAATTGCTTAGACAAGAGGCTATAAAATGAAATTCTAGCTCACAAGGCCAAGAATTTGCAAGTCTCCCTAAGTGATTTTAAATATGCGAAGCTTAAACAAGAATTTGCTAGTTTCTAATGAGTGACTTTAAAAATGCGAGACTTGAGATTATTTTACGAAGCATTCGCTAAGTTAATATATGTTTTGACACCTTGTTGACTTTCCGCTTGTGAGAGTAGGAACAGAATTCTGACTTGACCGGGCGTGTTGAGCCCTAACTTGTTCCCTTAACCATAGATAATTAAATTATCGGCTAAGCATTCGCGGATCTCATTATTTGGGATTTTAAATTTGCGGAGATCGAGGAATGATAGAGTTACTTATGAGTTTAGATGCTAAGCGTGGAGTAGATGGTTCTCTTTAGAGCTCATTGAAGGTACTTGTGGCTTTTTGCTCCCACAAAACCCCAAAATAAACTATACCCGGTATACCATTTTAACCCAAGGTCAAACAAATAAAACCCTGGTCAATTCACCCATCGGTCAAACATTAACCCCCAAGTCAAACAACAAATAAAAAAACCCCAGAAAACAGAGCGCGCCCAAATCCCTTTTACTGTGCTTCTCTTTCATTCACCATTTACCTTGCTTCCCAATCATTTACCCACTTTTAGTACACCTTCTAGAAGGTCTGACAACGTGTCAGTAAGAGTGTCACATCAGGATAGCCAGCATGGACAAAAGAGAGCCTCTGATTGGTTGTAACACCTCATCAGGATGATCCAAGGGCTTACAATAATCAGGATGACACAAGAAGGAATCAAAGGCTCAGATTAGATATACCAGAAGCTTCCCAAGCTCTCCTCTTCAGCTTTAAAAGCTCCTCACTCACAGAAGAAGAACTCGTCCATTTTCTCATTGTATTTAGAGAATTTGTAACCAATTATTTTCTGTCATTTACTGATTTTACAGCATTTAAATTATGTCGTTTTCATTAGTTAATTGTAATTTCCAATTCAGTGTTGAAAATTCACTTTATTAATGCAAATTCTTCATTTACCCATTTAAGTTTCAGAGCTGCTTTTGAATTAGTAGAGTGTTAAATTTCTGTTTGTTTTAACTCGCATAAGCTTCAATAAGCTTATGTGAGTGAATTGTGGGTTAAATTCTCTTAATTGTAAGTTTTGTGCAAATAATCAAGAAAAGTCAACTGCATCAATTTTTAAAAAAGTCAATCTGATTCTTGTCTCAATGTTAATTCAAAATGGTTTTTAGGTTAAGTTTAGTTGTAATTTGTTCATTACATTTGAGTATTTGTCAAAATTCTTTTAAATTCCAGCTTTAAAATTAGTTAAGTTTAAAAGGGGTGTTTGGATGGAGTTAAAAGTTGAAGGTTATGTTGAATTTCTGAGTTATAGTTGATGAAATCCAGTTTAGAATCATGTTACAAAACTTTTTCACTCAAGTTTTCATGAGATTGCTAGTCGATTTCCAAATCTTTTAGATCCATTTTCTCAATTCAGGTTAGTAGTGTAGTTCTCATGAAGCTTTTCTAGTCATTAGTACATTAGGGTGCTATAGTTGTTGTTGATTTTTAAATGAGTGAAGGTAGTTTAGCTTAAACTTGTTTTAATTCCATTTCAGTGCTTTTAAGATAATTCATATTTCTGTTCTGCAAGTTTATGCATCAGTTCCTTATTTGGTCATATCAGCTTGTTACAAGGATAATTTTGGGTTTATCTCATTATGATAACTGTTGAATGATAGCTTCTTAAGGTAACTTTAGTTCTGGATTAGCCTCTAGTTTAGTTTATGTTGGCCTGCAAATTCCATTTCTAACTGATATGCACTTCTTCATATCATCAGGATCTAATTTGATCTCTTGGATTGCATTTTAAGCTTCTTTAGTAGTTGTAGTGACAAGTTGTATTTCTCAAGAACAAATCTCACTATAGAAGCTTATAGCAATAGTTTGTTTTAGATCTGCTAGCCCTTAGAGTAGCTTATGTACTGTTCTTCTTCAGCAGTTATATGTCCCAACCCCTTGTTACTTTTGATTTTTAATTTACTTGTTTTTAGTCCAAATTAGATGAAATTCTGGAAATAAGGACTTTGGTTGGTGATTGGTAACTGGATATTTTTAGTTTATTTTTTTGATTTTTCTAAGATAGCTTAATTAGTGCTAGAAGTAGGCTTATTAGGGATGTTTGGCATCACTTTATTAGAACCTGATATAGAGACTTAATGCTTTTAGCTTGAGCTTTTAGGGTCTAAATCAGTTGCTTTAGCTTATTCTTAGATAGTTTAGGTTAGTCTTAGGCTGTAGTAGCTTATTGTAGCTTTTAGTGGCTTATTGCTTATTTCACAAGTGCTTATTACATCATTTTGTTGCCTAAATCATAGATTCTATTCTCCAAAGTTGTTTCTGTTATTTTTCCCTGATTCTCAGTATCATATTAGAGTTTTCTGAAATTTTTCATATTTTTCCATGCTCTTTTGCTATTTTTCTGCATTTAATTTCATTTTCTAGGCTTTTTAATTGGCTTTTAATGCAAATAAATTAGAAAAAGTTCAGAAAAATAAAATTTCAATTTTATTAAGTTTAGAATATTCAAAAAGTCACAAAAAGTATTTTTCCATATTTTTCATAGCTTAAATAGTATTTTCTAGCCATTTATTTATTTTTAAATAGTTTTAAGTTCATAATAATTAGAGAAAAAGTCATAAAAATGTAATTCCAGTTTTGAAAATTCTTTTTAGTTAATTAAGAGTTTTTGAAAATAGTTTTGTAATTTTCTTGCAAGTTTTTATAATTTTTAGCATTTTAATTCTATTTTAAAAATCCAAAAATAGTTTTTAATTCAAATAAAATCAAGAAAAATCCTAAAAGTTAGTTTTAAATTTCTAATAATTTTTAAATAACTTTCTTAGCTGTAGAAAATTATTAGATCACTTTTAGAGGTTATAATAGATTAATTTGCATTTTAATTACGTTTTAATAATTACGTTATTCGCGTTTTAGTTTAAATTTGCATACTTAGTTATAATTTACTTGTTTGCATCATTGATTCTGTAGTTTTAATTTTCCTTGCCACGTAGATTAGAAAACACAAAATTCTCTTTTTACTCATTCGTATCCCGAATCACGCGACGTGAGTTGTTAAACTCCATTCATCCCTCGCTGGGAAAACGACCCGGGAAATACATACCTTTGTATTTCTTCAGAAAATATCTATTGTACGAAAAATGACAAATCAAAATGGCGCCGCTGCCGGGGAGGGCATGTAGTGAGTTTTCGATTCCGTCTTGATTCGCGTGTATTTGAAGATCCTTCCCCGAGAAGTTATCGTCTTGTTTTTGTAAATATTTCTTTTATAAAAACCCAAAAAGATTTTTCTTTTCAAAATATGTTGTTTAAAAGCCCAAAAATATTCTTCTTTACCATCTGATTTGATAATTCTTTCTTCTTATCCCTCTTATATTTGATTCTTATGGACTCCTTCGACTATTTCTGTCAGTGTTGTAATTCACGTTTGGGATATGATTATCAGTGTTATAATCATATGTGCCCCAATTCTTTCAATGATTCTCAATATTTTCCCGACTACCCTCCACAGCCCGAGATATCTTCGTTCGATCCACGTTATTGTTCTGGGTGTGGAGATATGGTAGACTCGTTAAACGATTTTCGTTGTTTACGATGTATGCCCTAGATACATTCTATTTATGAAGAACCCGTTCAGATTGTGCATAATGATTCCATGTTTGAGGAACCCAACGGGGGTGTCGAGGACGTTTTCATCAACTTTGATGCCAATATTACTCAGAATCGAAACGAAATTGAAAGTATGATTAGAACCTTCCTTTCTCAATCTCATGTTTATCAAGAACGAGAACTGGAGACCACAACGGAAGTGGTGGAATTTGCTAGCTCTCAAAGCACACCACTTGTCCCACCTCCAGAAACTTATCTTTATCCGTCACAACAATCGTTCTGTTGTGAGTATTGTGGAGGCCCGCACTTTAATTCCGATTGTCAAATGCAGAACCCACTTGTTTATGAGCAAGTTCCTTGCAACAATTTATGACTATTCTTATGACCCACCTCCACAATACCAAGAAATCCCACCACTAACTCCGCAAATTCCTCAAGATAGTCTCCAAAGATGTAGTGATATCCTTGCAGAATTTATGGATAAACATGGTATCGAAAAATGTTAGGAACATGTTTTATTATGAAGTGTAGGTCATTTAATTTGTAATAGGTTGTTAATAATTATGGTTTATAAATGTTTGTAATTAGATTTATAGCTCATGTAGTAAACCTATGAGCTGTGATAGAAGGTTCTTCTAGAACCAAGGGGAAATATCCCTCTTCATGTGAACACTATAAATACCCCCTCCCTTGAAGGGAGAGGGTGTTGGTTCTAATTGTAATAATCATTTCATAATACTACTTTCTCTCTCTAGAATACATGTTGTGATGTGATAGAATGGTGTCCTAACAAGTGGTATCAAGAGCCAAAGGATTGTTTTGGTTGTGATAAAAATCAAATTTCATGTTTTTAGATTTATGAATTTTAGTGAGTTAGAAAATTTTAAATTTTTTTCAAAATCGTTTTTATCTAAAAAGTGAGATACTTTATCATAGTTTAGGTTAATATTGATTAGATCTAATAGAAATCCGTGCTTAAAAACGTGTTTTAGAACGAAATTTATGGATTTTTTGGACTAAAATACGTATTTTTGCGAGTTAGACTTGAAGATTTGCGAGTTAGGATTTATGGTTTGAATATTTCCGAGTTAGCAAATTCCATAATCTTGCGAGTTAGGATTTCAGAATCCTGCGAGTTAGGATTTCAGAATCCTGCGAGTTAGGATTTCAGAATCCTGCGAGTTAGGTTTTCAGAATCATGCGAGTTAGGATTTCAGAATCTTGCGAGTTAGGATTTCAGAATCTTACGAGTTAGGATTTCAGAATCTTGCGAGTTTGGTTTTTCAGATTCCTGCGAGTTTTGTTTTCAGATTCCTGCGAGTTTGGTTTTTCACATTCTTGCGAGTTTGCTTTTCTGCAAGTTTGGATTTCTGCTACTTAGGATTTCTGCAAGTTTGGATTCCTGCTACTTAGGATTTCTGCAAGTTTGGATTCCTGCTACTTAGGATTTCTGCAAGTTTGGATTTCTGCTACTTAGGATTTCTGCAAGTTTAGATTTCTGCTATTTAGGATTTCTGCAAGTTTGGAATTCTGCTACTTAGGATTTCTGTGAGTTAGAATTTCTGGACTTTGCTACTAATCTACCTAAACCTAAACAACATCAACCTTAATTATCCTTAACGATCCACATCATTCATCAAACAACAATTATGTCTCAACCACCATATCCGTACTATCCTCATTACCCCTATTATCCTTATCAACCGCCACAACAAGTTCCTCAACAACCTCCACAACAAATTCAACAACGAATTTCAACGGTTCCATAAATACCTCCACAACAAACTTGGTTTTCTCAAATGTGTGAAGCTGTTACAAGTCAGCAATCGATTCATGAAGCTGGTTCGGATACTCGTCCTCCAATGCTTACACCAGGCAATTATGTGCAATGGGCAAGTCGATTTCTAAGGTATATGGAACTCAATAAACCTCATGGTAAGTATCTGAAGAAGGTGATAGTAGAAGGACCGTTTCAAATGCCAACTGAAACTGTTCCCCGAGATCCTACAGCTGTTCCACCAAGACCCGATACTATCTCAATTGTTCCAGTGAGCCGTTTAACACCGAACAACTACTTCATCTTGAAGCCGATGAGCTTGCTATGCAACAAATACTTCTTGGAATTCCTAATCCAATTTACAAAAGTATTGATGCCAGACAACCAAAAGCTATGTGGGACCAAATTCATCTTTTGATGGAAGGCACTGAACTGAATAAGATCGACATGGAGTCTAAACTGTATCACAACTTTGATGTGTTTACCATTGAGCCTGGGGAATTACTTGAATCGTATTATCATCGTTTCACAAATGTGGTCAATGATTTGCACCGACATAAGATTGATCTTCCAACCATTGCTATTAACACAAAGTTTCTGAACTCAATAGGACCAGATTGGCATAAGTATGTTACTTTTGTTCATCAAGTCAAGGATCTTCATGATGTCAAGTATGGGTTGTTGTATGATTATCTGAAACATCATCAATATGAGGTTCTCAAAGATAAAGAAGCTCATGGCACACACAGTTTCCCTCCACCACCGATTGCTGATCAGATTGCTCTCATGGCACATGGTTATCCGAATCCGTACCCAAAGTCAAATCATGCTTTTGATCAACAACAACGTCACTTTGCTTATGCTCCACCCACACCTTCTCATCAAGTCTATCCCAAAGGTGATTCTAGCACTGCATACAATGCTCAAACCAATGATGATCAATATGATGCTTTTGAAGCATTGAATCATGGAATGGCATTTATTGCTAAAGCCTTCTCTAAGTTCTCTACTTAGTCAAAAAATCGTCTTCGTTCATCATCAAATCCCAAAAGTCACGCAGTTATACAAGGTGGCATAGTTGAAGTTCAGAACAGAACTAGTGGTCGTCGAATGATTACAAGTGGGTATTCTGGTAATTCTGGGAATGGTCAAACATCAGCAGGGGGAACGGGTATTAATAAATTCAAGAGAAATGTTCAAGTTGTGGAAACAGGGATTCACCGGCCTTCAGGGACTACTATTCGCTGCTATAATTGCAAAAAGCAAGGACATCTTGCTAATGCTTGTCCTGAACCACGAACCAGAGGGGGTGATTACTACAAACAAGTCATGCTGATGGCATACAAGGATGAAGCAGGGGGATAACTCAGTGAAACTCAGCAAGGTTTTATGGCATATACTCTCTCAAATGATGTAATATGTGTGAATTGGATTAACTTCCCCCCAATTCATATTGCATGTCTTTAGTAGCTTCTCCATACACTTCTTTTTGGTGAAGTTTCTGAATCAGCTTCCCCCCAAACTGACAACCGTCTTCAGCAGATTCGAAACTTTGATGTAGTTAACATGTCATCTAACTTTTGAAGTTTTAAGTACGCAGCGGAATTTGTAGATAATACCGTAAACCACACCAAGCAAATTTGACTAGTCACTTAATCACAATTGTGCTCAATTCGGAAACTCCGTTCGGGGGTAACATACAAGAAATCAAAAAGTTTTTCTCACATAAATAGGCTACTTCACACAAAACAACCCGGGAAAGTTGAAACGGTAACACCAAAGTCACAAAACAATACCACTGATCATCTCTGCAGACGTATCTCCGGCAGTCATAACATTTAAAGCTCGATCACGAGAACCTGTTGTGCGTCCCCAATGTGCACATTTCTTCCCCCTGATTGCATATACTTATGGAAAAAGAGTGTTTTCGCAAAGAAGTCGAAAAAAGTACAAAGCACATCCACTCTCTTCCCCCACGATGTCTTCGCGGAATCGGAAGCATACACACTATGTTTACGATGGAAGCGGAGGTAGCGTAACCTCTTATGTCCAAGTAATCGAATAAGTGTGAAGTACCATAAAGCTCTGTTAAGCATGAAATATCCCGTGAGAATCAATTGCTGATATAACTTATCTACTCATTTATACTCCTCTCAACTAACTCTTTACCGACCCCATTATCATTCTGACGGCTTTTTTGTAGTGACTATTGATGGAGAAAACCCAATATGACGAACTTGAGACTGAAGTAAAACAATCCGAACTTGTGACTTAAACTTGCACTATTGTTAGATGAAGAACCCTTTTTCTTATGGCAATCGAAAAAAGGGTAAACTTAAAGTTTCTCAAATTATCCACACCTTAGTGTGACACTTGAGCACAACAACGTGACTCCTTAAAAGTGATAGTTATACGCTGTGAGCACAACAACGTAACTCCTTACATCAGGTATAATTAGACAATCAAGTCTTTGTCATTCGTGACGGTTAAAAGCTCGAACAAGGATCTCGAAGAATCATGCATCCAACCAACCCCGATATCTTGAGATACTAAGTACACGCACCCGTGAAATTCCACTTCAACCTCAAATAAATAATTGTGAATAAACTCCGTAGTCATCTCTTGCGGTTTAATAATCTAGCCTTTTGACGGTTTAAAATGAATCTTGATAATGGATTAATCGATCTTGTATAATCCCAAAAATTAGGGTCGTTTGGTTTGTAGATAGGTTTGGAATTTTGATTTTGATTTGAATTAAGATTTGGATTTGGATTTATTGTAAGTGAGAGAAAATAAAATTTAAAGTTATTTTATAAATTTGGAATTAATAATTTTATCTATATTATATAAAATAATAGTCAAAGTGGAAAAAGTGAAAAATGTTGAAAGTTGAATGTTTAAAACATGGTCAATGGAGAGAGGTACAATAATTTATTCACATTGTACACCCAATTAAAAGCACATCTACCCCAATTGAAACCGAACGGGTTGACCCGTTGAAACCGCGGGTTTGTTGAAACCGATGGTTTTTGACCGGTTTAATGACATTTTGACCCAAATCGGTTTGATTAAATCGAATGGTTCAAAGTTGAACCACCCTTCCAAATCTGGAACCGTGACACCATTGTAAACACATGTAATTTGTCAAATGTTGCTCTTATTTATGGGACTAGCATATATGTCCAAGTTAATATATATTGTATAGCCCTTTGTCAGTGTATCAATAATGTTATGTAAGTAGTATTGTTAACTTTGGCGGTACCTCAAACAAATAGGGCATAAATATCTATACAAATTGATAGATCTTTTGGTGATATCCAATTTGGATTTTAAAAGCCACACACCAAATGATTTACACATGTTATAGATTTGGATGTTGGCTATACCTCTAAACTAGATTAATATTGCCAATACATAATATTGTAAGTAGAGATCGACTCCACATAATTTTTTTAAAAACTATAAATCTTTGCTATGCAACCACGCAAAAGTTATTAAATGATTCTTATTTTATAAATTTGGAATTAATAATTTTATTATTAAAAAATGTTAAAACAAAACAAAAAAGGTTGAAAAAGAAGACTAGTGGTTAAAAATTGTCTTGGACCCACAAAAAAATGGTAATTGTTCTAATCCTACCATATGAGACTGGATTTGTTGAATCCCTTCGATCCAGCATTCTGACAACTTTCAAATCATGTTCATTTAAACCAAACAACTGATTTATGACCTCTATCAACCTAAACCTGGTGAAACCAGCTTACCAAACAGACCCTTAATCACTTTGTCGTACAAACCTTAAATATAACCATTAATCACATATTTCCAAAAAAATTCAGCCTAATAATACCAAATTTTGGACAACCATCTAACGAAATTTTGAGTGTACATCCAATGAAAATGATTATTAAGAATTTAGCCCAATTGCTGAAATTTTCGGATGGGCCAAACAGATAACCCAACAACTAGGGGTGTTCATGGGTTGGGTAATATCCGAATAAACGAAAACCGAAACCGAACCGAAAATAACCGAACCGAACTCGTAACTGAACCGAAATTGCCAAAACCGAACCGAACCGAAATAAAAGTTCGGTTTTCGGTTCGGTTATGGTTTTAGCAATCCAAACCGAAAACCGAACCAAAAACCGAAATTAAATAAATATATATATTTTTATATATTTATATTAAAAAAATATATTAAAACTCTTTTATAATATATATATATATATATATATATATATATATATATATATATATATATATATATATATATATATATATAAATATATATATATATAAGCTTATTATTTTTAAAAAAATATAAAATTATCAGGAACAAAATCACCAAGTTTAATAAAAGTGGGACCACAACAATTTTCAACCTCTCATATAGAATATTCTCCCATATATTTTTATTGAAGCGGACAATCTTTTTTCCAAAGGAATTTATTAATTTGAGACGGAGGGAGTATATATATAAATAAATGAATAAATTATTAAATTTAGGTAATTCGGGTTATTCGGTTCGATTTTCGGTTATTGGAGGTTCGGTTTTCGGTTCGGTTTAGTTATATTTGAATTCGGTTCAGTTCGGTTCTCGATTATGCAAAAAAAAAAAATAACCGAACAAACCGAACCGAACAAACCAAACAAACCGATAACCGAACCGATGAACACCCCTACCAACCAACAACAATTCCTGAGTTTTGTCATTAAAGAAAATGAAAGTAAAGTAAAGTAATCATTTTGGGAGGACTTATAATGTGGAAGCAGAATACCCTAAACACTCTCTAACCCTAATCTCATATTCAAAATCCCACGCCCCCATCTCATTCTCTTATCCCTAAACACACTCTCTTCATTCAATCTCCTGAAGTCATAGTCGAATAAACAAACAAATCATTCCCTTTTGATCTTATTTCTGCTTCAATCCGAACACCAAACAAAAGGCATCAGGATTCATCGTAGGGTTTCGGGTAAGTTTATAAGTGCTCGGTTTGTGTTTTAAACTCTGTGTTTCTTTAATCGAATAAAATAAAGAACATAACAGGTTTGTTATGGTTCTTACTTTATATTCGTATATAAACGAGAAAGTGTCTTTCTCACAAATCAATGATGTGTTAAGATTCAAACTTGTTAAATCTCTAAGATTTATGCTAAAGTTGAAATAACCTGAGATCTTGAATCATTTACTTTTGTTAACCGAGAGATGTTGTTTGAAACAGAAAAGGAGAAGGGCTTGTTATTTATTGTGTTTGAGTGTTGAGAAGGCTTTAGGATAGTCGGGATATGTTGGTGTTGACGATTGGAGTAATTAATTTGTTGGAGATTTGATTTGTGTTTTAGTGTTTCTATTCCTCACGTTCCTAAACTTTTATTGACCAAGGAAGATTGAAACAATCTGAGGTTATGCTAAACATGTGTTGGGTTATGAATCTGGTCTTCTCGGATCTTCTTCCTCTTCTTTTTTGTTTTTGTTTTTTGTATTGACCAAGTACCAGGAAGATTAACTCTGATCTGAGGGTTTGAGTCTAACTCGAAAGTTTGACGTTCCTAACTCGGAAACTGAGTCTAACTCGCAAAAATTCATATCAATCTCCAAACTCGCAAAAAAATTTTTATAACTCGCAAGTATTCAAATAAAATATGAGCCAACTCGCAAATTTTCAACAAAAATATGCTAACTCGCAACTTTTCATCGAAAAAAAAATGTTAACTCGCAAATCTTCAACAAAAAAATTGCAAACTCGCTAACTCGAAAGATTTACTGGCTAACTCGCCAATCTTCAAGTCAGAAAATATGGAACTCGCAAAAATTCAAACTCAACCCAGAAAGACCCATATAAAACCCAGATGCATACTATTACCATCTTGACTGTTTTTGACCATAATTAAGACCGGGTTTCACCATTTTAAAACTGTTAAAACAAATAATATACTCCGTATATAAGACAATAAAAAATCTTGTAATAATAGTTTTAGAATATGACAATTTTGACAAGATTGGACCACGCAGTTGATTATGTGATTTGGGAGGATAGTAAATGACATCCATGGTTAGAGAGAGAAAGTAGAGAGAGAAGGGATAACTAGGCGTATTATTGAATATAGAAAATGATAAGGTTTACACACTAAGCATCACCCTCTTAGTGAAGCCTAGGAGGGCTTATATAGGACACCAAACACATGACTTTACATAAATGACAGTTTCAGTCCATGTGTTTGTGCCTTACAATAAAACTATTGTAATACCGAATATGTAATCACATTTTCGTGTTAGGATGATTCCTAACAAAAAAGATCCTCACCAGAAAACTTATGGTGAATTACTTGCTAAAGATCAAACGTCTCGCAACGAAAGATCTATGTTAGAATTACTTGAACAAGAAGAACGGGCAGCTCAGATTGAAAAGTGTCTTGAAGAAATACGAATTGAGGAACTAGTACTTGAAAGACGTGTTCGATGGCTCACGACTTACATTGACGATGATGATGATAGTGATGACGATGATGAAAGTTTGAGTGGCAATCCCACTCCCGTTTCTGAGCCTCTCATTTCCGACCCTTCCCCTTCACTCACACCGGTTGAGAGAAGTGACGTTCTTTTGGAAGAGGTCGATGATCATGTTTCTTCGATAATCGTTGAATCCGTTGACTCTCTCATAATGGGGGATAAGCATCTTAGTACCATTCCGGAAACGGAACCGTCTAGTGTTGAGATCCTTATCCCAAGCCCAAGTGAGTCCGAGGTTGTTTTTGATGATATTTGTGATGAGCCTTCTCTTGATATTTTGAACGATCATGTTGAGATGTTCTCCGGTTCCGATAATGATTCTTATGGAGACATCGATTTCGTCGACGATTTACCTTTTGAGCCCGTTAATATAGAAGAAGAAAATGATTTTGAGCCAGAAGTTGAAGAGATTGAGCCCGATGATATTCAGATCGAGGATGAAGCATTACGAGAAACATTGTTGAATGTCTATCTTCTCATTTCAAAGATTGAAGCCCTAAACGATAAATCAAGTTCGCCTCCTATCTCCGTTAAAGATAGTGATTTCTTGCCCGAGCTTGAAACTTTCCGATTTGATGAAAAGATTAGTGGCAATCCCACTACTACAGATTTTTATCCTCCGATTCTTGAGCGATTCTATTTTGAGGTTGATATGAGCAAAGTTTTGAATGAGATTTCCAATAATCCGAAAAATGACCCGATCATTGAGGATGCTATTGATGACTTGATACCACCAGGTATTGAGGATGCCGTTAATGATCGAGGGGATATGGTTGTTCTTGACTCTCCTTCCCGGTGAGTCCACCATCACTTATCCCGATAAGCCCACATGTGAAGATAAAGTTTTTAAACCCGGGATATTCATAGATGAGTTCTTTGTTAAAAACATCATTCGAGATAAGGATCCTCCGATGGATGCCTTCATTGTTGAGCCTACACATCTAATACCTTACCGTGAGCTCCCGTCTTCTTTGGAGTATTCTCTTATCTATCCATCATCCCTTTGTCCACCCGCAAAACCACCGGATGATAGATCATTATTTCATGATATCTCTTATGTGCTTGAGCCCAACATTTTCTTCTCCACCCATCCCACCCAGTCTCATTCTTTCAGGAATGAGGACACCGTTTTTGACCCTGGTATCACTACCATTTTCTTCCCCAAGGATAAATGAATCCGGGGACGAGTCAGGCTAGCGACTCGGTGTTCCAAAATAGTAGCGCTTCGTGGGAGACACCCCATGCTTATCTCTATATTCTTTCTATTTTCTCTAATAAGTGACGTGAAGGGGTTAGCCTCTTCGATTTCTCATGTTTGGTTGTTTGTGATGATTTTGTCTAGGATTTTCCCGATATGAAGACTCTCGTGCTCGAAGTTTGTCTTTTCTCCACTCGAGTTTCATGATCGATGCTGATGGAAATCTGATATCCTAATCTTGTCGACTGACGTTTATCTTTCAGCATACCTAATAAACGGCTTTTAGATTTTCATTATTACCCTTGCCTTTAAACATTGAGGACAATGTTTCGTTTTAGTCTGGGGTGGGTAATCTTCGATTTGATTTGACCGCACTTGCTTATTCTCTGTCGTGTACTCTCGCAACCCCGTTTTTCCTTAGAAAATGAAAAAATTGTGCAAAAAAATGAGAAAATTTAAATTTTTTTGTAAGCTTTTGCTAGTTTTATGATTGAAAAGTCTTTGCGAGTTTCTTAGAAGTTACTTTAAATATGCGTTTTCTTGAAAAAGCCTTTCCTAATTGCTTAGACAAGAGGCTATAAAATGCAATTCTAGCTCACAAGGCCAAGAATTTGCAAGTCTCCCTAAGTGATTTTAAATATGCGAAGCTTAAACAAGAATTTGCTAGTTTCTAATGAGTGACTTTAAAAATGCGAGACTTGAGATTATTTTAGGAAGCATTCGCTAAGTTAATATATGTTTTGACACCTTGTTGACTTTCCGCTTGTGAGAGTAGGAATAGAATTATGACTTGACCGGGCATGTTGAGCCCTAGCTTGTTCCCTTAACCATAGATAATTAAATTATCGGCTAAGCATCCGCGGATCTCATTATTTGGGATTTTAAATTTGCGGAGATCGAGGAATGATAGAGTTACTTATGAGTTTAGATGCTAAGCGTGGAGTAGATGGTTCTCTTTAGAGCTCATCGAAGGTACTTGTGGCTTTTTGCTCCCACAAAACCCCAAAATAAACTATACCCGGTATACCATTTTAACCCAAGATCAAACGAATAAAAACCTGGTCAATTCACCCATTGGTCAAACATTAACCCCCAAGTCAAACAACAAATAAAAAAACCCCACAAAACAGAGCGCGCCCAAATCCCTTTTACTGTGCTTCTCTTTCATTCACCATTTACCTTGCTTCCCAATCATTTACCCACTTGTAGTACACCTTCTAGAAGGTCTGACAACGTGTCAGTAAGAGTGTCACATCAGGATAGCCAGCATGGACAAAAGAGAGCCTCTGATTGGTTGTAACACCTCATCAGGATGATCCAAGGGCTTACAATGATTAGGATGACTGCATCAATTTTTAAAAAAAGTGAATTGTGGGTTAAATTCTCTTAATTGTAAGTTTTGTGCAAATAGTCAAGAAAAGTCAACTGCATCAATTTTAAAAAAAGTCAATTTGATTCTTGTCTCAATGCTAATTCAAAATGGTTTTTAGGTTAAGTTTAGTTGTAATTTGTTCATTACATTTGAGTATTTGTCAAAATTCTTTTAAATTCCAGTTTTAAAATTAGTTAAGAAGTTTAAAAGGGGTGTTTGGATGGAGTTAAAAGTTGAAGGTTATGTTGAATTTCTGAGTTATAGTTGATGAAATCCAGTTTAGAATCATGTTACAAAACTTTTTCACTCAAGTTTTCATGAGATTGCTAGTTGATTTCCAAATCTTTTAGATCCATTTTCTCAATTCAGGTTAGTAGTGTAGTTCTCATGAAGCTTTTCTAGTCATTAGTACATTAGGGTGCTATAGTTGTTGTTGATTTTTAAATGAGTGAAGGTAGTTTAGCTTAAACCTGTTTTAATTCCATTTCAGTGCTTTTAAGATAATTCATATTTCTGTTCTGCAAGTTTATGCATCAGTTCCTTATTTTGTCATATCAGCTTGTTGCCAGGATAATTTTGGGCTTATCTCATTATGATAACTGTTGAATGATAGCTTCTTAACGTAACTTTAGTTCTGGATTAGCCTCTAGTTTAGTTTATATTGGCCTGCAAATTCCATTTCTAACTGATATGCACTTCTTCATATCATCAGGTTCTAATTTGATCTCTTGGATTGCATTTTAAGCTTCTTTAGTAGTTGTAGTGACATGTTGTATTTCTCAAGAACAAATCTCACTATAGAAGCTTATAGCAATAGTTTGTTTTAGATCTGCTAGCCCTTAGAGTAGCTTATGTCTGTTCTTCTTGTGAGTTATATGTCCCAACCCCTTGTTACTTTTGATTTTTAATTTACTTGTTTTTAGTCCAAATTAGATGAAATTCTGGATATAAGGACTTTGGTTGGTGATTGGTAACTGGATATTTTTAGTTTATTTTTTGTTTTTCTAAGATAGCTTAATTAGTGCTAGAAGTAGGCTTATTAGGGATGTTTGGCATCACTTTATTAGAACCTGATATAGAGACTTAATGCTTTTAGCTTGAGCTTTTAGGGTCTAAATCAGTTGCAGTAGCTTATTCTTAGATAGTTTAGGTTAGTCTTAGGCTGTAGTAGCTTATTGTAGCTTTTAGTGGCTTATTGCTTATTTCACAAGTGCTTATTACATCATTTTGTTGCCCAAATCATAGATTCTATTCTCCAAAGTTGTTTTGTTATTTTTCCCGATTCTCAGTATCATATTAGAGTTTTCTGAAATTTTTCATATTTTTCCATGCTCTTTTGCTATTTTTCTGCATTTAATTTCATTTTCTAGGCTTTTTAATTGGCTTTTAATGCAAATAAATTAGAAAAAGTTTAGAAAAATAAAATTTCAATTTTATTAAGTTTAGAATATTCAAAAAGTCACATAAAAGTATTTTTCAGATTTTTCATAGCTTAAATAGTATTTTCTAGCCATTTATTTATTTTTAAATAGTTTTAAGTTCATAATAATTAGAGAAAAAGTCATAAAAATGTAATTCCAGTTTTGAAAATTCTTTTTAGTTAATTAAGATTTTTTGAAAATAGTTTTGTAATTTTCTTGCAAGTTTTTCATAATTTTAGCATTTTAATTCTATTTTAAAAGTCCAAAAATAGTTTTTAATTCAAATAAAATCAAGAAAAATCCTAAAAGTTAGTTTTAAATTTCTAATAATTTTTAAATAACTTTCTTAGCTGTATAAAATTATTAGATCACTTTTAGAGGTTATAATAGATTAATTTGCATTTTAATTACGTTTTAATAATTACGTTTTTAAATTTGCGTACTTAGTTATAATTTACTTGTTTGCATCATTGATTATGTAGTTTTACTTTTCCTTGCCACGTAGATTAGAAAACACAAAAATCCCTTTTTACTCATTCGAATCTCGAATCACGCGACGTGAGTTGTTAAACTCCATTCATCCCTCGCTGGGAAAACGACCCGGGAAATACATACCTTTGTATTTCTTCGGAAAGTATCTATTGTACGAAAAACGACAAATCAAACATCAAATCTAAAGTTTTTAGAAACTAACTTAAAATGGGCAAAACTATTCAACCCCCCATTCTAGTTTTCCACACATGATACAATTTATTACAAATGAAAACAAACATACCAAGTACTTTATTTTATTAATAATAATTATTTAATACATCCCTTATCCAAATACTAAATAGAATAATGCATGATAATTCTATTTGATGAATTATGCCTCAAGTCATGACAATCATACTTGTTGACAAGGCATAAATTCAACTAGCTTTGATCTATCGGAATTTTGAGAGTACTTATTTCAAGAATTCAATTAGTGAAGTTCTTGTATGTGTGCATACAAATATCTTGATATTGCCACATAATATTTCATCAGGTGTGTGACAACATCAAATACCTATTTATGACAATCATCTTTCAAATATCTAAAGTTTAAAGTATTCCTATTCTTTAATGTATAATGCAACTATGCTCTTAGTTGAGCACAACTAGTCCACATGGTCATCATCAAGAATGAAATCATACCATGACTAGTATTGAGTGTCATCTCAATTAAACTAGCATCATTGTTTTTCACACAACAATATGCTCTTTGAAAAATCCGTAAACAATGAACATTTATTTTTTAATGTTCGGTGCCTTCCTAAATTTCAAGTTTGTTGGCTATGACAATTACACAACAATTGTCGTATTGTACATCCATAGAATCTGGGAACAGCTCCGGGCTGAGGAATGTAATTCTAAATCCAAACATATTTCATTAGAAAATTTATTACACTAGTTATCTAATACATTTCAATTAGATATCAATGTTGTCAAATCATCTTGCATTCATATATGGTACACCAATCTCTCTATACAACATGATGTACATGATGAATCATTGAGTCAGATATAAGATCTCATTCATGTTCTATCTTATCAAAAGATATATATCCACTAAGACTTTCTAAATGATATATCATGTTTTATTAGACTCATTTACCATACATGTTTATAATAATAAACATATATTCCAAGGTTACATGTTCTACTTCCTAAATCTTTCAAGTTAAGTTTCATTCCAAGCTAAAACTTAACATTTAACTTAGATGGAATGTTACTTCCCATATGTTATACAAAGTATATGATTTAAGAAAATAAACATAATACCCCCACTAGGTTTTAGGAATACTCAGGAGTTATCTTAATTTTAATAATAAATCGAAACATGGATTTAATTATTAACGTAAGATTCATCTTCTAGATACATGCATCTATCCATACTTGGATTATTGCAGTTTGTACACTTCCAAAAATTATTTTAATACATAAAACCCCTTTGATTACTTACCGTTCTCGCAAAAGTAATCACATAAGGAAAAAAGAGTTTAGATATTCCATTGTCAAAATTCATATTAATGAAAATAAGTATGACAATTATCATCTTTATATATTTAATGTGCATAGGAAAGAATATTCATTCACAGTTAATTGCTTAAGTATGATCAATAATTTTGTCACAAGACATGCATTAAATATGTGTAAAATATTGTCCGTATGAGCTCTTCACAAAGAATCAAACCACTAGGGTTTTCCTTCTCTTTGAAGAAGCTCACCTTCATTCTATAGTCTAACTATTTAGATTAAGATAAACCAAGTTTCCAAAAATTGATAATCTTTATGGACAATATCTTAAAATTCATAGTATGAGTAACTTACTGAATTCGATATTCAAGAATGCATCATTATGATTTACAAGTTCACTATGATCTTGTAACTCATATTCCTCAGCTTTGATTTGAAATAAATAAATCAAGTGATTGAGTTATCCTTGCGGATCTATGAATGAGAATCCCTTCATCCCGAGGTTTAACATTTACATGTTTAGCCTTATCATGACATTCACTAGTGTGTTTTAGAAGGTTATGTATTTTGTAATAGTATCTCTTCAAGATCTAAAGAAACTCCCACTTGATTTTTGTAATTTAAAGACTATCTATAAATACTTAGCATGTAGACAAACAATAAATTGTTCTCTTTTGAGATATTACAAAACACATTGACAGTTCCTGGCTCTAGTTTGTTAATAACCCGCTTCATAAAAAGTTTAACAAATTCAGATATTCAATTTTAAGACTTAAAGTGATTGACCACATTCCATAATATAATGGTGTCTTATTACCTTCTAGGTTGGAGTATTATTGAGTATATACAAACCATACTCAATTTCTAACCTTGATAACCTATGGAAGAAAAGAAGTTATAGATATCTTGAGGGTAAAAGCCATAAAATAACAACATACTTTCTTCAATTTTCCGGGTTGAAACACTTACCTTTTTATTAACATATAAACTAACGTACTTTCAAATTTTGTTCTGACTTCACCCATATGACTAAAATACCCTTGTGTTCTTCACATAAAATTGCATCGTTAGTCATTTATACTAAGGGCCATTAGTAAATAACTTATAATTTGGTTTTCTTAGGTTTTCGTCTGTTTTACACGTTTTTGCACATTTCCGTCCATTTTTTAACGTTTTCATCCGTTTTTACACGTTTTCGTCTGTTTTTTCACGTTTTGTCTGTTTTTGAATGTTTTCGTCCGTTGTTGCACGTTTTCGTCCATTTTACACGCTTTCATCTGTTTTTGCACGTTTTCATCTTCTTTTACATGTTTTCATCTGTTTTTGCATTTTTTTCATCCGTTTTTACACATTCTTGTTCGTTGTTACACGTTTTCGTCCATTTTTGCACCCGAAAACGTGCAAAAATGGACGAAAACATGCAATAACAGACAAAAACGTGCAAAAACGGACAAAAACATGCAAAAACGGATGAAAACATGTAAAACGGAAGAAAACGTGCAAAACGTGTAAAATGAACGAAAACGTCTAAAAACAGTCGAAAACATGTAAAAACGGACGAAAAATTCTAAAAAAGGACGAAAATGTGTAAAACCGATGAAAACGTGCAAAAACAGAGGAAAACGTGTAAAAAGGAACGAAAACGTGAAAAACCGACGAAAAGTAAGTTGTTATTTTATGGCTTTTACCTTTATCTTGAATCAAATGTTACTAATAGAGTTTGATTCTCCTAACTGAACATACCATAAAATTATGGTATTTCATTGGCATTAATATTGTGATACAATATAACAATATGTAAGATAAACTGGTATATGTAAAAACATATACCTTTTCTTTATCAAAATCAGACCAAAAAGACCAAAAAACTAACCCCTAAAGCCATAAAAATATGTGTTTTTGTGTTTATGTATGTGCAGGCACGGATATCATCAAAATGGACAAGAAAAGACAAAACAACAGAAAACGAGCATGAGATTTAGAAAAGTGCAAAAAGCCGAGGCCGGGGAAGGAATTTGCAAGTCTGGATCATCACTTTCTCAAATGGTCAAGTTTAGTCCTTAAAGATTTAGAATTGGCAGAAGTGGCCCTTGAAGAACAATTCTCTCAAAAACAAGTCTTTGGAAATTTTGAAGTTTGCAATATTGGTCCTTGGATTATTTGGAAATGAAAAAAGTGGCCCTTTGATATGTTTCTCATAATGACAGCCTTGATCCCTCCATTTCACCATATTACACTTTCTACCCTTAAAACCTTAAATCAAAATTTCCTAAATCTAAATACTACTCTACCCGGATCCATTTAAAATCCCAAGCCCATAACACCAAAAAGCCCAACTCAACCTTATAACTCCCTCGATCAACACCCCCTCAATTAACCCCTAGTCCAAATGTGAACCCCCAGGCCACAACATTCAATTGACCCCCATCAAAATAACAAACGACCCTTTTTCACCTTTGAACCATCCCATAATAATTCCCAGTCCACCTCATTAATCCCTTGGTCAAATGGTCAAAGCCCGCTCAAAAAATTACACTTACTGTTTATCATCTTCAACCTTCATTTACCCTGCACC
The DNA here is from genome assembly GCA_910596185.1 of Chrysanthemum makinoi. NCBI lineage: Eukaryota > Viridiplantae > Streptophyta > Magnoliopsida > Asterales > Asteraceae > Chrysanthemum > Chrysanthemum makinoi. Next base: position 32,747,304 of record OU343220.1, on the reverse strand, counting down.
CAAATTTTACCCAACACACATACCTCGTACTAGCATCAAAAGGGAATCATTCTAGAAGCTGAGGAAAGATAAGAATGACAGATGGAGCTTCCTGAGTGGCTGTGACACCTCATCAATCAATCAATGGCTGAGATGCAAGATTGGGGACCAAGCAAAGATCAAGGGCCAGCAATAGAGCTTTTGGGCTCTTCCAAACCCTAGCAACATTGATAAGGATTTAAAACGTACACTTTTAAGGGGTCACTTAAGCCCTTAATCGCCCACTTTTATATCCGTTACTGCTTAATTTCGTTCCTTTTCACTTTTTAGGTATCTTGAAGGCAAAATGATGGAATGATGCTTATTTGGACGAAAAGGAGTGAATATGTGAATAAAATGGCTAAAGTCAAGATCAAGACACTCAAGCTGCTGGAAATGCACCTGACGGCGTCAGGCTTTGAAGAGGAAGGGCGTCACTATGACTTTTCATCTCAGACGGCCCATATCCAGATTCTGACAACGTCACTACTAAAGAATGACGGCGTCACACATCTCAACTGACGCCGTCACAAGCTGATCAAGACTGTCACAACATGCGCGGGAAGTAGCTGATATTGTTTTGGCCATAACTTTTGCATACGAACTCGAATTTAGGTGATTCAAAAGCCCACGCGACCGGAACGAGAAAATCTACAGTTTGGTGAAAAAATCTTCGTGACGCCGTCACTCTATAAGGGTGATGCCGTCACCCTTTGCCGACAGAAAATCTGCCTATAAATAGAACATTATAACTTTACTTTTTGTAGGCTCTAAACCCTAACTCCGATTCCAGGGCATAGATAGGTGTTTTTCCAGCAACTTTGAAGGTTTCAATCACTTCAAAAACATCTTGTAATGGTTTGTTGATTATATCTTCATCCATATATTTAATTTATCATTATGTCTACCCCATGTTTGATTGATTATGTGTATGATTGCTTGTTTAACATGTCTAGCTAAATTATTTGTGTGTTTGCTTAGATCTATGAAACCTAGTTGTTAATTATTGTTAGGTTGTCTCTTATCTTAATTGTAATTGGCTTAGGAGTGCGACTAGGCTATCATTGTGTTTAATGCTTGATAAATATTTGATAGTTTATGAATGACTTAGTGGATTTCGTTTACAAAACCCAAAGATAACCTCAAAGTTAGTTTATGAATGACTTAGTGGATTTCGTTTACTACACTTATGGGTGACCTCAAAGATTTAGGGAAAGCATACCCTACGACCTTAGAAAACACAACGTGTTAAGAATAAGGACGTGACAATTCAACCTACAATAAAAGATAACTAGGGAGTAATAGTATCTAGGTAAACACATTTAATCATCATACGAGCACACATCAATAGACATAGACTACCCATTAGTTAGATAATTAGAATAGTAGAGTAATCGCTAGAAATACCACCCCCCAAATCCAAACCCTGAGATTTTACCTTTAGTTTCTAAAAAATATAAAAAGATAAAAAATAATCTTCCTCAACCTCAACCTTAGCGTAGTAAATTTCTCACTAGCATTCCTATTCCCCTAGAGAACGATATCAATCCCGAGGCTTACCCTAATACTACACTACAACGATTAGGTTCACTGCCTAGGTGGTTGAAAAACTTACTCGAAGAAAAGGAAGTTTCCTTTGACCCCGAACGCGCGTTGTACGCGTATCAAGCATCCTCTTCCTCAGCTATAAATAGGACACCCTTGTATCACATTTGTCTTGTCTATTTTTTGTGTCTTTTTAGTTTATGTTTAAGAGCTTATTGTCATTTCCATTTTACTGTCTTCGTTGTAATTTCAGAAGTTTTCTAATACAAGTCTCTTTCGTTTTTATTTTATGTCAAATATTTATGCTTATAGCTTATTAAGATGGTTGATTGTGTGACAACCCGTACTTTCAGGTCATTTCTCGACACAGTTCATGTCTTATTATTTCAACATTTATAGTAAACTTGGTTTACTTGTTTCAAATTCGCGTAACCTTGGAGGTTTAGCGGCGAATTCATGATCATGACATCACGTACATTTCATATGGACTATGATTAGTCTACATTTCATTGACATCATGAGCATCTCATTAGTACATTCATGACATTTCATTTCACTTTATACGCGTAATTTTTATATTTAATAATCTTTTATGCGTGAGTTATTATTTTGAATATTTAATCCGTTACTTTCAAAAATGATCCATGATATTTTTAAACTTACATTTAGTTTATAAAAACTATATTTTTAGTTTTCCTAGTGTTTCAAATTTATTTGGTAATTAAATCGTTAAAGTTTAATTATTACGTCGCTTTTCTTAAAAACTACTCGATAATTATTTTATCACTCAATTTTTACAAGGAAAGTATTTTTACAATTTTTATCACCTCAATACATTCTATTTTGAACTATTAAAAACTTACTTGTACCAAAGATTTCCATTTACCTTTACTTGTACATTCCTACACAATTACTTGCATTTTCCTGCAAGTATTGCAAACAAATAAATACTTATACATTATAAAAGAGAAAAAGAAAAAAAAAAAAAATATAATTGGGAACCAAGTCCCCTAAAAACCGGCCCTTAGGGGTGCATTTATGGGTTGGTAAGATTTTTCAATCAAGTGTAGATTTATACTTCAAATAATTCTCATATACAAGTAAGTCTTGATACACTTCATTTTCTCATTTTCACCTCAAATATTACAAGTGCTAGAAACTTTCTTTCTCTCTTTTCCTTGGGTCTTCCATATAACGGTTCTAACATCAAGAGCAAGGGATCAATATTTTTGCAAAATCAAGAGTGTTTACAACCTAGATTATATCCTTTATATGGTTTTGAAATAAAAACCAAGGATATTTAAGTTTAATCCTTGTTACTTTCACCTCATCACTATCACTTGTAAGCTTGTTTTTATCATTTTCAAGTTTCCTTTTCATTTTCATATGTTTCTTTTCATTTTTGGAGCTTATATGCATGATATGTGATTTATACCATTTATTTCATGATTTTAGAAGTTATATATACATATTGGTCATCCTATAATTATTCCCATGGTATTCTTTGATCTTGATGGTGATTAGGAACCCATGACACCCTAAGAAGGTGTATGGTAGGATTAGATTAGTTTTGGAGTTGATTTGAAGGGATTAGAATAGGTTTTGTCCGAGAAAAACTATTTTCGATAAGTATATTTTATGTTCTGTCCTTGTTTTGCTTTTCTGGAAAATCCGACAGTAGGCACGACTTTTTGGCCTTGATTTTTAGAAAATATACTTTAAAACGAATCCGTGGCCGCTTGAACGGATAAAAACGGACTTATAACGAAGAAGTTATGGATTTTACAAGTTTGACGACGAAATATATTATTTTCTGAAATTTCAGCAACATGTTTTTATTTTGTCCGAGTCAAAAACGAGCCTTAAGCTTCACAAATTATTTGACAATTTTCAAAAATATATTAGTTTACTTCGATACGAAGCTAAGGACGTATAAAACGTAGAAAACGGATTTGAAACGACAAAGATATGCACTTTTTCATAAACTTGCCGTAACTAATTTTCTGCACTCAATTAGCCAAAAACCACCAACTTTAACCCTTAATATCTTTATGTTCGAGACCTTTTGGACGAAAATTCCTGAACTGAAACTTTTAGATATCGATGCAAACTTTCCAAAACAGTCGAGTTCGTTCTCTAACGATCGACGTACACTATTTTACGACTGTTTTTCCGAAGCCATTTTTGGTAATTTCATGATTTTTCCAACGACATTGTTTTGCGACAAAAAGTGGTAATTTCTCTAAAAATCATTATAAAACCATTGTAGGATGACATTTTGACGTAAAAACATGTAAAGTGATTTTTGTTTGGTCGAGGCGTCAAAAGAGTATTTTTCGACGTCGAGTAATATTTTCAAAACTTGTAAATGGTATAAATAACATATCAAGTGCATGCATAACATTACATTGCAACTCATTGCATATCATATCATTGGTAATAGGTCCTGGTTAACGCAACACATTATACCTCGGTGTACTCACTCTTGTCATCACCTGTTTACCAAGTGAGTTCCATAGCCCCTGCTTTTACTTGTTTTCATAACTGTTTTGGGGGAGATGCATGCTTAATTATTTTTCACGAGTACTTTAGATTTTCGAGGCTAAACTCTATCATGATTACCATTGTTTCTAAATCAAAGGTTATACTATATAAATTGTTCTTGTTTTGCGTGCTTTCTGGTTCTACGTCAGATAACGTTCTAAATCAGTTGACTACTGATAAATTGAGTTAAGTGCTATGGATTATGTGCTATTGTTCTACGTCGAGTTAAGTGCTATTGATTAAGTGCTATCGTTCTACGTCGAGTTAGGTACTATGGTGAATTCATTTGAAATCATATGTTTGGAACATAAACTATACATATTACTGGCGATGGATTGTGAACACACAGTTGCAAGTTTTGTATGGGCGGGACTTGAACCGAGTGGATTTACAATGCCTTTGTTGCATAAACGATTTCGATACATTGAGTCATGTACTATTTTTGTGAATTCATTTGACATCATATGTTTGTAACATAAACTACACACATTCGGCAATGGGTTGTGAACACACAGGTTGCAAGTTTTGTATTGGCGGGACTTGGAACTGAGTGGATTTACAATGCCTTTGCTACATAAACGATTTTGAAAGTCTTTACATTTCAACGATTTACAATGCCTTTGATGCATAAACGATTTCGAACGGCTTTTCATTTCAAAACAAACTCTATGAACTCACTCAACCTTTGTGTTGACACTTTTAGCATGTTTTATCTCAGGTATCTAAGGCATTCACTTCATGGCATGCATTTGGACACTTTATGGAGTCGTGGTGACGGCAGCGTCTCACTGGGTTTTACGATACTTTAAAACATCGTTTGACTTGTACAAACTTATTTCCGCACAAGTTGATTTTCATTTGGGACCTATACTTTGTAAACTCCGATTATTTTATTAAATCAAACGATGTATTTTCCAAACGACACTTTAGGTCGTTCAATATAACTGTGATTGTGATGCTATGACAGTCAATCCCCAGGAATTCCATTCCGCTGCAAAACAGGTAATTTGGGGGTGTGACAGATTGGCATCAGAGCTTCAGTTATAGAGAACTAGGTTGCATCATTGACCCTAGACTATAACTACATTATCATAGCATCTCATCATTTCATCATAAGTGCGGGTTCACTTCACATGCGGTCATTACGTACATTTTTCGAGTTATTCACTTTCATTTCACATCGATTGTCACATGGATGCCCTTAAATGCCCATCCCATTATCTTTTCCTCATACTTTAACGTGGAGAATTCCTTGTCATTCCCTGTCACAATTTTTATATCAGCTGATTCATCACCGATAACGTCGAATGCCGAGATGAACTTTAAATAGGGCGAAGTCGCTCTCACTCCTTTGTTTCACTACTAACATGTCGAGTTACACGTTATTCACACTTAGCCACTAAACCATCATACATTGAAGCACTCACAACACCTCATAACCCATCTTTTCGGAAACCGACGATCATTTTTGAAACATAACCTTAAACTTATCGTTTCTTATCACGTTTCTTTGAAGCGCTTATTATTAACATCGGATTTTGCTACGTCTCACATTTCCTCTTGTTTTGAAGAAGATATGGCACCGAAGAAAGCTACACCGGAAATGACCCAAGCAGCAATTCAAAAGTTGGTAAATGATAGCATTGCTAATGCTTTAAGAACTGAAAGGGAAGCGGTGGCTGCTGCTGCTGAGGATCGCGGCCAGAAGCCGCAAGGCTTGCTAACTACTATGGAAATGAGGAGGATCCGGAGTTAAGAAATGTTCGACAAGGATTTCAAAAGTGGTGAGCCCACGAAATTTAGAGGTACCGAAGGAGCTACAGCAATGGTTCGATGGTTCGAAAAATTGGAGTCAGTGTTTTTGCTTTGCAACTGTCCGGATGATAGTAAGGTTAAATTTGCTACGAGCACATTACTCGATGGAGCATTATCGTGGTGGAATTCTTATGCTCAACCGATTGGAATGGAGAATGCTTTCAAGCTTACTTGGGAGCAATTTAAGGATTTGGTGACTAAGAAGTTTTGTCCTCGTACGGAAGTGAAAAAGTTGGAGACAGAATTCTATGAGTTGGTAACTATTGGGTATGACATTGATACTTACATTCGAAGATTTCAAGAATTGGCCGTGTTATGCCCATCTATGGTTTCGGATAACGAGAAGCTACTGGAGGCTTTCATTGACGGACTTCCCGAGATTATTCAAGGAGATGTGACTTCTTCTGACCCGCAAACGATTGAGGAAGCTATTCGATTGACTCAAAAGCTCATGGCCCAGGTAGTGAAGAGAGGCAAGTACACCAACACCAACCAAAACAACAACAACCCCAACAACTGCACCAACTACAACGATAACCAAACCAACAACAACAAAAGAAAATGGGAAGACGACCAAGGAGATTATAACAACAACAACCAAAACCGTAACACTAACAATCATCAACAGCAGAATAGAAGACAAGAAGTCGCCAGGGTCTATGTTGCGGCGCCAACAAGGGGAAGAGCTTATGCAGGAAACTTACCGCGATGCCACCAATGCACGCTACATCATAATGGTCCATGTGGTATATGTTTTAGCTGTCACAAAGTAGGACACCTTGCTAAGGACTGTAAGGGCAAGACCATAGTTACGCGTTTTAGGATGTGGGAACAAGGACACTATCGGAACCAATGTCCTCAAAACCAAGGTCAACAAGTCGAAGGTGCTCATGGGAATGTATATATGTTAGAAGGAGCTCGTCAAGGTATCAGCGACGCGGAAGACTGAAGAAGTTCTGAAACTAACAGTCTTATTTCTCCTTATGTACTATGTTGTACTAAGTTTATGTTTTCCATCGTATCCGAATCTTTATAACCTAAGATGTACTACTTTTGCTAAACCACTCATTGTAAAATATTCTTATCTATCGTACTTTATTTTCTCTCCGATTTGTTATCATTTGCGAGGATTTTAATTCTTTTTACTTAACTATCATTTTAGCAACACTTCTCCATGTCTTCTCTCCTCGATGTTCATCACAATTTTAACATCAGTTGACTCAACACCAAACAAACATATGAGTCGATTAGTCCAAGCATTGCATAGTTACTCCTAAATTATACATAGCCTGATCACCTATGTCTAATTCAGGAAGAATCATGCAATGAAGGGAGTAGTAGGCTTATATGTGTAAGCAATTCCGTAATCGAGCCAAATTTTCAAAAGATTTTCTTCAAACCACTTGTTTCCAGTTTGATCCGCGTGACAGTTCTTGTTTGATGAGTTGCAAAGATCGAGCTAGAAACAAGTTGTTACCTAAACCGATTTAGCCTAATCGTATGACAGTTCTTGTTTGATGAGTTGTGGGATTAAGTAAAGATCGGTTACCAAAAAGTCTTTTGAGGGTTTTGCTCGGGAATGGGAAAGTTTGCCACATCAAACCCTAAACCCGTTAGACCTAACAACGATTGAATTCAGGGGCTGAATTCCTTTTTGATGGGAATGTGACAACCCGTACTTTCAGGTCATTTCTCGACACAGTTCATGTCTTATTATTTCAACATTTATAGTAAACTTGGTTTACTTGTTTCAAATTCGCGTAACCTTGGAGGTTTAGCGGCGAATTCATGATCATGACATCACGTACATTTCATATGGACTATGATTAGTCTACATTTCATTGACATCATGAGCATCTCATTAGTACATTCATGACATTTCATTTCACTTTATACGCGTAATTTTTATATTTAATAATCTTTATCGCGTGAGTTATTATTTTGAATATTTAATCCGTTACTTTCAAAAATGATCCCGATGTATTTTTAAACTTACATTTAGTTTATAAAAACTATATTTTTAGTTTTTCCTAGTGTTTCAAATTTATTGGGTACTCAAATCATTAAAGTTTAATTATTACGTCGTTTTCTTAAAAATTGTACGATAATTATTTTATCACTCAATTTTCACAAGGAAAGTATTTTTACAATTTTTATCACCTCAATACATTCTATTTTGAACTATTAAAAACTTACTTGTACCAAAGATTTCCATTTACCTTTACTTGTACATTCCTACACAATTACTTGCATTTTCCTACAAGTATTGCAAACAAATAAATACTTATACATTATAAAAGAGAAAAAGAGAAAAAAAAAATATAATTGGGAACCAAGTCCCCTAAAAACCGGCCCTTAGGGGTGCATTTATGGGTTGGTAAGATTTTTCAATCAAGTGTAGATTTATACTTCAAATAATTCACATATACAAGTAAGTCTTGATACACTTCATTTTCTCATTTTCACCTCAAATATTACAAGTGCTAGAAACTTTCTTTCTCTCTTTTCCTTGGGTCTTCCATAACCGGTTCTAACATCAAGAGCAAGGGATCAATATTTTTGCAAAATCAAGAGTGTTTACAACCTAGATTATATCCTTTATATGGTTTTGAAATAAAAACCAAGGATATTTAAGTTTAATCCTTGTTACTTTCACCTCATCACTATCACTTGTAAGCATGTTCTTATCATTTTCAAGTTTCCTTTTCATTTTCATATGTTTCTTTTCATTTTTGGAGCTTATATGCATGATATGTGATTTATACCATTTATTTCATGATTTTAGAAGTTATATATACATATTGGTCATCCTATAATTATTCCCATGGTATTCTTTGGTCTTGATGGTGATTAGGAACCCATGACACCCTAAGAAGGTGTATGGTAGGATTAGATTAGTTTTGGAGTTGATTTGAAGGGATTAGAATAGGTTTTGTCCGAGAAAAACTATTTTCGATAAGTATATTTTATGTTCTGTCCTTGTTTTGCTTTTCTGGAAAATCCGACAGTAGGCACGACTTTTTGGCCTTGATTTTTAGAAAATATACTTTAAAACGAATCCGTGGCCGCTTGAACGGATAAAAACGGACTTATAACGAAGAAGTTATGGATTTTACAAGTTTGACGACGAAATATATTATTTTCTGGAATTTCAGCAACATGTTTTTATTTTGTCCGAGTCAAAAACGAGCCTTAAGCTTCACAAATTATTTCGACTTTTCAAAAATATATTAGTTTACTTCGATACGAAGCTAAGGACGTATAAAACGTAGAAAACGGATTTGAAACGACAAAGATATGCACTTTTTCATAAACTTGCCGTAACTAATTTTCTGCACTCAATTAGCCAAAAACCACCAACTTTAACCCTTAATATCTTTATGTTCGAGACCTTTTGGACGAAAATTCCTGAACTGAAACTTTTAGATATCGATGCAAACTTTCCAAAACAGTCGAGTTCGTTCTCTAACGATCGACGTACACTATTTTACGACTGTTTTTCCGAAGCCATTTTTGGTAATTTCATGATTTTTCCAACGACATTGTTTTGCGACAAAAAGTGGTAATTTCTCTAAAAATCATTATAAAACCATTGTAGGATGACATTTTGACGTAAAAACATGTAAAGTGATTTTTGTTTGGTCGAGGCGTCAAAAGAGTATTTTTCGACGTCGAGTAATATTTTCAAAACTTGTAAATGGTATAAATAACATATCAAGTGCATGCATAACATTACATTGCAACTCATTGCATATCATATCATTGGTAATAGGTCCTGGTTAACGCAACACATTATACCTCGGTGTACTCACTCTTGTCATCACCTGTTTACCAAGTGAGTTCCATAGCCCCTGCTTTTACTTGTTTTCATAACTGTTTTGGGGGAGATACATGCTTAATTATTTTTCACAAGTACTTTAGATTTTCGAGGCTAAACTCTATCATGATTACCATTGTTTCTAAATCAAAGGTTACACTATATAAATTGTTCTTGTTTGCGTGTTACTTTACTATCGTCGTATAACGTTCTAAATCAGTTGACTACTGATAAATTGAGTTAAGTGCTATGGATTGTGTGCTATTGTTCTACGTTTTATTCGAGTTAAGTGCTATTGATTAAGTGCTATCGCTCACGTCGGTTAGGTACTATGGTGAATTCATTTGAAATCATATGTTTGGAACATAAACTATACATATTCCGGCAATGGGTTGTGAACACACAGGTTGCAAGTTTTGTATGGGCGGGACTTGGAACGAGTGGATTTACAATGCCTTTACTTGCATAAACGATTTCGATACATTGAGTCATGTACTATTTTTGTGAATTCATTTGACATCATATGTTTGGAACATAAACTACACACATTCCGGTAGTGGGTTGTGAACACACAGGTTGCAAGTTTTGTATGGGGGACTTGGGAACTGAGTGGATTTACAATGCCTTTGCTACATAAACGATTTTGAAAGTCTTTACATTTCAACGATTTACAATGCTTTTGATGCATAAACGATTTCAAGGCTTTTCATTTCAAAACAAACTCTATGAACTCACTCAACCTTTGTGTTGACACTTTTAGCATGTTTTATCTCAGGTATCTAAGGCATTCATTTCACGGCATGCATTTGGACACATCGTGGAGTCGTGGTGACGACGCGTCTCACCTGGGTTTTACGTACTTTAAAACATCGTTTGAATTGTACAAACTTATTTCCGCACAAGTTGATTTTCATTTGGGACCTACTTTGTAAACTCTGATTATTTTATTAAATCAAACGATGTATTTTCCAAACGACACTTTAGGTCGTTCAATATAACTGTGATTGTGATGCTATGACAGTCAATCCCCAGGAATTCCATTCCGCTGCAAAACAGGTAATTTGGGGGTGTGACAGATTGATTTCACTTTTAGTACATCATAAGCTCATATAAGCTTCCTAATAGCTTATTGTGAGTCTATTTTGTTATTAATATAAGTCCTTTTCAGTTTTATAATTAAAAAAAAAAAAAAATCAAAAGTCAACAAAAGTCAAAAACTGCGTATTTGCTTATCTTTATTGCTCATTCACTGTTTTTAGTGCTTATCATAGTCTAATATAGCTGTTTATTTCATTAGTATACTTTTACATAGCATTTACATCTAGTTTTCATAAAAATCTCTAAAAAATCAAAAATATAAAAATTTTAGTTTAGCTTATTTATAGTGCTTATTATTAATCAAGTTATGCTTTTTACCACTTAATATAAGTATTAAAATATTTGTTTTTCAAAAACCCAAGCTCAAAACTGCTTTTCATTTGAAAAAATCCCAACAGCCCTTCATAAAGGGGTGTTTGGAACAGTGTGGTCTTCACCCTTTTTGGTCATTTTCTCAAATTCAAATAACCTTAATTAAGTCGTAATAGTAGTTTGTAAGTCATCTTTATCAGTAGTATAAAGTTTATAAGTCTCTTAGTCAATATTTCAAGTTTTGAGTTTCATAAGTTTTTACAAAAGCTTATATGGTGATTGGTAGCATAAGTCCTTTTTAGCCAGTGTTGTTGAGTGCTTTGAGTCCACTTTGGTCTGTTTTTAAAGTCTGAGTCAGTGTCAAAAAGAGTCAAGTCTGTTCAAGTTATTTCTCGTTTTCGTAGTATAGATATTTTCCAAAGAAATACAAAGGAATGTATTTCCCGGGTCGTTTTCCCAACGAGGGATGAATGGAGTTTAACAACTCTCGCCGCGATTATTGTGATTTGAATGGTAAAAGGAGATATTTTGAAGTTTTCTACACTACGAGGCAAGGGAAAGTAAAGGAAAGCAATAATAACAACTAAATCTATGATGCAAATAAGTAAATGCAACCTAGAATGCAAATTTAATCTAAAACGCATAAAACGTAATTAATAAAACGTAATTAAAATGCAAACTATTCTATTTTAACCCATAAAAATGAACTATTATTTTTCTACAGCTAAAAATGATATTTGAAATTTATTTGAAATTTAAAACTAATTGTTTTGGTTTTTCTAGATTTATTTTGAATTAAAAACTAATTTTGAACATTTAAAATAGAATTAAAATGCTAAAAATTATGAAAATATGTAAGAAAATTACAAAACTATTTTTCAAAAATCTTAATTAACTAAAAAGAATTTTCAAAACTGGAATTACATTTTTCTGACTTTTTCTCTATTTATTATGAATTTAAAACTATTTAAATCTAATTAAATTCCTAGAAAATACTATTTAAACTATGAAAATTCTGGAAAAATATTTTTGCATCATAGATTTAGCCTACTGAAATAAGCTAAAATATCTGAAATAAGCCTACTGCAACTGAATTAGACCCTAAAAGCACAAGCTAAAGCAACACAACTCAATATCAGGTTCTAACTATGTATTGCCAAACAGCCCTAATGCATCAACTTTAAGCTCCAATTTAACAGGATTATAAAAATCCTAAAATCAAACTAAAATTATCATGTTAAAGGTAACCAACCAGAAAGCTTAAATCCAAACTTACAGCTAAAAAGGACTAAAATTAAGAAAATAAAAAATAAAAAATAAAAGGGATAAAAGACTTAATTGAACTGATGTGCAGGGCAATAGAGTGATGAGTAAGCTACTTGCAGAGTAGATTAAGCTATGAAGATAAGTTCTAATCAAGTAATAGAGGCAATTCAGATAAAACCTACACTAACTACTACCTAGTAAATCAAAAATCAAACCATAACTCTAAACTGATAAGCAGAGATATAGTATGCAATTTACTTACTTGGGCAGTTTTAATGCAGCATGACAGGAAAGACCAGGGGTTTGAAGACCAAAATAAAGCTACACAATAAGCACTGAAAACCTATCCTAAGCAAACTTATAATCTCTACACTATCAACTACTGGAGGAATCAAATTTAAAGCAATTACATTAAAAGAAAAAATCAGATCTGCTACTGTGAATAAATTTGTTTAGGAAAGAACATGACTGTTGTGCAGTCAGAAATAGGAAACTTATCAAAACTTTTGACACCATTTGAAACTTTGATTGAAATCAGCCTTAAAACAGAACTAAAACTGAACTAATCTAAATTTGACTTAACAAAACTTTTTAATCCTCAAAATTAAAGTTAACCAAACACTCCTTAATTGAGACCAAATTGTCATTTAACTTTGAAAACTTGATGAATTAGGACCATAACTGAATTTAAGAGTCCAAACACAGATTAGCTAACACTTGTAACAACTAAAATCTGAAATCAATTTAAAAACTAACTTTGACTTTTATGTTGACTTTCGTTGACTATTTGAAAAACAGTTGAAATTGAGAAAAGGTTGATCAGGGATCAATTCATATAAGCTTTAATAAGCTTACATGATTTTACTGTAACAGTAACTCGCTCAAAACAGAATAGCAGTGAGAGTATAAAAATTCAAGTGACAAGCAATTTGAAAGGAAACTTGCATTAATAAAAATACTTTTACAATACTAAAAATTGAAATTACAAAAGTAACTTAAACACTGATTAAGCAACTAAATGACAGAAAATAAAGGTAACAACCTTCTAATACATGAAAGCTGGACAAAATCTCTATTGTGACTTGAATGGGCTTTTATAGCTGATGAGAGAGCCTTGGGAAGGTTCTGGCTACTCTAATCTCGACCCTTGATCAATCAATCTTGTCATCCACTCTATCCACATCCCTAGGATCAAATCAGTGATGTGGCTTGGCCAATGAGGTGCTTTCCTCTGTACATGCTGGCAATCCAAGAGTGTCACACTCGTGACGTTGTCAGAGGCCTTCTAGAATCTCATTAGTACGGGCAAAAGAGGGAGTGTAACTGGGTAAAATGTGTTTTGAGGATAAACAGTAAATGAAATGGTTTTAGGCGCGTATTCAGAGTGGGAAGGGATTTTTTTATTTTATCTTGACTTTGGGTAGAGTGGACTTTTGTTGACCGATGGGATTGGGTGTTGACCGGGTCATGGATTAGGATAGCAAATGGACGGGGGTAGTATTAATTTAGGGTTGGGCTTGGGATAATCAGGTAAAAGGGTTTATTTTGTGTTTAGTTTTTGTAGTAGTTTTTTAATCCAAATTTAACCATAAGGACCATTCATGTAATTTGTACAAATCAAGGACTAATGGAAAGGTAAGGATATTTTGGGTAAGTGGGATAAATGAGGGTTGATTTGTGTAAATTGTGGAAAGTAATGGGTATAAAGTGACATAATGGTAAAGTTGAGGGATTTTTTATGTAAAATTGGTAAAGTGATAAACTCCCAAATCATGTCCTGAACTTCGTATTTTGCACTTTTGATCATCCAAATCCCTGAAATAGCATCCCGGCATCGGCTTTTGCACTCTTCTCGTGCTCGGTTTTCTTCGGTTTTGGCTTTCTTTTGTCTGTTTTGTCATATCCGTACCTGCACATGCATAAGCTCAAGAAACCAGCAAATTTAAGACATAAACGGCTCTTTCTTGGTCATTTTGGGTCTATTTTGGTAAAGAAATGGTATGTGTTTTAGCACATACTATCAAGTCTTTTGGGTCATTTTGGAATTTGTCCAAGTTTTCTGTAAAAAACAGTCTAAGTACACTTTTTCATTAGTAGTTTTTATTGTCCAAATTAAATCCAAAATCCAGAAAAATTAGTTTTTACAAAAGTTTAGTGTCCAAACTTTATCAGTTTCAAGTTTTATAAAATTCCATTAGCTTTTGATAACTTAAAAATAGAGTTGGAATCTGTTATTTTCCCTTTTTGGCTGCTGCACATCAGTAAAAAGTCCCCAACAGCCTCCATATCAGCTTATTTAAAAAGCTCATTTAAGCTCCTCTCTTTTAGAAAATTGGTTTTTTGAACTCTCTAGTATACAAGCTAAATCTGATTTGGTTCTTCTGGAGCTGTGGAGTCTGTTTTCTAGCTTAAAAATAAGCTCTAAAGGCCCCTCTTAGCTGCTTTGTCTGTTGTTCTTACAGTAGACTATTTGTGCTTATTTACTTACTTGTTTAGCTTATTTTGCCCTTAGTAACTATTAGATAATTAGCTTATTAGGATTCCCCTTTTCCATAAGCTTATTTTAGATCCTTTTTAGCTTGTTCCTTATTAGCTTATTTGCTTTAGTATCCCTTTTAGCCCATTCCTTCTAGTTCCTTAGCTTATTTGCTTTTTACCAACTTAATTCTGCTCCCATAGGCTTCCTCTAGTTTCCCTTAGTTTAAATCTTACCCATAGTAGCTTATTATGCCTGTTAACTTATTTTAAAGTGTTTATTTGAAACAGTTTGTACTCAAATTGCTTATTCAGATCTGTTAAGTTGTGTTTCATAATTTTCCTAGATTTAGAATAATATTTAGGACTTATGTGTAGTTTTCACATTTTTCCTAATCCATTTACTATTTTTCTAGCTTTTTAAGCATTTTTAAATAGTTTTTAATCCAAGAAAATCAGAAAAAGGTCACAAAAATATAAATTTAATTTTCATAGGTTTAGAAAAATCAAAAAGTCATAAAAATTATTTTTCCCTAACTTTCAAAGTTATTTTAGTATTTTTTAAGCATTTTATTAGTATAAATCCGTTTTAATTCATAATAAATAGAAATATAATCAAAAAAATATAATCTTTTTCCTAAAATTTTATTTTATCAAATAGTTCCTAGGAAAAATATAATTTCAGTTGTAGGGTTTAAATTGCAATATTTAGTTTTAAATCGCGTTTTTAAAATTCCCGTAAGTTACGTTTTTAAAATAAATTGCATTTAGGGTAGATTTAGGTAACTTTCCTTAGTTTACATGCTTTAGTTTGATTTAATTTCTATTTACGTACTTTAATTTCCTTTTAGTTGTTTAATTTGAATCTAGAACGTAATCAAAAATCAAAAACCCCAAAATCGAGCATTTTAATAACAAACCTAAAAGCGACGTTGCCTGTTCACACCTCGTTGGAAAACGACTCGGATATCCTTATCCAGTATCACATATCTCACTCACGAGATTTGATTGACTAACCTTTTTCCAAAGAGGTTTTCGATTCGATTCTCGTGATTATTTTGATATTGATATTATTATACTATTTTCTCCATACACACCACCCTAAACCTACATTCACATAATAAACATATACTCTTTGGCTTACCTATTTACCAACTAAGTCAAACTGAATGGTATAATATAATTTCCAAGCCAATTGCATGCTTTATAACACAAGTGCTCTTTGACCAAACCAACGACTTCATGTCAAAGTCTCAATAAGAAGACATAAACAGTTATAATCCCACTAGACCTTATAAGTCATTGACCAACTCAATAACTTCTTGTATATATCTTAATAAGAAGACATAACAAGTTAACGTCTTATTTTATATTATAAGTCTTGTAATAATTAAAAGACTTAATGTTTGTGGCTTCAAAAGACATAAACCTATTTAAATACAGTAATCATGAACACCAAGTCTTGGTTTCAATAATAATTTCAAGTTGTTTAATTACTACATTTATTTATGTCATTCCAAGAAAATATAAATATTTAAATTGAAGTAGTCTTTGTTATTATCTTGACACATGTTATAAATAGGGCAATCTTACACTCTATGTGTATAAGTTCTATTAGAACGTTAGTCTCTGTAACACCCTGTTATTTTCAACGTAGCAACGGAAGACTAATCGGGGTATTACTTCATCGATCACAGTCATAATCATGAAAAACGACTCGAAATGAGACGTTTTAGAAAATTTGTTATCATTCAATGAAAACTTAGGTATCCAAGATTACCAAAAAGACGTTCCATATTTATTAATCTTACACAAAAGAAGATGTTAAAGTTTGAAATGAATGATAACATATTGGACGCCGTCCAAAAAGGTCCCGTGCCAACTCCGTGCCAATTTTGCCTTTTAATTGCCTGAGATAAACATGCTAAAAAGTCAACAAAATTATTGAGTGAAATTTATAGGTTTATAGTTAAGCAGTTGAACACAAGATATAGTTGATAATTGCTTTGAAGTTCAAATATCAGGAAAAACAATATTATTGCTCTAAGCTCATGACACTCAAAACGTTAACTGTGTATCATAATAATGATATAAGTGATAATGCCCCCGGTAGGTAGTTGCCAATTACCTAATGGATCGCAAATATAGTGCGTCTAGTTACCATTCCAGCTAACACAAACGGGATGCGTCAATTTCAATAGATCTATCCATAATATTCGCGTTCACTCGCAAGTGATTAATGGTTTATGATGGTGAGGGACTTGTGGCAATAGGTACTTAGGCAATAATAAAATAAGGAATAGCATACATTTGTAAAATTAGTTGTGTTCAGGTTTATAGTATCTCCCCCACGGGAATTTATTAAAAATGTAAAAGTGGGGCTATGAACTCCCCTCATTGGTATAGCAATATCAAGTGTGTGTGGGAGGAACGACTCAACTCTAACCTAAATTAATATGGCAAGTCTTAGATTCATTGGTTTAGGACTCGATGTGAAACGATTTAATAAGTTGAAAATCTTTAAGTTTTGTATCATCGTTGCGTGCGGTTAAATTCTTAAAGTTCAAAAAGTAAATAAAAAATAATAAGGTTTTCTAAATATAATGCAAGTTATTGGTATCGTATTAAATGTAATATCTCTATATTATATATACTATTTATAGGCATTTGCAATGCCACCTCAATGCCCAAGAATTGTTTTTATGCCACATAAGCATTTTTGGTCTAACTAAGCAATTTATTAATCCACCTAAGCAATAATTGTAAAATTCCGATTTTATTATTTTTTGATAAATTTCGGATTTTTTAATTTTTTTTGAAAATTGTTTATAAAAAAGGAGCCTTGCAAGGATTGAACCTTGATTGTTTGGTTGAATAGCATGTGTGTTTACCACTAAGGCAACAGACTTTTTGGAATATATGTTGCAAATCCAAAATTATAAATCTATGCAACCAATTATGTAGGAGAATCCCTACAACTTAGGTAACCCTAAATAAAACATATATGTAAAAACTTATATACGGTTCATTATATTTTTTTCTAAAAAACCCTAATATCTTTTTTTTCCTCACAATCTCTTCTAATGTTCGGTTTACTGATTTTTGTGTTTTCTTCATCACAGGTTTGCAATCATGGACGCTTGACATGTCGTGGTATTGTTTTTTGAGAAAACAACATGGTTAGTTCTCCATCACACGTTTACTGCCTACTGACATTGTCATTGTCATTGATTTCTTTGCAGATTTTAGAATAGTTCTTCATTACATCACAGGTTATGGCGAACTAGATAGCCCTGTCATTAGAGTAGCAATCAAGCCCTATGGTATTTTTCTTGAGTTTTAAATTGAAAATTGAGTTTTAAAGTCTCAAATAATTCCCATGTGTACTACATAAATTAACCAGATTTGCTTTTCAGGTTTTGAGATTGTATGTAATATTCGTTTTTTGTTTCAATTTTTGACAGATAGATTTTTACATATAGGTTTACTTTGCTGTTTATGGGCATCTCAAAGAGCTTCTTCATTCATATGGTTGGTGATTAATTCAAATTGTTTTACAATAACTTTTATGTATCATATCTTTAATAACGTGTTTCAATATAATAGATATATCTTTAATAACTTTTATGTATCATACCTTGATAAGATGTTAAAGCAATCATTCCTTAAGGTCAATAATTTCTCCTTCCCATTCATTTTAAATGTTGTATATTGATGCTTATGTGATCATTTTGGTTTAATTTTATGTGTTGAATGCAGAAATATGCTGCTGTAGATAGCTGTTTTAGTATTTGTGTGCCTGGAAGCATGATTCCAAGCTGGTTCAAAGAACAACAACATGGGTGCACAATAGCATTGAAGTTACATCCCCAATGGCAAACCAAAATAATGGGTTTTGCGATATGTGGTGTATTTAGGTCGAGGCGACTATATTATGAGCCTACCATGAAATTGAGATTTGAAAATCATGGAATGCATGCTCCAATGCCACAGATTGATTGGATCAATACATCATCAGGAACTCATTACGGGAAATTGTGGATTGCTTATGTACCATTCAGTTTGTTTGAACAACTGAATGATAATGATAAGTATTGGTCTCGCATAATTGAAGGTAATTTTATGGATGTATTTAGATTGAGAGTTTGAGTGTTTAAATATGGATCATATGTGCAAAATTTAACATTTATGTTGACGGTTCATTTTTCATCTATCTACATAACTAATTCAGTAGGATCAAACCAATAAAAACCAAAGCTTCTAAGTCAGGTGCTTATTTGCTCTCTCAAGTCTTAATAGTAGGTTCATCCCCATTGGGAGTTTGCGCATGGACACAATTTTGCAATTTTTTCATGCAATTCTCCAATAATGGGTTCTTACAGTTTGGTGTGCACTTCCTATGAAGCTCCTCCTTTACATTACATTTTCTTGCTCATTTTGATATTTATTCAAGATGGGATATTGTATTCCTATGTCACATGTGAATATTAGTATAGTTTGTCATATTAGAGTTTACCATTTCATAAAACATGAGCCAGACGCCAGTGAATGAGAAATAAATGTTAGTATGGAATGATGTACATCTTTATAAAGTTCATTTTCTGTAGCTTTTGGTAGGTCACAAATACTAACATGCTCTAATTTTTCAGTTGACAACCTTGCTGGCTGAAATAGGACTGAACATCCAGGAAGCACATGCTTTTTCCATAGTGGATCGTTGCTCATTATATGTGTAGAAAACTAGAAGGGGGGTTGAATAGTTTACAAATTAAAAACTTTGTTTTGAAACTTATTGTAAAGATCAATTAATATTGATCTTAGATATGTTAATGAAATATGCAAGCAATATGTAAGGAGTAAATAAGAAAAGAAATGATCAAACCACAACAAGTTGTTTATAGTGGTTCGGTCTACAAGGACTCTTTTTCCTTGCCCTACTCCACTCCTCGAGTCTCACACTCGAGAGTTTAACTTCACTAATCAACAAGCTCCTTTCACCGGCGGAGAAAACCTTTACACTTCGCTTACATTATTTCCGACACTAAGCTAGATGTCGAGTTCTTTCCAAGGGTACAACCACTCCCACACACAACGTATTTTGAGGACTAAAATACTAACCACTCACACTCCCAAGATTATGATGGTTTAATACAACAATGAAGTATGAATCAACACAAGATCATATAACACTAAACAAACAAGACTTCCAACTTCTCGTTTGAAGCTTGAATGTGACTTGATCTTCTTTGCTACAAAAGAGATCACTAATATGATATGAAACTGAGTTAGAAAGGTTAGAGAGAAGATATGTATGAGAGTATGTTAGAAAGGATGAAAAACTACTTGGCTTGGCATTGCTATTTATAGCCAAAATGGACAGGAGCGTCCACGGACCGCTGAACCCTTAAAGGGTCCGCCCGTGTACCAATTTGGTAAATCACCGGTTCCAGTTAAGATATCAAATCTTTGCTAAAGTCAACTCTATCTAAGTGAGATTGTGCAAGATATGAAGAGTACAAATCCACACAAAATATCTAATGAAATCTTCCAATGATTTCCATGATGCATCACATGATGTCATATGTTGTATTTCTATTTTTAGAAATATGCAAGTACTTAAGTAGTGTTTGGTTTTAAGAACCTAACACATTCTAAAAACTACTATCATACATAATGATTAGAGTTATATCAAGATGTTACTAATCATAAATGTAAATGCTTTGTTAGGTCACTAGTTTTACAACACAAGTTATATAGAAAGGAGATGAGGCGATTGAACAAGTTATCACACACACACACACGTATAATAATGCGGTTAAGGCAAAGAGAGGCGTGAATGAAAAGAACTTGAACAAACAACCTTCAAATGAAGGTTATTATACATTTTATATAGGCAAGGATTAGGGCAACACTCCCCTCCTTCCCTATTCCTTATTGGGCTTGGGCATAAGCTTATGGGCCTTCTACATAAGCTTGACCTCAAACAAACATAAAGGCCATAATAAAGCTATTTATATACATATGAAATATAAATACTTGAAATATCAAGTAGAGTGATTCCAACAATCTCCCTCAAGTATATATGAATGAAAACTAAGGAAGCGCTTGATGTAATAGTAGCAAAGGACGCCTTCTGACATTCTTCTTCTTGTGAGAAGAATTGCCTTGATTCCAACAATCTCCCCAGTGTAGAGAGATAGTTATCTTTGAACAGTTATGCTTTGACGCCATCATTAACTCTTTCTTTTGATCATTGTTCTTGTGGTGAGTGATAGTATGTTGTTGTCTCCGCGTCAGCTTCGTCCCGCCGCTGTTCCAGTTGTCTCCACGCCATTCTTCAACATGCTCACACGCTCTTTGACGTTGGAATTCAGTACTCATGAAGTTCTTTAAGTCTTTAACTTTGTAGATTCTTTGGTTTGACGAAGAATCATTCTGACGGCTGTGTTGCTTTTGAATAGAACTTCCATTAGTGATGATGTTGGCGTAGCATGAGAAGAAGAATCAAGACGATCATCCGGCCCGAGCTTCCATAAGAAGAAAACATTTCAAACGGTTAGTAATAAGCTGCTCGCACTTACAAGTTTGAACTTCGAGAGTGTCAACAAAGATAGTGTGAGGACACAACTCTAATTTACAAAGGCCGCTCTCGAACCTGAGTCCCACAAGTGAGATAACGCGAGCAAAAATCGGGTACATCTACAGCTCGATGAGTCGCCGAGGTACACCAAGCATCACCTCACGATCAGACCGCTTGAGACACACTCCGCTAATCCACGGGAGTTACCGCGACTGGCCGCTGTGGTCGCTTGATGTTGACCCGGCAGAGTTTCCATTCAATCACCGAGGATCACGGATGTGAACCTCTCATAAATGTTCTCACTGCATTGCTAAGATCTGTGAAGGACTCGATATGAACCACTCATGATCTTATTAGTTGATCATCAAGTGATTAAATGTCAAGTGTTCCTAAGAGATCTTTGATGAATCTCGTGGCTCTAGACTCAATAGTGCTTTTGGTTTTCCCCTGAGCTGAGACTAGGGTCTCCTTCAATACCGATCTCTAAGAGAAAGCCAATAGTTTACGTAGGGTTCCTCTGAGAATGAAACAAGCTTCGTTGAGAAAAACTTGAGTGGATAAGAAGGTTTAGTGCATGCGCCACCGTCCATGACGACTTTAATCTTCAATACCGGCGTCACTAAGTGACAACCAAGAGCATATTGAATTGAACCCGTGTTCCGCCTCTAAGTTGAATAACTGGAGGGCTATTTCTTTTCACCCTTTTCTTTGCATTTCTTTTAATTCTTCAACTCCTTCTTTCTCCGATTCTCATTTTCTCCTTTTTAACAATCATACCTAAGGACTTCTAAATACTAACTATTTGTAGTGTCCTTGGTAGATCCTCCGGCCTCAAGGATCATAGGACGGTTATTCCTAACCTTAGTCACCTTATAACTCCATGACTAACCTATATTTGCCATTAAAACCATCAGATGAAAAATGTCTCTCAAAGGGTTTGTTAATGAAAAAACATGTTTGAACCATTGTGAGAGATGATGTTTTGTATAAATACTCCCCCTCCACATGTGCTTAATAGTTTTAATGGTTAAATTGCACAGTGAGGAAAGAGCCGCGACTTTTGAATTGATCCAATCAAGATAGACAATCCCGCAGACACGGTTATTGCATAGTTAAAGAGTTACATTGTCAGCTTTAGGTGACAACTAGCTCTAATAACTACCTTGAAGGTGTAGACAAACCTTGGAAGGTTGTCAAACCCGTCAGAGTTCATGTCTATCAAGAGTTTCTCGAATGGTACATTCTACTGACAAGTCCTTTTGCGACACGCTTACATCACTAGCTTAACTAGCTTGAAATTATTACCCACCAGACAAGTCTTTTCGAAGTTACTCACGCTAGTACCGCCAATTCGCTGGTTAAGTCCGAGGTACACAGATTCATTTGCATTTTGTACAACATATTTCTTATCACACAATTTTCTCCCCTCAAAAATGGCATATTAAAGTGTTATTTTTGAAACGTTTGAGAATTAATATGACCATTTCGAAAGTGTTGTGGAAGAATGACCACCGTGAACAATTTTGAACAAAGTTTCAAATACTCCCCTCAACAAGTGATATAAACGGTTGAGGTTTTGAAAGTCTTAAGGGGAAGTACTTGTTCTTTTGAGCAAAACCTTGAAAAATGAAAGGTTTGATAGGTTTTACTCAAAAGTAAGAAGCTTTCGCTGCTTTTCTAAGGATTGTGGCACCGAGGCGCACTACGGTCCTTTATTTACAAGTACGGGTTGTACACCGTAATGTGTGCAAAGCCATAGACATATAATCATACATCCAAAATTATGAAGGAAACAACAAGGGGTACCGTGAAGTGCAGTGATGTTCCCGTGAGTGCGCGACAGGCGTTGAAAGCCGTGATGTTTCTCCGGTCGCATCACCAACATAGCTCTCCAATCGTCTGAATCGATCCCTTCAACAACCGCTCATCAATCATGGTGATGATCCTTCTCACATCCTCCTTTCCGAGAATTCCAGCGCATTTGGAGACCCAACTTTCAGCGTATATCCTTCAACCTCACGCTAATCTGTCCCTAACCGCTTCAAAGTATGATCCCCGATTTCTGAAGATCACTACACGCCTAAGCAGCTTTGAAGTTCACCGGTAAACAACTCCAAAGGTTTGCCGATGAGCGTGATATTGAGGTAGCCGATTGAGATCGGGAAGAGTAAGCGTTGGAGGAGTGAGGTTGACACGCGTCTGATATGATTCAACAGCCATCCTGATATCTTCACGCTCTTTTGATTTACGCGCCTAATGAAGATGAGAACTGACTTGATAAATTCACGCTTGAACTTCACGAGAATTGTCTCATACTAACTCGTGACTTTGGCAAGGTACATGTCTTCGATGTCGCTGAGGACAAGTTCTCAAAGTCAGCCTCGGAGAATCCATAGTCCTGTTCATCTTGTCGCTTGACTATGATATTCTTTAAGAATGTGTAGTCCCACTTAGACTTGAGATCAATGTGTTTGATGGCCACGATGTCCTTAGAACTATATAATGCATGTTGAGACTTCAATCCGTAGCTTCAGTAGATTCTTCTGCTCGTGCCAATGATGAATCCCATACAATGCATCTTGGTCGTGATGCTTGCACGCGCTCGTAAAAACAAGTGATTTGCACGCCTCGATAGCTATGCAGCTTTGAGTAAATAGTCACTGAATGGAAGAGTCAATGATGGGGAATTTTACAACCATCGCTACCGTAAAGAGAAAATCCTGTCTCTCTAAAGAAGTATCGAAGGGAATCCGTGTTGGCCTCTGTTGGCCAATGGTCGGTAGGGGTTTGGTCCAATCGGTGTAGTATGGAGGTTTGTCCCTTTGTGTGAAGTCAATGTTTGCTTCCGGATTGAGCCAATCCATGTCGTTAGACATAGCTCGGGCGATGTTCTCAAGATGATATTCGACTCGACGCCAGAGTCGCTGTCTTTAAGAAGTTGGAATGCTTCATTCTTGATTCGCCAACTCGATTTCCATTTTCTTTACATGGAACTTTTCTTGCAAAAGTTTTATGCTCCAATGTAGAACCGCTTACCAATTCGACCTCATCGTAGGAGTTTGATTGACAAGTGTGGAGAACCATTCAAACTCTTCGGTTTTATGGTCATCTAGCCATGAGACTACTCCGTCGAAGTCTTGTCTTTTTTGGAAGGCCTTGATGATGATACTGGTTTCTGCACTTGTTTGGGGTGAGGTGGGTTGTTGTCGGGGCTCAAGGACCTCTTCATCGTCACCACCCGATACTCAAAGTAATCAACCGCTTTATGAGTCGTGGGTGGTAACTCAATCGCCCGAGGTTTATCAAGAGAAGACCGAGGTGGAGGAGATTTTTGTTGAGAAGAAGTTCGTGGTGGAGGAGGTGGCATAGAGGTAGATTTACCAGACCGCTTCGACGCTTTAGGTGTAATCCTTATCCTTATCATCGTCATCTCTTGGTCGTTTGGGTTGATCGGCTGACTCCTTGCATGATGATTTGAGTTGAAAATCAAGTATGTAACACCCTCAAAATCGGGTTTTAGCGGAAGCATACAAGTTTTGGGTGCTACTAATTGGTATCACAAGACAAGGATAGAACAACGGGTTTATATTAAGAAAAATCATTTATTCATTATAAACAAAGTTTACAATAAAATTTGATGCGGAAATAGGCCCAAAATAAATAAGCGGTCCCCAAATACAAATATCAGAGTCGTCTATGACCATGCTATGCCATTGCCAAGCCTTCGAAAGTAAACAATCGCCTCAATACTTGAGAATACACGCTAAAAGTGTCAACACGAGGTTGGTGAGTTCATAGGTTTTCATAAAAGTATTGCGAGTTCAAAGATCCTTTCGATCATTGTGGCGCCCACAATGTCGCGAAAACAAGGTTTACCTTAAGCAAAAGAATAGAAAGGTGGACCACAAGGTTTTCAATTGCAAATCAGTTCTCATAAACAAGTCAAATTTAATCGAGGCATACCCTGCCTAATTCGCAGTATCAAAATATTTATCCGTAAAAATAGCTCATAAACAACCACTTGGACCATATAAAAAAAATCAAACACTACAACGAATATAGTGTCATGCAAGCTTAACTATTACGCAGGCTAAGTCATGAAACCATCACTAGATAGCACGAGCCGTGACTATCTCTAAACACACTAACAATCGACATGTTATACGTCATGGCAAGTTGGTGCATCCACAAATCCAAGTAAAGTCCTTGGCAAGTTGGGCAACCAAAGTCCAGACGGGGTGGCCATTCCCAATAGATCTATCCATAACATTCGCACCATCCTGAGCCAGGATGTAACAATTCATAACAACGCTTGGGTTTCTAACCTTAACCTAGCACGTAATAGCTCACAAAAACATTTTCAGGTCCAATCAAAATAGTTCAAGCACTTGTGTCCACATAAAACATATTTAAACCAAATCACGATTTCATCAAAACCAAGTAACAATCATTTATTCAAATAAATCGAGCATTTGCATTTAATAAAAACGAAAGCATGTCTTCTCCCCCAAAACAGTTTAAAAGAGTAAAAGTAGGGGCCATGAACTCACCTTAGTCCGAAGTAACGCAAGAATCACAACTAACAAGACTGGCATCAAAGAGCAAGCACAACCAAATCATGAAGGATGGCACGTCAATAACCAAAAGTACAAGTATACGGTACTACATCGCCACGACCTAAAAGTATAACGATTCTCTCAAAATACGTCTCAAAAGTAAAATAATATAATATCCGAAAGACAACGTGTCTTAGTTTTCGTGGAATACTTGTATCAAAGATTTCAAAAATCCATTATCAATATCTCAAAAGTTTAGTTTTAACGTTTCGTGTGGTGGTAAGAAAGCAAGTCTCGACATACAACTCACGCCAAACATAACCCATACTAAGCCATAATATATATCCCAATATATTATGAGGAATAGTCAAGAAATACTGACCAAGACTCAACTTGAGTAGACAACGACCAAAACGGAATCGGAGAACTAAAGACACCTAACTATGCCAAGAAAGTAAGTTAATTGGTAAGTCCTGTGTTTACCCATAATCCCCAAATAGCTTGCATAAAACAACTATGTTTTATAATAATGATAAGTTTGAATTTACAATTCATATAATAGAGGTTTTACTAGTTAAAAAAACACTTGTTTCGATTCTCGTTTTTAATACAATAAAAGAAATATTTGCATTAAAAAAAATATATATGTTTAGAATGTTTTATAAATTTCAGCATAACGCCCATTTATAAACATCCCCAAGTCCTTATGACTTTAAATAAACCACGTTTGAAATTACAATATTTATAATTTTGTTTTGTTATCATTCACGTAATTATAAACCTTGAGTTTATTGAATAGTTTTGAGTAATGCTACGTGTCTAATATATTAAATTCTATATTAATATATTATACCGTCAAGTCACAAAGTGTCCAATAAGTCCAATGTCTAATATCGCAATTCCAATAACAATCCAAATCCAATATGTCCACATAGCATCAATATCCAATCCGATATAAATAAATGTCAAGTCACATCGAAACAAAGGTCTCGATAGGTATTTAGTCCGGTTTATAATTTATTTTGTCCAAATGTAATAATCTCAAATCCAAGTATTTAACCCGTTAAGTATTTTCCATGTTCCAAGCCAATATTCAATTCCTAAAGTGTACCGACTTACCCCTAATCACAAGTATCAAGCCAATAAATTTCACGAGTTTCGAACCTCTATAAAACCATATATATTAGTTTCAATTTTAATTAACCTCAAAAATAAAGTTAGCCAAATACCTAAGTTAATACCTTCCTTTCACATTAAGGAAAGCAAAACCAAAATCAAGGTGATACTAACTGAAAATAGAAGCTAGGCCAAATGGTACCCGAGAAAAAACACGCAATACTCGACACCCTTGCTGTGTCGCTGAGCCCGGACACAACCAACAAGGACCACCCTTGTGATCTTTGCGTTAAAACTGAATAACTAATACACACGACGCGCACCCTTGCTAACCAAGCGAGGAAGCACACACCCTACGTAAGTTATGTTCTCGTTGGGTCAAACACGCCAACAACCTTATGCGGTTATAACTGCAACCGAGACCAAAACCAGGGTATCAACCCGAAATCAACCCAAGACGCTTACCACTGATTCACACAAACATACAATCATCACTTTTACCCATTTCTTACCACACGAGTTCCTTAAAACGTTTTTAAGTCCATTTTACCACACCAATCAATGTAAATAAAAACGTTTTCAATTCCTTTATATTGCCACGAAAACTTTAACCATACCCGATTACTAATCGGTTTATAACAATAAGCTCAAATGAAAGGATTAAAAGGTTTTTGGCTTACCACGGATAAGAGGGAACGAAAAGAGAGAAGAGAGAGACGAAGAGAAGGAGCAGCACTGTTGTGGTGGTTGTTACCATGGTGACGATGGTGACGGCGAGAAACCAACACTCTAATCAACCCAAGACAAACTCTACCCAAACATAACACCCTTAACACTTGTTTTTACTCGGAACCCTAGAAATCTGAAACATCAAATGTAGATATGGGGCGCGTGATTTCGTTTCAGGATGCGTGAGTTACAAAAACGTAACCATAAATGCTTGATCCATCGCCTAGGAGTGGCGGTGTAATAGTTGGTGGTCGCCGGAATAGTGGCCGGAAAATAGGACGCCGGAACCCTAGCTTGGGGTGGCCGGATATTTAAGAGAGAAGGTGGAGATTAGTGTGAGAAATATGTGTGTATTAAAATGAGGAGAGGAGAGAGTGAAATGGGGTTTTTATACCCTTGGAAGGACTAGTTTTGCCAAATGTCAAAGTTGAGGGAGAGGAGAATGAAAATATCACAGGGACCATTCTTGTAATTTTCATTAAGCTTTAATAAATATTTGGTTTGGAACACATTCGGAGGAGTAAACTGACTCGAAAAATTACGAAACTAGCGCCATTGCTCATAAAATCATTTTTCCAATAAAAATGAGTATTTACTTGACTATTTTCTCACAATTAGAAATAGCAAACAAATCAAAATGATTGATAGGTTTATGGTTGTTCCGGTACGCGTTGTGTCTAAAATTTCACGTTTCGCGAGATAGTTTCTCGTTTTCATGTCAAACGAGCACGAAAAGTTGTAAATGAAAAACACATTTTATCGTCGAAAACGAATATCTGGAAAAGTACGAGTGGTTACAGACTTCCCTCCTTAACGGAATCGCGTCCTCGCGATTCAATTCGAGTTATCCATTAGATTTGAAAAGGGATATAGGTAATTTCTCAAGATTCAAATTTTTTTTTTTTTTTTTTTTTTTTTTTTTTTTTTTTTTTTTACGTTCTCACGCGAATTCGAGATGTTTCTTAGAGTTTCCATCGATCAGTAAAGATAGGAAAACAACTTTGCTCAAGTCATTTGACCTCACGGTTCACGATTTCGGTAGGTTCCTCAACGCAGCTTAGGCATTCGTCGATATGGATATCTTCCAGCAAGGACAATAATTGTTTTCAATAGTGAGGCATTACCTCTGATTACGCATAGGCAAACGTCATGAATAACTAAGCTCTGATGGTAGCTCAAGGCTCTAGGCTACCAGTCCAGCTCTAGCAAGAGTCTTAAAAAGGATCAACACCACGAAGATTAAACTTTCCACATTTACTAAACGTATCACACAATCCATGGTGAGATTTTTAAGCGTAGCTTTGTCTCCAATCATGGAATCTCCAAGATTTCCATCATTTTCAATCACAGTCCTTCTGACGATCGCAAGCAATTTTCATTCTGCTTTTGATATGAACAAATTCAGGATAGAAAGTTGGGTATCCCCCACTTCGATTCGACAAATTATCGAGCGACATTTTCAACCATAAAGTGCCTCGTACAACGTGGCTATAGTTATAAGAGATTCCAACCAATGGGAGGTGTCTATCCCAACCATTGCCGAAATCGATCACGCGGACACGCAACATGTTCTTAAACATTTGGATGGTCCTTTCACTCCAGCCAACAGTCTGTGGATGATACCCAGTACTCATACCAAGACTTGTTCCTATGGCTAAGGGAGTGATGACCAGAAACTTGATGTGAAACGACCTTCACAATCAGAATTGACAGAAATCGACACACCACTAAGTACAACAATCTCCTTCACGCACATGCGAGCAAGGTTGTCCATAGTGGCTGTTTCACCGATTAGTAGAGACTGAGAGTTTGGTGACGACCAACAACTACCCAGATGGGTGTGGAATTCTTCCAGGGTTCAGTTTAATATATAGCAGCAAAACATTTCGTAGTGTGGCCACAGAATGATTTGTCGGAAAGTTGAAAGCAGTTTGAAAGACAATAACGGCAGGGCTCAATATATCATAAGGAGGTAGCAAGAATCACATATATTTCCAAAGGGCGAGCGAAGGGTTAAACGACAGCTCCAAGGATCGCTGTTCAAGTTACTTCAAAGTCTTAAGGTTTCTGTTGGGCCAACAGAATCTCCGTCGAAAAGAGAGTTAAGCAAATTCAAAGTGCGACTCTGAAGGAGAGCATTAATTACCACTAGCAATCAATAGATTGATTCCGTAGTGCGCTTAATACTTAACGTAGAAAGATACAGCATTGACATCCCACGTCATAATTTCCAAAAGAAATTCGACTACCAATCGATATCGAATCAAATTCTAAAATGCAATTGAACGATGATGGTTCAAATGTTATGCTAAAAGCATACACAACGATAGAGCGCAAGGTGCAACATCAAAAGAACAACATCAATGGGATAATCATCGATCGAAGACAAGACTTGAAGTAGGGGCATCTACAACAAGGCCAAAACAAAACCACGAGAATAAGCGAATTCATTTTTCACCATAGGAACCAAGACCGCAAAATCTAACAATCCAATTTCAACGTAGTCAAGATCGATTCCAAATATTCCAAGAAGCCCGATGAGCTTATTACAACTTCACGCAACCCAAATGCAACTTGTGATTAATCGGGTCTAACTCTGACCGATAAAACAAGGTCTTACAGTTCCAACGATTCCAAAATAACCGAAGTCAAATAATATGAGACGGCGACGAATAGCTTTCATTATAAAGGAAGGACATCGCGATAAACAAGAATTTGTGATGTTGTGTGTGAAGAAAAGCTTTTATAAAATTTCATGCTCGTATACGCACACCAAAACTTTTCCATTTCCCGAAATCAAACCAAAACCAACCGGACATAATTCTATTATAACTACTCCAAGTATCGTAAATTCACCTCTGAGTCGGACATAGGTGATCAGGCTATGTCCCACTGTCCCTGGTTGAATATAGGTGATCAGGCTATATTCACCCGAGGTTCAATGAATTTTGATATACTTGACTTAGTTACTCTAGCCTCATGTCTTTCACTTTCCAAAAATTCATTTTCAGCAGCTTAAAACCAGTGTCCACACGCAAGGACGAGTGATGAGATTGTTCAGGGAAAGAGACGCAACGCTACAACAGATACGATGCGTAAACATAAGTATGTCGAAGATACTTATAACAGATAGTGAAAGATAAATGGATATACTCATCCAATAGTAAGGCACACATCTCATCAAATATATTAGCAATCAAAGTCACCAGTGAGGCATCAGCTTGGCAGGCAGGCACGTGTCGGTCATAGGGTTAAATTTTCATAAAGTGGTTATAGTCTAGGTTTTGAAAATTTACCCAGTTCTCTATAACCTAGGCTCTGATACCAATCTGTAACACCCTCAAAATCGGGTTTTAGCGGAAGCATACAAGTTTTGGGTGCTACTAATTGGTATCACAAGACAAGGATAGAACAACGGGTTTATATTAAGAAAAATCATTTATTCATTATAAACAAAGTTTACAATAAAATTTGATGCGGAAATAGGCCCAAAATAAATAAGCGGTCCCCAAATACAAATATCAGAGTCGTCTATGACCATGCCATGCCATTGCCCAAGCGCCTTCGAAAGTAAACAATCGCCTCAATACCTGAGAATACACGCTAAAAGTGTCAACACGAGGTTGGTGAGTTCATAGGTTTTCATAAAAGTATTGCGAGTTCAAAAGATCCTTTCGATCATTGTGGCGCCCACAATGTCGCGAAAACAAGGTTTACCTTTAAGCAAAAGAATAGAAAGGTGGACCACAAGGTTTTCAAGTGCAAATCAATTCTCATAAACAAATCAAATTTAACCGAGGCATACCCTGCCTAATTCGAAGTATCAAAATATTTATCCGTAAAATAGCTCATAAACAACCACTTGGACCATATCAAAAATAAATCAAACACTACAACGAATATAGTGTCATGCAAGCTTAACTATTACGCAGGCTAAGTCATGAAACCATCACTAGATAGCACGAGCCGTGACTATCTCTAAACACACTAACAATCGACATGTTATACGTCATGGCAAGTTGGTGCATCCACAAATCCAAGTAAAGTCCTTGGCAAGTTGGGCAACCAAAGTCCAGACGGGGTGGCCATTCCCAATAGATCTATCCATAACATTCGCACCATCCTGAGCCAGGATGTAACAATTCATAACAACGCTTGGGTTTCTAACCTTAACCTAGCACGTAATAGCTCACAAAAACATTTTCAGGTCCAATCAAAATAGTTCAAGCACTTGTGTCCACATAAAACATATTTAAACCAAATCACGCATTTCATCAAACCAAGTAACAATCATTTATTCAAATAAATCAAGCATTTGCATTTAATAAAAACGAGCATGTATCCTCCCAAAACAGTTAAAAGAGTAAAAGTGGGGCTATGAACTCACCTTAGTCCGAAGTAACGCAAGAATCACAACTAACAAGACTGGCATCAAAGAGCAAGCACAACCAAATCATGAAGGATGGCACGTCAATAACCAAAAGTACAAGTATACGGTACTACATCGCCACGACCTAAAAGCATACGTATTCTCTCAAAATACGTCTCAAAAGTAAAATAATATAATATCCGAAAGACAACGTGTCTTAGTTTTCGTGGAATACTCGTATCAAAGATTTCAAAAATCCATTATCAATATCTCAAAAAGTTTAGTTTTAACGTTTCGTGTGGTGGTAAGAAAGCAAGTCTCGACATACAACTCACGCCAAACATAACCCATACTAAGCCATAATATATATCCCAATATATTATGAGGAATAGTCAAGAAAGAAATGACCAAGACTCAACTTGAGTAGACAACGACCAAAACGGAATCGGAGAACTAAAGACACCTAACTATGCCAAGAAAGTAAGTTAATTGGTAAGTCTCGGTGTTTACCCATAATCCCCAAATAGCTTGCATAAAACAACTATGTTTTATAATAATGATAAGTTTGAATTTACAATTCATATAATAGAGGTTTTACTAGTTAAAAAAAAACACTTGTTTCGATTCTCAGGTTTTATAACAATAAAAGAAATATTTGCATTAAAAAAAAAATATATATGTTTAGAATGTTTTTATAAATTTCAGCATAACGCGTCCATTTATAAAACA
This sequence comes from Chrysanthemum makinoi, assembly GCA_910596185.1. Taxonomy (NCBI): domain Eukaryota; kingdom Viridiplantae; phylum Streptophyta; class Magnoliopsida; order Asterales; family Asteraceae; genus Chrysanthemum; species Chrysanthemum makinoi. Next base: position 32,714,335 of record OU343220.1, on the reverse strand, counting down.
TCCCCAAGTCCTTATGACTTTAAATAAACCACGCTTGAAAATTACAATATTTATAATTTTGTTTTGTTATCATTCACGTAATTATAAACCTTGAGTTTATTGAATAGTTTTAGGAGGAAGAATAGCGGTCTACCTATATTAAATTTATATATAGAGTCTAATATTATTATATCACAAGTCACAAAGTGTCCAATAAGTCCAAT
>OU343220.1:32626499-32714032 GCA_910596185.1 Chrysanthemum makinoi | reverse complement strand
TCAACAATAACCGTAATGTATCGCTTTCCCGTCACACTTTGTACACGACGGGGCCACATAAATCCATGAAGCAAATTAAGAACATGGTGAGAACTTGCTCCTGGCTTGGATGGAAAGTTATATCTATTGTTCTTGCCTTGTTCACACAAGCCAACATAAATGATCTTTGGTGTATCTAAACCTTGGAAGACCATCAACTAACTTATCGAAATGTAGTTCAAACCATGGTTTTGAAGTTTAAATGAGAGAGCCTTTTATGCCATAACCATGATTTTGGTCGGTTGCTTGGAGAGAAGACAAATCGGTGAAGATGCAATCATATCGACATAGGAATCGATATAGATTTGCCCTACCGCGTGAGTAAATCATGTCCTTCCAAATCACGCATAACATGTTTTGGAGCCAAACGCAACTTCCAAATCAGATCACAGAATTGTCCAACCGAGAAAGATTTGTGTCCAAGACCTTCAAATAATAACCAACCCGATCTCTATGTTTCCATTAACATAATCTCCATATCCCATTATTGCAAAGAAATGATCATTCCCGAACTGACAGCATCGATGAACTTTGAAACAAAAATTACTAAGAGCTTTAGATTGCCCGCCGCGGGTACATCCGCCATCAAACAATCCACGTAACAAGTTTCACCCGCAATACACGAAGACAAAAGAGGGTGGTATGATAGAAGCAGTGAAACCCAAAGAGTTAGTGGGTTCCATTATGTTAGTGTTACACACATTTGCATATTTAGGAATCCATTTAAACTTGAGGTACCGCAACCATTGTTATAACCAATTATTTCTTCGCCCAGAAGCGTGAAGTCACTAGGTGAGAACACTCTCAAGAGATGTTTTGCAAGAATGGGCCAGATTTCCATTGGCTAATCGCGGCACCTTCCCTAAATTGATTGCAAACTATAGTGGACCTGAGGGAGGGCCGTTAATAGATTTCTTAGAACGAGCTAAACAGAGAATTGGCAACACATTTTCCATGATTACCACATCATACTTTACCACAAAAACAAAGAAGCATTAACGCTTGAAACGCACAGACATATCATTCGTTACACGACTGATTAGAATTACAATTTGCCAAATTTGAATCTAAAGCAGATGCAATACATGATTTTTATTCGATTCTAAGATGAACTTCTACTTCTGATGTCGACCAGTGCTCTCTTCTATGTTGCAAGATCCTAGTATTTTCTTGGTGTCTCTTATGCTCGGATCTTCTAACATTAGTAGATCTAACTATTCCCTCGTCAGAAGTGGAAGAAAGCAAATTAGTTCCCTGAAATTTAATCAATTATATACATGCCGTGAGCAATCACTTTTATTCTTACTAGACTTGCTAGTTTCTTGTTTAGCTAGCTTTTCTTAAGCCAATGATGATGTGTTTTTGATCCTGAATTATGGAATTTAATCTTCCTTGTTCACCCAACATTTGTCGAGTATATTCAACATGGTGATCAAGTTCTTTGATTTCCGTGAATCCAATGCTTTTGAGAGAATCAAAATCGTTTTATATTCCCTTTGACTTGTGCAATCCTTGTTCATATTTGAAAATTTGACACTTTTTAATGCATTTTCATCATCAAGAGGCCTGACTCTTTGAAATTCGCGACTCATTCAAAGACACCCTTTTCCATGTGATTTTGTAAAGCAATTTTATTCAATTGTCTTAGACCTGACACCATTGAAGTCTTCGCTAAGTTCAAAATCCATTGAAAGTTTAGATTGGACATCATCATTTTGTGAAAACATTTTTCCATTTTCCTCTTTTAATTTCTCAATTTCATGTCTTAACATCCGATTGTCCAAACGCAAAACCATATTGAGATTCTCAGCTTAACGCAGATCATTCACGTAAACAAATTCACAATATATAACCACAAGCAATATTAGCGAAGAGCATCTTCTAACAATTGATCAAAGGCATTTTGAAGATCTTGGTTTTGCATTGTTCTGTGAAACGAGTTTTCAAGTGTGTTAAAAGCTTCAATCATTGAAGTACCTCTTGTTGAAGTCCTTTCCAAGTAAAAGTTGTACACATACGAAATAAAGCGACATGAGTAGATTTGGGTTTGAAACATTTGTCGTTGCTCTTTAAACGCTGCATTGAAAATTAGATGCTTTAACTGTGAATTTTCTCAATTGCCGCTTTCTAAAACTAAATATCTTCCATAAATGTTTGAAAGTACCGTAATACCAACAAGATTTAGGAGTTTTTGGCAATGAGTTGCTTTTGCAAGAGTGACTGAACCATTTATTTGTGCAACATTGTGAATCCGGCTTTGCCAACACAAGATGCCCCGCTAATCTTGAAGATTAACGATGGTGTTGAAATGACATTTAGGTTGTAAGATGCATTTTCTCTTGTGTAATCATATGGTAAAATTCCATTTTGTCGTATGTTTACTTCATCATCTTGTGCCCATCATTACAATCAAATACAACAAGTTGCATGGTTGGATCTAAAAGACATTGAGCACTATACAATTTGGGCATGTCCTTGAGGTGCGTGAAGAAAACGGGTATTATACCCAAGAGCAAAACGCTTTGAGTCATCGACTCCGAAGTAAAGTTGACATTTCACCTGCTTAATTTGTGACCAATCTTATATACGCCATCAAAATCTTTTAACCGCCTCTTCCAATCAAGAATTTCCTCGATTTGATCATCAATGCTGCTTAGATTTCTTCTTGAATCAAAAAATTTGACCCACTTTTTGAAAATCTTGTTTAGTATTTGAAAGTTCCGTTTGAAGATATTTCAATGTTTTCCAAGTTCGTACTTTTCTTGTTCAATTTTAGAAATCTTTCGTTATTTGACGAACAATTTCATGCATTTGATGTTGAAGATTTTGTTCGTTAACGTAAGATTTTTGAAAGGCCAATTCAAAACTTGTTTCTAATGGTTTTGTTTCAAAATCATTTATTCGCTTTCTACAACTCTCAAGTTCAGCCAAGGAAGTAATCTCACCTAAGGTTTTGGTTTATCTCATTACATTTTTCGGCTTTGCAATGGCGTAAGTAATGAATTCAGATATTCTCAATCTGGACCACCATGAATTGTTTCACTATGTTCAATATGCTCATTATTTTCATCATCACTTAGATCATCAAATGTAACCACGGGATTAATTTGATCAACTTCATTATGATTAAATAAAGATTCATGTTGAAATGATTGTGCTCATCGATGCGTGATGCGTATTTATGTATTCGCATATATCGTGTCGTACCTGATAGACCGTCTGTGTCATAGACCGTCCATTCGCTGCTTGATCCGATATGATGTTCTTGCATATTTGCCATCAAAACAACTGCAGCATTTGCTTCCAAATCTTCATATTCATCATCGAGAGAGTATCTCGCCATAAAACCTTGCCGAGTTTCACCGAGTTCTCCTCCCTGCTTCATCCTTGTATGCCATCGCATGACTTGTTTATAGTAATCTCCTCCTTCCCGTGGTTCAGACAAACATTAAAGAAGATGTCCTTGCTTTGCAATTATAGCAAATAATAGTAGATCCCGGCCGGTGAATTCCCTCGCTTCCACAACTTGAACATTTCTCTTGAAGTTATTACTACCCGATCCCCCACTGATGTTCGACCATTCTGAATTACCGTAATACCCACTTGTAATCATACGACACCACTTAGTTCAGCTCTAACCTCAACTTTGCCACCTTGATAATCAAGTGACTTTTGGGATTTTGATGATGAACGAAGACGATTGTTTGACCAAGTAGAGAACTTGGAGAAGGCTTTAGCAATAAAACCCATTCCATGATTTAACGCTTCAAAGGCATCAACTTGATCATCATTGATTTGAGCAGAAGTATGCAGTTAGAATCTCCTTCGGAGGATGAGAAGGTGTAGGCGTGGAGCATAACTAAAGTGACGCTGTTGTTGCGATCGTAAAGCATGATTTGACTTTGGGGGTGGAGTTGGATAACCATGTGCCATGAGAGCAATCTGATCAGCAATTGGTGGTTGAGGGAAACCATGTGTGCCACGGGCTTCTTTATCTTTGAGAACTTCATATTGATGATGTTTCAGATAATCATACAATAACCCATACTTAACATCATGAAGATCCTTTACTTGTCGAACAAAAGTAACATACTTATGCCAATCCGGTCCTAATGAGTTCATAAACTTGGTGTTAATAGCAATTGTTGGTAGATCAATCTTATGTCGATGCAAATCATTGACCACATTTGTGAAACGATGATAATATGATTCAAGTGATTCCCAGTGCTCAATGGTAAACACATCAAAGTTGTGATATAGCTTAGACTCCATGTCGATCTTACTTTAGTTCATTGCCTTCCATCAAAGATGAATTTGTTCCCACATAGCTTTTGCAGCTTGTTCCAGTGCATCAATACTTTTGTAAATCGGATTAGGAATTCCAAGAAGTATTTGTTGCATAGCAAGCTCATCGGATTCAAGATGAAGTAGTTGTTTCGTGTTAAACGACTAAGTGGAACAATTGTGATAGTATCGTCTTGGTGGAACAATGTACCAGGATCTCCAGGAACAGCTTCTGGCATTTGAAACGTCCTTCTAATATCACCTTCTTTAGATACTTTCCATGAGGTTTCTTGAGTTCCATGTACCTTAGAAATCGACTTGACCATTGCACATAATTGCCTGGTGTAAGCATTGTAGGACGAGTATCCGACCATCTTCATGAATCATTGTTGACTTGTAAATAAGCCTTCACACATTTGAGAGAACCAAGTTTGTTGTTGAGGGATTTGTGGAACCATTACGCTCGTTGTATACCTTGTTGAAGATGTTGTGGAGTATATTGTTGATTAAATTGTTGTTTATAAATTGCTTGTTGTTGATTCCATTGTTGATGTTGTGGACTGAGTTGTTGTTGTTGTTGTTGATTATAAGTGTAAGGAAAGTAATTAGATGATGGTGGTTGAGACATATTTGTTGATTGATGTTGATCGTGAAAGATAATTAAGGTTGAGGTTGATTAGACTTAGGTAGATGAGTAGAAGTAAACCAAACTTGCGAAATATTGACGTAAAACTCGCCAAAAAACCGCAAACTCGCAGAACTTCACCTAAACTCGCCAAACTCTAACTCGCCAAACTCAACTCGCCAAACTCTTAACTAGCCAAACTCAACCAGCCAAACTCGAACTTGCCAAAGTTTGAAACTTGCCAAAGTTTGAAACTCGCCAAAGTTTGAAACTCGCCAAAGTTTGAAACTCGCCAAAGTTTGAAACTCGCCAAAGTTTGAAACTCGCCAAAGTTTGAAACTCGCCAAAGTTTGAAACTCGCCAAAGTTTGAAACTTGCCAAAGTTTGAAACTCGCCAAAGTTTGAAAACTCGAAAGTTTGAAACTCGCCAAATTCAGAAACTAGCCAAACTGCAAACTCGCAGAAATTCAAATAGAAACTCGCCAGAATGCATGGCTAACTCGCCAAAACTCATACAAAACGCACAGAAACTCGCAGAAACACGTATTTAGTCCAAAAAATCCATAAAATTCAATCTAAATCACGTTTTTAAGTACGAATTTCTATTAAATCTAATCAATAATAACCTAAACTATCCCTTGGCTCTTGATACCACTTGTTAGGTCACCATATTATCACAACAATATGTATTTCTAGAGAGATAAAGTTTTAGTGAGAGAAAGTGGAAGGAACTAATGAATAATTAATGAAAATGATAATTGTAATTAGAACCAACAACCCTCTCCCTCTAGGGGGTATTTATAGTCTTACATAAGTAGGAGTTTCCTCTGTTCTAGAAGAACCTTTTCTATCACGTTCTCATGGGCTTACTACATGAGCCGGTGGAAATCAATTACAAACATTTATAAACCATATTTATTAACGACCTATTACAAATGAAATGACCTACACTTGATAATAAAACATGTTCCTAACATTGTTGAATGTCTATCTTCTCATTTCAAAGATTGAAGCCCTAAACGATAAATCAAGTTTCGCCCTATCTCCTTAAAGATAGTGATTTTGATAGGTCACCAATCTATCACATCAATATGTATTTCTAGAGAGAGAAAGTTTTAGAGAGAGAAAGTGGAAGGAACTAATGAATGATTAATGAAATGATAATTGTACTATAACTAACAACCCTCTCCTTCAAGGAGGGGGTATTTATAGTGTTTACATAAGTAGGGGTGTTTCCTCTTGGTTCTAGAAGAACCTTCTATCACAACCCATGGGCTTACTACATGAGTCGTGAATCTAATTACAAACATTTATAAACCATAATTACTAACCGACCTATTACAAAATGAAATGAACTACACTTTATAATAAAACATGTTCCTAACAATCTCCCCCTAAGGTTGGTCATCATTTGTTGTCTTGCTTAGGTCGCTTGACGCCTTGAACTTCTTTTCATGCTCATAGCTCGCGACGCCTTGATTCTTTGCATCTTTGTTCTTTGTTCTTGTTGTTGTGATCGCCATTGTAAATCTGCCTTTATCAACATCTTTGTTGTTAGTGTTGAAAGTCTTTTCCAAAGATGCTCATACTTTGGTGAAGTTTGTGATTCATACATTTGAAGCTCTCATTCTTTAACTTTGATCTTTGTCTCATAACTTTGCAGATTCTTTGACTTTGGCATAGAATCTTTCTGAACTTTTCTTTGCTTAGATCTTAGATGAGAATGTCTTTATGATGTTGGTATGAGCATGTGGAACAAATATGTTGATGATAATGATGGTGGTAATGGTCTTTATGGAACTCATGGTCTTTATGAGTACCTACATGGAAATAGTTAGCAAAAATGTTCCCTGACTTATAGGTTCTGATTTTGAGATCGTGAACAAAGATGTGAGAACTTTCTAATCCTTGCCAATGCCGCTTCTAAATTGTATATTCTCAAAAGAGATTAACAATCCGTGAGCCACAAGTATGCCAAATATCACTCCACGCATCGTAGACCGTTTGAAACCACCAGCGTAACCCGTAGGATTACCGAGGCTACCTGCCGTGTGGCCGATTGATGTTGACCGGCAGAATTTCCATTCAATCACCGAGGATCACAATTGTGAATCCTCATAAATGTTCAGTGCATTGCTAAGATCTCGCGAAGGACTTCTCGAAAATGTCACTTGTGTCCTCATTGTTTGAACAATCAAGTGATGAAATATTAGGTGTTCCTAAGATATCTTTTGATGAATCTCATGGCTCTAGACCATTAGTGCGCTTGATTTTCCTAAGCGTAAGACTAGGAGAGGGTCTCCTCTTCAATACCAACAATCTCTAAGAGAGAGTCGATAGATTACGTAGGGTTCCCTGTGAGAATGAAACAAGCTCGTTTGAGAGAACTTGAGTGGCTTAGAAGGTTTAGTGCAGCGGCGCCCAGTCCATGATGACTTTGTCTTCATACTGGCGGTCATCTTGTGACAACCAAGAGTATGAATTGAACCCGTGTCCGCCCTAAGTTGAATAATTTGGAGGGCTATTTCTTTTCACCCTTTTCTTTAACTTTTCTTTTTTTAATTCTTCAACTCCTTCTTTCTTCGATTCTCATTTTCTCCTTTTTCAATCATACCTAAGGACTTCTAAATACTAACTATTTGTGGTGTCCTTGGGTAGATCCTCCGCTCCTCGCGGATCATGACGCTTATTCCTAAACTTAGTCACCTTTTAACTCCATGACTATCCTATGTTGCCACAAAACCTTTTCTTGAAAATCTCTCAAGATGTTTATGATGAAAACATGTTTTGGTAACACCTTGAGAGTTTTGTTTTTCAAAACACTCCCTCCACATGTGCTTATGAGTTTTGACCTAAAACTGCACGAGAGGGTAGAGCTCGCACTTTTGAATTGATCGACTCTTGATAGACAATTCTCATGAGACACGGTTACGCTGTATAGTTAAAGAGTTCCATTATCACCTTTTAGGTGACAACTAGCTCTAATAACTACCTTGAAGATGTAAACTCTCCTTGAAAAGGAGGTTAGACCCGACAAAGTTCATGTCAATCAAGAGTGTCTCGGATTGGTACATTCTACTAAGATAAGTCTTGAGAGACAAATCTTTTCGACATCGACATTCAAAGATCGTCAATTCATTGGTGATATCTGAATCGAGCACATGATGAGATTCCATAACTTCCTGATCAACAATTTTAATCACATTTCTCCCCTTCAAAAATAGCATATGTATGATGTTTTTGAAAACATGTTGATTAAAATATGCTTTTTGAGATGTTTGAAATTCGTTTGGGAAGAAATGGATTTCAAGAACATTTGATTTTGAACAAAGATTTTGTGTTGCAAGCGCTAAGAAGCTTTCGCCTTTAATTAGGATTGGTATAAGGCACCGCGTACCACGTGGTCCTTTCTAAGGAATTAGATTTTGTTTTCCCCCCCTCAAATACGGAAACATATTTGAGAGATAGCCTTCTTGAGCCGAATTGTAACCATATTATTAACTGTTATGTGAAAATGCGAGCTCAAGGTTTGAAGAAAAAATGCAATCAATGAATGTTATTTGAAAATTTCAACATCACAGAAAAATTTTTGGATTTTGTAAAGATTTTATATTTTTGTATTTTGATTTCGAAATATATATTTACAAAGAAAGATGTTTTGGTGTTTGACGGTTTAAGAACGTTTGAGTAAAGTTTCCAGATCTTCTGAGTCAACACCGCGATACCAATTTGATGGACAAGTTCAAGAAACCTTGCGGTGGCAAGGCTTTGGTGAATGATCCGCCAATTGGTATTGAGTACCCACAAAGTATAATTCAATTGTACCCTTTTCAACATGTTCTTTGATGAAATGATATCGGAGAGCGATATGCTTTGACTTGGAATGTTGAACCGTGTTGCAGGAGATGGCAATGGCACTCTTGGAGTCACAATACATTGGTATCTTGTTGAATACAAAACCGTAGTCCATCGGGCCGTGATCTCATCCAAATTATCCGAGCACAAGATGCCGACATGGCAACGTATTCTCGCTATGTGGATGACATGGATGTACGCTCTTGTTTCTTTGACCGCCAAGACACAAGTTTATCTCCCGAAACCAACACCACCGATGTACTTTTGCATGTATCTAAACACCCTGCGGATCAACATCAAAAGCGATTAGTGCAAAACCGTAATCCTTCGGATACCGCATTCCTCAAGTGAATGGTTTCCTTTATGTAGCGAAGGATTCTTTTAGCCTCATTGAGGTGTCTTTCAGTTGGTCTTGACCGATAACGGGAGCAAAGATATACAAGAAATACAATGTCGTCCTGCTGGCCGTTAGATACATGAGAGACCCAATAATATCATGCGGTATTTTGTAGGGTTAATTACTTTCCCATGTAAATCAGATCTAGCTTTGGTGAGGTTGCGCATATAGGTGTGTGGCAGATAGACAACCGGTCATTCCATGTTTCTTTAAGATTTCAAAATCATATTTGGACTGATTTAGAAATATGCCACGGGGAGATTGATGAACCTAAGTCCTAAGAAGAACTTTAGTTCACCCATCATGGACATTTCAAAATTTTGTTTCATTAATTTTGCAAAAGCGTTTGAGTACTTTTATGTGTTGAACCAAAAATGATATCATCAACATAAATTTGAACAATCAAAATATCTTCCCCGACGCTTGAATGAAAATGTTGAGAACATAAATCCATATGAAGCAAGTGAAGAACATGTTGAGAACTTGGTTCCGGTTTTGAGGGAAAGTTAGATCTCTTGCTCTTGCCTTGTTCACAAGCCGAACATAAGTGATCTTTGGTGTATCGAAACCTTGGAAGACCATCAACTAACTTATGACGAGCGAAGTTCACCATGGTTTTAAAGTTTAAATGAGAAATCCTTTTGTGCCATAACCATGATTTCGCCGGTTGCTTTGGAAAGAAGACAAATCGGTGAAGATGCAATCATATCCGACATAGGAATCGTGATAAAGATTTGTGCTCCGATTGCCGTGAGTAAGTCGTGTCCTTCCAAATCACGGACGTGTAACAAGTTTTAGAACGAATGCAACTTCCAAATCATCATCACGAATTGTCCAACGAGAAAAGATTGTGTCCAAGACCTTCAACATAATAAACCCGACTGATCTCGATGTTTCCATTAACATAATATCCATATCCCATTATTAAAGAAATGATCATTCCCGACCGGGACAGCACCAATGAACTTTGAAACAAAATTTACTAATGCTTTTAGATTGCTCAATTATATGCCGGTACATCCGCTATCAACAATCCACGTAACGAGTTGAATCACCTGCAACACACAAAGACAACGAGGGTGGTATGATAGAAGCAGTGGAACCCAAAGAGTTAGTTGGTTCCATTATGTTAGTGTTACACACATTTGCACATTTAGGAATCCATTTAAAGCTTGAAGTACCGCAGAACCATTGTTACCATAACCAATTAGTTTTCGATTTGGTCTTAGTGAAGTCACTAGGTGAGTATACTTGCTTAGAAGATGTTTTTGCAAAGAATGGGTGTGTCTACAGAATTCTCAGAAACTACACTGTGTACCTTCCCTAAATTCGATTTTGCAACTATTGGGGACCTAGAGGGAGGGCCAGTTATAGATTTCTTAGAACGAGCTAACAGAGAATTTGCAACACATTTTCCATGATTACCGACATCATATTCTTACGACAAAAACACAAGAAGCATAAACGCTTGAAACGCTTAGACTTATCATTCGCTATACACGACATTAGAATTACAAGTTTCCAAATTTGAATCTAAAGCAGATGCAACATGAATTTTATTCGATTTCCTAAGATGAACTTCTACTCGATGTTCGGACGAGTGCTCTTCCTATGTTGCGAGATCCTAGTATTTTCTTTTTGTCTCTTTTTCTCGGATCTTCTAACATTAGTAGACGCAATTATCCTCTGTAGAAGTGGAAGAAATCAAATTAGTTTCCTGAGTTTTGTCAATTATATACATGCCAGGAGCAATCACATTTGTGTTACTAGACTTGCTAGAGGCTTGTTTATCTAGCTTTTCTTTAAGCTCAATGATGATGTGTTTTGATCCCTAATGATGGAATTTAATCTTCCTTGTTCACCCAACATTTGTCAAGTGTATTCAACATGGTGATCAAGTTCTTTTGACGCTTCAGAATGAACAGTTTTAAGAGAATCAAAAATCGTTTTATATTCCTGTTTGACTTGTGCAATCTCTTGTTCATATTTGAAAATTTGACATTTTAACGATGCATTTTCATCATCAAGATATTCGACTTTTGAAATTCGCGACTTATCCAAAGACACCTTTTCCATGTGATTTTGTAAAGCAAGTTCAGATTCAATTGTCTTAGACGACACCATTGAAGTCTTCGCTTAAGTTCAAAATCTCCATTGAAAGTTTAGATTTGACATCATCATTTTGTGAAAACATTTTTTCATTTTCCGCTTTTAATTTCTCAATTTCATGCCTTAACATCTGATTGTCCATTTCCAACATTTGAATCATATTGAGATTCTCGCAGCTTAACACAAAGATCATTCACTAAGCAAATTCACAATATATAACCACAAAGCAATATTAGCGTAAAGAGCATCTTCTAACAATTGATCAAAGGCATTTTGAAGATCTTGGTGTTTGCATTGTTCTTGTGAAACTGAAGTTTTCAAGTGTTAAAAGCTTCAATCATTGAAGTCACCTCTTGTTGAAGTTCCGCTTCCCAGTGGTGTTGCACACTGACGCAAATGTGCCATGAGGTGAAATTTGGGTTTGAAACATTTGTCTTTGCTCTCTTGCATAGGCAAATTGAAAATTAGATGCTTTTAACTCATAATTTTTCTCAATTGCCGTTTCTAAAAACGAAATATCTTCCATAAACGCTTGAAAGTACGTAATACTAAACAAGGTTTAGGAGTTTTTGGCAACGAGTTGCTTTTGCAAGAGGACGGTGAAGGACCATTTATTTGTGCAACACCGTGAACGAGACCTTCCACGCAAGATGCCTCAGTTATTTCAGAAAGATTATATGATGGTGTTGAAATGGCATTCAGTTTGTTAGAAGCATTTTCACTTGTGTAATCATATGGTAAGAGTCCATTTTGTCGCATTTTTAAACGACTTCGATCATCTTGTGCCCATTGTTCCTCACAATCAAATACAACAAGTTGCATGCACGGATCTAAAAGACATTGAGCACTATACAATTTGGGCATTTCCTTGAGAGCTGCGTGAAGAAAACGTGGGTGATTATACCCAAGAGCAAAACGCTTTTGAGTCATCAGACTCGGAAGTAAGGTTGACATTTCAATTTGTTTTACCGAGTGGCCAATCTTATATACAACAGCATTCAAAATCTTTTAACCGTCTTTCCAATCGAAGAATTTCCTCAATTTGATCATCAATGCGATTCTTAGATTTCTTCTTGAATTTAGAAAAATTTGACCGACTTTTTGAAAAATCTTGTTTAGTATTTGAAAGTTCCTTTTGAAGATTTTCAATGTTTTTCTCAAGTTCGACTTTTCTTGTTCAATTTTAGAAATCTTTTCATTATTTGACGCAACAATTTCATGCATTTGATGTTGAAGATTTTGTTCGTTAACGTAAGATTTTGAAAGGCTACTTCAAAACTTGTTTCTCGTGTGGTTTTTGTTTCAAAATCATTTATCCGTTTTCGACAACTCTCAAGTTCAGCATTCAAGGAGATAACCTCACTCTAAGGTTTTGGTTTATCTCATTACATTTTGCAGTTTGGGCTTGAAATGGCGAAGTAATGAAGTCGATATTCTCAATCGACCATGAATTGCTTCACTGCTCAATATACTCATTATTTTCGCCATTACTTAGTTCATCAAATGTAACAACGGGTTAACTTTATCAACTTCAGATGATTAAATAATGATTCATGTTGAACAGATTGTGCTCATCAAAGTGCATGCACACAATTGCATTTATGAGGCATATATCGGTGTCGTACCCGAGATAGACATTCGTGTCATAGACCGGTCCATTCTCTGTTTGACTGATGTGATGTTTGCCATCAAAACAACTGCAGCATTTGCTTCCAAATCTTCATATTCATCATCTGAGAGAGTATCCGCCATAAAACCTTGCTGAGTTTCACCGAGTTCTCCTCCCCGCTTCATCCTTGTATGCCATCAAAGATGACTTGTTTATAGTAATCTCCTCCTCTCCGTTCGTGGTTCAGACAAACATTAGCAAGATGTCCTTGCTTTTGCAATTATAGTCTAATAGTAGATCCCTGGCCGGTGAATTCCCTGTTTCCACAACTTGAACATTTCTCTTGAAGTTATTACTACCCGATCCCCCTACTGATGTTTGACCATTCCTGAATTACCATTGTGTAATACCCACTTGTAATCATACGACCACCACTAGTTTGTTTCTGAACCTCAACTTTGCCACCTTGTATAACTGCGTGACTTTTGGGATTTGATGATGAACGAAGACGATTGTTTGACTGAGTAGAGAACTTGGAGAAGGCTTTAGCAACAAAGGCCATTCCATGATTTAATGCTTCAAAGGCATCAGCTTGATCATCATTGATTTGAGCATAGTATGCATTGTTAGAATCACCTTCGGGGGTGAGTTGATGAGAAGGTGTGGGTGGAGCATAACTAAAGTGACGTTGTTGTTGATCAAACACATGATTTGACTTTGGGTAAGGAGTTGGATAACCATGTGCCATGAGACCAATCTGATCAGCAATTGGGGGTGGAGGGAAACCATGTGTGCAACGTTATCTTTGAGAACCTCATATTGATGATGTTTCAGATAATCATACAACAACCCATATTTGACATCATGAAGATCCTTGACTTGTCGAACAAAAGTAACATACTTATGCCAATCCGGTCCTAATGAGTTCAGAAACTTGGTGTTAATAGCAATTGTTGGAAGATCAATCTTACGTCGATGCAAATCATTGACCACATTTGTGAAACGATGATAATATGATTCAAGTGATTCCCGTGCTCAATGGTAAACACATCAAAGTTGTGATACGCTTAGACTCCATGTCGATCTTATTCAGCTCAGCTGCCTTCCATCAAAAGATGAATTTGTTCCCACATAGCTTTTGCAGTTGTTTGTGCATCAATACTTTTGTAAATCGGATTAGGAATTCCAAGAAGTATTTGTTGCATAGCAAGCTCATCGGCTTCAAGATGAAGTAGTTTTTCTGGTGTTAAACGGCTCAGTGGAACAATTGAGATAGTATCGGGTCTTGGTGGAACAACTTAGGATCTCCTGAACAGCTTTCAGCTTGGCATTTGAAATGGTCCTTCTAGTATCACCTTCTTCAGATACTTACCATGAGGTTTCTTGAGTTCCATATACCTTAGAAATCGACTTGACCATTGCACATAATTGCCTGATGTAAGCATTGGAGGACGAGTATCCAACCACTTCATGAATCGATTGTTGACTTGTAATTTTCTTCACACATTTGAGAAAACCAAGTTTGTTGTTGAGGGATTTGTGGAACCATTGACATTCGTTGTTGAACTTGTTGAGGAGGTTGTGGAGGAGCTTGTAGAGGGCGATGTGGGGTTGATAAGAATAATAGGAGTAATGGGGATAAGGACACGGTGGTTGAGACATAATTGTTGTTGATTGATATAGTGAATTTTAATTTTCCCTCCAAAAATAATTATGAAAAAATTTTCTCCCTCAAAATTTGAAATTCACTATAAAATGCAATTCTAAGGTTGTAAGAAAAATTTGAGGTATGACAATTTTGACGCCAAATTTGATCCGAAAAATTCGAATTTAGGCCCAAAAATTTGAATTTTTGACCAAAATTTTCACAGTTAAACCAAAATTTAAATTTCGCGTAAAAATTGAACGTTTAGTCTCCCATAGAAATTAAATTTTACTCAAATTTTCCCGCCAAAAAACTCTTTTTTTTTATGTAATGGATCTTTTAGGATAATTAAGGTTGATGTTGTTTAGGTTTATGTAGATTAGTAGTGGAAATCCAAACTCGCAGAATCCAAATCCAAACTCGCAGAAAATCCAAACTCGCAGAATCCAAATCCAAACTCGCAGAAATCCAAACTTGCAGACAAGAAACTCGTAGACAAGAAACTCGCAGACAAGAAACTCGCTGAAAGAAACTCGCTGAAAGAAACTCGCAGAAAGAAACTTGCAGAAAGAAACTCGCTGAAAGAAACTAGCAGAAAGAAACTCGCAGAAAGAAACTCGCAGAAAGAAACTCGCAGAAGAAACTCGCAGAACTTCAACTCTGCAAACTCGCAGAAATTCAAATAGAAACTCGCAGAACTTCAAAATAAACTCGCAGAACTTCAAAAAAATTTCCAAACTCGCAGAAATTCAAAGAAACTCGCAAGAATTCAAGAGAAACTCGCAGGAATTCAAGAGAAACTCGCAGGAATTCATGAGAAACTCGCAAGAATTCATGAGAAACTCGCAAGAATTCAAGGCTAACTCGCCAAACTCGCAGAAACACGTATTTCAGTCCAATAAGTCCATAAATTTCAATCTAAAACACGTTTTTAAGTACGGATTTCTATTAAATCTAATCAATATTAACCTAAATTATCCCTTGGCTCTTGATACCACTTGTTAGGTCACCATTCTATCACATCAATATGTATTTCTAGAGAGAGAAAGTTTTAGAGAGAGAAAGTGGAAGGAACTAATTAAGTGATTAATGAAAATGATAATTGCAATTAGAACCAACAAACCTCTCCCTTCAATGGAGGGGGTATTTATAGTGTTTACATAAGTAGGTGTTTCTGCCTGGTTCTAGAAGAACCTTCTATCACAGCCCATGGGCTTACTACATGAGCTGTGAATCTAATTACAAACATTTATAAACCATAATTACTAACGACCTATTACAAATGAAATGACCTACACTTGACAATAAAACATGTTCCTAACAGATTTCTTGCCCGAGCTTGAAACTTTCCGATTTGATGAAGAGATTAGTGGCAATCCCACTACTACAGATTTTTATCCTCCGATTCTTGAGCGATTCTATTTTGAGGTTGATATAAGCAAAGTTTTGAATGAGATTTCTGATAATCCGACAAATGACCCGATCATTGAGGATGCTATTGATGACTTGATACCACCAGGTATTGAGGATGCCGTTAATGATCCCGAGGGAGATATGGTTGTTCTTAATGGTTTTCTTGACTCTCCTTCCTCTGATGAGTCCACCATCACTTATCCTTATGAGCCCACATGTGAAGATAAAGTTTTTAAACCCGGGATATTCATAGATGAGTTATTTGTTAAAAACATCATTCGAGATAAGGATCCTCCGATGGATGCCTTCATTGTTGAGCCTACACATCTTATACCTTACCATGAGCTCCCGTCTTCTTTGGAGTATTCTCTTATCTATCCATCGCCCCTTCGCCCACCCAAGAAAACCACCGGATGATGGATCATTATTTCATGATATCTCTTATGTGCTTGAGCCCAACATTTTCTTCTCCACCATCCCGGCCCAGTCTCATTCTTTCGGGAATGAGGACACCGCTTTTGACCCTGGTATCTCTACCATTTTCTTCCCCAAGGACAAATGAATTCGGGACGAGTCGGGTTAGCGACTTCGGTGATCAAAAACAGCGAGGCTTCATGGGAGGCACCCCATGCTTATCTCTATCTTCTTTCTATTTTCTAATAAGTGACGTGAAGGGTTAGCCTCTTCGATTTCTCGTGTTTGGTTATTTGTGATGATTTTGTCTAGGATTTTCCCGATATGAAGACTCTCGTGCTCGAAGTTTGTCTTTTCTCCACTCGAGTTTCATGATCGATGCTGATGGAAATATGATATCCTAATCTTATCGACTAACGTTTATCTTTCAGCATACCTAATAAACGGCTTTTAGATTTTCGTTATTACCCTTGCCTTTAAACATTGAGGACAATGTTTCGTTTTAGTCTGGGGTGGGTAAGCTTCGATTTGATTTGACCGCACTTGCTTATTCTCTGTCGGTACTCTCAGAACCCGCTTTTCCTTAGAAAATGAAAAATTGTGCAAAAAATGAGAAAATTTAAAAATTTTTGTAAGCTTTTGCTAGTTTTATGATTGAAAAGTCTTTGTGAGTTTCTTACAAGTTACTTTAAATATGCGTTTTCTTGAAAAAGCCTTTCCTAATTGCTTAGACAAGAGGCTATAAAATGAAATTCTAGCTCACAAGGCCAAGAATTTGCAAGTCTCCCTAAGTGATTTTAAATATGCGAAGCTTAAACAAGAATTTGCTAGTTTCTAATGAGTGACTTTAAAAATGCGAGACTTGAGATTATTTTATGAAGCATTCGCTAAGTTAATATATGTTTTGACACCTTGTTGACTTTCCACTTGTGAGAGTAGGAACAGAATTCTGACTTGACCGGGCGTGTTGAGCCCTAACTTGTTCCCTTAACCATAGATAATTAAATTATCGGCTAAGCATCCGCGGATCTCATTATTTGGGATTTTAAATTTGCGGAGATCGAGGAATGATAGAGTTACTTATGAGTTTAGATGCTAAGCGTGGAGTAGATGGTTCTCTTTAGAGCTCATTGAAGGTACTTGTGGCTTTTTGCTCCCACAAAACCCCAAAATAAACTATACCCGGTATACCATTTTAACCCAAGGTCAAACAAATAAAACCCTGGTCAATTCACCCATCGGTCAAACATTAACCCCCAAGTCAAACAACAAATAAAAAACCCCCAGAAAACAGAGCGCGGCCAAATCCCTTTTACTGTGCTTCTCTTTCATTCACCATTTACCTTGCTTCCCAATCATTTACCCACTTTTAGTACACCTTCTAGAAGGTCTGACAACGTGTTAGTAAGAGTGTCACATCAGATAGCCAAGATGGACAAAGAGAGCCTCTGATTGGTTGTAACACCTCATCAGGATGATCCAAGGGCTTACAATAATCAGGATGACACAAGAAGGAATCAAAGGCTCAGATTAGATATACCAGAAGCTTCCCAAGCTCTCCTCTTCAGCTTTAAAAGCTCCTCACTCACAGAAGAAGAACTCGTCCATTTTCTCATTGTATTTAGAGAATTTGTAACCAATTATTTTCTGTCATTTATCGATTTTCCAAAGATTTAAATTCTGTCGTTTTCATTAGTTAATTGTAATTTCCAATTCAGTGTTGAAAATTCACTTTATTAATGCAAATTCTTCATTTACCCATTTAAGTTTCAGAGTCGCTTTTGAATTAGTAGAGTGTTAAATTTCTGTTTGTTTTAACTCACATAAGCTTCAATAAGCTTATGTGAGTGAATTGTGGGTTAAATTCTCTTAATTGTAAGTTTTGTGCAAATAGTCAAGAAAAGTCAACTGCATCAATTTTTAAAAAAGTCAATCTGATTCTTGTCTCAATGCTAATTCAAAATGGTTTATAGGTTAAGTTTAGTTGTAATTTGTTCATTACATTTGAGTATTTGTCAAAATTCTTTTAAATTCCAGCTTTAAAATTAGTTAAGTTTAAAAGGGGTGTTTGGATGGAGTTAAAAGTTGAAGGTTATGTTGAATTTCTGAGTTATAGTTGATGAAATCCAGTTTAGAATCATGTTACAAAACTTTTTCACTCAAGTTTTCATGAGATTGCTAGTCGATTTCCAAATCTTTTAGATCCATTTTCTCAATTCGTGTTAGTAGTGTAGTTCTCATGAAGCTTTTCTAGTCATTAGTACATTAGGGTGCTATAGTTGTTGTTGATTTTTAAATGAGTGAAGGTAGTTTAGCTTAAACTTGTTTTAATTCCATTTCAGTGCTTTTAAGATAATTCATATTCTGTTCTCGCAAGTTTATGCATCAGTTCCTTATTTGGTCATATCGCCTTGTTACAAGGATAATTTTGGGCTTATCTCATTATGATAACTGTTGAATGATAGCTTCTTAAGGTAACTTTAGTTCTGGATTAGCCTCTAGTTTAGTTTATATTGGCCCTGCAAATTCCATTTCTAACTGATATGCACTTCTTCATATCATCAGGATCTAATTTGATCTCTTAGATTGCATTTTAAGCTTCTTTAGTAGTTGTAGTGACAAGTTGTATTTCTCAAGAACAAATCTCACTATAGAAGCTTATAGCAATAGTTTGTTTTAGATCTGCTAGCCCTTAGAGTAGCTTATGTACTGTTCTTCTTCAGCAGTTATATGTCCCAACCCCTTGTTACTTTTGATTTTTAATTTACTTGTTTTTAGTCCAAATTAGATGAAATTCTGGATATAAGGACTTTGGTTGGTGATTGGTAACTGGATATTTTTAGTTTATTTTTTTGATTTTTCTAAGATAGCTTAATTAGTGCTAGAAGTAGGCTTATTAGGGATGTTTGGCATCACTTTATTAGAACCTGATATAGAGACTTAATGCTTTTAGCTTGAGCTTTTAGGGTCTAAATCAGTTGCAGTAGCTTATTCTTAGATAGTTTAGGTTAGTCTTAGGCTGTAGTAGCTTATTGTAGCTTTTAGTGGCTTATTGCTTATTTCACAAGTGCTTATTACATCATTTTGTTGCCCAAATCATAGATTCTATTCTCCAAAGTTGTTTCTGTTATTTTTCCCTGATTCTCAGTATCATATTAGAGTTTTCTGAAATTTTTCATATTTTTCCATGCTCTTTTGCTATTTTTATGCATTTAATTTCATTTTCTAGGCTTTTTAATTGGCTTTTTAATTGGCTTTTAATGCAAATAAATTAGAAAAGTTCGAAAAATAAAATTTCAATTTTATTAAGTTTAGAATATTCAAAAAGTCACAAAAAGTATTTTTCCATATTTTTCATAGCTTAAATAGTATTTTCTAGCCATTTATTTATTTTTAAATAGTTTTAAGTTCATAATAATTAGAGAAAAAGTCATAAAAATGTAATTCCAGTTTTGAAAATTCTTTTTAGTTAATTAAGAGTTTTTGAAAATAGTTTTGTAATTTTCTTGCAAGTTTTATAATTTTAGCATTTTAATTCTATTTTAAAAATCCAAAAATAGTTTTTAATTCAAATAAAATCAAGAAAAATCCTAAAAGTTAGTTTTAAATTTCTAATAATTTTTAAATAACTTTCTTAGCTGTAGAAAATTATTAGATCACTTTTAGAGGTTATAATAGATTAATTTGCATTTTAATTACGCTTAATAATTACGTTATTCGCGTTTTAGTTTAAATTTGCATACTTAGTTATAATTTACTTGTTTGCATCATTGATTCTGTAGTTTTAATTTTCTTTGCCCCGTAGATTAGAAAACACAAAATTCTCTTTTTACTCATTCGTATCCCGAATCACGCGACGTGAGTTGTTAAACTCCATTCATCCCTCACTGAAAACGACCCTGAAATACATACCTTTGTATTTCTTCGAAAATATCTATTGTACTGGAAAAATGACAAATCAAAATACGCCGCTGCCGGGGAGGGCATGTAGTGAGTTTTCGATTCCGTCTTGATTCGCGTGTATTTGAAGATCCTTCCCCGAGAAGTTATCGTCTTGTTTTTGTAAATATTTCTTTTATAAAAACCCAAAAAGATTTTTCTTTTCAAAATATGTTGTTTAAAAGCCCAAAAATATTCTTCTTTACCATCTGATTTGATAATTCTTTCTTCTTATCCCTCTTATATTTGATTCTTATGGACTCCTTCGACTATTTCTGTCAGTGTTGTAATTCACGTTTGGGATATGATTATCAGTGTTATAATCATATGTGCCCCAATTCTTTCAATGATTCTCAATATTTTCCTCGACTACCTCCACGTTCCCGAGATATCTTCGCTCGATCCACGTTATTGTTCTGGGTGTGGAGATATGGTAGACTCGTTAAACGATTTTCGTTGTTTACGATGTATGCCCTAGATACATTCTATTTATGAAGAACCCGTTCAGATTGTGCATAATGATTCCATGTTTGAGGAACCCAACGGGGGTGTCGAGGACGTTTTCATCAACTTTGATGCCAATATTACTCAGAATCGAAACGAAATTGAAAGTATGATTAGAACCTTCCTTTCTCAATCTCATGTTTATCAAGAACGAGAACTGGAGACCACAACGGAAGTGGTGGAATTTGCTAGCTCTCAAAGCACACCACTTGTCCCACCTCCAGAAACTTATCTTTATCCGTCACAACAATCGTTCTGTTGTGAGTATTGTGGAGGCCCGCACTTTAATTCCGATTGTCAAATGCAGAACCCACTTGTTTATGAGCAAGTTCCTTGCAACAATTTATGACTATTCTTATGACCCACCTCCACAATACCAAGAAATCCCACCACTAACTCCAAGAAATTCCTCAAGATAGTCTCCAAAGATGTAGTGATATCCTTGCGTAATTTATGGATAAACATGGTATCAAAAAATGTTAGGAACATGTTTTATTATGAAGTGTAGGTCATTTAATTTGTAATAGGTTGTTAATAATTATGGTTTATAAATGTTTGTAATTAGATTTATAGCTCATGTAGTAAACCTATGAGCTGTGATAGAAGGTTCTTCTAGAACCAAGGGGAAATATCCCTCTTCATGTGAACACTATAAATACCCCCTCCCTTGAAGGGAGAGGGTGTTGGTTCTAATTGTAATAATCATTTCATAATACTACTTTCTCTCTCTAGAATACATGTTGTGATGTGATAGAATGGTGTCCTAACAAGTGGTATCAAGAGCCAAAGGATTGTTTTGGTTGTGATAAAAATCAAATTTCATGTTTTTAGATTTATGAATTTTAGTGAGTTAGAAAATTTTAAATTTTTTTCAAAATCGTTTTTATCTAAAAAGTGAGATACTTTATCATAGTTTAGGTTAATATTGATTAGATCTAATAGAAATCCGTGTTTAAAAACGTGTTTTAGAAACGAAATTTATGGATTTTTGGACTAAAATACGTATTTTTATGCGAAGTTAGACTTGAAGATTATGAGTTAGATTTATGGTTTGAATATTTCCGAAGTTAGCAAATTCCATAATCTTGCGAGTTAGGATTTCAGTAATCCTGCGAGTTAGGTTTTCGAATCCTCATGAAGTTAGATTTCGTAATCCTGCGAGTTAGGTTTTCGTAATCATGCGAAGTTAGGATTTTAATCTTGCAGTTAGATTTCGAATCTTGCGAGTTAGGATTTCAAAATCTTGCGAGTTTGGTTTTTCAGATTCTTGCGAGTTTGGTTTTCAGATTCCTGCGAGTTTGGTTTTTCAGATTCTTGCGAGTTTGCTTTTCTGCAAGTTTGGATTTCTGCTACTTAGGATTTCTGCAAGTTTGGATTCCTGCTACTTAGGATTTCTGCAAGTTTGGATTTCTGCTACTTAGGATTTCTGCAAGTTTGGATTTCTGCTACTTAGGATTTCTGCAAGTTTAGATTTCTGCTATTTAGGATTTCTGCAAGTTTGGAATTCTGCTACTTAGGATTTCTGTGAGTTAGAATTTCTGGACTTTGCTACTAATCTACCTAAACCTAAACAACATCAACCTTAATTATCCTTAACGATCCACATCATTCATCAAACAACAATTATGTCTCAACCACCATATCCGTACTATCCTCATTACCCCTATTATCCTTATCAACCGCCACAACAAGTTCCTCAACAACCTCCACAACAAATTCAACAACGAATTTCAACGGTTCCATAAATACCTCCACAACAAACTTGGTTTTCTCAAATGTGTGAAGCTGTTACAAGTCAGCAATCGATTCATGAAGCTGGTTCAGATACTCGTCCTCCAATGCTTACACCAGGCAATTATGTGCAATGGGCAAGTCGATTTCTAAGGTATATGGAACTCAAGAAAACTCATGGTAAGTATCTCAAGGTGATAGTAGAAGGACCGTTTCAAATGCCAACAAATGTTCTCGAGATCCTACAAATGTTCCACCAAGACCCGATACTATCTCAATTGTTCCACCTGAGCCGCTTAACACCAGAACAACTACTTCATCTTGAAGCCAATGAGCTTGCTATGCAAAAAATACTTCTTGGAATTCCTAATCCAATTTACAAAAGTATTGATGCACGCATTAACCGCAAAAGCTATGTGGACCAAATTCATCTTTTGATGGAAGGCACGAATCAATAAGATCGACATGGAGTCTAAACTGATCACAACTTTGATGTGTTTACCATTGAGCTCGGGAATTACTTGAATCGTATTATCATCGTTTCACAAATGTGGTCAATGATTTGCACCGACATAAGATTGATCTTCCAACCATTGCTATTAACACAAAGTTTCTGAACTCAATAGGACCAGATTGGCATAAGTATGTTACTTTTGTTCATCAAGTCAAGGATCTTCATGATGTCAAGTATGGGTTGTTGTATGATTATCTGAAACATCATCAATATGAGGTTCTCAAAGATAAAGAAGCTCATGGCACACACAGTTTCCCTCCACCACCGATTGCTGATCAGATTGCTCTCATGGCACATGGTTATCCTAATCCGCACCCAAAGTCAAATCATGCTTTTGATCAACAACAACGTCACTTTGCTTATGCTCCACCCACACCTTCTCATCAAGTCTATCCCAAAGGTGATTCTAGCACTGCATACAATGCTCAAACCAATGATGATCAATATGATGCTTTTGAAGCATTGAATCATGGAATGGCATTTATTGCTAAAGCCTTCTCTAAGTTCTCTACTTAGTCAAAAAATCGTCTTCGTTCATCATCAAATCCCAAAAGTCACGCAGTTATACAAGGTGGCATAGTTGAAGTTCGAACGTAACTAGTGGTCGCCGAATGATTACAAGTGGGTATTCGTAATTCGGGAATGGTCAAACATCGCAGGGGAACGGGTATTAATAAATTCAAGAGAAATGTTCAAGTTGTGGAAACAGTGGAATTCACCGGCCAGTGGACTACTATTCGCCGCTATAACTGCAAGAAGCAAGGACATCTTGATAATGCCTATCCTGAACCACGAACCAGAAGGGGTGATTACTACAAACAAGTCATGCCGATGGCATACAAGGATGAAGTAGGGGATAACTCAAAGGAAACTCAGCAAGGTTTTATGGCATATACTCTCTCAAATGATGTAATATGTGTGAATTGGATTAACTTCCCCCCAATTCATATTGCATGTCTTTAGTAGCTTCTCCATACACTTCTTTTTGGTGAAGTTTCTGAATCAGCTTCCCCCCAAACTGACAACCGTCTTCAGCAGATTCGAAACTTTGATGTAGTTAACATGTCATCTAACTTTTGAAGTTTTAAGTACGCAGCGGAATTTGTAGATAATACCGTAAACCACACCAAGCAAATTTGACTAGTCACTTAATCACAATTGTGCTCAATTCGGAAACTCCGTTCGGGGGTAACATACAAGAAATCAACAAGTTTTTCTCACATAAATAGGCTACTTCACACAAAACAACCCGGGAAAGTTGAAACGGTAACACCAAAGTCACAAAACAATACCACTGATCATCTCTGCAGACGTATCTCCGGCAGTCATAACATTTAAAGCTCGATCACGAGAACCTCTGTGGCCCCCAATGTGCACATTTCTTCCCCCTGATTGCATATACTTATGGAAAAAGAGTGTTTTCGCAAAGAAGTCGAAAAAAGTACAAAGCACATCCACTCTCTTCCCCCACGATGTCTTCGCGGAATCGGAAGCATACACACTATGTTTACGATGGAAACGGAGGTAGCGTAACCTCTTATGTCCAAGTAATCGAATAAGTGTGAAGTACCATAAAGCTCATAAGCATGAAATATCCCGTGAGAATCAATTGTCGATATAACTTATCTACTCATTTATACTCCTCTCAATCTAACTCTTTTACCGACCCCATTATCATTCTGACGCTTTTTGTAGTGACTATTGATGGAGAAACCCAATATGACTAACTTGAGACCAAGTAAAACAATCCGAACTTGTGACTTAAACTTGCACTATTGTCAGATGAAGAACCCTTTTTCTTATGGCAATCGAAAAAAGGGTAAACTTAAAGTTTCTCAAATTATCCACACCTTAGTGTGACACTTGAGCACAACAACGTGACTCCTTAAAAGTGATAGTTATACGCTGTGAGCACAACAACGTAACTCCTTACATCAGGTATAATTAGACAATCAAGTCTTTGTCATTCGTGACGGTTAAAAGCTCGAACAAGGATCTCGAAGAATCATGCATCCAACCAACCCCGATATCTTGAGATACTAAGTACACGCACCCGTGAAATTCCACTTCAACCTCAAATAAATAATTGTGAATAAACTCCGTAGTCATCTCTTGCGGTTTAATACCCAAAATCTAGCCTTTTGACGGTTTAAAATGAATCTTGATAATGGATTAATCCCGATCTTGTCAAAAAAACACATAATCCCAAAAATTAGGGTCCGTTTGGTTTGTAGATAGGTTTGGGATTTTGATTTGGATTTGGATTAGGTTTTGGATTTGGATTTGGATTTGGATTTATTGTAAGTGAGAGAAAATAAAATTTAAAGTTATTTTATAAATTTGGAATTAATAATTTTATCTATATTATATAAAATGGAAAAATAGTCAAAGTGGAAAAAGTGAAAAATGTTGAAAGTTGAATGTTGAAAACATGGTCAATGGAGAGAGAAATAAATAATATAATTAATACTCTTATTAAAACACCCCATTACTTAAAAGTACAATAATTTATTCACATTGTACACCCAATTAAAAGCACATCTACCAAATTAAAAATAACCAATTGAAACAGATACCGGGTTGACCCGCTGGAAACCGATACGGGTTGACTGTTGAAACCGATACCGGTTGACCAGGGACGCTTCAAACCCGATGGGCTGACCCGGTTTAATTTGACATTTTTTCGACCCAACCTATCGGTTTGACTCGGTTTAAATCAACCTGTTTTTTATCGAACGTTCAACCATTGAACCACCCGAGTGAAATCGGGTTTCAAATTTGACAAAATTATATGAGAAATGATGAAGTAGTTGTGGAACCCGTGACAATTTTTTTAAAGGAGAGACCAAGTAATTGTAGTTTTTGGTTTATTTTGCTTTGACACATGTAATTTGTCATTTGTATAATGTTGTTTTAAAAAATGTTGCTCTTGCACCATTTATGGGACTAGCATATATGAATCGTCGTTTAAAAGTTAATATATATTGTATAGCCCTTTTGTCCGTTGTATCAATAATGTTATGTAAGTTTATTAAAATCACAAAAAATAAATAGTATTGTTAACTTTGGCGATAATTATTTGTACCTCAAACAAATAGCTTTGAACAATGCATAAATATCTATACAAATTGATAGTACAAAATAATCTTTATGGTGATATCCAATTTGCAAAGTTACAATTTTAAAAGCCACACACCAAATGATAAACGTTACACATGTAAAAAATATAGTTATCACTGCCTAAATTACTGACAAAACAAGAAAAAGCGGTCACACACATGTGGCTATACCTCTAAACTAGAATATAATATTGCCAACTACATAATATCGTTGCTTTTTGTAATGCTTGAATCTATTATTACTAAAAATCTTAATAACTTAAAACAATCATATTAGAAAATATACTCACACACTTAGATCGACTCCACATAATTTTTTAAAAAACTATATATTTAAGTTGCTATGCAACCACGATCGAATTGTAGTTATTCGAAAATGATTCTCTAATGTTACAAATACAGTTTGTTGAAAGAAACTTATGGGTCATCGGAACTTTGCAGAAAACTAAACATCGCTGCCGCTAGGCGCGGGTACTCGTCTAGTTATTAAAAAATGTTAAAACAAAACAAAAAAGGTTGAAAAAGAAGACTAGTGGTTAAAAATTGTCTTGGACCCACAAAAAAATGGTAATTGTTCTAATCCTACCATATGAGACTGGATTTGTTGAATCCCTTCGATCCAAAGATTCTGACAACTTTCAAATCATGTTCATTTCAACCAAACAATTGATTTATGACCTCTATCAACCTAAACCTGGTGAAACCAGCTTACCAAACAGACCCTTAATCACTTTGTCGTACAAACCTTAAATATAACCATTAATCACATATTTCCAAAAAAATTCAGCCTAATAATACCAAATTTTGGACCACCATCTAACGAAATTTTGAGTGTACATCCAATGAAAATGATTATTAAGAATTTAGCCCAATTGCTGAAATTTTCGGATGGGCCAAACAGATAACCCAACAACTAGGGGTGTTCATGGGTTGGGTAATATCCGAATAAACCGAAAACCGAAACCGAACCGAAAATAACCGAACCAAACTCGTAACCGAACCGAAATTGCCAAAACCGAACCGAACCGAAATAAAGTTCGGTTTTCCGGTTCGTTATGGTTTTAGCAATCCAAACCGAAAACCGAACTAAAAACCAAATTAAATATATATATATATTTTTTTATATATTTATATTTAAAAAATATATTAAAACTCTTTTATAATATATATATATATATATATATATATATATATATATATATATATATATATATATATATATATATATATATATATATATATAATATTTTAAGCTTGAAAATTATTTTTAAAAAATACCCCTCCGCCTCAAAATTCTTTCATTTTAGAAACAAAATCACCTTCAGTTTTAATAAAATGCACAACAATTTTCAACCACTTATATAGAATATTCTCCCACTATATTCCCTATTTATTACTAAAAGAGGAAAGCGGACAATCTTTTTGAGACATCTCAAAAAGGAAATATGGACTATTAATTTGAGACGGAGGGAGTATATATATAAATAAATGAATAAATTATTAAATTTAGGTAATTCTAGTTATTCGTTCGATTTTTCTGTTATTTGAGGTTCGGCTTTTGCGTTGTTTAGTTATATTTGAATTGCCTGCCTCGTTCGGTTCTCGATTATGCAAAAAAAAAAAATAACCGAACAAACCGAACCGAACAAACCAAACAAACCGATAACCGAACCGATGAACACCCCTACCAACAACAATTCCCCCTAATCATTTTGACTTATAAAAGCAGAATACCCTAAACACTCTCTAACCCTAATCTCATATTCAAAATCCCACGCCCCCATCTCATTCTCTTATCCCTAAACACACTCTCTTCATTCAATCTCCTGAAGTCATAGTCGAATAAACAAACAAATCATTCCCTTTTGATCTTATTTCTGCTTCAATCCGAACACCAAACAAAAGGCATCAGGATTCATCGTAGGGTTTCGGGTAAGTTTATAAGTGCTCGGTTTGTGTTTTAAACTCTGTGTTTCTTTAATCGAATAAAATAAAGAACATAACAGGTTTGTTATGGTTCTTACTTTATATTCGTATATAAACGAGAAAGTGTCTTTCTCACAAATCAATGATGTGTTAAGATTCAAACTTGTTAAATCTCTAAGATTTATGCTAAAGTTGAAATAACCTGAGATCTTGAATCATTTACTTTTGTTAACCGAGAGATGTTGTTTGAAACAGAAAAGGAGAAGGGCTTGTTATTTATTGTGTTTGAGTGTTGAGAAGGCTTTAGGATAGTCGGGATATGTTGGTGTTGACGATTGGAGTAATTAATTTGTTGGAGATTTGATTTGTGTTTTAGTGTTTCTATTCCTCACGTTCCTAAACTTTTATTGACCAAGGAAGATTGAAACAATCTGAGGTTATGCTAAACATGTGTTGGGTTATGAATCTGGTCTTCTCGGATCTTCTTCCTCTTCTTTTTTGTTTTTGTTTTTTGTATTGACCAAGTACCAGGAAGATTAACTCTGATCTGAGGGTATGAGTCTAACTCGAAAGTTTGACGTTCCTAACTCGGAAACTGAGTCTAACTCGCAAAAAAATTTTCATCTAACTCGCAAGTATTCAAATAAAATATGAGCCAACTCGCAAATTTTCAACAAAAATATGCTAACTCGCAACTTTTCATCGAAAAAAAAATGTTAACTCGCAAATCTTCAACAAAAAAATTGCAAACTCGCTAACTCGAAAGATTTACTGGCTAACACGCCAATCTTCAAGTCAGAAAATATGGAACTCGCAAAAATTCAAACTCAACCCAGAAAGACCCATATAAAACCCAGATGCATACTATTACCATCTTGACTGTTTTTGACCATAATTAAGACCGGGTTTCACCATTTTAAAACTGTTAAAAACAAATAATATATATAAGACAATAAAAAATCTTGTAATAATAGTTTTAGAATATGACAATTTTGACAAGATTGGACCACAAATCAGCAGTTGATTATGTGATTTGGGAGGTCTAAATGACATCCATGGTTAGAGAGAGAAAGTAGAGAGAGAAGGGATAACTAGGCGTATTATTGAATATAGAAAATGATAAGGTTTACACACTAAGCATCACCCTCTTAGTGAAGCCTAGGAGGGCTTATATAGGACACCAAACACATGACTTTACATAAATGACAGTTTCAGTCCATGTGTTTGTGCCTTACAATAAAACTATTGTAATACCGAATATGTTATCACATTTTCGTGTTAGGATGATTCCTAACAAAAAAGATCCTCACCAGAAAACTTATGGTGAATTACTTGCTAAAGATCAAACGTCTCGCAACGAAAGATCTATGTTAGAATTACTTGAAGAAGAAGAACGGGCAGCTCAGATTGAAAAGTGTCTTGAAGAAATACGAATTGAGGAACTAGTACTTGAAAGACGTGTTCGATGGCTCACGACTTACATTGACGATGATGATGATAGTGATGACGATGATGAAAGTTTGAGTGGCAATCCCACTCCCGTTTCTGAACCTCTCATTTCCGACCCTTCCTATTCACTCACACCGGTTGAGAGAAGTGACGTTCTTTTGGAAGAGGTCGATGATCATGTTTCTTCGATAATCGTTGAATCCGTTGACTCTCTCATAATGGGGGATAAGCATCTTAGTACCATTCCGGAAACGGAACCGTCTAGTGTTGAGATCCTTATCCCAAGCCCAAGTGAGTCCGAGGTTGTTTTTGATGATATTTGTGATGAGCCTTCTCTTGATATTTTGAACGATCATGTTGAGATGTTCTCCTGCCCGATAATGATTCTTATGGAGACATCGATTTCGTCGACGATTTACCTTTTGAGCCCGTTAATATAGAAGAAGAAAATGATTTTGAGCCAGAAGTTGAAGAGATTGAGCCCGATGATATTCAGATCGAGGATGAAGCATTACGAGAAACATTGTTGAATGTCTATCTTCTCATTTCAAAGATTGAAGCCCTAAACGATAAATCAAGTTCGCCTCCTATCTCCGTTAAAGATAGTGATTTCTTGCCCGAGCTTGAAACTTTCCGATTTGATGAAAAGATTAGTGGCAATCCCACTACTACAGATTTTTATCCTCCGATTCTTGAGCGATTCTATTTTGAGGTTGATATGAGCAAAGTTTTGAATGAGATTTCCAATAATCCGAAAAATGACCCGATCATTGAGGATGCTATTGATGACTTGATACCACCGGGTATTGAGGATGCCGTTAATGATCCCGAGGGGGATATGGTTGTTCTTGACTCTCCTTCCACTGGTGAGTCCACCATCACTTATCCCGATAAGCCCACATGTGAAGATAAAGTTTTTAAACCCGGGATATTCATAGATGAGTTCTTTGTTAAAAACATCATTCGAGATAAGGATCCTCCGATGGATGCCTTCATTGTTGAGCCTACACATCTAATACCTTACCGTGAGCTCCCGTCTTCTTTGGAGTATTCTCTTATCTATCCATCATCCCTTTGTCCACCCGCAAAACCACCGGATGATAGATCATTATTTCATGATATCTCTTATGTGCTTGAGCCCAACATTTTCTTCTCCACCCATCCCACCCAGTCTCATTCTTTCGGGAATGAGGACACCGTTTTTGACCCTGGTATCACTACCATTTTCTTCCCCAAGGATAAATGAACTGGGACGAGTCGCTAGCGACTTCGGTGTTCCAAAATAGTAGCGCTTCGTGGGAGACACCTCATGCTTATCTCTATATTCTTTCTATTTTCTCTAATAAGTGACGTGAAGGGGTTAGCCTCTTCGATTTCTCATGTTTGGTTGTTTGTGATGATTTTGTCTAGGATTTTCCCGATATGAAGACTCTCGTGCTCGAAGTTTGTCTTTTCTCCACTCGAGTTTCATGATCGATGCTGATGGAAATCTGATATCCTAATCTTGTCGACTAACGTTTATCTTTCAAAGATACCTAATAAACGGCTTTTAGATTTTCGTTATTACCCTTGCCTTTAAACATTGAGGACAATGTTTCGTTTTAGTCCGGGGTGGGTAATCTTCGATTTGATTTGACCGACTTGCTAATTCTCTCGTGTACTCTCGAACCCCGTTTTTCCTTAGAAAATGAAAAAATTGTGCAAAAAAATGAGAAAATTTAAATTTTTTTGTAAGCTTTTGCTAGTTTTATGATTGAAAAGTCTTTGCGAGTTTCTTAGAAGTTACTTTAAATATGCGTTTTCTTGAAAAAGCCTTTCCTAATTGCTTAGACAAGAGGCTATAAAATGCAATTCTAGCTCACAAGGCCAAGAATTTGCAAGTCTCCCTAAGTGATTTTAAATATGTGAAGCTTAAACAAGAATTTGCTAGTTTCTAATGAGTGACTTTAAAAATGCGAGACTTGAGATTATTTTACGAAGCATTCGCTAAGTTAATATATGTTTTGACACCTTGTTGACTTTCCGCTTGTGAGAGTAGGAATAGAATTATGACTTGACCGGGCATGTTGAGCCCTAGCTTGTTCCCTTAACCATAGATAATTAAATTATCGGCTAAGCATCCGCGGATCTCATTATTTGGGATTTTAAATTTGCGGAGATCGAGGAATGATAGAGTTACTTATGAGTTTAGATGCTAAGCGTGGAGTAGATGGTTCTCTTTAGAGCTCATTGAAGGTACTTGTGGCTTTTTGCTCCCACAAAACCCCAAAATAAACTATACCCGGTATACCATTTTAACCCAAGATCAAACGAATAAAAACCTGGTCAATTCACCCATTGGTCAAACATTAACCCCCAAGTCAAACAACAAATAAAAAAACCCCACAAAACAGAGCGCGCCCAAATCCCTTTTACTGTGCTTCTCTTTCATTCACCATTTACCTTGCTTCCCAATCATTTACCCACTTGTAGTACACCTTCTAGAAGGTCTGACAACGTGTCAGTAAGAGTGTCACATCAGGATAGCCAGCATGGACAAAAGAGAGCCTCTGATTGGTTGTAACACCTCATCAGGATGATCCAAGGGCTTACAATGATTAGGATGACTGCATCAATTTTTAAAAAAATGAATTGTGGGTTAAATTCTCTTAATTGTAAGTTTTGTGCAAATAGTCAAGAAAAGTCAACTGCATCAATTTTAAAAAAAGTCAATTTGATTCTTGTCTCAATGCTAATTCAAAATGGTTTTTAGGTTAAGTTTAGTTGTAATTTGTTCATTACATTTGAGTATTTGTCAAAATTCTTTTAAATTCCAGTTTTAAAATTAGTTAAGAAGTTTAAAAGGGGTGTTTGGATGGAGTTAAAAGTTGAAGGTTATGTTGAATTTCTGAGTTATAGTTGATGAAATCCAGTTTAGAATCATGTTACAAAACTTTTTCACTCAAGTTTTCATGAGATTGCTAGTTGATTTCCAAATCTTTTAGATCCATTTTCTCAATTCAGGTTAGTAGTGTAGTTCTCATGAAGCTTTTCTAGTCATTAGTACATTAGGGTGCTATAGTTGTTGTTGATTTTTAAATGAGTGAAGGTAGTTTAGCTTAAACCTGTTTTAATTCCATTTCAGTGCTTTTAAGATAATTCATATTTCTGTTCTGCAAGTTTATGCATCAGTTCCTTATTTGGTCATATCAGCTTGTTGCCAGGATAATTTTGGGCTTATCTCATTATGATAACTGTTGAATGATAGCTTCTTAACGTAACTTTAGTTCTGGATTAGCCTCTAGTTTAGTTTATATTGGCCTGCAAATTCCATTTCTAACTGATATGCACTTCTTCATATCATCAGGTTCTAATTTGATCTCTTGGATTGCATTTTAAGCTTCTTTAGTAGTTGTAGTGACATGTTGTATTTCTCAAGAACAAATCTCACTATAGAAGCTTATAGCAATAGTTTGTTTTAGATCTGCTAGCCCTTAGAGTAGCTTATGTACTGTTCTTCTTCAGCAGTTATATGTCCCAACCCCTTGTTACTTTTGATTTTTAATTTACTTGTTTTTAGTCCAAATTAGATGAAATTCTGGATATAAGGACTTTGGTTGGTGATTGGTAACTGGATATTTTTAGTTTATTTTTTTGATTTTTCTAAGATAGCTTAATTAGTGCTAGAAGTAGGCTTATTAGGGATGTTTGGCATCACTTTATTAGAACCTGATATAGAGACTTAATGCTTTTAGCTTGAGCTTTTAGGGTCTAAATCAGTTGCAGTAGCTTATTCTTAGATAGTTTAGGTTAGTCTTAGGCTGTAGTAGCTTATTGTAGCTTTTAGTGGCTTATTGCTTATTTCACAAGTGCTTATTACATCATTTTGTTGCCCAAATCATAGATTCTATTCTCCAAAGTTGTTTCTGTTATTTTTCCCTGATTCTCAGTATCATATTAGAGTTTTCTGAAATTTTTCATATTTTTCCATGCTCTTTTGCTATTTTTCTGCATTTAATTTCATTTTCTAGGCTTTTTAATTGGCTTTTAATGCAAATAAATTAGAAAAAGTTTAGAAAAATAAAATTTCAATTTTATTAAGTTTAGAATATTCAAAAAGTCACAAAAAGTATTTTTCCAGATTTTTCATAGCTTAAATAGTATTTTCTAGCCATTTATTTATTTTTAAATAGTTTTAAGTTCATAATAATTAGAGAAAAAGTCATAAAAATGTAATTCCAGTTTTGAAAATTCTTTTTAGTTAATTAAGATTTTTTGAAAATATTTTGTAATTTTCTTGCAAGTTTTTATAATTTTTAGCATTTTAATTCTATTTTAAAAGTCCAAAAATAGTTTTTAATTCAAATAAAATCAAGAAAAATCCTAAAAGTTAGTTTTAAATTTCTAATAATTTTTAAATATCTTAGCTGTAGAAAATTATTAGATCACTTTTAGAGGTTATAATAGATTAATTTGCATTTTAATTACGTTTTAATAATTACGTTTTTAAATTTGCGTACTTAGTTATAATTTACTTGTTTGCATCATTGATTCTGTAGTTTTACTTTTCCTTGCCACGTAGATTAGAAAACACAAAAATCCCTTTTTACTCATTCGAATCTCGAATCACGCGACGTGAGTTGTTAAACTCCATTCATCCCTCGCTGGGAAAACGACCCGGGAAATACATACCTTTGTATTTCTTCGGAAAGTATCTATTGTACCTAAAAACGACAAATCAAACATCAAATCTAAAGTTTTTAGAAACTAACTTAAAATGGGCAAAACTATTCAACCCCCCATTCTAGTTTTCCACACATGATACAATTTATTACAAATGAAAACAAACATACCAAGTACTTTATTTTATTAATAATAATTATTTAATACATCCCTTATCCAAATACTAAATAGAATAATGCATGATAATTCTATTTGATGAATTATGCCTCAAGTCATGACAATCATACTTGTTGACAAGGCATAAATTCAACTAGCTTTGATCTATCGGAATTTTGAGAGTACTTATTTCAAGAATTCAATTAGTGAAGTTCTTGTATGTGTGCATACAAATATCTTGATATTGCCACATAATATTTCATCAGGTGTGTGACAACATCAAATACCTATTTATGACAATCATCTTTCAAATATCTAAAGTTTAAAGTATTCCTATTCTTTAATGTATAATGCAACTATGCTCTTAGTTGAGCACAACTAGTCCACATGGTCATCATCAAGAATGAAATCATACCATGACTAGTATTGATTGTCATCTCAATTAAACTAGCATCATTGTTTTTCACACAACAATATGCTCTTTGAAAAATCCGTAAACAATGAACATTTATTTTTTAATGTTCGGTGCCTTCCTAAATTTCAAGTTTGTTGGCTATGACAATTACACAACAATTGTCGTATTGTACATCCATAGAATCTGGGAACAGCTCCGGGCTGAGGAATGTAATTCTAAATCCAAACATATTTCATTAGAAAATTTATTACACTAGTTATCTAATAACTTTCAATTAGATATCAATGTTGTCAAATCATCTTGCATTCATATATGGTACACCAATCTCTCTATACAACATGATGTACATGATGAATCATTGAGTCAGATATAAGATCTCATTCATGTTCTATCTTATCAAAAGATATATATCCACTGAGACTTTCTAAATGATATATCATGTTTTATTAGACTCATTTACCATACATGTTTATAATAATAAACATATATTCCAAGGTTACATGTTCTACTTCCTAAATCTTTCAAGTTAAGTTTCATTCCAAGCTAAAACTTAACATTTAACTTAGATGGAATGTTACTTCCCATATGTTATACAAAGTATATGATTTAAGAAAATAAACATAATACCCCCACTAGGTTTTAGGAATACTCAGGAGTTATCTTAATTTTAATAATAAATCGAAACATGGATTTAATTATTAACGTAAGATTCATCTTCTAGATACATGCATCTATCCATACTTGGATTATTGCAGTTTGTACACTTCCAAAAATTATTTTAATACATAAAACCCCTTTGATTACTTACCGTTCTCGCAAAAGTAATCACATAAGGAAAAAAGAGTTTAGATATTCCATTTTCAAAATTCATATTAATGAAAATAAGTATGACAATTATCATCTTTATATATTTAATGTGCATAGGAAAGAATATTCATTCACAGTTAATTGCTTAAGTATGATCAATAATCTTGTCACAAGACATGCATTAAATATGTGTAAAATATTTTCCGTATGAGCTCTTCACAAAGAATCAAACCACTAGGGTTTTCCTTCTCTTTGAAGAAGCTCACCTTCATTCTATAGTCTAACTATTTAGATTAAGATAAACCAAGTTTCCAAAAATTGATAATCTTTATGGACAATATCTTAAAATTCATAGTATGAGTAACTTACTGAATTCGATATTCAGCAATGCATCATTATGATTTACAAGTTCACTATGATCTTGTAACTCATATTCCTCAGCTTTGATTTGAAATAAATAAATCAAGTGATTGAGTTATCCTTGCGGATCTATGAATGAGAATCCCTTCATCCCGAGGTTTAACATTTACATGTTTAGCCTTATCATGACATTCACTAGTGTGTTTTAGAAGGTTATGTATTTTGTAATAGTATCTCTTCAAGATCTAAAGAAACTCCCACTTGATTTTTGTAATTTAAAGACTATCTATAAATACTTAGCATGTAGACAAACAATAAATTGTTCTCTTTTGAGATATTACAAAACACATTGACAGTTCCTGGCTCTAGTTTGTTAATAACCCGCTTCATAAAAAGTTTAACAAATTCAGATATTCAATTTTAAGACTTAAAGTGATTGACCACATTCCATAATATAATGGTGTCTTATTACCTTCTAGGTTGGAGTATTATTGAGTATATACAAACCATACTCAATTTCTAACCTTGATAACCTATGGAAGAAAAGAAGTTATAGATATCTTGAGGGTAAAAGCCATAAAATAACAACATACTTTCTTCAATTTTCCGGGTTGAAACACTTACCTTTTTATTAACATATAAACTAACGTACTTTCAAATTTTGTTCTGACTTCACCCATATGACTAAAATACCCTTGTGTTCTTCACATAAAATTGCATCGTTAGTCATTTATACTAAGGGCCATTAGTAAATAACTTATAATTTGGTTTTCTTAGGTTTTCGTCTGTTTTACACGTTTTTGCACATTTCCGTCCATTTTTTAACGTTTTCATCCGTTTTTACACGTTTTCGTCTGTTTTTTCACGTTTTGTCTGTTTTTGCATGTTTTCGTCCGTTGTTGCACGTTTTCGTCCATTTTACACGCTTTCATCTGTTTTTGCACGTTTTCATCTGCTTTTACATGTTTTCATCTGTTTTTGCATTTTTTTCATCCGTTTTTACACATTCTTGTTCGTTGTTACACGTTTTCGTCCATTTTTGCACCCGAAAACGTGCAAAAATGGACGAAAACATGCAATAACAGACAAAAACGTGCAAAAACGGACAAAAACATGCAAAAACGGATGAAAACATGTAAAACGGAAGAAAACGTGCAAAACGTGTAAAATGAACGAAAACGTCTAAAAACAGTCGAAAACATGTAAAAACGGACGAAAAATTCTAAAAAAGGACGAAAATGTGTAAAACCGATGAAAACGTGCAAAAACAGAGGAAAACGTGTAAAAAGGAACGAAAACGTGAAAAACCGACGAAAAGTAAGTTGTTATTTTATGGCTTTTACCCTTATCTTGAATCAAATGTTACTAATAGAGTTTGATTCTCCTAACTGAACATACCATAAAATTATGGTATTTCATTGGCATTAATATTGTGAACAATATAACAATATGTAAGATAAACTGGTATATGTAAAAACATATACCTTTTCTTTATCAAAATCAAAAAGACCAAAAAACTAACCCCTAAAGCCATAAAAATATGTGTTTTTGTGTTTATGTATGTGCAGGCACGGATATCATCAAAATGGACAAGAAAAGACAAAACAACGGAAAACGAGCATGAGATTTAGAAAAGTGCAAAAAGCCGAGGCCGGGGAAGGAATTTGCAAGTCTGGATCATCACTTTCTCAAATGGTCAAGTTTAGTCCTTAAATATTTAGAATTGGCAGAAGTGGCCCTTGAAGAACAATTCTCTCAAAAACAAGTCTTTGGAAATTTTGAAGTTTGCAATATTGGTCCTTGGATTATTTGGAAATGAAAAAAGTGGCCCTTTGATATGTTTCTCATAATGACAGCCTTGATCCCTCCATTTCACCATATTACACTTTCTACCCTTAAAACCTTAAATCAAAATTTCCTAAATCTAAATACTACTCTACCCGGATCCATTTAAAATCCCAAGCCCATAACACCAAAAAGCCCAAGTCAACCTTATAACTCCCTCGATCAACACCCCCTCAATTAACCCCTAGTCCAAATCTGAACCCCCAGGCCACAACATTCAATTGACCCCCATCAAAATAACAAACGACCCTTTTTCACCTTTGAACCATCCCATAATAATTCCCAGTCCACCTCATTAATCCCTTGGTCAAATGGTCAAAGCCCGCTCAAAAAATTACACTTACTGTTTATCATCTTCAACCTTCATTTACCCTGCACCCAAATTTTACCCAACACACATACCTCGTACTAGCATCAAAAGGGAATCATTCTAGAAGCCGAGGAAAGATAAGAATGACAGATGGAGCTTCCTGAGTGGCTGTGACACCTCATCAATCAATCAATGGCTGAGATGCAAGATTGGGGACCAAGCAAAGATCAAGGGCCAGCAATAGAGCTTTTGGGCTCTTCCAAACCCTAGCAACATTGATAAGGATTTAAAACGTACACTTTTAAGGGGTCACTTAAGCCCTTAATCGCCCACTTTTATATCCGTTACTGCTTAATTTCGTTCCTTTTCACTTTTTAGGTATCTTGAAGGCAAAATGCTGGAATGATGCTTATTTGGACGAAAAAGAGTGAATATGTGAATAAAATGGCTAAAGTCAAGATCAAGACACTCAAGCTGCTGGAAATGCACCCGACGCGCCAGCTTTGAAGAGGAAGCGGCGCCACTATGACTTTTCATCTCGACGCCCATATCCGTGACCTCGACAACGTCACTACTAAAGAATGACGGCGCCACACATCTCAACCGACGCCACAAGCTGATCAAGACCTGTCACAACATGCGCGGAAGTAGCTGATATTGTTTTGGCCATAACTTTTGCATACTAACTCAATTTAGGTGATTCAAAAGCCCACGCCGACCGAACGAGAAAATCTACAGCTTTGGTGAAAATCTTCGCGGACGCCGTCACTCTATAAGGGTGATGCCGTCACCCTTTTGCCGACGTAAAATCGGGCCTATAAATAGAACATTATAACTTTACTTTTTGTAGGCTCTAAACCCTAACTCCGATTCCAGGGCATAGATAGGTGTTTTTCCAGCAACTTTGAAGGTTTCAATCACTTCAAAAACATCTTGTAATGGTTTGTTGATTATATCTTCATCCATATATTTAATTTATCATTATGTCTACCCCATGTTTGATTGATTATGTGTATGATTGCTTGTTTAACATGTCTAGCTAAATTATTTGTGTGTTTGCTTAGATCTATGAAACCTAGTTGTTAATTATTGTTAGGTTGTCTCTTATCTTAATTGTAATTGGCTTAGGAGTGCGACTAGGCTATCATTGTGTTTAATGCTTGATAAATATTTGATAGTTTATGAATGACTTAGTGGATTTCGTTTACAAAACCCAAAGATAACCTCAAAGTTAGTTTATGAATGACTTAGTGGATTTCGTTTACTACACTTATGGGTGACCTCAAAGAGTTAGGGAAAGCATACCCTACGACCTTAGAAAACACAACGTGTTAAGAATAAGGACGTGACAATTCAACCTACAATAAAAGATAACTAGGGAGTAATAGTATCTAGGTAAACACATTTAATCATCATACGAGCACACATCAATAGACATAGACTACCCATTAGTTAGATAATTAGAATAGTAGAGTAATCGCTAGAAATACCACCCCCCAAATCCAAACCCTGAGATTTTACCTTTAGTTTCTAAAAAATATAAAAAGATAAAAAATAATCTTCCTCAACCTCAACCTTAGCGTAGTAAATTTCTCACTAGCATTCCTATTCCCCTAGAGAACGATATCAATCCCCGAGGCTTACCCTAATACTACACTACAACGATTAGGTTCACTGCCTAGGTGGTTGAAAAACTTACTCGAAGAAAAGGAAGTTTCCTTTGACCCCGAACGCGCGTTGTACGCGTATCAAGCATCCTCTTCCTCAGCTATAAATAGGACACCCTTGTATCACATTTGTCTTGTCTATTTTTTGTGTCTTTTTAGTTTATGTTTAAGAGCTTATTGTCATTTCCATTTTACTGTCTTCGTTGTAATTTCAGAAGTTTTCTAATACAAGTCTCTTTCGTTTTTATTTTATGTCAAATATTTATGCTTATAGCTTATTAAGATGGTTGATGGATTTCACTTTTAGTACATCATAAGCTCATATAAGCTTCCTAATAGCTTATTGTGAGTCTATTTTGTTATTAATATAAGTCCTTTTCAGTTTTATAATTAAAAAAAAAAAAAAAATCAAAAGTCAACAAAAGTCAAAAACTGCGTATTTGCTTATCTTTATTGCTCATTCACTGTTTTTAGTGCTTATCATAGTCTAATATAGCTGTTTATTTCATTAGTATACTTTTACATAGCATTTACATCTAGTTTTCATAAAAATCTCTAAAAAATCAAAAATATAAAAATTTTAGTTTAGCTTATTTATAGTGCTTATTATTAATCAAGTTATGCTTTTTACCACTTAATATAAGTATTTAAATATTTGTTTTCAAAACCCAAGCTCAAAACCTTTCATTTGAAAAATCCCAAATGTACTCTTCATAAGGGGTGTTTGGAAACAAAGGTCTTTCACTTTTTGGTCATTTCTCAAACTCAAATAACCTTAATTAAGTCGTATTAGTAGTTTGTAAGTCATCTCTATCAAGAGTATAAAGTTTATAAGTCTTAGTCAATATTTCAAGTTTTGAGTCAAAGTTTTACAAAGCTTTATGGTGATTAGCATAAGTCCTTTTAGCCGCTGTTGTTGAGTTTTGAGTCCACTTTGGTCCTGCTTTTAAAGTCCTGAAATGTCAAAAAGAGTCAAGTCCTCTCGCTACTCGCTGTGAGTATAGATATTTTCCAAAGAAATACAAAGGAATGTATTTCCGTCATTTCCAACGAGGGATGAATGGAGTTTAACAACTCTCACGCTGATATTGTGATTTGAATGGTAAAAGGAGATATTTTGAAGTTTTCTACACTACGAGGCAAGGGAAAGTAAAGGAAAGCAATAATAACAACTAAATCTATGATGCAAATAAGTAAATGCAACCTAGAATGCAAATTTAATCTAAAACGCATAAAACGTAATTAATAAAACGTAATTAAAATGCAAACTATTCTATTTTAACCCATAAAAATGAACTATTATTTTTCTACAGCTAAAAATGATATTTGAAATTTATTTGAAATTTAAAACTAATTTTTTTGGTTTTTCTAGATTTATTTTAAATAAAAACTAATTTTGAACATTTAAAATAGAATTAAAAAGCTAAAAATTATGAAAACATGAAAGAAAATTACAAAACTATTTTTCAAAAATCTTAATTAACTAAAAAGAATTTTCAAAACTGGAATTACATTTTTCTGACTTTTTCTCAATTTATTATGAATTTAAAACTATTTAAATCTAATTAAATTCCTAGAAAATACTATTTAAACTATGAAAATTCTGGAAAAATATTTTTGCATCATAGATTTAGCCTACTGAAATAAGCTAAAATATCTGAAATAAGCCTACTGCAACTGAATTAGACCCTAAAAGCACAAGCTAAAGCAACACAACTCAATATCAGGTTCTAACTATGTATTGCCAAACAGCCCTAATGCATCAACTTTAAGCTCCAATTTAACAGATTATAAAAACCTAAAATCAAACTAAAATTATCATGTTAAAGGTAACCAACCAGAAAGCTTAAATCCAAACTTACAGCTAAAAAGGACTAAAATTAAGAAAAAAAATAAAAAAAAAAATAAAAGGGATAAAAGACTTAATTGAACTGATGTGCAGGGCAATAGAGTGATGAGTAAGCTACTTGCAGAGTAGATTAAGCTATGAAGATAAGTTCTAATCAAGTAATAGAGGCAATTCAGATAAAACCTACACTAACTACTACCTAGTAAATCAAAAATCAAACCATAACTCTAAACTGATAAGCAGAGATATAGTATGCAATTTACTTACTTGGGCAGTTTTAATGCAGCATGACAGGAAAGACCAGGGGTTTGAAGACCAAAATAAAGCTACACAATAAGCACTGAAAACCTATCCTAAGCAAACTTATAATCTCTACACTATCAACTACTGGAGGAATCAAATTTAAAGCAATTACATTAAAAGAAAAAATCAGATCTGCTACTGTGAATAAATTTGTTTAGAGAAGAACGACTCAAGTGTAAATGAAATAGACTTATCAAAACTTTTGACACCATTTGAAACTTTGATTGAAATCAGCCTTAAAACAGAACTAAAACTGAACTAATCTAAATTTGACTTAACAAAACTTTTTAATCCTCAAAATTAAAGTTAACCAAACACTCCTTAATTGAGACCAAATTGTCATTTAACTTTGAAAGCTTGATGAATTAGGACCATAACTGAATTTAAGAGTCCAAACACAGATTAGCTAACACTTGTAACAACTAAAATCTGAAATCAATTTAAAAACTAACTTTGACTTTTATGTTGACTTTCGTTGACTATTTGAAAAACACTTGAAATTGAGAAAAGGTTGATCAGGGATCAATTCATATAAGCTTTAATAAGCTTACATGATTTTACTCACAATGAATCCTCGCTCAAAACGAATAGCAAAGAGTATAAAATTCAAGTGACAAGCAATTTGAAAGGAAACTTGCATTAATAAAAATACTTTTACAATACTAAAAATTGAAATTACAAAAGTAACTTAAACAACGATTAAGCAACTAAATGACAGAAAATAAAGGTAACAACCTTCTAATACATGAAAGCTGGACAAAATCTCTATTGTGACTTGAATGGGCTTTTATAGTGATGAGAGCCTTGGGAAGGTTCTGGCTACTCTAATCTCGACCCTTGATCAATCAATCTTGTCATCCACTCTATCCACATCCCTAGGATCAAATCAGTGATGTGGCTTGGCCAATGAGGTGCTTTCCTCTGTACAGGCTGGCAATCCAAGAGTGTCACACTCTGACACGTTGTCAGAGGCCTTCTAGAATCTCATTAGTACGGGCAAAAGAGGGAGTGTAACTGGGTAAAATGTGTTTTGAGGATAAACAGTAAATGAAATGGTTTTAGGCGCGTATTCAGAGTGGGAAGGGATTTTTTTATTTTATCTTGACTTTGGGTAGAGTGGACTTTTGTTGACCGATGGGATTGGGTGTTGACCGGGTCATGGATTAGGATAGCAAATGGACGGGGGTAGTATTAATTTAGGGTTGGGCTTGGGATAATCAGGTAAAAGGGTTTATTTTGTGTTTAGTTTTTGTAGTAGTTTTTTAATCCAAATTTAACCATAAGGACCATTCATGTAATTTGTACAAATCAAGGACTAATGGAAAGGTAAGGATATTTTGGGTAAGTGGGATAAATGAGGGTTGATTTGTGTAAATTGTGGAAAGTAATGGGTATAAAGTGACATAATGGTAAAGTTGAGGGATTTTTTATGTAAAATTGGTAAAGTGATAAACTCCCAAATCATGTCCTGAACTTCGTATTTTGCACTTTTGATCATCCAAATCCCTGAAATAGCATCCCGGCATCGGCTTTTGCACTCTTCTCGTGCTCGGTTTTCTTCGGTTTTGGCTTTCTTTTGTCTGTTTTGTCATATCCGTACCTGCACATGCATAAACTCAAGAAACCAGCAAATTTAAGACATAAACGGCTCTTTCTTGGTCATTTTGGGTCTATTTTGGTAAAGAAATGATATGTGTTTTAGCACATACCATCAAGTCTTTTGGGTCATTTTGGAATTTGTCCAAGTTTTCTATAAAAAATAGTCTAAGTACACTTTTTCATTAGTAGTTTTTATTGTCCAAATTAAATCCAAAATCCAGAAAAATTAGTTTTTACAAAAGTTTAGTGTCCAAACTTTATCAGTTTCAAGTTTTATAAAATTCCATTAGCTTTTGATAACTTAAAAATAGAGTTGGAATCTGTTATTTTCCCTTTTTGGCTGCTGCACATCAGTAAAAAGTCCCCAACAGCCTCCATATCAGCTTATTTAAAAAGCTCATTTAAGCTCCTCTCTTTTAGAAAATTGGTTTTTTGAACTCTCTAGTATACAAGCTAAATTTGATTTGGTTCTTCTGGAGCTGTGGAGTCTGTTTTCTAGCTTAAAAATAAGCTCTAAAAGCCCCTCTTAGTGCTTGTCTGTTGTTCTTACAGTAGACTATTTGTGCTTATTTACTTACTTGTTTAGCTTATTTTGCCCTTAGTAACTATTAGATAATTAGCTTATTAGGATTCCCCTTTTCCATAAGCTTATTTTAGATCCTTTTTAGCTTGTTCCTTATTAGCTTATTTGCTTTAGTATCCCTTTTAGCCCATTCCTTCTAGTTCCTTAGCTTATTTGCTTTTTACCAACTTAATTCTGCTCCCATAGGCTTCCTCTAGTTTCCCTTAGTTTAAATCTTACCCATAGTAGCTTATTATGCCTTAACTTATTTTAAAGTGTTTATTTGGAAGCGTTTGTAC
The DNA here is from genome assembly GCA_910596185.1 of Chrysanthemum makinoi. Classification (NCBI taxonomy): domain Eukaryota; kingdom Viridiplantae; phylum Streptophyta; class Magnoliopsida; order Asterales; family Asteraceae; genus Chrysanthemum; species Chrysanthemum makinoi. The sequence continues at coordinate 32,669,626 of OU343220.1, read as the reverse complement.
TCAAATTGCTTATTCAGATCTCTGTAAGTGTTTTCATAATTTTCCTAGATTTAGAATAATATTTAGGACTTATGTGTAGTTTTCACATTTTTCCTAATCCATTTACTATTTTTAAGCATTTTTAAATAGTTTTTAATCCAAGAAAATCAGAAAAAGGTCACAAAAATATAAATTTAATTTTCATAGGTTTAGAAAAATCAAAAAGTCATAAAAATTATTTTTCCCTAACTTTCAAAGTTATTTTAGTATTTTTTAAGCATTTTATTAGTATAAATCCGTTTTAATTCATAATAAATAGAAATATAATCAAAAAAATATAATCTTTTTCCTAAAATTTTATTTTATCAAATAGTTCCTAGGAAAAATATAATTTCAGTTGTAGGGTGTAAATTGCAATATTTAGTTTTAAATCGCGTTTTTAAAATTCCCGTAAGTTACGTTTTTAAAATAAATTGCATTTAGGGTAGATTTAGGTAACTTTCCTTAGTTTACATGCTTTAGTTTGATTTAATTTCTATTTACGTACTTTAATTTCCTTTTAGTTGTTTAATTTGAATCTAGAACGTAATCAAAAATCAAAAACCCCAAAATCGAGCATTTTAATAACAAACCTAAAAGCGACGTTGCCTGTTCACACCTCGTTGGAAAACGACTCGGATATCCTTATCCAGTATCACATATCTCACTCACGAGATTTGATTGACTAACCTTTTTCCAAAGAGGTTTTCGATTCGATTCTCGTGATTATTTTGATATTGATATTATTATACTATTTTCTCCATACACACCACCCTAAACCTACATTCACATAATAAACATATACTCTTTGGCTTACCTATTTACCAACTAAGTCAAACTGAATGGTATAATATAATTTCCAAGCCAATTGCATGCTTTATAACACAAGTGCTCTTTGACCAAACCAACGACTTCATGTCAAAGTCTCAATAAGAAGACATAAACAGTTATAATCCCACTATACCTTATAAGTCATTGACCAACTCAATAACTTCTTGTATATGTCTTAATAAGAAGACATAACAAGTTAACGTCTTATTTTATATTATAAGTCTTGTAATAATTAAAAGACTTAATGTTTGTGGCTTCAAAAGACATAAACCTATTTAAATACAGTAATCATGAACACCAAGTCTTGGTTTCAATAATAATTTCAAGTTGTTTAATTACTACATTTATTTATGTCATTCCAAGAAAATATAAATATTTAAATTGAAGTAGTCTTTGTTATTATCTTGACACATGTTATAAATAGGGCAATCTTACACTCTATGTGTATAAGTTCTATTAGAACGTTAGTCTCTATAACACCCTGTTATTTTCAACGTAGCAACGGAAGACTAATCGGGGTATTACTTCATCGATCACAGTCATAATCATGAAAAACGACTCGAAATGAGACGTTTTAGAAAATTTGTTATCATTCAATGAAAACTTAGGTATCCAAGATTACCAAAAAGACGTTCCATATTTATTAATCTTACACAAAAGAAGATGTTAAAGTTTGAAATGAATGATAACATATTGGACGCCGTCCAAAAAGGTCCCGTGCCAACTCCGTGCCAATTTTGCCTTTTAATTGCCTGAGATAAACATGCTAAAAAGTCAACAAAATTATTGAGTGAAATTTATAGGTTTATAGTTAAGCAGTTGAACACAAGATATAGTTGATAATTGCTTTGAAGTTCAAATATCAGGAAAAACAATATTATTGCTCTAAGCTCATGACACTCAAAACGTTAACTGTGTATCATAATAATGATATAAGTGATAATGCCCCCGGTAGGTAGTTGCCAATTACCTAGTGGATCGCAAATATAGTGCGTCTAGTTACCATTCCAGCTAACACAAACGGGATGCGTCAATTTCAATAGATCTATCCATAATATTCGCGTTCACTCGCAAGTGATTAATGGTTTATGATGGTGAGGGACTTGTGGCAATAGGTACTTAGGCAATAATAAAATAAGGAATAGCATACATTTGTAAAATTAGTTGTGTTCAGGTTTATAGTATCTCCCCCACGGGAATTTATTAAAAATGTAAAAGTGGGGCTATGAACTCCCCTCATTGGTATAGCAATATCAAGTGTGTAAGGGAACGACTCCAACTCGCAACCTAAATTAATATGGCAAGTCTTAGATTCATTGGTTTAGGACTCGATGTGAAACGATTTAATAAGTTGAAAATCTTTAAGTTTTGTATCATCGTTGCTTGTGCGGCAAATTCTTAAAGTTCAAAAAAGTAAATAAAAAATAATAAGGTTTTCTAAATATAATGCAAGTTGTGTGTATCGTATTAAATGTAATATCTCTATATTATATATAACATGAGGCATTTGGCATTAATGCCACCTCAATGCCCAGTAATTGTTTTTCATGCCACATAAGCATTTTTGGTCCAAACTAAGCATTTTATTAATCCACCTAAGCAATAATTGTAAAATTTCCGATTTTTATTATTTTTTTTTGATAAATTTCGGATTTTTTTAATTTTTTTTTGAAAATTGTTTATAAAAAAGGAGCCTTGCAAGGATTGAACCTTGGTTGTTTGGTTGAATAGCATGTGTGTTTACCACTAAGGCAACAGACTTTTTGGAATATATGTTGCAAATCCAAAATTATAAATCTATGCAACCAATTATGTAGGAGAATCCCTACAACTTAGGTAACCCTAAATAAAACATATATGTAAAAACTTATATACGGTTCATTATATTTTTTTCTAAAAAACCCTAATATCTTTTTTTTTCCCTCACAATCTCTTCTAATGTTCGGTTTACTGATTTTTGTGTTTTCTTCATCATCACAGGTTTGCAATCATGGACGCTTGACATGTCGTGTATTGTTTCTTTGAGAAAACAACATGGTTAGTTCTCCATCACACGTTTACTGCCTACTGACATTGTCATTGTCATTGATTTCTTTGCAGATTTTAGAATAGTTCTTCATTACATCACAGGTTATGGCGAACTAGATAGCCCTGTCATTAGAGTAGCAGTCAAGCCCTATGGTATTTTTCTTGAGTTTTAAATTGAAAATTGAGTTTTAAAGTCTCAAATAATTCCCATGTGTACTACATAAATTAACCAGATTTGCTTTTCAGGTTTTGAGATTGTATGTAATATTCGTTTTTTGTTTCAATTTTTGACAGATAGATTTTTACATATAGGTTTACTTTGCTGTTTATGGGCATCTCAAAGAGCTTCTTCATTCATATGGTTGGTGATTAATTCAAATTGTTTTACAATAACTTTTATGTATCATATCTTTAATAACGTGTTTCAATATAATAGATATATCTTTAATAACTTTTATGTATCATACCTTGATAAGATGTTAAAGCAATCATTCCTTAAGGTCAATAATTTCTCCTTCCCATTCATTTTAAATGTTGTATATTGATGCTTATGTGATCATTTTGGTTTAATTTTATGTGTTGAATGCAGAAATATGTCAGATAGCTGTTTTAGTATTTGTGTGCCTGGAAGCATGATTCCAAGCTGGTTCAAAGAACAACAACATGGGTGCACAATAGCATTGAAGTTACATCCCCAATGGCAAACCAAAATAATGGGTTTTGCGATATGTGGTGTATTTAGGTCGAGGCGACTATATTATGAGCCTACCATGAAATTGAGATTTGAAAATCATGGAATGCATGCTCCAATGCCACAGATTGATTGGATCAATACATCATCAGGAACTCATTACGGGAAATTGTGGATTGCTTATGTACCATTCAGTTTGTTTGAACAAATGAATGATAATGATAAGTATTGGTCTCGCATAATTGAAGGTAATTTTATGGATGTATTTAGATTGAGAGTTTGAGTGTTTAAATATGGATCATATGTGCAAAATTTAACATTTATGTTGACGGTTCATTTTTCATCTATCTACATAACTAATTCAGTAGGATCAAACCAATAAAAACCAAAGCTTCTAAGTCAGGTGCTTATTTGCTCTCTCAAGTCTTAATAGTAGGTTCATCCCCATGAGTTTTGCATGGACACAATTTTGCAATTTTTTCATGCAATTCTCCAATAATGGGTTCTTACAGTTTGGTGTGCACTTCCTATGAAGCTCCTCCTTTACATTACATTTTCTTGCTCATTTTGATATTTATTCAAGATGGGATATTGTATTCCTATGTCACATGTGAATATTAGTATAGTTTGTCATATTAGAGTTTACCATTTCATAAAACATGAGCCAGACGCCAGTGAATGAGAAATAAATGTTAGTATGGAATGATGTACATCTTTATAAAGTTCATTTTCTGTAGCTTTTGGTAGGTCACAAATACTAACATGCTCTAATTTTTCAGTTGACAACCTTGCTGGCTGAAATAGGACTGAACATCCAGGAAGCACATGCTTTTTCCATAGTGGATCGTTGCTCATTATATGTGTAGAAAACTAGAAGGGGGGTTGAATAGTTTACCAATTAAAAACTTTGTTTTGAAACTTATTGTAAAGATCAATTAATATTGATCTTAGATATGTTAATGAAATATGCAAGCAATATGTAAGGAGTAAATAAGAAAAGAAATGATCAAACCACAACAAGTTGTTTATAGTGGTTCGGTATACAAGGACTCTTTTTCCTTGCCCTACTCCACTCCTCGAGTCTCACACTCGAGAGTTTAACTTCACTAGTCAACAAGCTCCTTTCACCGGCGGAGAAAACCTTTACACTTCGCTTACACTATTTCCGACACTAAGCTAGATGTCGAGTTCTTTCCAAGGGTACAACCACTCCCACACACAACGTATTTTGAGGACTAAAATACTAACCACTCACACTCACAAGATTATGATGGTTTAATACAACAATGAAGTATGAATCAACACAAGATCATAGACACACTAAACAAACAAGACTTCCAACTTCTCGTTTGAAGCTTGAATGTGACTTGATCTTCTTTGCTACAAAAGAGATCACTAATATGATATGAAACTGAGTTAGAAAGGTTAGAGAGAAGATATGTATGAGAGTATGTTAGAAAGGGATGAAAACTACTTGGCTTGGCATTGCTATTTATAGCCAAAATGGACAGGAGCTCCCGACGACCGCGGAACCCTTAAAGGGTTCCGCCTGTACCAATTTGGTACCGGCCCGACAGTTAAGATATCAAATCTTTGCTAAAGTCAACTCTATCTAAGAGATTGTGCAAGATATGAAGAGTACAAATTCACACAAAATATCTAATGAAATCTTCCAATGATTTCCATGATGCATCACATGATGTCATATGTTGTATTTCTATTTTTAGAAATATGCAAGTACTTAAGTAGTGTTTGGTTTTAAGAACCTAACACATTCTAAAACTACTATCATACATAATGATTAGAGTTATATCAAGATGTTACTAATCATAAATGTAAATGCTTGAATGATGAATATATTGTTTAAAAAGCTTGTTTTAATATCTATTAAACTTGACAAGCTTTAAGCTTTTATACAAATTAAATTTACTTTTGTCGTTAACAAAACTTAGGTAAAGATCAAAAATATAAATAACGTTTAATGACGATATTTGTATTAACAATCTCACCCTTTTTGTTGAGGACAAAATATAAATTTTATTTTTATAAAAGATACAAAGTTTGTGCAATAGTTATAAAAATATTAGTTTTAGAACTTGAAAAGAGAAAGATAATGCAAGTGTATGAAGTTTGACTATTTATGAAAGTCAAAGTGTTCACTAGTTGATGTATGATGTTGACTTTTTCAGAATGTCAAAGTATGCAGTTGACTTTTTAAGAAAAGTCAAAATGTAATCAAGTTCTATATTTTCTCCCCTTTTTGTCTCAACAAAAGTAGAGGCTATGCGAATGTAATGAGCCGAGCAATTATCTCCCTTGATCAAAGCTCCCCTAAATGGGTGCGAATGGGAAGATACATGGATTGTGAAAGTAAAAGCTACAAAAAAAATGTTAGTAATAATGATCATTCACAAGCATTTCCAAACACTATGTAAAAGCACCAATACTATAATAAAAACACCATTCATTAGTTAAAATGTTCATGAATAAAGTTCATGAAATGGGAACACAATGATGTGTTTTAGTACAAGAAGAAAAGAAAAGAAAATAATCCTAAGAAGAGAAAAACTAGAAATGCTAAACTATGACCATCCTAATTTGATGGTGGATGAGAAAGAGCATTGAGGTGCTCAAGGATATGATTGAGGATGAACCTCATTTCTTCTTGAAAGTCAAGGACCATAACCCGGTCCTATCATTTGCTTTTGCTCACAAGTTGAGCAACCATGCCTAGGGGGTAGTATGTTTGGGGAGGTTGTGATGGTGGAATGGTAGATGTGTTGGTGTTGGGGGAAATGTTTGGGGTGGTCATGATGGAAGCAAGCAAAGCACTTTGCATTTGCATTGTCTCACTCAAGTGAGAGTCCACCATGCCTTTGAATTGGTGGAGGTTGTGGAGTTCCGTTTGAATCTCCTCTCTTATGGGATTGGCATCTCACGTACACTCCTCGATGTCCTCAAGATGAGGGGACATTGATGTGGGGAGTGAATGATCCCCATATAAAGGACCATGAATGTCTTTGTGAATGGGGTGGAAAAGAAGAGGTTTAGGCCCTAATGGGGCATTTGGGTCAAAGGATGACCGAGGTGACTCATGAGCCATCCGATCAATTGAGCCAAATGATGGCAATGGTGGTGGATGATTTGGCCTAGGAGGCAAGTCATCCAAGTCCTCCAAGAAAGGATTTGGTGAAGTAGGTGGAGTGGAGAATAACTCCATGATTCGTTGAGGTTCAAGGGGGGTGTATGTGTGGATAAAACCTCAATATCGATATAAAAAATAATCACGAAGATAGATTCAAAATTCCTTTAGGAAAAAGAATATTAAACCAAATCCCGTGTGTGATCGTTTATACGGATTAGTCAACCCAATCGCTCCCAACGAGGCTGAATGCCAACGCCGTTATTGGTTTGGAATTTAATGCTCGATGTTTTGAATTTGTGATTTGATTTTTATTAAACTACGGTAATAGGGAAAGTAAGTAAGGGAATCTAATTTACTGAAACCTAAGCAAACTTAACTAAAACGTAATTAAAATGCAACTACGTCTAAATATTATCCTAAAAATGCCTAAAATTAATTTTACTCTAGAAATGCAATGTGAAAACTATTTATGAATTAAAACTATTTTTTAGGATTTTTCTAGAATTTACTAGAATTAAAAATTAATTTTTAACTTTTAAAACTAATTTAAAATACTAAAAATATGAAAATTAAGGGGAAAAATATTAAACTAATTTTTATAAAATCTAAAATAACCTAAGAGAATTTTCAAAACTATTTTTTTATTTTTCTGATTATTTTTTCTATTTTCTACAAATTTAAAACTATTTAAATCTAATTTAAATTGTGAAAAATACCAAATAAAAGGGGGAAAATAGGAAGAAATATTTTTTATGCTTTTTATATTTTTCTTGAACTGGGAAAATTGAAAAATTATTTTTGGAACTTTTTCTTAATTATTTGCAATAAAAGCTATTTAAAAATGACTAAAAACTGCTTTAAATAGAGAAAAATAGCAAACAGTGACTAAAAATTATGAAAAACTCAGGAAAATCCTAAAATACTATTCTAATTCTATGAAAATTATAAAATATATAGCTTATGTGGAAGAAATAAGAGCTGTAGTACAAACTGCTTTCAAATTAAGCTACTAGAATAAGCAAATAAGCACTATAATCTACCAAACTACCACAGAAGCTGAGTAATGCTAAAATAAGCTAATTTCAACTGATTTCACCTAATCCTAACAAGCTACAAGCTCTGTCTTAATGAATTAAGCAAACTAACTAGTCTAACCAAACAGCTTCTGACCCCTACTTTGGAGCTTATCCACAGGCTTATCAGAGAAGCTAATGTGAAAACCAGATAGGTGGTCTTCAAGACCACCAAGCAAACTACAATAGGACCAAATTTGAGACCCTAATAAGCTGTAAAGAACCTTGTGCAAAGGCTGCAAGGTCTCAAAAAACCGTTTGGACATGGTTGACTCTTTTGAAAATAGTTATGAATGTTGACTTATTTGAGATTTGGGATCAAATGTTGAACTGAAATTGATGAATACAGATGGAATACAACTATAGCAAGCTAGTTTATCAAATTCTACACCTATATGTAATGATTTCAAAGAATCGGTTCCAACAGGTTTGAGATCAATGATGTTACTTTGTGATTTTGACTTTTGTGAAAAACTGATGCAAACTTGTGTCAGATATGAATGCAATGAACTATAGTAAGCCTAAAGCAACTAAACTATCCCAATATTCTAACCTCTAGCACAGTTTGAGTCCTCATCCAAACACTCCTTTAACAAATCTATCAAACTTAATAAGCTATCTACTCCTATTCCTATTTATGCAGAGATCAAAACAGATGAATTCCTAAGATTCTAAAGCTAAAATACCAATGAATCAAGTATCAATCACAATCAAACATAACCATAAACACACTTGCATTCATAACAGTTTTGCAAAGAAATGGATCAAAACTTACTTAAAGTCCAGCATAATTTGAGCATTATAACAGTACCAAAATCAATACCAAACACTGAATTAAACCCAAATAAGCATCATTTCAACCCATTTCCATCTTTGAACCAATATAGAGCACCACAGTTGACTTTCGTTGACCATGATTATGCTTGTTTGTAATGGATGAAATGAAACAATGTAGGCACAATATAAGCTCACTAAAGCTATATCAAGCTTAAATGAGCTTATTCCATTATTCAAAACAGCTTATTGAGTACTTAAATTCAAAAATGCAAGATTAAATTCAAAACTTGGAAATTTGATTAAAACTGAAAAAGGATTACAATGGACTGGGATTACAATAAAAGCTTTAAGAAAACATTTATAAACTAAAAAAAACAATAAGCTAATTTGAAACTAAGGAATTGCACGACTTCAATGTGAGCTCAAGGGGTCCTTTTATAGCTGGAAATCAGTCTTAGATTCTTGATTGGAAGAGCCTAGAAGGCGTATCCACGTCCACATGTCATTCCTCTGTCATCACCACCAATCAGAGCTCTTCAATTCACATGGTGTGTTTCGCCAATGGAGCTCCAAATGGCCACATGGGCAGTCTTATCTGACATGTCAGCTTCTAGAAGGGTTAGAGATGCTTAGTACGAGGTAATAGGTGGGTGATTGGGTGGGTAAAACGGGCGTTTGGATTGGGGAAGAAGGGAAAGGGCGCTTTGATTTGTTTATTATTATTCAAGCTTCGTTGACCGGGTTTTGGGGTTGGGATAATGGATAACGGGCTTGATATTACTTGGGCCGTGAATTTGTGTAGATATTGGACATGGTCTTGGATATAAAATGTAATCCATTTAAACTTATAAGGACTAATTTGGCCAATCAAAATCCGTGGACCAAAGTAGAATCTGAAATTATCTTCCAAGGTTTGTTTTTGTCAATCACAAATAGTCCAAGGGCTAATTTTGCACTTTCTCGAAACTTATGGGTCATTCTTGCCAAAAGCTCAAAGATGAGGGACTGATCTCGACATTTATTCAAACTTGATTATAACTTCCAAAAATCATCCTCAGAGAATAAAATCTTCATAAATGCATAATTCTGACCTTCCGGCTCAGCTTAAGCTCTCTTAATCCTCGTGCTCTGGATTTACGTCTGATTTGGCTTCTTTTTGTGTGTTTTTACATATCCGTACCTGCACAAGCACAAACTCAAGAAAACAACAAATTTTAGCAACAAACGGCTCTTTCTTGGTTATTTTGGGCCAGTTTTGATAATGAAATTATATGTGTTTTAGCACATACCAAAATACCCCAGACGAGACCATTGTCGTGTTCTCACGCAATGCAATCAACTCACGCTTCTAAAACCAAGGATTTCAATCTCTTTCTACTAAATCTATGAAGAAGTAGCAAAGATTCCTCAAAAGAGATTAAGAAAACCTTAATTCTAAAACGCCCCGTTTACCTTTTAATTCACATGTAGATATTACGGTTAAGCACATTCCAATTATGAGTGACGGTTTGTTGAACTTTCATGTCGATCAATAACTCCAACATTTTTCAAAAGACATTTTAGGATCACGGAGTAAGAAACAACACAAGCTGGAAGTGACCATACTGGATAGAATACATCGTCCCCCGATTTCATTAAGTCCCCAACTGTTAAAAATCGAATCATTGTTAATATGACTTGATGCTAACACTCATCTACGGAAGATTTAGACCATTTTATTCCATTCTATCCTTTTCATTTCTAGGACTTTATTTTGGTGAGAAATTGAATTTCTTCATAATTCTCGTTTCGATAAATTTTATTCAGATAAAGATATAAAGCTAAGTCGCTAATTAGTTATCCACCTTCCCCTAAACCATTGCACACAAGAATGAGGTCCACATCAAGGTCCTAATTTAACATGATTTAGGGAGAATATCCTTTTTATGGCGACCGAGACAACTCATCTATGAAGTCAGACGAAGCTTTATTTAGACATCTCCGGATCCAAGTTTGGCTTAACACCATTTCAGCACATTTGCATTTTTGCAATTTAGGCCCTTGGTCTTTTAAACTACTAACTCAACGGGATTACCGTTTTATCAGAAGTCTTATTATGACTTTGGATTTTCCTCTACTTTTATAGAAGTCTATGACAACTTTTATAGCTTTGGATTTTAATTATAAAACATTTGGGCTTTATTTCATGTTATTTTTGTGCCAAACTCCAACCCTACGGCTTTTATAACAATAGAAACAATAAAGTCAAACTATCATGAATCGTTGTCTATTACACCCAATAACGAAGTGTTACCTCGATGTGCACCCAACTCTCATGGGCAAAGATTCTAAAGAAGACAAACTAACTACAAAACTCAACATCTTTAATTATTATGTTCGTGATATGAAACAATTTTGTGGGAACAAAAAGCCATAAGTACCTCCGATGGGCTCTAAAGAGAACCAACTACTCCACGCTTAGCATCTAAACTCATAAGTAACTCTATCATTTCTCGACCTCCGCAAATTTAAAATCCCAAATAATGAGATCCGCGAATGCTTAGCCGATAATTAAATTATCTATGGTTAAGGGAAAGCTAGAGCTCACGCCCGGTCAGTCAATTCTATTCTACTCTCTCCAGCGGAAAGTCAACAAGGTGTCAAAACATATATTAACTTAGCAAATGCTTTGTCTAAATAAAATTAAGTCATGCATGCATATTTAAAATCACCAGGGAAACTTGCAAATTCTTGGCCTTGTGAGCTAGAATTCGCATTTTATAGCTTCTTATCTAAGAGACTAGCAAATTTTTCAATCAAAAGGACTTAACAAAAGCTTCAAAAAATTTTTAAATTTTCTCATTTATAGCACTTTTTCTTAGGAAAAACGGGGTTGCGAGAGTACACGACAAAAGTAAGCAAGTGTGGTCAAATCAAATCGAAGATTACCCTACCCCAGACTAGAACGAAACATTGTCCTCAATGTTTAAAAGCAAGGGTATCAACGAAAATCTAAAAGCCGTTTATTAAGTATGCTAAAAGATAAACGTTAGTCGATAAGATTTCGGATATCGGATTTCCATCAGCAATGATCATGATGTTGGAATCACTCCTAAACAGTATTTCAAGTATTTATATTTCATATGTAATAGGTAGCTTTATTATGGCCTTTATGTTAGTTTAAGGTCAAGCTTGGGCCCATAAGCTTGTGCCCAAGCCCAATAAGGAATAAGGAAGGAGAGGGAGTGTTGCCCTAGCTCCTTGCCTATATAAACTATGTAATAACCCTCACTTGAGGGTTGGTTGTTCAAGTTTTATTTTCACACATATTCCTACGCCTAACCGTGCTATTCTTATCGTGTATGTGTGCTTGTTTACTTGTTCAATCGCCTTATCTCTCTCTCTATAACTTTGTGTTGTAAAACTAGTGACCTAACAGTGGTATCAACGCCAATAGTTGGGTGAACTCGTTTGTTTTTGAAGTTTTATGGTATACGCTGGTAAGGTTTTCGGTACTCAATCTTCATACGCCAGCTTTCATTTTTACACGTTACAATCCAAGATTCTTGTACTTTCAAGGTTATTAAGTGTTAAAGTTTAAGTTTTTGACAAAAAGTTTGAAACTTATGAATATCAGTTTTAAAGCTTGTTTTGAACGTGTGTATCATCCTACGCATAATGGTTTAGAGGCTTTGGTTCATCAAGTTCCACACACTTTTGCCTTTTGGTGTATTGAAGCTATTTCATCACATGCACAAAACTGGTTTAGGGCAAAATCACTTATATGGTAATCACTTCACGTATGAAAACCCTATTTCTACGCGTAAGTGTTTCCTTGGTTTGATCTTCATTGCGTGGTTTATTCCGTGTTTTCTTACTTGAATAAGTCTGAAAATACGTCGACTTTGGATATCTTTTGCACTGTGATAGTGTAAAAGATCGATAAAACCTTAAATTACGCAGAACTAACTTACGCGAGAAATCTACGCCTAAGATTTTCTTCGCCTAAGCCTTGTCTTACATAAGCTAAATCCTACTACTAAGTTTACCTAACTTTGTTGTCTCACGATAACTTTAGAATTTTTCCTGCTTACGCGTAAAACCCCGCGAACTCCTCATTGTTACGCGTAACTTTTGGTGTTTTTACGCATAAGTGCTACTTGGTTCTTGTCTTTTCTACGCCTAAGGACACTTCATCTACAAAGGTTCATCTACAAAGGTTCATTCAACAGAGCTTTATGGCAAATGCTGACTCAGATGATGATATGGAGGACTTGCAGGCCAATGCAGCTGTTATGTTGATGGCTAATATGCATGAGTTTCACATGAGTGACACACAGCCCAAAGATATGACACGATGGCTTGTCCAAATCTCGAACAAACCATATTTATTCTGATCTATATCTCTTAACATCTGATCCGGCAGGTCGAATGTTCAAAATGAGTCATTCATCTCATTCGACGATTTTAACTAGACCCAGTAGTTATATTTGACGATCAAGATGACCAAACGGTTTCCCTTGGTAATCAAATTGACTCGTGGTTATACTTGAGGATCTCAGTAATGATCATGTTGAGACTCACGTTGAACACGGTAACTTTTGCCTCATCCGATTTTGCTCGTTTATAAGACCATCGCACCATAGTGGAAAAATGCCATTAATCAGGACTTGAAATGCAAAAATGCACTGTTAACAAAGGATTTTGAATGTTTACAAAAGCAACTCAACTTTTCAAAACTCAAGAAAAACGTGAAAACGGTTTTAGCGCCCTTTGTCAAATCTTATCAAACGAAAAATATTTAGAAACGACAATGCGTGATCTAGCCGCTTCGAAGAATGCTTTGTTGTTCGAAATAGAACAACTGAAACATGAACATAAAAAGCAAATTAACGCTCTCACCTTGGTAAATCAAAAAGCTAATCGGTTGTTAACTTGTCAAAACGCTCGCATACAAAAAAAAGCATTCAACGAAAACTGATTAGATCATCTTGAAGAAATCATCGGCTTGCAAAACAAACTTAAAGAGTTTAAAACTGTTGTTTACAAACATGGCGAGTCGGTCACAGCTATTGAAAAGTTTATTTTAAAACCAAATCCAAATGGATATGGACCAAATCTTGCTGATTACAAACCTAAGCTTTCACCAGAAGCATTCAAACCAAATCGAAGTTTCCAGGTGCACAATATAAAATTGATAATTTTATATGAATGTTGTTGAATATCATCGTCAAGAGGAATTAGATGCAATCGAGAGTCGATCAAAATTAAAAACTGTTGTTTACAACAGACCTTTTAATTATTCAAAACCGTTCACTTTCACACACACCAACGGATTCTTCAAACACACACCGGGTTATCATCAAAACACCTGAGTCTTCTATTGTTAATCCCAAAAAAGACTTTGCACAAACTTATGGTCCTTTACCTTCCATTAGTGAAGTAAACTCACAACCCGAAAATCGAAAAATTCTTCGATATTTTGACATTTTCATGGCTGACCTCAAAATTTTACAACATGAGATAGAATATCGACCTGAAATCAAAGTTGAACATTTTCAATCGCCTCGGCGCTGGAAAAAGAGACATTTTTGAAAAATCTTTTACCTAATGTTAAAAACTTGAAAAAGTTGTGCAATTAAGGAAAAGGTCATGAAAACGCTTTCGGAAAACAAAACATCATCTATTTCTAATACTAAACGTAAAAAGAAACTCTTGAGAAAAGATGTTGATCGAATCTTGGAAGATGTTATAGGTCATGTTCAAAATGTCTGTGTTATTGAATCTGTTATATGCATTTGATAATATCTCTCTGATACTGTTGTTTCGTGGTAAATGTTGAGAATGCCGATAATGCCAGCTTCGGTCCTTAACAAGTTGAAAACAAACGATTGTCAAACGAACTTTCAAATGCAATACGTCGTCTTAATTGGTGTCAAAAAGACGATCAACAACTTGCTTTTCAACACAAAATCAACCAAGCGTGCAAAACCTTCGATTTTCTAAATTGAGCAACGGATGATCAAAACGTGTCTTTTAAGTGTCAAATCTCAAAATATGAACAAGAACTTGTAAAAGTTAAAAAGGAATATGGTGTCATATTTGATTTACTAAAAAAGACTCGTGATGAAGTATCAAATGAACTTGATCATTATCTTGCACACACTAAAGAAGTTATGCATTTTGCTGGAAATATTCGGTCTGAAAATCAAGATCCGATTCACACTATCATCAAGTTAAGAGGAATGTTAGGAAAGTATGAACAACTTCCGCTAACAATCATTAAGAGATTAGCCCCAGTAACACTTAGTACTCATGCACCTAGAATCTCCTACTCAAATCACAAGTAGCTAACGGTTTCTTCTCGAAAGAAGAATAGTTGAGCCTTTTCCAACGTCCGCACTTCACGCCGCCTAGGAGCTAATCGAAGAATAGGAAGTTGCGACCTAAGAAAAGATCAATCAATAATGCTAAAGTAGAAGAACACCCTAGGACTATGAATAAGACTCAAGTTGCCTCCACACTATAGATATTAAGGAAAATGTAATAGAAATAGTGATGTAACGAATGCTAAACCGTTAAGTACTTTTGATATTCAGCCGATGCATTCCCAGTGGATATTGTGTAGAAGTGAATTGATTGCCATGATAAATGTGTTGCTAAAGCTATCATCTCTCGTTTAAGGAATCCTAAGAACCGAATACCTCTAGGCCCACTAATCTTTCTAAGTCTGTGCTTGGTAGACCGCCTTTTGAGATTCTAAGAAACGATTGCTGTCCCTCTGTAGGTCTTCTCCTCCTAGGAATGTAGTACCACCTAGTGCATTCACTAAGACTAAAGCAAAGAGTAGTTATAGATGGCGGAAATGGATATATAACACACTAGGATTTAAATGGATACCTAAAGCTATTGATGTGTGTATATCTACTATATTCGCTATGGAACCCTAACATTTGGTTCCACATCTACTTATTCCATCCGGTTTGCGTGTGGTAATGCTGATACGAGATCATTCTCGGATTGTTGATAGCGGATGTTCCGACACATGATGGCAATCTTAAACTATCAAACTTTTATGCAAAGTTCATTGCACTGCCGGTTCGGGATGATCACTTCACAGCTATCATGGGCTACTATGTCAATGGGAACATGGAAATTAGCGGGGTTTACTATGTGGAAGGCCTCGGTACACTGCTTTCAAGAGGTCAATTTTGTGATAGAGATTTGGAGGTTTTCCAGAAAACTTGTTTCATTCATGATCTACAAGGAAATGACCTTATGAATGGATCGCATAATTCTAGTCTCTACACTATCTATATGAAATACATGGTTGCTTCATCTCCCATATGTTTACTTTCAAAGGCAACATCAACAAAACTGGCTGGTGGCACCGTCGTCTCACATCTAAACTTTCAAACCATCACCAACCTTGCTCGACACAAACTAGTTGAAGGACTCCCACGATCTCGGTATTCTAAAGATCATCGCCTTTGTGAAACAAGGCAAAAGCACTTTCGTCATTTTCCTTCAAAGGTGGAACACATCTCTCAGCATGTGCTTCATCTTCTTCACATGGATTGTGTCCGATGCGCATGCAAACGATCAATGGCAAACGCTGCATCTTAGTAATTGTTGATGACTATTCACGCTGGACTTGGGTCTACTTTCTTCATAGCAAAGACCAAGCTCCACAAATGATCATCACCTTCTCAAAAATACAAGTTCACTTCAAACACCGTCGAACTAATCGTAACAGATAAAAGGCAACTGAATTTTTAATCAAACTCTTCGTGAATTCTATGAGAAAGTGGGAATTCAGCATGAGACATCTATTGACGCATTACTCGAACAAACGGAGTTGTCGAAAGACGAAACCGAACGCGTGGAAGCCTGCAAGAACAATGTTAATCAATGCTAAACTTCCGATTACTTATGGGCGTAAGCTGATTCACTGCATGCTATACTCAAACCGTTCTATGATTTACAAACCACAACAAAACACCTTTTCGAGCTCGTCCATAAAAGAAAACCGAATCTAAAACACTTTCATGTATTTGGATCTCTTTGCTATCCGAATAATGATCGTGATGACTTTGGAAAGCTCAAAGCCAAAGCCGACATTGGAGTCTTTATCGGATCTTGTGATAATTCCAAAGGTTTCCGAACGGAATCGCGTATAAAACAGGTGATTCATGCTTCATTTCGATGAACTTACAGAAATGACTTCTGAGTATAACAGCTTAGAACCCGGTCACAACCGCTAAACTTCCTCAAACCCATCATCATCACTGAAGAAAGCCCCCTTACACTCGTCAACAAATGGAAAGGTTATTTGCTCCTGCTGCAGGACGATATTGATGAACGTGCTCCGTGTGTATCCGCTCTGTTTCGGTGCTCAAACCGATCATACTTTTACCGATACACCTTATAACAATTACCGTTGCGATGCACCTACACCATTGACTACACCACAACATTGAACAAACCGCCCAACAATGATGAAAGTTGATGATATCTCAATGTAGTACCCCACCGCAGATTTTGATCCAAATGCGTTCTTCAACCCGTTTGCTAATGACCGCGACCAGATGTCGCGGAATCTTCAACAAACCATTTGAATCCTCGCCGCACAATGTATACCAACATCAACCTCACACACATAGATGGACGAAAGACCATCCTCTGAAAACATTATTGGCAACCGAATCAACGGCCGTTATTGAGACAACGTCTTCATACGTGACGAACATTGCATTTATGCCTCACCGGTCTGCCAATCTGAACCTAAAATCATTAAAGACGCAATGACAAAGGACAACTGGATTGAATCCATGCAGGAAGAACTCAACCAATTAAACGCCTTTGAAGTATGGAACTGGTTGAAAGACCAACAGGGGTCTACGCTATTGGTCTAAATGGATTTGGAAAAACAAATTGATGTCAGGAAATGTTATCGAAACAAGTCACGCCCGGCTAAGGGTTATCGCCGTGAAGAGGGAATAGACTTTGAAGAATCTTTTGCCCGTTGCTCGCCTTCTTGAGGTCGTCGATATTTCTAGCGTTCACGCTCATATGAATATGACGGTCTATCGATGGATGTCAAACTGCGCTTCTCAATGGACAACTTAAAGAAACGGTTTATGTCACCAACCGATGGATTTCGTTGATCCCGAGTTCCTCAATCGTTTACAAATTGAACAAAGCTCTGTATGGTCTCAAACAAGCTCCTCGGGCATGGTACGATAAGCTATCACCTTTCCTCATTGCTAATAATTTCACCAAAGGTTCGGTTGACCCAACTCTTTTTATACAATATCACGGGAACATATCTTAATTGTTCAAATTTACGTGGATGACATCATTTTTGGGTCTACACATAAAAAGTTTTCAATCGCTTTGCAAAACTAATGAAGAAAAATTTTGAAATGTCCATGATGGGTGAACTTACATTCTTCTGACTCAAGTTCATCAATCACCCCGTGGTATTTTCTTGAGTCACTCCAAATATGCCCTTGAATTGTTAAACAAATTTGGAATGAAAACTTGTGACACCTATGCTACACCAATGGCTCATAGCTAGACGCGATTTACATGGGAAATTGGTGGACCCTACAAAATACCGTAATATTATTGGATCTCTCATGTATCTAACGCCTAGCGGACTGATATTGTCTTTGCCGCTTATCTATGCTCCGTTATCACGCGACCAAACGAAACCCACCTCTCCGAGGCTAAAAGAATCCTCCGATATATCAAAGGAACCATTAACTTGGGGATCCGTATCCAGGATTCGGTTTTGAACTAATCGCTTCAAACGTCGACCACGAGGATGTAGACTCAGAAAAGCACTTAGGAG
Organism: Chrysanthemum makinoi; assembly: GCA_910596185.1. NCBI lineage: Eukaryota > Viridiplantae > Streptophyta > Magnoliopsida > Asterales > Asteraceae > Chrysanthemum > Chrysanthemum makinoi. The sequence goes on along the minus strand of OU343220.1, from coordinate 32,651,228 downwards.
CTTTACAATTTCGGTGATAAACCGGTGTCATGGCAATCAAGAAGCAGGATTGTACATCGCTGTCATCAACCGCGCGGAATATGTAGCCATGTCCGCATGTTGTGCTCAAGTCATATGGATGAGAACACAACTCAAAGACTATGGTTACGTATTTGACAGAATCCCGATGTATTGCACAATCGGAATGACAATCTCTGCAACTCAGCCGCACTTAAATCAAAGCACATCGATCTTCGATATCATTTCATCAAGGATCACGTGGAATCAGGTACCGTTGAATTATATTTTTGGTGTTGAATACCAATTGGCATCTCTCACCAAAGCCTTGCCTCCCTAGGTTTAATGAGTTGGTCCGGATTGGTATGAGGTGTTGACTCAAGAGGAATTGGATCTCCTAAAACGTCTTAAAACCTCACGCCAAACACCAAATTCTCTTTGTAAATAATTTTCAAAATACAAAATTATAAAACCACGATAAAATAACAAAAATATTCTTCTAATCTAATTTTCTTTCAACATGGCAAGTACATTTTTCTTCCGTCAACACTTTATTCTTTCAAAATTCAAATATTTTTCCGATCAAGTGTTGAGGGGGAGAAAATAAACTTCACCTGCTTCAAAACATCTCGTACTTGCATGTTATCATATTGATTCTTTTACAAATGGTGGTACATTTTCTGGTTCAAAGACACTCCTCGGACTTAAATTAATAACCTTTCATTATATTTCTCAAGTCGAGGGGAGGTCATGTTTCTTTCTAAAAATCTTTGTTTGGTAACCAAAATGGAAGTTAAAAGGCTTTGTTTGAAAAAGGAAAAGGTGGAGGGACCAAAACTGTCAAAATGCTAAAGTTATTTTACTAAAACACCTCCCCACCTAACCTACTCTTCACATTTAATTCTAAACCTATACACATCCTACACCTAAGATTCATTCAAGATTTTTGTGTTTTGGATCATCAATTTGTAAGTGGTTTTATGATCTTAACGTGTTTTCAAACATAGGTTTTGATTCTTATAAAACCAACGGTTCTTTTGATCTATGTTGATTTAGTGTTCTACCATGCGTATGAACACTGATCAGGGTGTTTGTGGTTATAAACATTGTGTCAAAATGTTTCGTACATCAATATATACACAAATTCATCCTAAACATACCCGGAATCACAAATTAAAGTTTTTGAAAACTAGGGTTTATGTTGATTTGGGATTTTCGAATGTGAAGTGTTTTGGTCAAAAGATTGTTGTTATGTTATGTGATGATGAATTGATGATATCCATGCCTTATAACCACCCAGAAACCTTAATTGATTCAGAATTAGGAATTAGGGTTAATGTTCTAAAATTGGGTATTTTGATTCACTCGCAAAATAAGTGTTAAACTTGGTCAATTGCTCTCACAACATCTATGATATACCGAAAAACTTTGGTATGCATATTATGGCTAAAATTCATAACAGAATTTAGGGTTTAGTCTACGCGTAAGGATTTCTACGCATAACTGTTAAACTGTCCAAATGTGTTTTGATTTGTCATAAAACGAATGTTATGTGTTTAACTTTGTTGATATGATGCTTTATTTCAGGCAACACGTAATATTCGTGAATCAAGGTTGTTGTTAATCTACGCATAAGGTTCTACATATGGGACTATGCCGTATCCCGGCGATGCTGCAACAATGATTCCTCTACGCGATAAGGTCAACCTTACGAGTAGCCTTACGCGAAGGTTAAATATATGCCTGCATAACCTCTACGATAAGGTCTCCTTCCTACGCGATAATACTTCTTACGCGTAGTTAGGATTCTACGCTGAAGTTTACGCCTCGCATATATCATTTCTCTACGCATAACTTACCTATCCTCACGATAAGCCCTAATCACACCTTCGTTATGAATTGTTACGTGTACAAACTTGTAAATAAACTAATCATATCATCACGAATCCAAAAAAATGTCACTAATAAACTTAAATCGTTTGATATGTTGTGAACAATAAGTGATAAAATAAACTTTAAAACTTAAAGTTAACTAACTCACGAAACATTTCACTACGTCATTGGACTATTGAACATACAAGTGACTTAGGACTCGTAACAATCATTGACACTGTACATTCAATAACTTGACAATAAGACCTTCGTTGACTAACATTATGTCTTTCGATATGTTGGTTCTTTTGGCTAATGTTATTTCTATCACGACATGGTCTGAACAAATGAATATGGATGCACCAAGTTCTCTCCATTGTCCGATATCTATCCTCATGGCTATCCAATGAAGATATGAAAGAATAATCTTCGTGTTGACTTTGACAACCCTCACTTGCTCGAATCTTCATGTTTAATTGCTATTGACATTCTGAGGACTCATCCAGACGTAACATGCTTTCACACTCGCAACTCGTCTGAGATCTACATCCAACAGCCTCGGAACACTATGGAAAAGGACAACCGCGACGGTGACTCAATCACAAACAAGTCACCATTACACCTGCAACTTAAGGGTCGTTTCTCCTAACCTCGATGTCGATCCAACCTATATGCCATTGCCCAAGAGCTCACTCTCCAATTTTAATCAATATCTTATGACGAGGCTGCTGAGTAATCACCAAGCATTCTCACGTAGAGCTTAAGAGTATTCCTCAACCCTGTAGAACTCTCTACATGATCATCACCAAGTCTCAAGTCAGTCGTGACAACGCTATGAGCACCCAAGCTCATGGAACTGCAAATATTCTGGGCATTGGTCAACAAGAAACACATCGCTATCGAAGCTCCGATTTGGGATGACATGATGTCATTTCTCAACAAACTTGGCTCAAAGATTCCCTACATCAGATATACTAAATTGTTGATCCAGAGAGCACTTGGACTTCATTCTGACATTCCTAAGAGGCTCAATGACCCCGGCAATCACGACATGTTGACGGAACCCATTCTATCCTCAGAATAAAGGAAACGCCTACAAAGAAAAAGGTGCCGTGGCCAGATTTCCTTCTAATCAAGATGTCGAAAGCTCGAACGCATAAAAGGTATCCGAAGCAAAGACAAGGCAAAGTTGGTCATCTCGGTAAAAATCTTCGGAACACCTGTAAGGAGAACCAAAAGAGGAAGTGCAGTAGTGCAAGTACTGTGAGTCAAAGGAAGTTCCCCAAGAGGAACCCTCCTTCAAAGAGGACTGGTCCATCTAAGGAAGCCGCACTATCCCAATTCCCAAACCCGAACCGCAAAGAAAGCTTGGACTAAAGCTCGAAGGTACCGACATGCATGAAGAGATTACCTTCTCACCGCGAACCGTAACTCCCTCCTCCAGCTTCTAAACCTCCAAGTCCAATAGTCAACACATGGGAAAGACTCCTCGTATCTGAGTCTTATGATGAAAGCTCCAAGAAGAAGAAGAGCTAATGGATCAATCCTACAGGAAGAAGTTTAAATTAGTTAGACAAATTCAAAAAGCTCAAGAATTTGCAAAAGATCAAATGGGTGGCCCGAGGATCGAGTGGTCTGTCCACTCTTCACCGTGTCCCGATGCGTTAATCAACCCGATAAGGATCCGTGCCACCACTCTTGTGCAACAACAAACGCTTGTGAAGGAGTTTACTGATATTAACTTTGAGGAACCGAAAAGAATAAGAGAGAAAGAGAAAGCATGAAGAAGCTAAGGTACAGACGGAAGAAAAGCAAACTGGACATGATGACGAAGAAGATTATGATGACTTTCTTCTCTCAGCATCCAACTCGTTCCAAGGAGGATACTTCAGCACCTCCAAAGGACCCCGAATCTCCTCATGTCCCCTCCTCATCAGATTCTTCATCTCACTCATCACCACCATCAAAAAGATCAACAAAATCATCATCCAAATCTGTGAAGAAACCACCTCGATCTTGGATTTCGCAAGCTCATAAACGATTCACAAAGTGCCGTCAAACAAGTCGAAAAGAAAACGTGCTCTACAAAAGCTAAATTTCTTTGCTGATCACATCACAAAGATAAATGACGAGCATGACAAGATGGAGAAAGAAAGGGAATTTGTACAGAAGTTCATGAAGAGTCATCGTAGAGGAACTCGAACGAAATGATCGAAGGTTACACTAACAAGTACCTTCAGGATATCATTCCTAAAGTCCAAAAGGAACGGAGAAGACAAGAAGATCATACCCACAAGTTTCATTCTGCCGTGTGACTAGAGAATATTTTCCGCATAACTCACCCTAACATCGTAGCATTGGTTAAACATACAATGGCCAAAGAAGTCGATCTCTCGAACTGAAGTTAATCGCTAAACTTGTGATACAAATGTCAAAGCGATCTGGAACGCTTACTTCGGATGAAGCTAAATTTTTCGAAAATCTACTTGATTTTCAACTCGCATCATCATGCAAGGAGTCAACCGATCAACCCAAACGACAAAGAGATGACGATGATAAGGACAAGGACTCGCACCTAAACGTCGAAGCAACTGGTAAATCTACCTCTATGCCACCTCCTCCACCACAGACTTCTTCTCAACAAAAGTCTCCTCCACCTCGGTCTTCTAATGATAAACCTCGACGATTCCAGTTACCACCCTGACTCATAAAACAGGTGATTACTTTGAGTATACGGGTAGTGACGATGAAGAGGTCCTTGAGCCCCTACAACAACCCACCTCTCCCAAACAAGTGCAAACCAGATCATCATCAAGGCCTTCTAAAAGAAGAAGAAGACGACTCACCGAGTCGTGATCATGGCTAGATGACGATAAAACCGAGAGTTTGAATGGTTCTCACACTTGTCAATCAAACTCCTACCTCGATGAAGGTCAAGAATTGGTAGAAGGTTCTACATTGGAGCAATAATTGCAAGAAAAGTTCCATGTGAAGAAAATGACGAAATCTGAATTGAGGCGAATCAAGAATGAAGCGTTTCAACTTCTAAAAGACAACCGAAAGTGCCATCGAGGTTGAATATCACTTGAGAACATTGCTAGAGCCTATGTCTAACAACATGGATTGGCTCAACCCGGAAGCAAACATTGACTTCACACAAAGGGACAACCTCCATACTACAACGATTGGACCAAACCCTACCGACCATTGGCCAAGCAGACGAACCACGGATTCCCTTCCGATACTTCTTCAACAAAGACCTGGATTTTCTTACACGGTAGCGATGGTTCGCGAAAATACGCTACATCATTGACTCTTCCATTCCCTGCGGCTATTTACTCAAACCTGATAGCTATCGAGAACGTGCAAATCACTTGTTTTCTCGACAACGCGCAAGCATACACCAAGATGCATTGTATGGGATTCATCATTGGCCCGAACGCCAAGAATCTACTATCACGTATCACTCGTTCAAGTCTCAACATGCGGTGTATAGTTCTAAGGACATCGTGGCCATCAAACACATTGATCTCAAGTCTAAGTGGACTACACATTCTTAAAGAATATCATAGTCAAACGACAAGATGAACAGGACTATGGATTCTCCGAGGATGACTTTGAGAACTTGTCCCTCAACGACATCGAAGACATGTACCTTGCCAAAGTACGTGGTCGTATGAGACAATTCTCGACCGTTCAACGCGAATTTATCAAGTCAGCTCTCATCTTCATTAGACGCATCGTGATCAAAGAACGTGTTGAAGATATCCAGATGGTCGTTGAATCTTATCGACGCTGTGTCAACCTCACTCCTCCAACGCTTACTCTTCCCGATCTCAATCAGCTACCTCAATATACGCCATCAAAACCTTTCGAGTTGTTTACCGCAGTGAACTTCAAAGAAACTGCTTAATGGCGTAGTGATCTTCGAAATTCGGGATCATACTTTGTCGGTTAGAGACGGATTAGCGATGTTGAAGGATATACCAAAGTTGGGTCTCCTAAGCCGAATTCTCGTGAAAGGAGGGATGTGAGAAGGATCATCACCATGATTGATGAACGGTTGTTCGAAGGGATCGCTCAGACGATTGGAGAGCTATGTTAGTGGTCACCCAGAGAAACATCACCGGCTTTCAACGCCTGCAGCACTCCCCGGGAACATCACCGCACTTCCCCGTACCCCTTGAATTGTTTCCTTCATAATTTTGGATGCGTGATTTAATATGTCAATGGCTTGTGCACACATAACAGCAGTACAACCCGTAATTGTCAATAAAGGACCCTATGGTACGCTTCAGTGCCACAATCCTTATAAAGGAGCGAAAGCTTCTTACTTTTGAGTAAAACCTATCAAACCTTTCATTTTTCAAGGTTTTGCTCAAAAGAAAAGTATCTCCTTATGTTTTTCAAACCTCAACCGCTTAAATCACTTGTTGAGGGGAGTATTGAAACTTTCTTCACAAATTGTTCACATGGTCATTCTTCCCCAACACTCGAAATGGTCATATTTATTCTCAAACGTTTCAAAAATAACACTTTAATATGCCAATTTTGAGGGGGAGAAAATATGTGATAAGAAATATGTTGTACAAAATGCAAATGAATCTGTGTACCTCAGACTTAACCAATGAATTGACGATACTAAACTGTTAGTAACTCAAAAGACTTGTCCCGGACGGTAATAATTTCAAGCTAGTTCGCTAGTGATGTAAACGTTCTCGCAAAGGACTTGTCGAGTAGAATGTACCATCGAGAAACTCTTGTAGACATGAACTCGACGGGTTTGACAACCTTCCACGGTTTGTCTACACCTTCAAGGTAGTTATTAGAGCTAGTTGTCACCTAAAAGCCGACAATGTAACTCTTTAACTATGCAACGAACCGTGTCTCGGGATTGTCTATCTTGAGTGAATCAATTCAAAATGTATGCCTTCTTTCCTCACCGCATTTAACCATTAAAACTATTAAGCACATGTGGAGGGGAGTATTTATGCAAAACATCATCTCTCACAATGGTTCAAACATGGTTTTCATTAACAAACCCTTTGAGATATTTTCATTACAGTTGGTTTTAATGGCAAACATAGGTTAGTCATGGAGTTATAAGGTGACTAAGGTTAGAATAACTGCCTATGATCCGCCAGAGTCGGAGGGATCTACCCAAGGACACTACCATTAGTTAGTGTTAGAAGTCCTTAGGAATGATTGTAAAAAGGAGAAAATGAGAATCGGAGAAAGAAGGAGTTGAAGAATAAAAAAGAAATGTAATGTAAAGGGTGAAAAGAAACGCCCTCCGTGCATTATTCAACTTAGGCGCACAACGGGTTCAATTCATATGCTACCGGTTTCACTTAGTGACACCCGGTGAAGATAAAAGTCATCATGGACCCAAAGGACGCATGCACTAAACCTCTTAGCTCAAGTTTCTCTCAACGAAGCTTGTTTCATTCTCACAGGGAACCCTACGAACTATTGGCTTGAGAGATTGACAAAAAGGAGACCCTCTCCCTAGTCTCCGCTCAGGAAAACCAAAACGCACTATTGAGTCTAGAGCCACGAGATTCATCAAAAGATCTCTTAGGAACACTTGACATTTAATCACTTGATGATCAAATAATAAGGTTATCAGTGGTTCATATCGATTCCTTCACAGATCTTAGCAATCTGTCGAGAACATTTATGAGAGGTTCACGTTTGTGATCCTCAGTGATTGAATGGAAACCCCGGTCAACATCAAACAGCCCTGTCAGCAGGTCACTTCGGTAACTCCCCGTGGATTATGCGGAGTGTGTCTCAAACGGTCTACAGTCGTGAGGTGATGCTTCGGTGTACCTCAGCGACTCATTCGAATCAGATGTAATTTCGTATCATCGCGTTATCTCACTTGTGGGACTCCAGTTCAGGAACGGCCTTTGTAAGAATTAGAGTTGTGTCTTCACACTATGCCGTTGACGCCTCTCTCAATTTCAAACTTGTAGGTGCCGGAAACCGCTTATTACTAACCGTTTGAAATGTTTTCTTCTTATGGAAGCTCCGGAGCGGGATGATCGTGGTGATTCTTCTCATGCTCACGCCAACATCATCACTAATGGAAGTTCAATTCAGATGCAACACAAACATGTGAATGATTCTTCGTCAAACCAAAGAATCTACAAAGTCAAAGACTTAAAGAACTTCATCAGTATTGATTTCCAACGCCAAAGAGAGCGAGCATGTTGAAGAATGACGCTGAGACACCTGAAAGTGGGCGTAACCAAGGCGATCGATGCGTATAACAACATACTATCACTTTCACCACAAATAACAATGATCAAAGAACAAAGTTAATGATGACGTCAAAGCATAACTATTCAAAGATAACTATCTCTACACCGGGAGATTGTTCGAATCAAGTCAATTCCTCTCACAAGAGAAGAATGTCGAAGATCCACGCTACTATTATCAACGCCTTCACCGTTTACATTCATATATACTTGAGGGGGAGATTGTTGGAATCACTCCTAAACAGGATTTCAAGTATTTATATTTCATATGTAATAGGTAGCTTTATTATGGCCTTTATGTTTGTTTAAGGTCAAGCTTATGTAGAAGGCCCTTAAGCTTAGGCCCAAGCCCAATAAGGAATAGGGAAGGAGAGGGAGTGTTTCCCTAGCTCCTTGCCTATATAAACTATGTAATAACCCTCACTTGAGGGTTGGTTGTTCAAGTTTTCTTTTCACACATATTCCTACGGCTAACCGTGCTACTCTTATCGTGTATGTGTGCTTGTTTACTTGTTCAATCGCCTTATCTCTTTCTCTATAACTTGTGTTGTAAAACTAGTGACCTAACACATGAAACTCGAGTAGAGAGAATGACAAACTTCGAGCACGAGAGTCTTCATATCGGGAAATTCCTGAACAAAACATCACAAACAACCAAAGACGAGAAATCGAAGAGGCGGACCCTTCGCCATTTATTAGAAAATAGAGAAGATGAGATAAGCATGGGGTGCCTCCCCACGGCGCTTAATGTTTTTCTTAAACGAGTCGCTAGCCTACTTCCCCGAATTCATTTGTCCTTGGGGAAGAAAATGGTAGAGATACTGTGGTCAAAACGGTGTCCTCATCTCAAAGAATGAGACCTGGGTTGGGAGTGGAAAGAAATGTTCGCTCAAGCATATAAGGAATGACTCCTCCCAAACTCACATAAGGTATGCGAAGATCGATCCATCATCCGCGGTTTTGGGCGGACGAAGGGATGAAAGATCGATAAGAGAATACTCCAAAGAAATCGGGAGCTCATGGTATAGAAAGGTGTGACTCAAAGGCTCATCAACGAAGGCATCCAAGAGAGGATCCTTATCTCGAATGACAATTTTAGCATAAACTCATCAACGCCAGACTAGGGTTGAAAATCTTGTCTTCGGGGAGGAAGGAGATCAAAGTGTCATCTATGTGAAAATCCTCACGGGAGAGGATCACTTCGCTAAAAAATATTGGACCTCAGGATCAACAAGTTCATCTGTCGACAACTTCACTTCCTTATCTTTCTTCGGAAAAAAACGTATCATCATATTCTTCTTCATCCTCGAGAAAATCGAAGGTAGGAGCAAGTTCATCGGTGAACTTCTCACTTTCTTCGTCAAAGAGTTGATTTTCAAAATTTTGAGTATATTCAGAATCGAATTCAAACAAGGGATTCAGTGAATGACGTTTGAAAGATTCTTGATCAAAAGATGTCTCAAAAGAAGGTTCCATGATTTCAAAAATCGAAGGTGGGACAAGTGGTGTGCTCTTAGAGCTAGCAGTTTCCACCACTACCGTTGTAGACTCATTTTTCTTGTTTGTTTTTCCGTTCAGCTTGTATTGTCGACATACTCTTAATCGTAAACCTTGAAAGATCAATTCGAGACGTTTTAGGTTCAACTTTCTTCACATCATTCGGATCAGATGGTAAAATGGGATCACCACTTTTTTGAGAAAAATCAATCACACCGATGCTATGAATCGAATGATCATCGGGTGGAGGTTTTGACGTTTTTCGGCATAGAACACTATTTTTTTCATTTTTCTCATCGTAACGTTCCTTGGTAATGATCCACAATGACTTTCGCGGTTCTCAAGAATGGACTTCCTAAAGTGAGAGGACTCGCCAACCTCTATATCAACTACGGCGAAATCCACGGGAAAATGGAATTTATCCACTCGTACCATAACATCGTTGATTACACCAACCGTGTGAGCAATTGTTCGATTAGCTAATTCGATAGTCATACGAGTTGGTATAAGAGTCTTCAATCCAAGCTCATGATATATCGCAAGAGGCATGAGACTTATGCTTGCAACTGAATCGGTTAGGGCATTACATTCCTTAATATCATTTAAGGAGCAAGGAAGGAGAAAGTTCCCGGGATCACCAAGCTGAGCTTGGTTCGAGGAAGAATTAAACGTGTAGGCTCATGAAATCTTTGAAATTGTTCCAATTTCTCTTCATAAATCTTTTCAGCCTTTAATCATATCAGTGTAAGTTTGAACTTGGTTCGAAACAACTTTCATTTTATCGAATCATGATTGAATAGATTTGCACGGTGTAAGGTTAGAACTCGGCATTATGACGATATAGGAACTTGGGCAAACTGAGAGGTTGGACGTATTGGCTTTTCCATTATCAAGAGGAATTACCTCCTTTGTCACCGTCTCTCGTGCTACACTCCTCACGGAGAGGGAAGTAGTCATCGAGGGCCCATCATCTCAAATGGTAACGGATTTCATTTCCTCTTCGGGTTTGGAATTGTGTTACTGGGAAGAGAACCGAACCCGGTTGACTCATTTGGCACAAAACAGCATTCAACATACTCTCAAGTTTATTCTGCGAAGCATCCATCTTGTTGTTCTGAAGTCGAATTTCGTTCCTAAACTCATTGCTCTGTCTAGTTATCGAAGATTGAAACTCGTTTCTCAAACTTGAAATCTGGGTTTTCATGGTTTGGATAGTAGCATTATTGTTCTGAACGTAATTCGAGAATTCATTTGAAGGCAAAGGTGGAGCTTGATAGCTTGAAGCTTGATATCCTTGATTGTAATGTACCCCTTGATTCGGGTATTGATTTGATGGGGCTTTGTATTGGTTTTGAACATTTGGTCCACGAACTTGATTCTGATTAAAACGAGTCTGATTGTTTGATTGAGAAAATCCCGGAGGTACCATTTGATTACTAACACGAGGGTTTGGTTCAACTTGAGAACGGTATTGGTTACCTCCGGTTACGGCATTAGCATCGAAAAGATTACCATCGGTGGCGGTACAATTGTAGTAGGCATACGGGCCACCACAAGTGTATTAAAGTCGTTTCCACCGCTTTGACTGAGCGGGTGGAGAAAATTAACCTTAGCGGTCTTAATCTTAACCAAAGCCTGAATCATATCCGTGAGCTTATCAATCTTAGCATCGGTGCTAGACGTATTTTCGTAAGACGAGGACGATGGTTAAACACTCACTCGGGCAAAGAATCGATTTGCTACGCGAGGTACGAACTTTAGATTTGTTCTCAATAATCAACAAGGCATCTCTCGTTGATCGGATCAACAAATTACCACCATTGAGAGAGAGTCTTGATCAGTCTCATTCAAACCATTATAAAACGTATCAAGTTGGTGTAATTCCGTAAAACCATGATGGGGATATTGCCTAAGCAAATCTTTGAATCGGTCCCATGCCTCACTAAATGATTCATCAAATCTTTGTGTGAATTTCTTTATTTCATTTTTTAAACTTGTTGTTTTAGACGGTGGGAAGAATTCGTCACGCAATTTGGACACTAAATTTCCCATGTGGTTATATCGAGAGGGGTAGTTTCCGAGCCAAATCCGCGGCCCCTCAAGTGAAAATGGGAAGAGTAGTAGCTTGATAGCCTCTTCCGGAATGTTACGGTACTTGATCGTAGACGTGAGCTTGTTGAATCGTCGGATATGAGAGGGAGGATCGTCTCTCTCAAATCCGTAAAATTGGCTTGACGAAACCAAATTTATCAATCCGTGTTTAAGCTCAAAGTTATCGGCAACGATTGCTGGGACGACGATGGCTTCTCCATAACCCTGTGGGGCTTAGAGTTGCTTTAGCATAGATCGGTTGTCCTCCGCCATTTCGACAATGGGCGGAGTCGGATTAGTTCGAATCTCGGGTTCGACTAATTGAGCACGTCTATTTCTCCGAATTGTAGCGGCTTCACGTATCGGTCTGTAGTTGTTGGAACGAGTGCGCATGCACTTTCAAAAACCAAGGCAATTAAAACGAACGGTATTCGAAAACACCGTGAACTTAACCAATAATCCCAAGTGAATAAATCACTTCTATAAGACAAATGCCGCGAGGAGAAGCTTTTTAGGTTGTGCGAAGCTTATTAAAACCCGCTTTCTACCGCAATTTAATGTCGGGCCGTCCTTATACCCACCACACCGTTTGTTTATCAAATAGAAATAAATCGACTCACAAGCGACACAAAGGCAAGTTTTTGATCTTTAGTTCGGGAACTTATTAATGATAACACCTCCGTTGAGAATGTTATATAATTGGTGTCTTCTATTTATTAGCAAAACACAAGAGAAAATCTTTTTGTATTTTTAATATGATATATATATATATATACAAAAGAAAAAGGAAAATATTTTTTACTTTTTATTTTATAGAAAAATAGTAACTTCACAAAGGAAGGATCTCGAGTCACTAATCGTCAAACCTCAACGATATATTGTCGACACAACCTCCCCGGCAGCGGCGCCAAAATTTGATTCGTTGAGGTTCAAGGGGGTGTATGTGTGGATAAAACCTCAATATCGATATAAAAAATAATCACGAAGATAGATTCAAAATTCCTTTAGGAAAAAGAATATTAAACCAAATCCCGTGTGTAATCGTTGATACGGATTAGTCAACCCGAATCGTTTCCAACGCGTGAATTGAACGCGTTATTGGTTTGGAATTTAATGCTCGATGTTTTGAATTTGTGATTTGATTTGTATTAAACTACGGGAATAGGAAAGTAAGTAAGGAATCTAATTTACGGGAAATCCTAAGTGCAAACTTAACTAAAACGTAATTAAAATGCAACTACGTCTAAATATTATCCTAAAAATGCCTAAAATTACTTTTACTCTAGAAATGCAATGTGAAAACTAATTATGAATTAAAACTTTTTTTAGATTTTTCTAGAATTTACTAGAATTAAAAATTAATTTTTAACTTTTAAAACTAATTTAAAATACTAAAAATATGAAAATTAAGGGGAAAAATATTAAACTAATTTTTATAAAATCTAAAATAACCTAAGAGAATTTTCAAAACTATTTTTTATTTTTCTGATTATTTTTCTATTTTCTACAAATTTAAAACTATTTAAATCTAATTTAAATTGTGAAAAATACCAAATAAAAGGGGAAAATAGGAAAAAATATTTTTATGCTTTTTATATTTTTCTTAAACTGGGAAAATTGAAAAATTATTTTTGGAACTTTTTCTTAATTATTTGCAATAAAAGCTATTTAAAAATGACTAAACTGCTTTAAATGAGAAAAATAGCAAACAAATGACTAAAAATTATGAAAAACTCAGGAAAATCCTAAAATACTATTCTAATTCTATGAAAATTATAAAATATATAGCTTATGTGGAAGAAATAAGCCAGTAGTACAAATCTGCTTTCAAATTAAGCTACTAGAATAAGCAAATAAGCACTATAATCTACCAAACTAATGAGTAATGCTAAAATAAGCTAATTTCAACTGATTTCACCTAATCCTAACAAGCTACAAGCTCTGTCTTAAGCAAATTAACTGTCTAACCAAACAAATGACCCCTTTGAGCTTATCCACGAGGCTTATCGAGAAGCTAATGTGAAAACCAGATAGGTGGTCTTCAAGACCACCAAGCAAACTACAATAGGACCAAATTTGAGACCCTAATAAGTTGTAAAGAACCTTGTGCAAAGGCCTAAAGGTCCGCAAAAACTGGTTTGGACATGGTTTGACTTTTGAAAATAGTTATGAATGTTGACTTATTTGAGATTTGGGATCAAATGTTGAACTGAAATTGATGAATACAGATGGAATACAACTATAGCAAGCTAGTTTATCAAATTCTACACCTATATGTAATGATTTCAAAGAACTGGTTCCAACAGGTTTGAGATCAATGACACGAGTTACTTTGTGATTTTGACTTTTGTGAAAACTCCCATTTAAAAAAAAATGCAAACTTGTGTCGGATATGAATGCAATGAACTATAGTAAGCCTAAAGCAACTAAACTATCCCAATATTCTAACCTCTAGCACAGTTTGAGTCCTCATCCAAACACTCCTTTAACAAATCTATCAAACTTAATAAGCTATCTACTCCTATTCCTATTTATGCAGAGATCAAAACAGATGAATTCCTAAGATTCTAAAGCTAAAATACCAATGAATCAAGTATCAATCACAATCAAACATAACCATAAACACACTTGCATTCATACAGTTTTGCAAGAAATGGATCAAAACTTACTTAAAGTCCAGCATAATTTGAGCATTATAACAGTACCAAAATCAATACCAAACACTGAATTAAACCCAAATAAGCATCATTTCAACCCATTTCCATCTTTGAACCAATATAGAGCACCACAGTTGACTTTCGTTGACTAAGATTATGCTTGTTTGTAATGGATGAAATGAAACAGTGTAGGCACAATATAAGCTCACTAAAGCTATATCAAGCTTAAATGAGCTTATTCCATTATTCAAAACAGCTTATTGAGTACTTAAATTCAGAAATGCAAGATTAAATTCAAAACTTGGAAATTTGATTAAAACTGAAAAAGGATTACAATGGACTGGGATTACAATAAAAGCTTTAAGAAAACATTTATAAACTAAAAAAAAAAAAAAACAATAAGCTAATTTGAAACTAAGGAATTGCACGACTTCAATGTGAGCTCAAGGGGTCCTTTTATAGCTGGAAATCAGTCTTGGATTCTTGATTGGAAGAGCCTAGAAGGTTTATCCACAACCACATGTCATTCCTCTGTCATCATCACCAATAAGAGCTCTTCAATTCACATGGTGAGGTGTTTCGGCCAATGAGGGAGCTCCAAATGGCCACATGGGTCTTATCCGACATGTCACTTCTAGAAGGGTTGGAGATGCTTGAAAATGAGGTAATAGGTGGGTGATTGGGTGTGGGTAAAAACGGGCATTTGGATTGGGGAAGAAGGGAAAGAGCGCGTTTGGATTTGTTTATTATTATTCAAGCTTCGTTGACCGGGTTTTGGGGTTGGGATAATGGATAACGGGCTTGATATTACTTGGGCCGTGAATTTGTGTAGATATTGGACATGGTCTTGGATATAAAATGTAATCCATTTAAACTTATAAGGACTAATTTGGCCAATTGAAAATCGAGGGGACCAAAGGCGTCAAATGAAATTATCTTCCAAGGTTTGTTTTTGTCAATCACAAATAGTCCAAGGGCTGATTTTTCACTTTCTGAAACTTCTTGAACTCATGGGTCATTCTTGCCAAAGCTCAAAGATGAGGGTGATCTTGACATTTCTTCAAACTTGATTATAACTTCAAAAATCATCCTCGAGAATAAAATCTTCATAAATGCATAATTGAGGCCTTAAGCTCTCTTAATCTCTCGTGCTGGGGATTTACCGATGGCTTTCTTTTGTGTGTTTTACATATCCGAGCACTCATGGCACAAACTCAAGAAAACAACAAATTTTAGCAATAAACGGCTCTTTCTTGGTTATTTTGGGCCAGTTTTGATAATGAAATTATATGTGTTTAAGCACATATCACTCCATAGGAATGAGAGTTGGAGACCTTGGTGAAGGTGGTGAGGGTGTTTTGGATGTTTGGATGGGTGCCGGTGGCGGTGAAGTTGGTGTTTTTGTTGGTGGTGGAGTGGCGATCACAATGTGTGATTGAGTAGGTGTGGCTAAGGTAAGGCTTGTATCATCTCGGATGGGAGATGAAATTGTGAGCGGAGAAGACTCGGATGAGGAGCTAAGGTTAACGAAGCAACAAGGCCTCACACTAATTCTAGCGGTCTTCTTGCAAGGTTTTGGAGATGATTTTGTCATTTTAGACTTTGGTTTTTCTTTGCTAGATGATAGTAAGAATGAAGAAGGTGTGAGGATGATCATGGTAAAACCTCTCAATTTATAGAAGTGAAAAATTATGGAGAAATGTGTTTGATTTGATGTTAAACCATTGAAGAGATGAGGTTCCTAATGATTTGGAAGTGGGTTGAATGCTAGTCATATCACCCAAGTCAAGCCATTCAAGAGAGATGGAGTGAAGAAGAAAAGATTTGCAATAAATGTGTTCTAGTGAGTGGAATTTCCTAATATTCAGATCACCCACGGATTTGAAGGTACCAAAATTTGGTTCCTTCCTTTATGCAAAAGGGCTCCTTGGGTGGATTTTTCAAATTTTTGAATTTTGGTGGAAATGGATTTCTTATATTCCTAAGTGAATTATACTAGTTCTAATAAGAGTATAAGCAATTTAGGATTGATTTATAAGCATTGGATGGTAGTTTGGAATCACGAAATAGTCGAAATTCAGAAAGTTACCTAAAGAATCCACGGCACCAAAACTTACACGGCGGAACCCTAAAAGGGTGCCGTCTGTCCTTGTCGCAGTACAATGGCGTAAATTTACATAACGGACGGTACCAAAATTATGGTGCCGTCCCGATCCGTGGAGTGCTGAAAATATGGACAGAGTTCGTTTTTAGGTGTGGGGACATTTCCGAAACACTGAAATTTTTCTCAAAAAGTTTATACTAAACATTTCTAGTTAGGAAAAGTAAATAACACATGTATAAACATAGTGGAGCATGTATTTTGAGCAAGGCTTTTGATTTTCACATTATAGTGAAAATGGGTAAAATTTGATAGCATACTTGCGCTATCCCCCTCCATAAGATTGTTAGCATTCACCATTGTTTCAGTTTATATTATCATCCTACATAATAAAAACAACGAAATTGTATCAAACATTAACGAGAATGCATTGTTCCAAACACTCCTTAAAAGTACCCTTATTTGTCCAACTTCTTGTAAATCTTGTTCATCATCCTACCAAGGCACTTGAACATTCCCTTTGTTTGCTTGAACTCCGTGATTCATTCTATTTCGGAAGAGACATAATAACTCATGAGGCGGAAGACGAGAGCTTGGAAGACCATCCTCGGAGCTATTTGATGATGATGATGATGGAGTTGGAGGTTTTGCGCTCTTGCCTTTTGTCTTAGCAACTCGTGCATCACTCAAAGGTACAAAGATGTGAGGGATGAGCTCATAGTGAAGGTGCATCCCTTTTGGGGTTGGTGGAATTGGAGCGAAGTTTCTATAGAGGCGGGTGAAGCATCCGTATGGAAGAGCAACCGATCCTTGAGTTGGAATATCAATCATTCTCCTAGCTATGTAGTAGGCTAAATTGAATGGTTGACGGGTGGACAAGTTGTAGAGCATATGACAAAGGCAAGCGTTAATGTGATCCCTATTTCCTATGGTGCTAATGACGTTGGCTCTAAGTAGCTCCTCCCATTTCTTAAATTCGGGCTTAAGTTCATTTAGCTCCATTCCATATGGATCTTGGTTTACTTCTTTTCCTTTCGGTAACTTCGGGTTGTATCACTTTTGGGTTAAAAGGTGTTCACGGATGACATCCTTATCGGCCAAGCGGGTTTGGTAGGGTAGAGCGGTCATTGATTGCATCAAGAGCGTGAGTGACCACTTTTTATCCGTGTAGACACAAGTTCCTCGGTTGGGAATTCCTAACACTTGAGCAAAGTTGCCTAAGGTGATGGTGTAGTCGTTTTGATTGATTATAAACCTAAGACAAATTCATCATCGTCTTCATCACTAAAGCCGGTCACACTAGCATAGAATTCTAACACAAACCTAGGACAAATTGGTTCATCGATGTCAAGAAGACAATCGAATTGAATGGCGGCTAGTTCTTCATGAAGGTTGGTATTTTCAAGGAAGGATGAGTGAATGGTTCTACCCTCATAGAAATACCTTGATTCTAGACCCCTAAATATTTCTACTTGTTCCTTGGTAAGTCCTTTGGTTTTGTGGTGTTTGGGAATGTAGTTAAGGGTGTCTTTGTGATCATAGAATCTTGCGGCTACCATGGTTATTCCTAAGGACAAGAGTTAATATGTTAAAAATGAGAATAAGTTTTAACGTTTTGGTTCTAGTGTGTGCCTATATGAAAACAATTTGGAGTTGCGGTTATCTCGACTCATTTTATGCACAAAAATGGTTTTAGTGGGGTGTTTGGCAAATACCATGAGATAACCCAAATGCTCCTAATTCAATGTGGCTTCATTTGAATATACCCGGGAATGCATATTAGTTATGCAATACCTTTAGTATTCAAGAGCATGCAAGTGATGAAAATTTAACGTTTCTATTTGTATTAGCAATGAAAAAATTGTTTTCCTACAAGTGAGAAGCTTTTCAAAACTTTTGACATGGGGTGTTTGGTTGTTTGAATAGGGCCTTATATTCATTATCTATCAATTAGTGGAAGCATGATTTGTTGATGCAATATGATAATGTAGTACCTAATTTCAATGACTAGTTATGCAATTTGCCAATTGAATTCATATTTGGTATAAAAGCATACATAAAACCCCATGTAATGATTTGTGATAGTTTTGTGCATAAATAAGAATCCTAGACTCCGAATTAAGAGATGAAATGTAGTTAGGATACTTACAATGATGTTATCTTCAATGATTAGTGAGTGGGAAGATGACAATAATGAGCTTGGTTTAAGTTTTACACGTTTTGGTAAAGTGGGTTTTGAGGAAGAGGATAATTTGTATATAGCAGCAGCTTTTCGTAGACACCACGGACCGAGCGGCACCAAATTTGGTTCCGTCTTTGTTGTCGCTTGGTGCCGTGGCTATGGCAGAAAGGTACAAGACAAATTTGTTTAGTTTTGACTATTCTAATGTTTTGGGCTATGTTTATCCTACATGTTTGGTTCCATTAACCTAAACCAAGTCTAAGAAGATTAAAAGGTTCTCGTTTAAGAGGCTTAGTTAAGATGTCGGCAATGTTGTCTTCGGAGGATACTTTCTCGATTGAAATGTTTCCTTTTGAACATTGTCGCGAAGAAAGTGATGGCGGATTTCAATATGCTTTGTGCGAGCATGTTGAACGGGATTCTTCTTGAGATCGATGGCTCCTTTGTTGTCGTAAAGTATCACAATGTCGTTGAGATGAATTCCGTAATCTACTAGAGCTTGCTTCATCCAAAGAGCTTGTTGACATGCTTTTCTGGCTGAGACGTACTCGGCTTCAGTGGTTGAGATGGCTAAGGCCGTTTCTTTCTTTGCAAACCATGAGGTGAGACAATGTCCAACAAAAGTGCAAATACCACTTGTACTTTTTCTATCGACATAATCAACGGCATGATCCGAGTCGGCATACACTATGGTTTCTATACCCGTTCCTTTGGGATACCATAATCCTAAACACGTTGTTCCCTTAATGTATCTAAAAATCCTTTTAAGGCTTCTAAGTGTGATGCCTTTGGGTTTTCTTGAAAGCGAGCACATAGACAAACACTAAACATAATGTCGGGTCTACTAGCCGTAAGATAGAGTAGGCTACCAATCATTCCTCTATATTTAGTGTTATCTACGGATTCACCTTCTTCGTCCTTGGTGAGTTTAGTGTCCAAGGACATGGGTGTCTTAGTTGGTTTGGAATCTTCAAGACCAAATTTCCTAAGCATGTCTTTTATATATTTAGATTGGTTAAAGAATATGCCATCTTCTAGTTGTTTTATTTGAAGTCCTAGAAAGAAATTTAACTCACCCATCATACTCATTTCAAACTCGTCGTGCATGATTTTAGAGAAATCATCACATAATTCTTGACAAGTTGATTCGAATATAATGTCATCAACGTATATTTGAACAATGATAATATGTGATTCCTTTTTCTTGGTAAAAGAGTATTATCTACTAATCCCATAGTATATTTGTTATCAATAAGGAAAGTCTTAAGTCGGTCGTACCAAGCTTTTGGTGCTTGCTTAAGACCATACAATGCTTTCTTGAGTTTGAAGACATGATGTGGTTTCTCAAAGTCGGTAAAACCGGAGGTTGAGCAACATACACTTCTTCGTTAATAAACCCATTAAGAAAAGCACTTTCAACATCCATTTGAAATAATTTAAAATCATAGGCACATGCATAAGCAAGCAATATTCTAATAGACTCAAGCCTAGCTACCGGTGCATAAGTTTCATCATAATCAATCCCTCTTGTTGATTATAACCTTGCTTCACAAGCCTAGCTTTGTTTCTAGATACTATCCCATTTTCATCCATTTTATTTTGAAAAACCCATTTTGTTCCAATTATAGTTTGATCTTTAGGTTTTGGAACTAATTTCCAAACATCATTTCTAACGAATTGGTTTAATTCTTCTTGCATGGCAATAACCCATGATTCATCTTTTATTGCTTCATTTATGGGTTTTGGTTCAATGGTGGATACAAAACAAAAATAATTACTTTGATTTTGGGCTTGTGACCTTAAGGTTCTTTGATTAAGTAGTCCTATGACTTTTTCTTAAGGATGACTTTTAGATTCTTTGATGTTGACAATTTCTTTATTTAATGGTTCATCTTCCTTGTTATTATTAATTATTTCTTGACCTTCTATCATTTGACTTTCAACTAAGTCATCATCTACCAAAGGTGATGTCTTAGAGGGAGGTGGACTTTCGTCGAATGTTATGTTCAACGATTCCTCGACTATCATTGTTTCTTTGTTTAGGACAATGTAAGCTTTACTAGTTTGAGAGTAACCAAGAAATACACCTTCATAAGACTTTGGGTCAAACTTGGTGAGATAATCCTTAGTATTAAGAATAAAGCATTTACAACCAAAGACTCTAAAAATCCTAACGTTGGTTTTTTACCTTTATAGAGTTCCTATGGTGTTTTGTTTAAGAAAGGACGTATTAAGACTCTATTCAAAATATATGTAGAAGTGTCAACGGCGTTACACCAAAACTTTTGAGGAATGTTTTGTTCATTAAGCATTGTTCTACTCATTTCTTGAATTGTTCTATTTTTTCGTTCTACTACTCCATTAGATTGAGGTGTTCGTGGAGCGGAAAAGTTATGTGTTATACCATTTGTATCACAAAAGTTTCCAAATTGAGTTTCGTTGTCAAATTCACGACCATGATCCGTTCGGATCGACACAATTTTGACACCTAGAAGATTTTGAATTTTCTTGCTAAGTATTTCAAATTTATCAAAAGCTTCATTTTTGGTTTTCAAAAACAACGTCCAAGTAAACCTTGAGTAATCATCTACTATGACCAAAGTGTATAAGTTGCCTCCATAGCTTCTTATAGCGGATGGTCCAAACAAGTCCATATGTAATAATTCTAGACACTTAGATGTGGACACCATATTTTTAGATTTGTGACTACTATGTGTTTGTTTACCAATTTTGCAAGCGCAAAAGTGTTGGTCATATTTTAGTTTTGGTAAATTCCTAACCAATTCTTTTGAAGATAGGTTTTGTATAAGTCTCATATTAGCGTGACCTAAACGTCTATGCCAAAGAGATGAGCTATCGTCTAATGTTGTTAGGCAAAGTTTGTCATTATATGTTTTATCTATTTTCATGACGTATATGTTATTTTTCCTAACTCCTTTTGCTATGGTGATACCATCTTTTAGTATTTTACTACCATTTTCATCAAATAGTACTTTATACTTTTATCACATAGTTGGCTAATACTAAGTAGATTAAATCCTAACCTATCCACATGAGCAACATTTTCAATAGTTAGGGAGTTATGAGCAATCGTACCTTTGCCAATAATTTTGCTTTTGAGATTGCTACCAAAGGTGACATTACCTCCGTCATACTCTTGGTATGATGAGAAGAGACTTTTGTTGCCCGTCGTGTGAGCAACCACTATCTTTTATCCATTCATCAGTTCCAATCCGACTTTCATATATACCTCATTTGACTCAATGTGCCATTAGGCTGATCTTCCTTGCTTGATTCTTCATCGTTTCACATTATCACCTGGCACCACTTACAAAGCTCGTTGAGTTTTGCTTTTAGGTTTTGGCAGGACATTCTCCTATGAGGTGACTTGCATCACCACATCTAAAACATTTTCTTTCACCTTTACACTTCTTGTCATCCCGATCTTTTCGAATGGTTTCTTTCTTCTCAGGTTGTCTTATGAACTTTCCTTCTTCTTAAGAACTTCTTAAAATCTCTACGGCCATGGCATATTCCTCATCTTCACTCGGGCAAGATTACGTCATCATCACTTGATTCCGAACTTTTGCTTTTAGAGCAACAGTTTGATCTTCTCCTTTTCCTTTGATGATCTCCGAATCTTTCTCCATCACCATTTCGTGTACTTTGAGGTTACCGATCAACCCGTCTAGTGACATTATTGAGAGATCTTTTGATTCCTCAATGGCGGTCACTTTAGCTCTCCATTTGGGATGGAGTGCTCTAAGAAATTTCCCGACAAAGTTCTTACTACGAAAAGATTCATCAAGTGCTTTAAGTGATGTAATAATAGTGTTAAAGCGAGCAAAGCCACAATCAATGATTTCTTTCATCTTCGTGAATAACAAATTGTTCATATTGTTGAACAAGAAGATCAATTTTGTTATCCTTGACTTGTGAATTACCTTGATGTGTAACAATTAAAGATTCCCAAATATCTTTGGCGGTTTCACACATAAAAATTCTTTCATATTCTTTTCTAGGTAAAGCATTATAAAGCATCATTTTAGCTTCATTATTTTTAGCAACTAGTTTCTTTTGTTCATCAACGGAAATATCCTTTGTTGTAGAACTAAAATCCCCTTTAACAATAATAACCAAAGATCTATATCTTTTGATTTTACATATGTTTCAAAGCGGTTTTTCAATAGATAAATCCATTGGTTTCAAAGAGTGGTGGTCTTTGCATAGATTGCCATTCTTTAAAGTTTTTAGAATCCATGGATGCGTTTCAAGTTTATAAAATACAAGTTATTTTAGAAATTCTTGAGCAACGAGGCTCTGATACCAATTGTAGAAAACTAGAAGGGGGTTGAATAGTTTACCAATTAAAAACTTTGTTTTGAAACTTATTGTAAAGATCAATTGATATTGATCTTAGATATGTTAATGAAATATGCAAGCAATATGTTAAGAGTAAATAAGGAAAGAAATGATCAAACCACAACAAGTTGTTTATAGTGGTTCGGTCTACAAGGACTCTTTTCCTTGCCCTACTCCACTCCTCGAGTCTCACACTCGAGAGTTTTAACTTCACTAGTCAACAAGCTCCTTTCACCGGCGGAGAAAACCTTTACACTTAAACACACTATTTCCTCGACACTAAGCTAGATGTCGAGTTCTTTCCAAGGGTACAACCACTCCCACACACAATGTATTTTGAGGACTAAAATACTAACCACTCACACTCACAAGATTATGATGGTTTAATACAACAATGAAGTATGAATCAACACAAGATCATACAACACTAAACAAACAAGACTTCCAACTTCTCGTTTGAAGCTTGAATGTGACTTGATCTTCTTTGCTACAAAAGAGATCACTAATATGATATGAAACTGAATTAGAAAGGTTAGAGAGAGATATGTATGAGAGTATGTTAGAAAGGGATGAAAAACTACTTGGCTTGGCATTGCTATGTATAGCCAAAATGGACGAGAGCGCCCACGGACGCGGAACCCTTAAAAGGGTTCCGCCTGCGGTACCAATTTGGTATCGCCGTCGGCAGATCAAGATATCAAATCTTTGCTAAAGTCAACTCTATCTAAGTGAGATTGTGCAAGATATGAAGAGTACAAATCCACACAAAATATCTAATGAAATCTTCCAATGATTTCCATCATGCATCACATGATGTCATATGTTGTATTTCTATTTTTAGAAATATGCAAGTACTTAAGTAGTGTTTGGTTTTAAGAACCTAACACATTCTAAAAACTACTATCATACATAATGATTAGAGTTATATCAAGATGTTACTAATCATAAATGTAAATGCTTGAATGATGAATATATTGTTTGAAAAAGCTTGTTTTAATATCTATTAAACTTGACAAGCTTTAAGCTTTTATACAAATTAAATTTACTTTTGTCGTTAACAAAACTTAGGTAAAGATCAAAAATATAAATAACGTTTAATGACGATATTTGTATTAACAATATGTCTTTGTTGTTGATGGCTAGACATATGAGATATTGTCTTTGTTGTTGATAGTTGCGTGTATCATGTTGTTGATAGTCAAAGTCAATGCCGGCTGCGACAGTTACATGCACCTCTACCTGATCTTTGACCTCTAACCCACTGAGAACTTATTGAATTGATACATTATGTGTGACTCTTGATCATAACATCTTAATCTTAAGAAAGAGGCAGACCGGTAAATAATTTTCTAATCCAAGATGTTGGTCAATTTGATTTTTACTGTTAGAAGTGTCTTTTTTGCATCTTGAAACATACTGATCAATGATTTCTGTAGTGCAAGGTTTTGAGCAACTCTCGACATCCCAAGGTACTTTGCATTGCCAATTTCTAAATGTGACAATATAGCGACCCGGTTTGTAAATAATGTACAACCTGTATTAATTTTAATTGCTGTAGGCGTTTTTGAAAGTACATAACCAAATGCACCAAGTCTCTAAATGGTTTTAATTCAATTGATTCTTCTATCAAACCAGGTGTGGTTTCAAGCACTCCGTCTGCCAAAGTTATACTTTCACAACTGCAGTCCATGCAAGAAACTATCTCCC
>OU343220.1:32488677-32626399 GCA_910596185.1 Chrysanthemum makinoi | reverse complement strand
AACAATCTAAGAGGCTTTCAATCAGTCAAAAACCGCGTTTAATACTAACAATAGAATGGCACTTGGTAACGGACCCTTCTTCGTCGAAAGAAAGATCAAAATCTCAGAATGTGTTTTAAAACAATGGAAAAGCTTTACATGAACCCATTAATTGTTCGTGATTTTCTCTGAAAAGTTAAACTATCTGAGGAGAGTAGATGACAAAATGAAACAAAAGAATTTGGAAATCAAACCTATTGATTATAACAAATGGAACAAAATTAACGGAATTACTTTTGTCAATCAAAAAGAAAAGTCAAAGTTCTCCATCACACAAAGTGTTTCAAACAAAGAGTCAACTCCTGCCTCAAAATTGTTTCAAAACCAGTGTTGTCTCCAAATTCTCTTTCGAACATTGAACAAATGTTTCAAACAATCCTTTTAACACAAGTGATGCGAGAAGTATTTTAGAAAATGTAAAAACTCGAATTGTGGATCTTCAAGACACTCGTTAAAACTAAAACCACTATTACACCTAATAACTGGTTCTCTAGTTTTGACATCGAACAAAGAAAGTTTTTGAAACTCAAATTGCCCCTCAGCTGAATGCCATCAGTGCAAGGGTAATTCATTTTGAACAAGCGTTTTGAAAGAAACAACTGACTTTGTCAAGGACCATAAATCCCTAGTAAAGCAAGCTCGACGTGTTGAACAAATCAAAATTTTGGAAAATTTAAATGACTCTCTCTTCGAAGATGTTCTGACTACTGATATTATGTCCATCATTTTGCAAACATATTCTGTTGAAGATCATGAAAGACTCCAGGCTGAGACCTCCGAAATTGTTTCAAAATATGAAAAAGCACTTGAGAAACTTGAAAAAGAAAATGTCTCATATTTTAAACAACTTGATCGAAAACCTGAGGAATGCAAGTATGACAAATTGTCGTATGAGCGTGCCTACAATGACATGAAGGCGAAAAATGATCTTTTGAGGGCTCACCGAAAGTCAAAAGGAAAGGCAGTGGATACTGTGATTACAAAACCATTGACTGCGAAGAAAGCAAATGTTCCCAAACCGGTTTCCAAACCAAAAATGTCGGTTTCTATGCCTCCTCCAAAAGTCAATGAGAAAAATGTTTCATCAAAACCAGGCACTCCACCTGCCCTACCTAAACAAAATGTTGATAAGGGAAAAGCGGTTATCGAGAAACCAAAAGTTTTAGCTCCTGGCCTTTTTAAGATGAGTACCACTAATGCGTCTGCTTCCACATCTAAAACATCCGAACAAACGTCATAAGTTTAGAAAAGAACTCTAAAGAGACTAGGAAAGCTGAAACCACTTCTCTTGATAACATAGTGAATCCTAATGAGTGTGCCTTACCTTCTACAGGACTAGGAAGCACCTCTAGGAGCAGCAGACTAAAGCCTAAGAGCAATACAAGGAACAATAGAGTCTCGCGGGCCTCTAAGAGTAGTCGCTTGAATAAAGAGAAGAAAGTAGAAGAACACCCTTAGGAATTACCGCTTTGAATAAGAAAGATATTTCATCTGAATGTAATGAACCTATGAAATCTGCTAAGTTTAATGAATTGTGAATCTGTTTGTTTAACTTGCAAGAAATCTTTAACTAATGTTCATGATGATTGTGTTCTAAGAATGAGAATTTTAAGCCTGTTAAGAAGAATGTTCCCAAAATAACTTATGCTAAACGAATAGGAAGACTAGTTGCAAGACTTAGGCTTTACACTACTGATAAGGAGCATAATGTTTACTTTAGGGATGACATTTGGAAACCCACAGGTAGAACTTTCACACTCAGAATGGTACAATGAGTAACCAACCAGAATACCCAGTTGAAAACTTCTTTGAGTGTGATCCGGATTTTACCTCTAACCCAACGGAACCAAAATCAAAACGGTTTCCAAAATCTTCTTCTTCTGTTATTGGAAGGTTATCGAAATATGTCTTTGGATCGTCGACTCGGGTTGCTCCAAGCACATGACCGAATCAAGCTGCGATCAATTTCGTCTGTAAATTCATGGGAACCGTACGTTTTGGAAATGATCATGTAGCAGCTATCAGGGGTTATGGAGATCTACCTTTTGGAAATTATTTGATCACTCGGGTTTACTATGTCAAAGGGTTGGGACACAATTTGTTTTCGGTCGGGCAGTTCTGTGATGCAGATTTAGAGGTTGCTTTTAGGAAAAATGCTTGCTTCGTTAGAAACTTGGATGGCACTGATCTCTTAATTGGGAATCGTGATACAAACTTGTATGCTATCGACATCAACAAAATGGCCTCTTCATCACCAATATGTCTTATGACACGAGCATCTGGAACACAGTCCTGGTTGTGGCACAGAGGTTATCCCATCTCAATTTCGACACCATCAACATAATTGCCAAAGACAACATCGTCAACGGACTTCCAAAGTTCAAATACACCAAGGATCACTTATGTCCATCATGCGAACAAGGAAAAAGCAAAAGAGCATCATATAAACCCAAATCCGTACCTAGTTCGAAAGCAAGGTTGCATATGTTGCACATGGACTTATGTGGCCCAATGAGAGTTGAAAACATTAATGGGAAAAAGTATATTCTTGTCATCGTCGATGATTATTCGAGATATACATGGGTTAAGTTTCTGAGATCAAAAGACGAAGCACCAGCATCATCATCACCTTTCTGAAACGAATTCAAGTACTTCTTCAAACTCCAGTAAGGGTTGTAAGAACAGACAACGGCACAGAATTCACTAATCAGGAGTTACGAGCTTATTTTGAAGATGTTGGAATCACACATCAGACATCAGTTGTTAGAACTCCACAGCAGAATGGGGTAGTTGAAAGAAGAAATAGAACTCTTGTGGAAGCTGCTCGCACAATGCTAATCTATTCTAGTGCACCGTTATTTCTATGGGCTATGCTGTTGCCATGCTTGTTTTCACTCAGAATCCGATCCCTTATCCATCCAAGATTCAATAAAACCCCATATGAGCTTGGAACAACAGAAACCGGATATCTCTTACTTCAACGTATTTGGCGCTTTGTGCTATCCGACGAACGACAGAGAAGATCTAGGTAAAATGAAAGCAAAAGGTGATATTGGAATCTTCATTGGATATTCAGATAACTCGAGGGCATTCAGGGTGTATAACAGGAGAACTAGGAGGATCATGGAGACGATGAATGTGAAGTTTGACGAACTTACACAGATGGCTTCTGAGAGACTCGCTCTAGAACCCGCACTAAACCGACAGACTTCTGGACACATCAGTTCAGGACTCGTACCTCAAAGAGCTCAATCAACTTCAATTGACAATCCTAAAGAACAAGAATGGGAGAATTTCTTCGAGTTAATGTTCGATGAATACTATGGTGGAACTTCGACAAATGCATCAAACCATCATTCCGCTGCACCGGCTCAAAATCATCCTCCACCACAAACAGAAGATGCATCTACAACGGTCGAAACCAATGCACCAATTCCATCTACATCATCTACATCTACTACAGTTATTGCACCCGTTCTACCAGTAGTTGATGAGCAATATCAAAACCATAACGATGCAACGTTAGATGAAGACTTATTTGAAAACCCGTTTGCTACGGAATCAGCTGAATCATCTTCTAGCTTACGAGAAACATCTAATTCGCATACGTATAACCAACGGTATCCTTCTACTCTGAAGTGGACTAAAGACCATCCGATTGAACATGTTATTGGTGAACCTTCAAGGCCAATTCAGACGAGACGCCAACTTGCCACCGATTGCAACTTATGCATTTACCTTTGCTCAATTAGCAATATAGAGCCAAAGAACATTCGTGAGGCAATGGCAGAACCCGCATGGATAGAAGCGATGCAGGAGGAACTTCTCCAATACCGTCTACATGACTCTTGGGAAATGGTTCCACGACCAATTGACATTCGCGTCATTGATCTTAAATGGTTATGGAAGAACAAACGGGATGAAGAAATGACTGTCATTCGCAACAAAGCTCGTCTTGTGGCCAAAGGATACAGACAAGAGGAAGGGATAGACTTTGAAGAGTCATTCGCGCCGGTAGCTAGACTAGAAGCAGTCAGGATTTTCTTAGCCTATGCCGCTCACAAAAACATCACGGTTTATCAGATGGACATTAAGACCGCGTTCTTGAATGGAACTCTGAAAGAAGAAGTGTACGTGAGTCAGCCAGAAGGCTTCATAGACATGAATCATCCAGACTACGTCTACAAACTCAAAAAGGCAATCTATGGATTGAAACAAGCTCGAGAGCGTGGTATGACGAACTGTCCTCTTTCCTTATCCTAAACAATTTCACCAAAGGCACAGTTGATCCTACCTTGTTTACACAAAAATGCAAAAATGACATTTTGATTGTTCAGATTTATGTGGACGACATCATCTTTGGGTCCACTAATCCGAATCTTTCAAAACATTTTGAAAATCTCATGAAAAGTAAATTTGAAATGTCCATGATGGGGGAACTAAAATTCTTTCTTGGTTTACAAATACATCAATCCCCTCGTGGAATTTTTATAAATCAAGCTAAATACACAACTAAGATTTTGAAAAATCATGGTATGGATAATTGTGACTCGGTCGGAACACCAATGGTAACTTCACCAAAAATGGGAGCCGATTTGTTTGGGAAACCTATTGATCCGAAGAAATATCGGAGCATGATTGGTTCTCTCATGTACCAGATATTCATTTTGCTGTTTGCTTATTAGCACGGTTTCAGGCAAAGCCTACCGAACTGCACCTCAAAGAGGTTAAACGGATCTTTCGGTACCTGAAGACATCCATTCACATGGGACTTTGGTATCCGAAGGAATCCGGATTTGATCTAATAGCCTTTTCAGATGCAGACCACGCAGATGATCAAGTTACAGCAAAAAGTACATCTGGAGGAGCACAATTTTTGGGTGAAAAGTTAGTAAGCTGGTCTTCAAAGAAACAAGATTGCACTGCACTTTCAACCGCTGAAGCTGAGTATGTGTCTCTATCTGCGTGTTGTGCTCAAGTTCTATGGATGAGAACGCAACTCACAGATTATGGCTTTACTTTCGATAAAATACCTATGTATTGTGACTCGAAAAGTGCCATAGCCATATCATGCAATCCTGTTCATCACTCAAAGACTAACATATCGAGTCCGCTATCACTTTATCAAAGAGTACGTCGAAAATGGTACTGTTGAATTATTCTTCGTGAAGACGGATTACCAACTCGCCGATCTATTAACTAAAGCCCTTCCAAAAGAAAGGTTTGACTATTTAGTTCGACGAATTGGAATGCGAAGCCTAACCCCTGAGGAGTTAGAACGTCTTCTCGAATCTTCTTGAAAATGATTTTTCCAAAAAGCTTCGCTGTAAATATTTTTGAAAAACAAAATACAAAATTTGAAAAACCAAAAAAAGCAAAATATAAAAATATAAAACTTTCAAAAAATACAAAAACAATATAAAATCAAAAATTCAAAAATATTCTTCTCACGACATGTCTCTCGTATAATCGATATTCTGTACGTTTCTAGAAATGTCATTCAACAATGATACGGGTATGTACAGATGCTTGAGCGAGAGTTATTTATTTGTTTTCTAAAACATGTCGTTTCTCAAATTTTCTTCAAATAATGGCTTTCGTATACATCAGTACGAAACCCGGACCGAAATGATGACTTTTGATTATTTTCAAATCAAAACTCGTGCTTTGATCGAAATAAGGTGTACGTTCAGTGCACTACATTAAAAAATGGTGAGAAATCATCATCATCTTGAGCACCTTTTCAAGATTGTTCAAAAAGATTTTCAAAATCTTTCAAATAGTTTGTGCTTAAGATAACTCCCTCTAAAACCCTTTAATTGATTATGCTTTATTAAAGGGGGAGTATAAAACAAAAATGTTCCATATTCATGCTTAAATCAAATCCGTTTGTCTCCCCAAAAGATTCTAAAATGTTGTTTAATCCGTTGATATCAAAAATATCACGAATATGCTATTTTTGAGGGGGAGGAGACGTGATTAAAATGTGATAAAAAATGCTTAATGATCGGTGTTTGAATCTCACAATGAGCTCAACTCAGACGAAACCAATGAATTGACGGGAATCAAAGTCAGTAAATGTACCATCTCGAGAAACTTGTGATAGATATGCACTTTCATGGGTCTAACCTCCTTTTCAAGGAGTGTTTACAACTTCAAGTCAGTTATTAGAGCTAGTTGTCACCTAAAACCTGACAATGGAACTCTTTAACTAGGCAACGTAACCGTGTCTCGTGGGGAATTGTCTATCATAAGCCGATCAATTCAAAAAGTGCGAACTCTACCCTCGATGTGCAGATTTTTGTCAAAACTTATAAGCACATGTGAAGGGGGAGTGTTTCTGAAAATATAAAACTCGCGGAGTGTCTCAAACATGTTTTTCTATCATAAACACTCTGTGAGATTTTCAAGAAAAATGGTTTAATGGCAACAATAGGACAGTCACGGAGTTATAAGGTGTCTAAGGATAGGAAATCCGTCCTATGATCCGCCAGAGCCGGAGGGATCTACCCAAGGACAATACCCATAGTTAGTATTAGAAGTCCTTAGGAATGATTGAAAAAAAGGAGTAATGTGAGAAAGGAGAAAGAAGGGGTTGAAGAATTAAAAAGAAATGTGAAGAAAGGGTGAAAAGAAATAGCCCTCCATATTCAACCTTAGGGCAGAAACCGGGTTCAATACATATGCTACTTGTTGTCACTAGATGACACTGGTATTGAAGACAAAGACGTCATGGACCCAGTGACGCACTGCACTAAACCTTCTAGCCACTCAATTCCTCTTAAAAGGGTTTGTTTCATTCTCACTGGGAACCCTACATAATCTATCTACTTTCTCTTAGAGATCGTTGATATTGAAGAAGGAGACCCTCTCCCTAGTCTCCGCTCAGGAAAACCAAAAATGCACTAATTGAGTCTAGAGCCACGAGATTCATCAAAAGATCTCATAGGAACACATGTCATGACATCGCTTGTTGTTCATCAATAAGGACACAAGTGATATATTCTAGAGTCCTACGCAGGTCTTAGCAATCTGCCAGAACATTTATGAGGGGAGTTACAACTGTAATCCTCAGTGATTGGATGGAAATTCCTGCCAGGGTCAACATCATGCAGCCCTGACAGCAGGTCACTTCGGTAATTCTTCGTGGATTACGCTTAGTGTGTCTCAAACAGTCTACAGTCGTGGGGTGATGCTTCGGTGTACCTCAGCGACTCATCTGAACTGTAGATGTACCGGTTATCGCGTTATCTCACTTGTGGGACTCCAGTTCAGGAACCGCCTTTGTGAGAATTAGAGATGTGTTTTCACACTATGCTGTTAACACCCTCAAAATTCAAACTTGTAAGTGCCGGAATCCGCTTATTACTAACTGTTTTTTATGTTTTCTTCTTATGGAAGCTCCGGAGCGGATGGATCGTGCAGGCTCGCCACATGCTCATACCAACAACACATGAAAGTTCTCATCATAATCAAAGGCAACTCAAAGTTAAAGATGATTCTTCGTCAATGTCAAAGAATCTACAAAGTGTATAGACTCGAGAACTACATCATTGGTAACCAAAAGACAAATAGAAGTGTGAGCATGGTGGAGAAAGACGTGGAGACACCTAACCAACGAAGTTGACAACGGCAGACAACCACATTATCTGATCACAAAGCATGAAGGAACAAAGAATCAAGACTATTCGTTATCTACACGCAAAGTTCAAGCTCAAGGAAAGTAAAGACCTAATCAAGTGGAGCATCGTTTGAATGACCACCCCTTAGGGGGAGATTGTTAGCCTTAATAGTTTTATTAGAAGTGATGGTCATTCACATTTAGGAACTTTGTAACGTGTGTTAGATATCGTGATAGAATAG
The DNA here is from genome assembly GCA_910596185.1 of Chrysanthemum makinoi. Taxonomy (NCBI): domain Eukaryota; kingdom Viridiplantae; phylum Streptophyta; class Magnoliopsida; order Asterales; family Asteraceae; genus Chrysanthemum; species Chrysanthemum makinoi. The sequence goes on along the minus strand of OU343220.1, from coordinate 32,618,497 downwards.
TCAACGGGCTCGTGGATTGGGCTAAGCTAAATGGCTAATAGTTGAGACTTGCTAGCCGTTTATAAGCTTAAGCGTGTCAAATCCAAAGCCCAATCCAGTCCACGAAAAGCCCAAGCAAAGCCTTTAGGGCATCAAGTCCCTTGGACTATAAATACCCCTCAAATGGTCATTTGAGGGGTGTGCTTGAAAGTGTGTGTGTGTGTGTTTTTCCTTTGAAATAAACATCATATTGTTTCATCATTCTCTTCACATACATACGCATAACATATCATTCAAGTCACCAACATCTTAATCTTTCCTTCTTTATTTACGCATAACTTGTGTTTGGTTTCACGTGGTTAAACTTGTATTTGTGTTGGGTTTGCTTGGTAAAGTGATAAGGTTGATATATATCTTAGGTCCTAACATGAGCACACGTGGAGGGGGAGTATTTCTGAAAATACAAAACTCTCGAAGTGTTACAAAATGCCTTGACTCATAAACACTTTGAGAGATTTTTGAGAAAATGGTTTTATGAAAATATAGGATAGTCATGGAGTTATAAGGTGACTAAGTTTAGGAATAAACGTCCTATGATCCGCCAGAGCCGGAGGGATCTACCCAAGGACACCACCACTAGTTAGAATTTAGAAGTCCTTAGGTATGATTACAAAAAAAGGAGAAAATTAGAATCGGAGAAAGAAGGAGTTGAAGAATTAAAAAGAAAAGTAAAGAAAAGGGTGAAAAGAAATAGCCCTCCAAATTATTCAACTCAGGGCAGACACCGGGTTCAATACATATGCTACTGGTTTTCACTAGATGACACCTGTATTGAAGATTAAAGTCGTCATGGACCCAGTGACGCATGCACTAAACCTTCTTAGCCACTCAAGTTTCTCTCAATAGAAGCTTGTTTCATTCTCACAGGGAACCCTACGTAAACAATCGGCTTTCTCTTAGAGATTGCTGGTATTGAAGAAGGAGACCCTCTCCCTAGTCTCCGCTTAGGAAAACCAAAGTGCACTATTGAGTCTAGAGCCATGAGATTCATCAAAAGATATCTTAGGAACATTTGACATTTCATCACTTGTCATTCAACATTAAGGACACAAGTGATAACATTATCGAGTCCTTCACAGATCTTAGCAATCTGTCGAGAACATTTATGAGAGGTTCACAATTGTGATACTCAGTGATTGAATGGAAACCCTGCCAGGGTCAACATCAAACAACCCTGACAGCAGGTCGCTTCGGTAACTCCTCGTGGGTTACGCTTAGTGTTGTCTCAAACGGTCTACAGTCGTGAGGTGATGCTTCGGTGTACCTCAGCGACTCACCTGAACTGTAGGTGTACTTTGGTACATCGTGTTATCCTACTTGAGGGACTCTAGTTCAGGAACAGTCTTTGCTAGAATTAGAGATATGTTTTCACACTATGCTGTTAACACGCTTGAAGTTCGAACTTGTATGTGCTGGAAATCCCGCTAAGGAGATTCCTTTCAAGAATTGAGTCCTAAAGATGTGGGTCATTACTTGAACTTGTTCAATGTAATGCCAATTGTCCCTTATGGGATTCAAACGGCTGATTCGCCCGACCAAGGTGAATGGAATCAAGACATTCATCAGAAGAACAATCGTAGTGGTCAATTCTTTAAGAAACGACCACCGTGATCGATTGGTGTTTTTCACTAACCCATTCTTATGTTTTTCTTCTTATGGATGCTCCTAGGAGATGATCGTGCTGATTCTCCACATGCTCATACCAACAACAACACAAACTGAAGTTCTCTCGAAAGGCAACACAAAAGTCAGAATGATTATTCCTCTATGCCAAAGAATCTACAAAGTTTAAAGACTTAGAGAACTAAATCAAAATTGAAATTCAATGTCAAAGAGCGTGTGAGCATGTTGGAGAAAGACGTGGAGACACCTGAGCAACAAAGCAGACCTGATACAGACAACAACAACATAACATCACCATATCCACATCAGAACAAAGAACAAAGATAAATGAAGACGTCAAAGCTGAAAACTTCAAAGAAAAAGAAGATCCTCACACTGGGGAGATTGTTAAAATCAAGGCACTTCTTCTCACAAGAAAGAAGAATGTCAGAAGACGTCAAAGCAACTGCTATTACATCAACACCAACAACTTTTCAAGATTTCTGGAGTCACTTATTTATTACCAACACTTAGGGGGAGATTGTTGGAATCACTCCTAACTTGTATTTCAAGTGTTAGTAATCAATATGTAATAGGTTGCTTAATTAGGCTTTTATGTTAGTTATAAATGGCAAGGCTTATGTAGAAAGCCCATAGGCCTTGGCACAAGCTCAATAAGTAAGGAAGGGACTGGACATGTTGCCCTAACTCCCTTCCCTATATAAACACTTGTAAACCTTCATTTAAAGGTTAGTTGTTCATTTTGCACTCATAATCCTACGCATAACCTTTCTTATCCATACATGTATTTTGTGTGTGTTTGTTCAACCGATCTATTTCTTATCTATTTCTTACATATTGATGCTTGTGTTATATTATGGTGACCTAACACAAAGTCATAAAGTGGAATGTGTAATCAAATCATGTGTCTTCTTGTTGATGATCTCAGAATAGTATTTGTTGCAACTGATTCAGAAGCCAGTATTTTCATCCCACCTAACAATGAGAGCTTTTTTAGTTTTTCATCTGTCACACAGGTAGAGAGGAAATAGGCACTGGTAGTATACTAGGGAATCATTCTTTCTTATATGTGAAAGAGAAAATTTCTTGTATGTGCTATTCTTGAAATGTAGTGGGCTATGTTTAATCATTGAAACGAACCATGTGTTGTGAATTATCTAATATTAATGTCTGTGAACTTAAGGACAATACCCTGTACATGAGAATGCTTGATGCCATTTTAGTGACACATATGGAAACACTGCTTTCAAAGTGAATTATCTACGTGCTTTATAGTTTAGACTACATAACTGAGAATGCTAATATATGTTTATAAACTTTGCATTGCAGCGGTTATGCGACCAGATGGGTTTGAGTATCTGAAAGAGAAGTTTCCCAGATTGCAGTCCGAACTTTTGAAGACAATTGCAGGTTGTAAAGAGGACTATAGCAGCAGCGGTGGGAAGTCTCGTAGTGTTTGTGCGCAACTCTCAGATGGTGGAGATACGACAGGGAGGAGGGTGAGGAAGAGGACTTGGATTGTAGAAGAACATTGATCATAACAATAAAAATGTTGTGGCGCGTGGGGGCAAACATTAGTGGTTTTGGGGTGGCTAACTGTTAAATCGATATATGCATATGTAACAAAAAAAGTTGTCAACTGTAGATTCATAAATAGAAATATATTGATTGCTTGATTTTAAAAAATCTGCATTGGTCTCATATAAGTATTTATTTTCTTTTAATGCTAATTTTAGGTTGCAAACTCGTAAATTTAACCGGGCTACAACTTGATGGACTAAGCAACATTGAGAAAATGATTAGTTGAATCGTTGCGAGCTAAACATAGATCCATGTTATTTTGCAGGAAGATTGCAAAATTAGCAACCTTTTGAAAATTGGATGAAAATTTCCATAAATAGAAAATTGCAAAACTAGCAATCTTATGAAATGACCATTATACCCTTAGCTAAAAAAAAGCACATAACGGTGTTGACTAACGGAAAATGGGTCAAGGAGCCAAAAGGGACCAGTTTAGCATAAAAAACTTGGAAAAGGGACCTCTAACGATGAAAAAGCCAAGTTTTGTGCCAGCGTGATGCTTCTGTACAAGTTTAGGGAGCAACGGTGTATTTTAGTCTAATATATATTACTTTAATTTAAATGTATTTACGATAATGCCATTTTATTTTCAGCCATAGATTATTTTAACAAAGGTTAAGATCGGTTCTCGCAGTTCTCGCAATTTTTGTGGTTCTGAAAATAACCCTTCACTATCTAACTCTATATAGGGAAGGGATCCAGTAAGAAGAGAAACTAAAATGAGAAGAATAAGAAGAATTTGTAGCCACGCATTTCAAATAAAGGGGAGATGCATCTATTTTAATAGGTGCATCTAAAATATGTGGTTGTAATTTTTTTTTATCATTATCATTTTAATTTTTCTTCTTATTTGATCCTAACTCTCTCTCTCTCTCTCTCTCTCTCTCTCTCTCTCTCTATATATATATATATATATATATATATATATATATATATATATATATATATATATATATATATATATATATATATATATATATATATATATATATATATATGTGTGTGTGTGTGTGTGTGTGTGTGTGTGTGTGTGTGTGTGTGTGTGTGTGTGTGTGTGTTCTCGTTGTTACTAAGTATGCAACGTAATTATTTAGAAATTAACAAAAGTTAGTGGATGATATATTAAGTTAAAATATTTATTTTAAATATTTTAAGTTAGTGGATGTTAAATTATATAAAATATTTGTTTCAATCGTTTTTAAATAATTCGATTTGTAAATTATATTATTCGTTTAAAAAATAACGTAAGATATTTATATTTTGATATCGTTGTAATTATATCTTAAATGCAAGTTTTTATAAAAATTTGACGCAACTCGTTTGTAAATATATGTTTTTTCAAAAATATTCCAAAGTTTCAAAATAAACCCTTAGCTTTTATAAAAGTTATACTTTTTACTCAAAACTTATACTTTTTATATTTCTAGTCCAAAATTATAAAATTATACTTTTTACTCATACTTTCTTAAAACGACAGTTTCTACCCTGGTTATTTAATTATTTGAGTTTTTAACCCAAACGTTACAGTTTTCAGTTTCAATCCGAAATTTTACCAAAGTTTACACTTTTCACCCAAGTTTTGTAAAATTTGCATTTTTAGTCCAAAAATCAACAAATTGTAAAATTTAGTTTTCTTTTTATTTAATATGTTCCAAGTACTTATTTTGAGAGCATGTAAACTGTTTATTTCAAAATGTCTTATACGAAAGGGTTAATGGGCCTCAAGGCCCAACAAGGGTTCGTTTGGTTTTAAAAAAGAAATAGCGAGAGCTTATGGGCTTTAGGACTTATTTTTGGGAGTTCAAAAGTGTGTGTTCTAGATTATTACAACATTTTATACTCAACTAGCTTATTTGAAAACATTTTGGGCTTCTAAGCCTAGTTAAGGTACGTTTTGGTTTGAAAGAAACAAGACGAACAATTTGTGTTTGAAAAAATAAAACTCCTAAAGAGCTCACGCCCAGGTTCGAACCTGAGTTGTTTTTGTGGAGACTGAGCGACACACCCCACTGATCCAAGAGCTCTTTTACATTTTTTTTCACAGCTTAATCATATTTAAGGAATATTATGCAATATGTTTCTAATTTTTATTTCAAATCCGATTCGTTAAAATGTTTCTTCATCAACTCATATTAGCACAAGGTAGTGTTACCTAATCACCAAGATAAGTTTCGACCTATATCGAGTCTCGCGACACGATTTCCAAATGAAACCAAAACTTATACCGATTTTATAGACAAGTCTTATGAGTTCGTTTTTAAGTCGACAAGTTGTTAAAAATAAGCTTTACATTTTACTTTGTGTTCTCGAAAGTTATCTAAGATTTACAAGTTTCAACTTAAGCCACATATATCTCGTAAGTTTCATACATGGGTCGAATGATCTAAAAATAAGCACTAGTTTACTCTTTGAGCTTATTAGTAAAAGTATACGTTAAAATTTATCACAAGTTGTTTAGGTTTTAGTTTATACGTGACATTGGTGAAACGAATAATAAGTTTAGAAATTTTAATGTGTTACGTACGACATGAAAGCTATAAAGAAACTTAACAACGAAACTAAACTATGCTATGTATTGAAATGGGTTTGGATACTTACAACACCTGAATTGTGGTGATGGGGTACGAATGAGGATTTGAACGAGGACCAAGTGAACCCAAAATCCCAAGACTCTAAACTCATATAAAACTTAACCGAAAGACTCCTTAGAACCTTGTGAAACGACCCAACTATCTTGCTTCTTTCTTTCTTGCCTACTGCCAACTTCAAAGAGAGTAAAGTGATGAAGGTTTGGTGTTTTGTGTTGTGATGGAAGTGAAAACTACAATGTGGTTTAAGTAGAGACTTACACACGTATTAGGGTTGACATTTAGGTTTCTAGGTTACTACCTTGGTGTTCTCAATTCTATCGAATTCTAGGGAAAGAAAAGGGGTGGAACAACTATAAAAGTTGACTAATTGTTGGGTTAAGGTTTTGCTCATAGAGGGTATTAAGGACACATGAGGTGACACATTGTACTAAATATGGGATTTGAAACTTAGTAACATGGATTTATTTTATTATTATTTTTTATTTATTTATTTTAAAACGTGTGTGACATTATAAGGGTGCATTTTATATTAAATTACAAAGAGTGAGTTTGGTTGTATTTCACGAAAAGCCACATCCACAACATTAGGTGTGTTTGGGCTTAGCATGGGTCGAAGCCCATGCAAAAGAGAAGGGGTCTGTTTGTTGGGCTTACATGCAACCGAGGCCCAAAGAAAAGAAAAGGAATGATTAGCCCGTTAATAAGTTTGGTGTTGGTACACGTGGGAGCTCGGTAGAAATAAAATGTGAGGTTCGTCACATGGTTTGTTGATGAATATAATTCGCAGGTTTATGTAAATAATAAAAAAAAGATTAACGCGAAAAATAGTTAATTCAAACTTTCAAATTGAATTACTTCGCTTTTAACAATACTTAATGACTGGGTAAATTAGGGGTACAACATTACCTACCCCTTAAGAGAATTCAGTCCTGGAATTTTAATTAGTGGTAGTTGTCGGGGTTGCCTTGGTGAATAAGTGTGGGTATTTGGCACGAATTTGATCTTCACGCTCCCAGGTGTACTCTGATCCTCTCTTAGAGTTCCATCTAACATTGACGATGGAAATATGGCTTTGCTTTAATTGTTTAACATCTCTGTCCATGACCTCTACTGGCTCTTCTATAAAGTTAAGCTTGTCATCAAGCCGAATCTCTTTCAGCGGAATGACAAGGGATTCATCTGATAGGAACTTCTTCAGATTTGATACGTGGAAGATATTGTGTACTTTTCTGAGCTCCTCAGGAAGTTCAAGTCTGTATGCCACTTTGCCAGCCCTTTCTAGGATTTTGAATGGCCCAATGTATATGAGATTTAGCTTTCCTCGTTTTCCAAATCGAGCTATTCCTTTCCAAAGAGATACTTTCAACATGACCCTATCTACAATCTTGAATTCCGTGGTCTTTCGTCGTACATCGGCATAACTCGTTTTTCGATCTCTTGCAGCTTGTAGTCATTGACTGATTTTAACTATTTTCTCAATTGTTTCCAGAATAATTTCGGATCCTGTGATTTGAACTTCTCCAACTTTATCCCAACAAACAGGTGATCGACACTTCCGACCATAAAGGGCTTCAAATGGAGCTACCTTGATATTGGCGTGGTAACTATTGTTGGAGAATTCTACTAAGCGTAAGTTTCTATCCCAACCTTTCCCAAAATTGATCACACATGCTCATAGCATGTCTTCCAAGGTTTGAATAGCTCTCTCACTTTGACCATCGTTTTGCGGATGATACACAATGCTCATGTCTAACAGGGTAAAGCGACTATCACGTTCTAAGATAATGGAGACCGGCACTCCATGCCGTGAGACTATTTCCTTCATATATATTCGCTTAAGAGTGTTCATCTCATCAGTTTCCTTGATTGGTAAGAAATGTGCGAATTTGGTAAGATGGTCAACAATTACCCAAATGGTGTCAAATCCACTTGACGTTTTGGGTAGCTTTGTAATGAAGTCCATTGTTATTCGTTCCCATTTCCATTTTGGAATCTCTGGTTGTATTAGCAAACCGGTCGGCTTTTGACATTCAACTTTAACCCTAGAGCATGTCAGAAACTTTCGGACATACTCAACGATATCAGCCTTCATGTTTGGCCACCAGTAGAGTTTCTTGAGATCTTGGTACATCTTGTCAGAACCTGGATGAATGGAGTACTTGGACTTGTGAGATTCGTTCATAATGAGTTCACGTATTCCTCCGTATAGTGGGATCCAACTTCTATCCTTGAAGCACAACATTGCATCCGACCTCTTCACGAAACCATTCTCACTTTCCGACATACCATATATTTTCTTGTTTGGTCTATTCTCTTCCTTGAGGGTTTCGGCTTGAGCCTCAAGGATTTTTGATGGAAGTGGGGATTTAATTGTCATTCCCAAAGATCTGACTCTGAGGGGTTTAGGTCGATGCTTTCTACTGAGAGCATTTGCTGCTACGTTTGCTTTGCCTGGGTGATAGCGAATCTCACAATCATAGTCACTGAGCAACTCTAAACATCGGCGTTGTCTCATGTTCAACTCCTTCTGATCAAGAATGTGCTAAAGACTCTTATGATCTATGAATACTGTGAACTTGGTGCCATACAAGTAGTGTCTCCATATCTGAAGAGCGAAAACCACTGCTCATAATTCCAGATCATGGGTGGTGTAGTTCTTTTCGTGAGTCTTGAGTTATCGAGATGCATATGCAATAACTTTGTTCCTTTGCATCAACACAGCGCCTAAACCCTAGTGTGATGCATCGCAATATACCACAAAGTCTTCACATCCTTTAAGTAATGCTAAAATTGGAGCTTTACAATGTTTTTGTTTCAAGAGTTGAAAGGCTGACTCTTGATCTTCTCCCTAGTTAAAACTCTTGTTTTTCTATGTCAATTCTGTCAAAGGTTTGGAAATGTAACACCCCAACCTGGCAAGGGTAGAACTGTCACATATCTGGTGTCATACCAGATATACAAATAAAATTTTGCAAACGGACGCCTTATTAAATAAATTACCAAGTCATACAAACGGATGCCTTACAAAGGAAATACAAAATCCAATATGTCCAAAATGGAATGAAATCTAAAAACAATAGCTCTTCAAATCAGTCCAAAATAATAAAGGGAAACTAGGGTCGGTCCACTCAAATAATCCAACTCTTAGCCCATCAAAGCCCATCTTCCAACCTAAAACCTGCCGCAGGAAAAGAAATGCGGCTGAGCTTAAAAAGCCCAGTGAACAGATATAACAAAACGAAAGCTAAACAAAACCAGAAATAAGAAATGAAACAAAGGAAACAATAACAAGGTCGCAACGGAAAGGAAACAATGGGTCAATGAGAATCCTGCAGAACACAAATATAACAGATATCCAGAAAGAACAGATAACAAGAAGAACGAAGCAAAACAAAGCATCAATGACATGAGCACATATAAATAACCAGGAATACAGGTACCGAACATAAACAAGCATAGCAAACGACGTATCCACTCAACATAAATATGGCATACAATTAAATCAGGAAATCAGAATACATATAAACCAAATGGAAAACTAACAGCAAGCGGAAGCAATTAATTAGGAAGCAAGCATAGCAATCACACAAGTCAAGTAACCCACAGTTAATAACATAACCAGTATCATAACGGCGGAAGTACTAGTAGCAGTCAAAACATGGTAGCCACATGTATCGGGTAGGAATACAGCATGAACGTTATAATTGAATGAATTAAGAACATAGCAGGGCATCTGAACACATTAACTAGACGGATAACATAGGTTGAACCATTTACATCATCAAACAATGGCATAAGCAAGAGTGTAAATATGGCAGGTCAACAATTAGCAGATAAAGATACTAACGGATAATCATAGTCCACGAGATTAACTGAACGAAAGTGTACATGATAAACATATAAAACAATCGATTACACACTAGCATGGTCACCAGACAAATCAAAGGGGTCACATAATAGTATGATAACATATAGTCAGATGACAACAGGTGAATCATATAATCGCATATTAATCATATCGTAGCAGGTAAACGGTAGTCACATAAACATGTAAAAGCAAAATCAACTTCAGTAATCATATAATAACCCCGTACGTGAATGGAATGATAGTCTGAAGTAATGTAAATAAGAGTATGACAGATCAATGGTAGTAGAGTAAGTCACATAAGGGTACTGAGTAATGGACAATTAATAAAGAATATGGTGCGTTGGGGAATACAGAAGGTACAATATGGTATATCAAGAGTGTAAGGGTTTTCTGAAATCTATCCCGAGACAACAATACAATACAATAATATCAATAGTGGCAATAGCAGCCAAGTATCCAATAATAGCCATTGTATTCGGAGGGGTGACCTCAGAATACCAAACCAATAGGAGGGGAGACCTCAGTAACCAATGGAGTAGCTAGCTCCCAGAATGTGAGGGGGTGTATTGCACACACGCACCACATCACCAATACAATATATCAATGTCAATACAATACAATACAAATCAAATCTATGATGTATCCATACGCCCCTGCAGAACAATAGTGGCCATAACAGTAACAATGAAGCGCGCATAATCAATACAATATAGGGACGGTGTGGAGCATCACTCAACCACACTAGAGTCATGCCATTGGTGCATCAACGACACGGACATGGAACCCCCATGCGTAGTTTAATGGCTCGGGTATCAAACTGACAGGTCAATACAAAAGGTCCAAAGTGTAGCGATATATAAGTCTTTATAATCAAAGGTTCAATATCAATGGTTCCCAATTCAGAGGTTCATAGCAATAGTTCAATATCAAAGTTCAATAGCAGAGGTTCAATATCCAGGTTCAATAGCAAAGGTTCAATATCAAAGGTTCAATATCAAATGTTCAATAGCAAAGGGGTCAATAGCATAGGTTCAATATCCAGGTTCAATAGCAAAGGTTCAATATCAAAGGTTCAATAGCAGAGGTTCAATATCCAGGTTCAATAGCAAAGGTTCAATATCAAAGGTTCAATATCAAAGGTTCAATAGCACAGGTTCAATAGCAAAGGTTCAATATCAAAGGTTCAAAATTAAAGGTTCAATAGCAAAGGTTCAATAGCAAAAGGGTCAATAGCAAAGCAAAGGTTCAATAACAAATTGGCAAGAGATCAGAGATACAAAGAGATCATGAGAAACCTTATGAGAAAGGTCAGAATATTTGTACCTCAAATCGGAAATGAAACCATTTCGGAAAACACAAGGACCGAAAGTTACTCCTTCTTCAGCGCATCTACACGAATTAATTATCGCTTAATATTTTAGAAGCTATTTCATAATTTTAGGGTTCATCGATATTCATATTTCCTAATTAAGGTTCCTTTCTATTTTTTAGAAACTTTCCATCTTTAGTACTTTAAGCGGGTTTCCATATTTAACAATTTCCATAATTAATCGAATTAAGGTTTAAAGTGTAACTTATCAAAGTTTTAGGGTTTATTGCGACAAGTAATTGAACATTAAAACTTAATATTATCCTTATAATAGTTTAAGGTTGTAATATGCCAAATCATAAAGTTTAAGGTTTGCATGTGATAATGTTCTAAAGATGAGGGTTAAAAGTGAAAAATGTCAAAATATGCAACATAATATCATTCGTAGGTTCTGGTCTTTCATTTCACATCTCATTTGCAAAACGTTTTCCTACCTGAATTCGACATGCAATTTACCCTCGCTCGCGGTTCATGAGACTAACCAATACGAATTGGTAAACACGCATAATGACTGACCCCCGGCTCAACTTCCACGACACCCTTTTAACGTGCCGTATAACTCACTCCTTAGTTCCGCGATCACCCTCGAACTTACCCCACAAACCAAGTATAAACCTCCCATTTCCTTGCGAGAAAACTAAAGCGAGACACCCCTTTGTTTTTGCGATTCAAAGTTTGCCCAAAACCAAACCATGCCCAATCAGTTACCATCCCATTCGACTCTTAACACGTACATGAAGACCTTTTTAACACACGAAATACTCGACTCTTTTTGAAAACCCATTCAACATGAAATAGCAAAAGAAATAACAAACTGAACACCCCATGAAATAACATTCGACATTCACATGAAATAACCATTCGATATAGCCATGATCTGATCTCATGTTTACTTTTTTCTGGTCTAAACACACTCGCACACATCACAACTTCCATGCACAAAATACAAGCACACGTTTGGCAATTTCACATTCGAATATATATTAACCCATTATCAAAGCATGCATACATTACCAATTCAGTCTTCATACATACGAATATAAAAATAGTCTTCAACTTTGACCCACAACTCAAATCAAAGACTCAAGTTTATTACCCATGCATGCAAACTAGACGCAACCACAAACACCCATAGTTATATACTCAGTTCCTTTTTGATTCGATTTAGGCATGTACAATATTATTTATTTATCTCCTTGGTTGTATTTGGTGTTAGAGAAGGTATAACAGATTTATTTAGGACCAGTGCAAGACACATTCGAATTTAAATAAAACGCAAGGTGATTTCAGTTACCTTTTTGATCGACCAGGAAGAATTATGAGACACCACAAGGCCGCAACCCCACGACCGGCCGCACAACAAACCCACGACAGACCAAGCAAACTTTCGAATCAAATACCAAGATTACAGCAGCCTTTAGACACCTTGCAAAGCTCCTTTGTTGCTCCCCTTTGTTGTCGACAGAAATAATGGAGAAGAGGGAGTTTTGCCGTCACTTTTAATTAGGTTTTTCTTGTGTTTATCACTACAAGAAAAAAGGCCTTCAGTGACAACACGATTATGGTCACTAATAGTAGATATTTGGTCACTAAGCTGATTTAGTGACCATATCAAAGTGGTCACTCGTCGTCACTAAAAGTCGGTCACTAAAAGTAATAGTGATGACATATGAATATGGTCACTAAAAAGTGACGACTTAAAAGTGGTCATTAAATTTTGTGACAACCTATTTGGTCACTTATTCTCGTCACTATACTGGTTAGTGGTCACTATTTTGATCAATTACCACTACATACCAACATAGTGACAACGTATGTGGTCACTAATTTAAAAAATATAGCAAAAAAAATCTGCAAAAAAACTGCTAATAACCACTAATACAATAATTAAACAGCAAAATAAAAAAGAATTTATTCAATACAAGAAATTTCCAAAATTAGTTATATCTACATAATCCATATTTCTTTGTTCCAAACTAAATACAAGAATCATACATCCACTTGATACCAACATAACACAACGAAAACGAAAACAAAAATTAAGTACTTAATAACGGTTAGTGCTACCTGACTTCTGAATCAAATTGTTCTTTGCAAGTTGCCAAGCTATGTAAACTAACTTGTGCCTGAGATTTGAAAGAGTACATTAAGTAAGATACCTTCAAAGTCATTATGGATATTTTGACAAAACTTTACAATATTTTGACAAATTATGATGCCCGGTCGATATAGTGAATTCTGTAAACAAACAACGAAACACACAAACTATTGGGGTAGATAGATCCAATGGGAATCTTGGTTTTTATAACTTCTATGAATCTCAAAAAAAATGAAAATAAGCAAACCCTAACCACTATATTTACAAGGGATTATTAGCTTGGAAAGAAAGCAAAGAAGGTATAGTGTGTCACTTAAGAATGAAAAAACAGCATTACAGACATATACAGTATACAAACCTGGCCATGACGAAAAGTTCTCTCACCATTCGAGACCCTTCTCCAATATATTTCTGCACTTGTTCGGAACCAGAGACCCTGATAAAGGTACAATCAGTATGATGAGCCACTGCTCTGGCCAACAAGGTCTTCCCGGTACCAGGAGGTCCGTACAACAGAACTCCCTATAGATTAAGAGAGAAAAAGAAAGGTTAACAAAATAGTTTTAATGCATATGTGACCACAGTTACGATTATGAAAGAAGAATATCTGGATATATATTGCACGTGATTGTTACCTTTGGTTGAGCAATTCCAAGACTTTAGAAGTTCAATAACCTGAAAAACTGTAAGCATGAATAACCAGACATATGTATAATCGCATTAAATGACACCAAAACTTGTAAGCATGAATAACCAGACATATGTATAATTGCATTAAATTCAAGCTCCAAAACAAAAAACATATTACCTCCTTAATCTCCTTGATTTGCTGGTCAAGCCCCACCAATCATGTCATAAGTAGAATCAGGAACTTTTCGACTTTCATTAGATTGACCAAAGGATCAACTTTGCTTGGCAAAACCAAATGAAGAACATAGCTGTCATTGCGGAGGGCTACTCTGGTTGAGGATTGACAGCGACCAACAATAAACACATAAATCCATTACACCACGGGCAACTTTAAACACACATACATCCATCTAACCACAAATTCTCTAAGGATTTACTCGACAAAGAAATTATTTAAATGGTTAAATCGACAATTAACGCATACTAGCTTGGGCTTTTCTGACATTTGCAACTCAACCTTTATAACGCTATCTATAAATGCTAATTTTTTGTTGTTGTAAAACTTACACCAATTATCCCAGAATTATAAATGCTAACCGTAGGTTGTTCGACGCTCGATCAATCTAAGGGGAAAAAGGCTAACGGGCATATGAATTATGAAGTCATTTGTGGAAGAAAATGTATAGCAATGAAATGAGAACTATCACATGGGAAATGGATTCTGTAATGTTTATGTTGCAATATTCTGGTTGGAAAACTACAAAAATAAAAATTTAAATCAACTTACCTGATGGGGCAAAAAAGAATGAGACCCACGTTAAATAGGAATGAATTCATGATAGTAGATCCCCACCTATAAAACAGTTTCACAGGTTAATAACCACAAGATATTCGTATGGCCAACGTATTACAGTGGGTAACTAGGAAAGATTGAAAGACATCAAGCAAGGTGATTCTGAGCACACATTACATGTTTATTACCTTTTCTCCTTGAGGATACATCTCCTCTAGAGCATTCACATCCTCCTCCAAAAGAAGCAACTCCTGAAAGATAAAGAAACATAACCTTGAAAATCAACTAATGGTCATATTCAGATCTAGAACAAAATTAAACAGAAAATACTATCAAACTTTAAAACCATCAGATATTCCTAGGCTCCACACAGCTAAGGCCTAAGGGTTATATAAGACAATCTCAGCACTGTGTCTCTGTTTTGTGTTTCTATATATTAATATTTTGACACCTAAAAAGGATAATTTGATAAGGCTGTCATATTTGTTTCCGGAACACTTCCCAACATAGTGAATTCAACATCTAAAGATTCAAGAAAATGATTTTCGTATCTGTATAGTTATTGGCATCTGTTCCAAAAGCAATGTGCAAGAAAGGTGTCATTATCAAAGGCTCATCACTTTCCAACATATTTCTTTACGCTGCTATACACATTATAGTCCTGTTTCTCCACATCCTATATGCAACAAACATTGATGAACCAATGGCCTTGCATATAACAAGCTCAGAGTACTGCACAGTCACTCCTATCTATCTTTACGTTACTTTCCTTCCCCTACCTTCGACAGCAGGTCTTTTGTCGGTGACTAAGTGAAAGATAAACAATGCGAAAGATTTGGGTCAGCTTTAACTTAAACATTCTCAAAAAGCTCCAAATTTGGTTAGTAGTGCTCGCCCATTCTGTCTCGCCCGCCTGCCGACCCATGAATTCTTCAGAGCGGGCCAGCTTTGGAGCTTAAGCATAAGTTTATTCTCGTATCTCACCCACCAAAATCTTTAAAGTACAGTTGCCTAAACACCTTCAGGGAGCTTAATAACATTCCAGACACAATAAGCTATTAAACTTCCCAAATAAGCTTATACAAACACCCCCTAACAGTGCTTCTATGAGATTTGCAGTAGAATCTTAAACATATTTATCCGCCTTTTTTACTGATAGATACCTATTAATGCTTATACAAATTCCAAGGCATCGTTCATTTAAATAAGAAAGTCCTTTTACAAAAGGGTAATGATTATACGCCATCTTTTGCAGTAGAATCTTAAACATATTTATCCGCCTGTTTTACTGATAGATACCTGTTAATGCTGCAGAACTGCTTATCAAGAAAAGAGCTTACATCACTTTCAAATAAGCATATACCATAAGCACTTTGCTTCTATTTCAAGACTAGATGTTATTTATAACATGATAAGCAGAATAACATTTTTAAAACAATCCAAGCAGTATAATTCTTAACATTTTTAAAACGAGGTCCTGAATTTGAAATTGAACTTAAAATACTTCAAAGCAGACATCCTCCCATTTCACGTAAAGATTCTGAGAATTCTGAAATCAAAATACTATAAGCTTAGCTAGTTTATATATATTTATTAAGAACTAGTTTATATATTTATTTATTAAGAACGAAAGAAAGAAATGAGCTGAGACGAACCATAAACACTATTTGGAAGTGATTCAGGTGGTTGACTCGGGAGGTACTGAGGGTAAACTTGAGGTGATGATGGTCTGGACCCAGGCTGCATAGATGGCTGTGGTAGCACTTGCTTGCCCCACTGATGCTGATACTGTGGCAACGAGTGAACTTGAGGTGGTGGTAGTTGCTGCGGCTGAGGTGGTGGCACTTGAGACTGCATATACTGGCTAGGTGGCGGTTGCTGCTGTCGAGGTGGTGGCGGTGGCACTTGAGAAGGCAGTTATTGTCCAGGTGGCAAATAATAACCTTGTGGCTGACTCAACGGCTGAACCATTTGCTGTTGGGGGGCTGCAGGTGGTGGTGGTGGAGCCACTTGACTGGGAAGGGCAAGAGCTAATTGCTGACTAGTGGAATCGGCCGAACCATCATTCTTTTTGGCATCAGGTGTTAAAGACCGCTCCTCATTTCGCTGAGAGTTATGACTCGAAGGTGAATCTTTTTGGGCAAGATGAAGCTTCGCTAGTTCCTTTTGGGTATCAGCGAGTTCCTTTTTGTCACTCAAAATTTGCACTGACCTGTGAACCTGCAGCAATTATACCACAACACGGCTCAAGCAAGCAAAACGGTTAAGAATAACGACTTAAATAAAACCACATACATTGGATTCTTACACATAACATACCCCCAAAAATGCCAATGTCAGTCAGAAGTAGAGATGCAGACATGAAATCATCCCGAGACCTAAAGAGCTCTATGATTAAAATGGTCATACTTGCACTACAGGTCATATAGCTTTAGAGTACTGTATATTTCTGTAGCATGTCGTCAAAAAAGAATGAATACTATGACCAAATCAGATGTACACCCCAACCACATTGGATATGACAATAAACTAGATCTTATAACAATACTAGAACCCATTTTGACACACGACTGCTTTGAGATTCTTATTACTACTTTAAAGTGCAATAATACTGTCCACACATAATTGATCAGCAAGTTCATAGTGTCACAAAAAAAAAATCATAATAAGCTCATTATTACTACTTTAAAGTGCAATAATTATAATAAGCCCATTTTGACCCGTTACCATTCCACCTTACTGAGTGATATTTCCATCTCTGAAATAATACATTGACCAATTGAGGTTATAAACCAATATTTAAACCACCCATATATAAGTGAATGGGTTAAAAGTGGTACCTCTAGTAAGTAAACAAGAAATTCTAAAAGTACCTAACATTGGAGAGTTAGGATCATGATCATCAAATATCCGTCGATGATTGACATACGTGTAGGAGAAATTTAAGCAATGGTTGGGGTCGTAGTTGAAATACAGGTAGTTGTCAACCGGAAAAGGCTGTTGGCTTAAACTAAATAGCCTGCTGTCACACTGAAGAAGCTTCTCATATTGCTTATCGAGGACTCCTGGAGGAAATACGATCACATGTCGCCTGGAAAAACCAGCATGTGAAACACATATATTAGAACCCAAACAAGTGAACATTATTAATCATAGGTGACCTTCAAAAAATGATTATAAAGGTGTCAAACATGTCAAACAAATCAAGGTAAAGGATTTTGAAAGTCGTCCAAAGTATATTTAATTCGTATAGACAATTCGATACCTTCCTGAACAATTCTTATATAGGAAATTCAGCATTGTGTGGAGACCCTTTAAGAAATGTGGAAACTCAAAAGTATCAAAGGCACCGGTAGTTTCATTTGACCAAGACCCAGAGTCTGACTTCCCAAGCAGAGTTGATTGGGTAGTGGACTTGGTAGCGGGCTAGTGATTGGGGTGATTTTTGGGAACCACCGAAATTAAGATACTACAAGTGGTTTCTAGACAGATTCTAGTTTCCTTCTGAAGACTGATGAACTGAAGACGATCCACGGCGGAATCTTTACAGTAAGTGATCAACAATGGATTATAAGTCAAACAAAATTTTATGAAAGTTTGTGAGTAGTCGAAAGTTGCATTTCTGTCTTACAAATATGAGAACCGACCTGTGTTTCTTTGACAGTGTATCGTTCCAGTAAAGTCTTCTTTTCTTCATTTGTAAGTACTCGATGCTCAGGAACTAAAACATGATCTTTAACATTGATCAACAACTCTGGCTCCTGTGTCTCACAAAATATGTCGAGAAAGTGAGTCAACCGAGTCGAAAGTCACTCGTACCGTATTTCTAATGCATATTTTATTTATAAAAAATTATGAATATGATATCATTTTTGCTGTAACATTTATAAAAGAAGGTTTGTTGGGTCAACCCGACCAGACATGTTTTGACCCATACAAAAATATGTACTATTTTTTTTACCATAAAATCCTTTTTTAACTGTTAACTTGTTCTCCCATTTTAACGATTCTAGTTAAAGGCGATATCACATAGATAGGTTAAAAGAGTATGTCGATTCTAGTTAAAGGCGATATAACAAATTGTTTTGATTTTTTAGAGCATAATATGTGGATAACTGAAACGACGTATTCAACTTCACATATCATATTACACTAAGAAATTCATTTTTTCACTTGAGCATTTCATCGAACACCTTCTATTCAAGTTTTGTTTCACAATCCCAATTTCTCAGCAAAATAACACAAGCTTAATATTTGTAAGTAGCCATCACTATTTGTATGTAAATACTTAAATTTAAGCAAATCAAGTTAACATCATTCGAGCTCCATAATTCATAAATTAGGTCAAAATGCTATAAGAAACGTAAATTAACAACTAATTACAGATCCACGAGCGTTAACTGCGATAATAAGAAGAATAATTATACCTTTGATGAATCAAATTGAATGAATTGAGATCGATCATGAAGCTAGGGTTTACACATAGTTGAAGGTGTTTGTGTGTGTGTTTTGAGGAGAAAGGAAGTGCAGAAAATGAAACTTTTTGAATGATACGGTTCGGATCTATATAACGTGACTTTTTACTAAAAGAAAGGATGGGCTTATATGTGGTTGAGTCAAAGAATTCTTTTTTCCCCAATTTATTTCGCTTATATAAAAGGGTAATGATATGTACACATTGAATTTTACTTTGCACACATACAATTAATGAATAAAACAAACAATATCCTATGTAATTTTATGTGTACAAAGTAAAATCGAATGTGTACATATCAATTCCCTATATAAAAATAACACTTATTATATGTGGGGTAGGGGTGTGCACGGTCCAAAAACCGACCCGCCGAGACCCGATTTCGGCAAAAATCTTAGAGCAAGACTGGACCGAATGTCGGTCCGGTCTCGGTCCTTCGGTCGATCCGGTCCAACAAGACCAAATTAGCCCAAATTCGTCGGTTTTGGTCCGGACCGGACCGAGGACCGAATTAGCCCAAAAGCCTAGACCGAGGACCGGACTGAATGTGGTCGGTCCGGTCCGGTCCAGTCCGATCTCGGTCGGTCCAGTCCGTTCGGGTCGTATGCTCACCCCTGTGTGGGGGTGTTTGTTTAAGCTTATATATGGGCTTACGAGCTTATTTGACTTCGACTTATATTATATAAGCCTCGATTTTTGATTTATTTTAAGACTTATGAACTTATATAAGTTTATCGTATCATAATAAACTTATATAAACCCACAAGTCTCAAAATAAGCAGAAAAATTACAGCTTATAAAATAAAAGCTGAATCACAAATAAGCTAATAAGCCATATATATAAGCTTAAAACAACATTTTTCACCATTAACTTTTTAAAAACTTAGTGACCACTAATATTCGTCGCTTTTTTATACCGAAAAATATCGCATATGTATAGTGACAAAATTAGTTACAAATTTTGAACTTGGTGACTAACTATTTATAGATGACCAAATATTAATGTCCATGTACTTTATGGTCACTATTTTGCTTAAATAGTGACCAAAAAAAAAGTTGGCACTAAATTTTGGTCACTATAGGCACTTTTTCTTGTAGTGTATTTTGAACTAGATATGGAGTTATAAATGGGATAAGAATGAGTTAATTTTGCCGTCACCAGGCATGATAAAGCCTACTCTGTCCACTGTTTATCTCAATATATGCATGCTCCTCTTAAGTCTCATCTGCAAGGTTCTCTTAATGTTTGAGACAAGGCTGTCAAGATCGCGATCCCGCGCAGGATCGTTTTTGTCTTTGCAAGATCGAGATCGTAGGATCGGATCGCGATCCTACGATCCTACCAATTAGTCATATTTTGTAAACAAATGATATCCAAGTCAGACTGTTTTACATTTCTACTCAACATCAAAGGTAAATTTATATAATATCCTCTTGAAAATGACAAAGTTCAAATTTCAAACACCAAAGTAATAGTAAAACACAAAAAGTAAAGTTTCCAACGTTACATTAACGCTTTAGTGGAAATAATATTACATAACATAAGTCCTAAATTTCTCAAAACATACTAGCCATCTACATGATTTCAAGAAAACAAACGTTTCATAAGTGGAATTTCAAAACATACCATTTGATTAGTTTAATCACACTGAAGTAAATAAATTAAACTATTGAACACTTTTAGACTATAATCTATTTAGAAAAATAAAAAACTATGTATAAACTATAATCTATTTAGAAAATGAGACAATAATGGTTTACTTATTAGACATTAGTAAAACACATGTATTTTTTTCACAAGTGAGATGGACTTAAGATTAAAAAAAAAAAGTGAACTCGGATCGCGTGTATCTACGATACATCCTACGTGCGATCCTACGATCTTACTTACGATCCTACCTCATATGCGATCCTACCCGATCCTACGATTTTGACTGGTGGGCTCGTAAGATCGTACGATCTTACGTGTAAACTCGCGATCTTGACAGCTATGGTTTGAGATATTTAAAACCTCATGTATACTCACTCTCCTAATTCCTCATCTGATGAAATGGTCGCGTATACTAACTCTGACTGGGCAAAATGCCCCAAAACATGAAAATCTGCATCTGGTTATTGTGTTTTCTAAATGGTTGTCGTATCTCATGGAAAAGCAAAAAAACAGGCCACTCTTTCGAAATCTTCAACTGAAGCAGAACACAGGTCTACGACCTCTTCTTTGTGTGAAATAATATGGATTCAAAAAAAATTGAATGATTTAAAAGCTAACATATGTCTTTCTGTTTCTTTTTTATATGACAACAAGTCTACTATTTAGCTGGCTAATAACCCCTTTTTCCATGAGAGGTCCAAACACTTTAAAATAGATGCCCATTTGATCCAAAAAAAAATGCAGCTGTATCATTAAAACTTTAAAAATTGGGTCCATTGATCAAGTTGTTGTTGGAATTTTATACTCATAACAATTATATATAAAACAAATAACATCATCAAAGCATGCAGCGGAAGCAAATAGGAATAATATATATAATTAATTAACCAAACAAGAAACGCGTACCTTTTAGCAATTCAAGAATCAAACGTTGATATAACAAGAACCAAAAACCCAAAACCCTAACTTTAGGGTTTATATAATTCGACCCTAAGGAAATCGACCACCAAGAATTCACAAGCTCAAACGTGCTTGTCCTTCGTTCTTGAATCACAAATAAAACCCAACACTTGTTTCTTTGACTTGGAAAATCGAAACCCTATGGGGAGGGTGGAACCAATCAGCCAAGTAAAATAGAGAGGAGAGGAGAGGAGAAATTAGGTTATTGGTGATCCAAGATTAGTTTAAGAATGAATACAAGGGTTTGTATATATATACATTCTCAAAACTTGGTGACCAAGAAAAGCCTCCCTTGGGCTTTTGAGAAGCCACGACCGGCCACCCCAACCCAAGAGGGTTTTAGACTTTTCTTGTCCACTAATTTCATTATTAGTCCTCGTAGTTTACATTTAACGACCGTTAGTCAAAACCTCGTTAAATATTAACTATCGTTATGTTTTATTTCGTGACTAATAATTAATAATAATAACGTTTTATTTATATTAATTATTTACATCAATTCTCATACGTAATGTGTGCAATCCCGAAGTCTCGAGTTCGAATCCGGACATACTATTATTTAAATATCCTTAAAACCTTTCAGCTCCCACTTGGATATTACTAAATATAGTAATGACATTGGTTAGTCTAGCTTTCACACGCCAATGCCCCCAGATCGAATCGAGTATGGTCTCCTGGAAAAAACCATTTAATGATTCATCATTTTTACTTATCCTTTTGTTACTAATACTACATTAACTATGAATATGGATCAAGTCATTTCATAAGTTAATATTCTGTTTCTCGTTGTATTCGATTGAATAAGATTACCAAATCATCTGAACGTATTCCAGATAGATCTTGGGTATGGCCATACAAACATCTTGTCAACCCTACGAGGGGCCCAAAATAGTATTATGCTTTGAAACAAATTCAAAGGAACAAATTCTCTTGACTACAAACATAACTCATGAACTTTGCAACACTTCTGAAAATAGCCCTTATAACTACCAGTTACGGATAGCGTTAGACTATCTTACACAAATGCACTACATTCATATCAGTTATCTGGTATCTCAAGTCTGAGGATAAACACTTCATGATATACTTAATGACAAAGATCCATAAAGTATCATCATGTAAAGTTGGGATGAGTCCTATATTCAATTCATTGAATATCATGTGAATCTGGTATGTCCCACGCATCAATATACTTTAAAAGTACATTCTACCAAAACTCAGATTTGTCTTAATTCAATGACATTCCCACATCATTGATTGACAATGGACTATTTAGAATAACATAAGTTATTCACGGATTAAACATGCAAATATAGGATATAATATTAAGAAAATGAAAAATAAACATAAACAACTATTTTATTTCATTAAAGTAATATTTGTTCATAACATCCTTTATCCAAATACTAATCACAGATCTGCATGAAACTACTAGCTAAACGAAGACCTATCCCATCAGCATGGTCAGTAAGTTTTTCTTTTGGCAAAGGCTTCGTAAAGGGATCAGCTAGATTATCATCTGTATGAACTTTGAGTAGATTGATTTCACCTATGTCGACTTGTTCTCGAACATAGTGATATCGACGAGGAAAATGTCTGGCGCCCTTCATGACTCCAGGCTTATTGGCAAATGTTATTGCAGCAGAGTTGTCACAATACACATTTAAAGGTAATTCGATTGAGGGCATTACTCCGAGTCACGAAATGAATTTCCTAATCCAAAACTTCCATCGCAGCTTCTGAGCAGCTATGTACTCACTTCGTAATAGACATCGCAATCGTTGTTTGCTTCTTGCTCTTCCAGTCAACTGCTCCTCCATTAATGACAAAGACATAACCAGTTTGAGACTTCGTATCATCTTTATCAATTTGGAAAGACGCATCGCAAAAACCTGTAACATCAAGTTCTGCATCTGGATTTCCTCCATACACTAGAAACATTTCTTTAGTAGCCCTTAGATACTTAAGAATGTTCTTAACACTTGCCATTGTTTCACATGGTTCTGTTGATATCGACTAGTGATATTTTGTGCAAACGCCACATCAGGCCTTGTACATCTTACAGCATACATGATAGATCCTACAGCCGAAGCATAAGGAACTTTCTTCATGTATTCCACCTCAGCAGGTGTTGACGCGCATAGTTTATTACTTAAGCCATGTTCAACTTGCATTGGCAAATATCCCTTCTTGGAATTTTGCATACTAAATCTTTTCAGTATTTTATCAATGTAAGCACTTTGGCTTAGTCCAATTAACCGCCTTGATCTATCTCGGTAGATCTTGATTCCCAGAATAAATGCTGCTTCCCCTAAGTCCTTCATAGAAAAGCACTCTCCAAGATAAGACTTTACATCTTGCATACTTGGAATGTCTTTTCCCATGATCAATATGTCATCGACATATAAGACAAGGAAAATAACATTACTCCCACTAGCTTTGTGATACACACATGGCTCATCAAGATTTTGAGTGAAACCAAATTTCTTGATTTCTTCATCAAACTTCTTGTTCCATTGCCTTGATGCTTGCTTCAATCCATAAATGGATCTTTGAAGTTTGCATACATGCTTCGGATACTTTGGATTCACAAACCCTTCAGGCTGCGCCATATAGATGTCCTCATCTAGGCCACCGTTTAAGAAGGCAGTTTTGACATCCATTTGCCATATCTCATAGTCATAGTACGCAGCTATGGCTATAAGAATCCTAATAGCTCTAATGTCGCTCAGGAGAAAATGTCTCCTTGTAGTCTACCCCATAGGTTTGAGTATACCCTTGGGCTACAAGACGAGCTTTATAGGTGTGTGCATTGCCATCCATGTCAGTCTTTATCTTAAGGAGCCACTTACTTCCAACTACCTTAGCATTTGGAGGTAAGTCAACCTCTATCCAGACTTCATTATCTTTCATGGATTGCATTTCCCCATTCATTGCAACTCGCCATTTTTCCTTTTCAGGACTCATCATGGCTGCTTTATAGTTAGCAGGTTCACCAAGATCCCCTAACATATATTCCTCAGCTTCTACGTTGAGACATAGACGCCTCAGTGCACGCGTAGTTCTTGAAGATCTCGAATGGGAACCACTTCAATCTCAGGTGGAACGCCCAGACTTTCAAGTTCTACTTGAGGTTGGCTAGTGTTTTCAGAAGGTGTTGTATCTTCTAGATCATAAACTCTCCCACTGAATTCATGAGATATGAGATCCCTTTCAAGGAAGTCTCCATACCTAGCAACAATTACTTTGTTTTCAGGTGGAAAGTAAAAGTAGTAACCCATAGTTTCCTTTGGGTATCCTACGAAGATACACTTAACAGATCTAGGTTGCAGCTAATCAGCAGAGTCACGTTTAACAAACGCCTCACAACCCCAAACCTTTAAGTAAGACAAGTTGGGAGCTTTCCCATACCACACTTCATAAGGAGTCTTATCAACCTTCTTAGTTGGAACCATATTCAATATGCGAATAGCAGTTTCCAAAGCATAATCCCAAAAGGATAAGGGAAGAGTTGTAAGATTAAACATCGATCACACCATGTCTAGCAATGTACGATTCCTTATCTCAGATACACCATTTTGTTGTGGAGTATATGGAGATGTGAGTTGCTGGACGATACTACACTCAGCAAGATAATCTTTAAACTCTTGGCTTAAATATTCACCACCTCTATCGGATCGAAGAGCTTTAATCTTCTTTCCTAGTTGCAGTTCTACTTCACTCTTAAAAACCTTAAATGTTTCAAAGACTTCATGTTTATGTTTAAGTAAATAAACATAACCATAACGACTGAAATCATCAGTAAAGGTTAAGAAGTAGCTAGCACCCTTTCTTGACACATGTCTTAGTGGTCCACATACGTCAGTATGTATTACACCAAGAAGATCAGAAGCCCTTTCTAAACTATTTGTAAAAGGTTTCTTGGTCATCTTCCCAGATATGCAAGATTCGCATTTATCAAATGATTCATCATTGATATCTTGCAAAAACCCATCGTGTTGCAGCTGTTGCATGCATTTCTTGCCTATATGAGCAAGTCTACAATGCCAAAGAAATGAAGAATCCAAATCACCTTTGATTCTTTTATTATTGATGCTAAAAACAGAATTATTTTTATCATTCACATTATCATGCAAATCAATTTCAAACACACCATTTACTTGAATAACATTAAAGTAAAAAACATCATTTAAAGAAACCGAAATTCCATAATCAGTAAATGCATGAACGAAACCAATATCTTTTAACAAGGAAACAGAAACAACACCCCTAACAATGGAAGGTGCGTAATGACAATCGTTTAATGATAGTACTAAACCCGAAGGTAAAACTAAATCAAACGTGCCTATAGCTTCAACGACTGCATGTGCTCCATTACCCACGTGCAGGTATTGCTGTCCATAGGCAAGCTTCCTTGCTCCTCTAAGTCCCTGCAGTGTATTACATATGTGAATACCACATCCAGTATCATATGCCCAGGAATTTATTTTATGAGAAAAAGCAAATAATTCTATCATCAAAAGAGTACCTGAAGTACTGGCCACAGTGCCAGTATTTTTATACCTCTTATTGCGTAACTCATCAAGGTACAATGGACAATTCCTCTTCCAGTGTCCAACCTCGGTGCAGTGATGACAAGCCATATCCTTCTTCGGATTCTCACGCTTCTTGGGAGGGTACTTTTTGGGTTCTTGCTGATAAGTCATAACTTGTTTTCTCTTATCAGCTTTACCCTTACCTTTCCCTTTCTTGTTCGCTAGCGGCTTATTAGGCTTAGAAATTCTACCCTTCTGGATGGTCAAAACCGCAGGTGTAGAGGCTTTCTTGGGCAAACCTTTTTCGTAATCAATGAGCATTGCATGTACCTCACTGACTGTCTTCCCCGTGCAATGCATATTATAATTGCGCACGAAACCATCAAACTCCTTATTAAGGGATCTGTTGATAAGGCCAATTTGTATGTCATTAGGGTAGACATAGTTAAGACGCCCAACGGTCCATGTAACTCATCATTTCCAGGAAGTGGGCGCTTACAGGTTTCCCGTCTCCTTGCTTGCAACTATGAAGAGCATCTATCAAATCATACAGCTCTCTACAGGCACAAGCTTTTCAAACAACCTTTGCAATTCTTCAAGCATGAGATTAGGGAAGTAGTTCTCAAACTGCTTTTGCAAGCTTGAGTTCATACTCCCGAGCATAATGCAGGCGACCTCATTATACTTGTCATACTCAGATTGCCATGCAGCTCGTGCTTCGCAGTAGCATCGCTGCAGGTTCAGGAGGCCAAGGCGTAGTCAAATAATTGAGTCTTTTGGCAACCCTCAAGACAATTCTTAGTTGCCGATACCAATCATTGAAATTCGCGCTACCAGTCAATTTCTCTCGATCAAACATAGATTTGAACGACGAGGCTTGTGCAGTAGATTCAGCTTGAGCCATTTCTACAGAAATAAAAGTTCAAAAGTTAGTACTTTCGATAAGTAATCATTCAAGAAAATAAAATACCCTTTGGTCAATATTCATATTAACCATAGAATTTTCCTTGAATTTTGGATCCTCATTATCATAGTTTCACCACATCAGTTGATCTGCTAGTGGTGAAAGTATAGAATAGGTAATCGTTGAGAAACGATAATTGACAAACAAGTTTTCAATTCCGGAAGTTATGGGATTTACAATTTTGCCAAAACAATTAATGCAAAACGTAAGCATGTTTCATCCCATCTTATGCCTTAAGTCTTAGGTCTCACTAACAACTTAATTAAGTTGTCTAATTTAGAAACTGCAAATCATAAAGCTGAGGTCTCACACAACTAAATAATTCACCTCGTTATTGTAATCTAGATCAAGGTCTCACATAAATAAATTACAACTTCAAGTGTTTCATATCATTAGATGGCATAAACTTAAATTTAAAGGGTACAATTTTTGACGTGTAATCAAAACTTATGTATAAAGTAGCATGCATACAACTTTATAACATAATATTTTCGAAAAAACTTACATTAGATTTTTAATTGTTAAGATTGAATTCTACAAAGTTTTAATCGATGCGTTGAGAAACTTACAACTTTGCACTAAGATGCTTCGTACATTGAATGGTTATACTAGGTAGCTCCAATCGAACTCACACAGGGCAGAGGACCAGGTAAGCGCAAAGCATAACCTTAGACATCCTTTCAGTGAGACTGTGCTCACTTCTTAAATAACCCCTTTATAGTTTGTTCCAGTGGGTGAGCCGTTCTAACCATTTAGTACAGTCGCATCAATCGATTAAAAGTTCAAGAATAATTCTTAGATAACAAATCAGTTTCGCCATTATTTAGTCCATTTAATTTTCTATTCCAAAAAACCCTTTTTGCTTACTAACATGTCAAACAATTTATAAACAAAAAGCACTTTAATAAAAATTAAACACACTCAAATAATATAAACATATAACTAAACAATTTAACATATGTAAAAACAATTAGCCACATGCATAATTATTTCAATAAACTCCAATAAATAATTCTAGGCGTAAATAATGCATATATTAACTAGGGCTTTCACCTACAAGGTAGATGAGCCACATACATCGACAAGTCGATTGCGTAAGCCAAAGTTAATAATATACCAATTAGCACGTAACGAATTTTTATTAGTTATAATTGAGGTCTTCCCCAATTTGATAATTATTAAATAAATAAGACATGTGTGTATCAACTAAACAATTTATAGCATAACAATAAACCATACTCCATGGCAAAACATGCATGTTCCACCATGGATTCCGCATAACAATTATCACCCAAGATACGCATATTACATGGCACATAACAATTATTCATTAATTAACCACATAAAATTAGCATGCAATCCTAGGGTTTCTACAAGTTTTACAAAATTAAAACCTAATAAAATAAAATTAGGGTAATCGACCCTTATTAAATAAAATTAGGGTTTCGAATTCAAAACCCTAGAAACCATAAAAAGCATGCAAATAATCATAAAGATTCAATTTTTATGTGTTTCGGTAATTAATTACATCATATTAACGGCTCGTGATGCCACTGTTGGAATTTTATACTCATAACAATTATATATAAAACAAATAACATCATCAAAGCATGCAGCGGAAGCAAATAGGAATAATATATATAATTAATTAACCAAACAAGAAACGCGTACCTTTTAGCAATTCAAAAATCAAACGTTGATATAACAAGAACCAAAAACCCAAAACCCAAAACCCTAACTTTAGGGTTTATATAATTCGACCCTAAGGAAATCGACCACCAAGAATTCACAAGCTCAAACGTGCTTGTCCTTCGTTCTTGTACACTCGTACTAATAGCGATTTGATGTGGAAAAGCTAGTTCCTTGAATCACAAATAAAACCCAACACTTGTTTCTTTGACTTGGAAAATCGAAACCCTATGGGGAGGGTGGAACCAATCGGCCAAGTAAAATAGAGAGGAGAGGAGAGGAGAAATTAGGTTATTGGTGATCCAAGATTAGTTTAAGAATGAATACAAGGGTTTGTATATATATACATTCTCAAAACTTGGTGACCAAGAAAAGCCTCCCGTGGGCTTTTGAGAAGCCACGACCGGCCACCCCAACCCAAGAGGGTTTTAGACTTTTCTTGTCCACTAATTTCATTCTTAGTCCTCGTAGTTTACATTTAACGACCGTTAGTCAAAACCTCGTTAAATATTAACCATCGTTATGTTTTATTTCGTGACTAATAATTAATAATAATAACGTTTTATTTATATTAATTATTTACATCAATTCTCATACGTAATGTGTGCAATCCCGAAGTCTCGAGTTCGAATCCGGACATACTATTATTTAAATATCCATAAAACCTTTCAGTTGCTTACATTCTCAGTTAGCACCTCGGGTTCATATTTTCAAATCTTTATTTGGGAAACTTGGCATGTTTGACTTATTCAATAATCGTGATGTTGAAATAAGGTCTATAATATGATAATTGGCTTGCTCGTCCATTTGCTTATTTGTGTGAAGTCTTTTTCAGGGACTTCTGTGTCACTCTTGGTTCTTGAAGGCTGTTGCTGTGGTTTTCAAGTTTTGTGGCTAATATGTGAAGACTGAATCTTAAAGGGCTATTGGGCATATTTTGGGCTTACATATATGTGTTTTCCCCGGTAGGGGATTAGACACAAGTGATAATCATCAAACAAAAACCAGTTCCTCCATCTTTCCCTAAAACCTCTCGGTTCACCACTTCTTGATCATCTAATCATTACATTTTTTTGTAATCTTTTGTATTTCATTAGTGAGGCTATTATTCTCACAGAGACAATCATTGTGTATTCTCCTTATTATCATTAATAAACATTCGGCTAGCCGACTGTTGTTCTTCGTTATCATCTTATACACTTATATGATATCATCTCACAAATCCAAACTAAATGAAGACTGTGTCAATGAAACTAAGATCCCTTAATAACAGGGAATTATTAACAAAAAATATTACAGAACAATGTATCTATGAGTCTAATGTGACTAAAAATACTATACAAAAACCTTGGTATAGTATTTTTACACCTAGTAAATAAGAATTTTATCTCAAGAATTGACGATGAAAAAAAATCAAATAAAAATGAAGAAAAGAAAAGAAGAAGCATATATGCGAGCACATACATTTTTAGACCCTCATCAATCCAGATTCATAAGGCACATTGGTTGCTTTGATCCATGAATCACCTTGTATGTATACTCCAGGGGAGAAAGCTTGAGCCTCTTGTTGTGAAATTTTCTTGATGCCCTTCCATGTGACCCTCTTTCCAGTGTCTGCACCCGGGCCTTTGTTGTTAAGTTCAGCATAGTAACAAGTGTCTAAGGCAAACGTCCCGATCCACGGGGCCCATCCTTCTGGGTCTATATTCTTGTCAATAAAAGAATGCATGATGATGGTCCTAGAAAACTCCTTCCAAGGACGTCCAAGATATGATTTAGGCATTGGGACGGCATTCATGTATTCAGGCTCAGCCGTGATGGTGCAACCATCAAGGACAAGGCCACCTACAGAATGTTGGTCCTTACGCCCTTGGGCTGTTACCATGCCTGCTTGGTTGCTCAGCGGCTTCCTGACTATCATCTTGCAGTCCTGGAAAACAGCTGCTGCGTTCCCAAAGATGAAGTCGATGGTCCCACTGATGACACACTGGCGGTAGAATTGTCGGTAGGAATGAGTGTAAAGTGTGTCTTGATGACCTTCCATGACACAGTTGTGCAAAATTGTCATATCTGCTGATACACGTAGGGCTACAGCTTGATGCTTGTCCGGTCCAGCACTGTTTTCGAAGCCTATGTCCTTGGCAATGAACCCATCCCCATTAACAGCTGCAAACACAAAATAAGTACCATGTGATTGCAACTATGATATTATAAAGCACTAAAGCTTGTTAGTATTTAAATTAATAATAGGGTGTGTTTAGAGAGAAGTTTACAATGATGTATATGATAAGGTTTACAATAATTAAGGTCGTTTATTAATTTTTTTATAGCATTTCAAATCGCAAGGATGGAAGTTGACTAGCTCAAACTTTTTAAAATTAATCAGAAACAAAAGTACCATCTGTAAAAAAGGTCTCACGCTTGTGTGTTAGTTTTATAAGTTATTAGGAGTATATGACTACATATCATGTGATTATGTAGGAGATAATCAGTTGCAACAAAACTAATTAAATACTAAAAGATTGGCAAATAATGAACACCAGTAAAATACAATAATTACGTCTTTAGGAAAAGGAAACACATAAAAAAAAAAAAAAAAAAAAAAAAGATCGATACAGAACTTACCAACAGTAGCAGTATGGTAAGTGGATGTTCCATCAATGAAGTTCTTATTTCCAGTGATCTTGGTTTTTGTTGGACCTTCTCCAAGGAAGACAACGTTGTCAACATTTCTGGGAATTGTAACATACTCCTTGTATATACCTGCCTTAATGAGTATGATAAATGGTTCGGTTGACCTTTGGGGGGCCGTATTAACAGCTTCTGTGATGGTCTTAAAATTTCCTGACCCATCTTGAGCCACCACAGCATTGGGCTTTACAGATCCTGGATCGACATCTATTAGTGACCGTCTTGAACCATCAGCCCATGAAGGTGTGCTGGTTTCATGTAACATAGTTGGCTTCGACTGAGGAGTAGGATTGATTTCGTCATCTGTTGCATCCCCAACCATTTGCAACTTGGAATGAAAACCTTGTTCATGATCATCCTTCGATATTTGGTCAAGCATCCTTCGGTTGCCTGCATTCGGCTTTTCCACTATCCTGGAACCATCTGTCCTTCGGGATATGGTAACATCTGTCTGCCAATCAACATTAACAATTTTTGGCTTGGGTTGGGGAACCTCAGTAGTGTGGTCGACCTTCGCATCAATAACTACGTTTTTGGGCTTGGGTTGGGGAACCTCAGTAGTTTGGTCGACCCTCCAATCAACAACTACATTTTTTGGCTTTGGTTGGGGAACCTCATTATTGTTATTTACCTTCCAGTCAATGATAACATTTTTGGGCTTCGGTTGAGGAACCTCGGGACGGTTATTCCTCCAATCAACAATAATATTTTTGGGCTTGGGTTGGGGAACGTCAGGCTGGTTTATATTCCAATCAACAACCGTGGTTGACGGACCCGGTTGTGGAATCACAGGACGGATGTTTCCTGGATTCACACTGGCTGACAGCTCGATGACTCCGTCAATCATTGCAAGACTATTACGAGTAAGTTTAGTCCCTATATCCAACAGTTTTGTCATTGTAATCCCTGTATCACCTGTAGTGTTGTCAAATGCATCAAGACAAGTTTGTTGATACGTCACCGCACCACTAAGCCAAACTTTAAGCTCAACTGTGTTATCTTTCAACTTTGGGAAATCAAAAAGATTAACCCTTTCAATGGATCTCTTTAGATCATCAATAGAAATAGTGAGAAGCTCAGTACATTGGTCCAAGGCAATCACAGCCCTAGTATCCTTTGTTGTTTTTTTCAAGGTGATTGTTTTTTCAATAACGACTTGAATACGCTCAATTGCAACTTGGAAAGTAGCCTTTACGAACTCCCTAGGCTCCTTTATCCTTGTCCTTATTCTATCCAGTGTCTCCCTACAAATATCTCTAAAATCGGTGTGTTTGCAGAGAAATATAACTGTCCCAACGCCTACCACCCCAGCGACTAATATCAGGCCAAGGCCGGTTTTCATACCACCAGCCTTGTGTAAATCTATTTCTGCCCGTTGTTTGGTTGTTTTAACTTTCATGTAGGTGCCGACAACTGCCGCCCCCAATAGGATCGTAACGATTGCAAGTACCGTAATCTTCTTCTTCTTCCCTCTATCGAAAGCCATACTTATAAAATATTTTTTTGTTTTTTAAAATTTTTATATATATTTTCAATATATAAAATATTTATTGATACATGGGATGAATTCCTAGGAAATCCTTTGGTTTTAGATTCATATCTATTTAACATAGGCAAACGTCAAATGTCTACGGTCGAGGTTTTATTGGACAATCTGAGGTTTAGAATCGATGGTTATTGTTTGGTTGTTTTTGCATGAAATTGAGAAATATATGGATTTTGGTTAAAAAAATATGAGGCAAAGTTTAACTGGATATAGTAAACCATCAAAAGATTATACGTATATCCAAAAGAGTTAATGATCCAAACAGAGAAAAAAAAATTTTTTTTTTTCTAGAAACTGAAATAAAGCAAAAAATAAATGTGGGGTTAAGTGAAAAAAGTTAAGTCGAGCAAAAAATAAAACTAGAGTCTAGTAGTCGTGCAGTCGAGCGGTCTATATTTGAAAAGAAACTTTTAAATAAAGAAAATGGTCTATGCGATAGAAAAAAAAAATTCTTTTTGTCTATTTAAGTTATTGGCCCTATCTAAAATACATGGAGTCGAGTTATTTTGGAGACCAATAATTCACTAGAAACAAATAGACGAATTTATACCACACAAAACAACAAAACATATGATCAAAAGACAAGATCAAATACTAAAAAAGATTACTTTTTTCACTCTCGTCTTTTTAAAATAAAATCGACTTTCACCTCTCATTTTTTAAAATTAAATATCTCAAATATCGTAAACCGTTAACCTAAAAAAAATTACACCATCGTAACGACCATTTAAGTATCTTTCAATAAAGGGTCACTTTTATATACTTTTGACATTTTTTCTTTTTGATTTTCTTTAGTATTTTTAGTTTTTTCACGGTGCAGTATTTGCTTCATATATCATTTGTGATATATCACTGATCTTTAAGTTCGAACACTCATAACTCTAAATAATTCACTATTTTTTGCATTTAAATATTTAAACCTTTAGCTTTTCAACCATATATCACACATAATTTTTGAACATTCAAATCATTAGTTTATTCACAGAAGTTAAAAATATATATTTTTTTTATATATATTCAAACACGCTTGATATATCACATGTGGATATATCACTAATTTTTAGATTCGAAGACATAATATATTGACATAGATGCAAAAAATGATGAATCTTTTGGAGTTGTATACAAATACTTAAGCTCATTTTACAATAATATATTTAATGTTTGAACTTACATATTAGTATTATAGCACAAGTGATATATCAAACGAGTTTAAATATATATTTTTTATTTTCACCAACTTCGATGAATTAACCTTATTGATTTAAAGGTTCAAATATTATGTGTGATATATATGGTTGGAAGCAATGTATACATTGCAATACAAAAAATGTTGAATATTTTGAAGTTCTATAATAATACTTACGCTCATTTTAAAAGGGCATACTTAGCGTTCGAGCTTACAAATTATTGTTATACCACTATACTCTATACCATAAACCCAAAACCCCTTACCGCTAGTTATAATATCACAACTGATATATACCTAAACCCTAAACCTCTAATCATCAGGTATAATATCACAACTAAAAAATGATATGATTAATAGTGGAGATGACAATGGTATAATATCACAAGCAATACAACTCATTATATGCACCGAGAAAAAACTATAAGTATGAAGAAAAATATAACCAAACAAGTTCGACTATCAAAAAAATTATTATATTTATCATACATAGTGTTTGAACCTTCAAATATTTTGCTTTATATATCACTTGTGATATATCACTAGTTTATAAGTTCGAACTCTCTTCTTTTATAAAAAATCTGTGTTGATTTAAAGGTTCAAAAAATATGTGGTACATGGTTGGAAAGCTAAGGGTGCATATTTTTCAATGCCAAACACAATGAGTCATTTGGAGTTCTATAAAATTATTTATACCCGTTTTACAAAAGCATAAAACTTACATATTTGTGTTACATCACAAGTGATATATCAAACAAAATATTGTACCAAGAAAAAAAAGCTTGTTGAAAATATATGAAAGTTCCCATTTATTAAAAGATAACTAAATGTCCGTCAAGATGGTGTAACTTTTGAGGTTTAGCAGTTTACGGTTTTTGAGACATGTAATTTTTTTTAAAGATGGGTGAAATTGTGTTTGAATTAAAAAAGATGGGGGTGGAGGGGTGGAGGTTGATTTTTTTTAATAGTGATCTTGTCCATTAGATCAAATGATTAGAATAGTTAGAATTAGTCTCTAAGTGAACATTTATTCGAAACACATTTTTGAATTGTGACATTGGTTAACCCTTTTGCATTAGGTATTTCTTTTAATAGGATTGTTAAAATGATTGGTTTAAAGTTGGTTAATCGAGTTCCTGGATAGATACAACGAGTCGTTAAGCTCACGTGTTTTCGTGAGAGCGTTGCGCTAAGGCACAAAACAATTTTGTTAACATTTATTTAGATGATAGTGTAGGTGCAATATATATGGAAGAAAATATATATAGGTAAAAATTTTTGTACATATGCGTGGTGTTAGTATGTGTGACCATTTATGTTTGTATTCGTTCTCATTTGAGAGCGTACTTTGTTAATGTCAAGTTTCTAAATTATACATGTGGCAATACCATTCCGTTTGCAATTTTTAATGTTTTTTTTTGCTTTGGGCCTTTTGGCTTTCATGTATATATTTTAAAGGTGTGTATTCAAAAAACTTGTATTGAATTCAAAACAAAATTTTATATTAGTTGACTTGTATTTAAGTCAAAACTGTAACACCTTCAAAATATCGCAGCAGAAGATAGTGTCACTAGGGTGTTACTTCTTATCATAAAGTACATGTAGGAACCCAATTTGCTTTATCATTTCACACTTATAAAAGAGACTTTTAGTGATAAGAGAAAAAATAGATGATATTAGATTAAGAAAAGAAAAGATAAGATGCAAGAAGAATGGAAAAACTAGAAGCTATATAATGTTGGGTTCAGTGAATACCCAAACCCCTTAATTTTAGAATTTGAATAGAAAATACTCTAAGTGTTTAGAAACTTAAACACTAACAAGTCACTGAGTGCATAGCCCCTCAGTGAGCTATCTTCAGGATACTTAATAATAGACGAAGAAGAAGTCTCTCCACTCAGTAAGGCGGAACTTAAGGGGTGAAGATTGAGTCAAGAAGAAGATGGTGGCTTCAGTGAGTGATGACAATAACTTAGTGAATCCCAAAACTCCTCACCAACTATTATCACTGAAGACAAGACTGAAGATAAAGACTGAAGGCTAAGAAAACTGAAGAATGAGCGGGACAAGGCGGGATAAGTTTGAACAGATAAGACTAAGTCCTTATCAACCCAAAGTCAAACTTTCCTTGAATCATTAACTACCACGGTCAGTGTCATCACTGACAAGAAGAAAGCAACCTTGTCATTTACTATAAATAGCCATTGTAAACAGAGACAAAATACATCAGTATTTTGTCTTATGTAACCTGTCACTTTTTCTTCTATGATAGAGTTAAAAAAAGTATACTTGTATAAATAGCCATAAGGATTGGAATGAAATATTTTAAGCTTGTGCATTAATTGTGAAAAACACACATAAGCAATCTTTCACTCCTCCAAATACAACTATGTCCCTGAGATAGCTCAGAGGTACCTGAGTAGTTGTGCTTAGACTTAGCCTAAGCTTCGTGAGGTGTTACACCATACTTGTCATTCAATCCCAAGTGCTGTTCCGCAAGCTCTTGGGTAATATATTCTTTTTGATTCATTATTAATAAAGGATATAAACATTGAAAAATCTCAGTGTGTTTAATTTTTCTTATCTTTTTTTTAATTGTGATTTTTCAAACTCTTTAAGTCAGTCATGTATCACTCTTAGTGCTAAATTGTCTTTTTACTAATTGTGAAACGGGAACAACAAGTGGTATCAGAGAAGGCTGATTTATAAAACCCTTTTTCAAGCCTCTCAAAAACGTTTTTAAAATCAGGATCCAAACATGGCTGAAAGTGATGTGCCCCAACTTGTCGACAAAAAGGGTGGAGCCTATGCTGCTGTTGCCCCTCGACTCGAAGTTGGCAAATTTAACAAATGGAAAAAGCGAATGCTTTGCTATTTGACTTGGATGGAACCTTACCACATTAAGTGTATTAATGAAGGTCCATTTATTCCAAATACTGTTGAAGGTTTACCTAAACCTGAAGCTCAGTGGACTCAGGACGAGAGGAGAGTGGTCAACCAGGACCAAAGGCTCAAAAGCATCATCATATCTTGTCTTCCTGATGATGTCATGGAGTCTTTCATAGGCTGTAGTACAACTAAACAAACCTGGAATGACCTGGTCCACAGCTATGAAGTTCCCTCATATACCAAAGAAAACAGGATTATGGACCTGAAACTTGAGTGTAATACCTTCAGGGCTAAAGACTCAGAAACTCTCTCTCAAACTTACACCCGGTATAAAACTTTGTTAAATGAATTGTCAAATGATGGTGTCAAGTTGTCCAAACATGAAATCAATGTTGGTTTTGTTAATAGCCTCCTTGAGAAGTGGTTAAATTTTTCTCAGGGACTCAGAAATGCAAATCATATTCAGAATTTTGAACTTCCTGAAATTTATGGGAAATTTGTCTATGAGGAAAACCTCATCAACAAACGATACCCTGACTTGAAAAAGTCTCAGGAAGTCAAGAAGTCCCTGACAACCACTTCAACACCAATTTCTACTGCCTTTTATTCAAACAGTGTGGTTCAGGATTTTCAGAAAAATCCAGATGATAAGCCTGATGAGAGAACAAGCGAGGAGTACCTGAATGACTTGAACATCGAGTTTCAAGACAGGGCACTCCTTGCTAAATCTAAAAGGTTTATAAGAAGGGACAAATTTTTTTCTAATTAGGACACTGAGTGTTTTAAGTTTATCAAAAAGGGTCATTTTGCTAAAGACTGTTTTTCAAAAACTATCTCTGAGCCCTCTTACAAACCCTCAGGGTCAAACCAGTCCTTAGGTTTTAGCAAATTTCAACCAAAAGTCTATCAGTCTCATCAAAATTTCCAAAACAAGTCTGACCAAAACAAAGCTGTCGATTTTGAAGCTAAGTATAGGAAAGCCAAGGCTAAACTAGCACTTCTTGAGGCCACTCCCTCATAAACAACAAACAATGTTAAATCTGTGCAAGTCAGTGCACTGATGGCTCTCTGAGAAGAGGACAAGCTAGCTGTTGGAAGAATCATGTTAGGAATGGTGAATGGGTCAACATCACAATAAGGAAGAGACACGCCAGGGAGCCTATTTGGCATTTAGATAGTGGATGTTCAAGGAGTATGACAGGTGTGAAGGAGTATCTGCACAAGTATGTAAAGGAACCAGGACCCAAGGTAGTATTTGGTGATAACTCATCATGTCCCACTGAAGGTTATGGTTCAGTAAACTGTAATGGAATAGTTTTCTCTAGAATAGCTTATGTCAATGGTCTGAAGTACAATCTAATTAGTGTCAGTCAGTTGTGTGATGCAAAATACATAGTGCAGTTCAATGATAAACAAGGTACCATTTTCAATGCCAACAAAAAAGTTGTTCTTATAGCTCCTAGGATAGATGATGTATATGTTCTTGACATGACAACTCTTTCTCAGAATGGAACATGTCTCTTTGCCAAAGCCACTAAAACTGTCAACTGGTTATGGCACAAGAGACTCTCTCACTTAAACTTCAAAAATATAAACAACTTGGCAAAACAAAACAAAGTCCTTGGTTTACCATCACTGGTTTTTGCAAAAGACAACCTATGCTCAGCCTGTGAAAAAGGCAAACATCACAGAGCATCATTCAAAACAAAACAAAATTTCTCCAACAAAAGCTGCCTTCACTTCCTGCATATGGATTTTTTTGGACCTGTCAGTCCAAGATCAATCCAGCATGAGAAGTATACACTGTCATTGTTGATGAGTTCTCAAGATACACTTGGGTATACTTCCTTTCAAAAACGATTCAAGAAGCTGAAACCATAATGCCATTCATCAGGAAGATTGAAAACCAGAATGACATTACTGTTAAACAAATCAGAACTGACAATGGTACTGAGTTCAGAAATCAAGAGCTTGAGAGTTTCTGTGATAAAAAGGGGATTTACAAAAAAAATTCATCTCCATACACCCCTGAACAAAATGGGGTAGCTGAAAGGAAAAACAGAACTGTCATTGAGGCTGCTAGAACTATGTTAAATGGCTTAGCACTCTCAAAGCACTTGTGGACTGAAGCTGTCAAAACAGCCCGTTACACTCAAAATAGGTCAATCATTGTCAAAAGTCATAACAAACCCCATATGATATCTTCAAAGGAAGACTTCCTGGTATCAACTACTTTCATTTGTTTGGGTGTCTTGTGTTCATTCACAATCACAAGGATCACTTAGGCAAATTTGATGCAAAAGCTGATGATGGATATTTCTTAGGTTACTCACTGATCTCTAAAGCCTTCAGGGTGTTTAACACAAGAAGACAACAAGTTGAAAAAACCTTGCATGTCACCTTTGATGAAAGTTCTGAAAGCATCAGGTTTTCCAATACCTCAGTGGAGGAAATAGGAATTGATGACTCATCAAGATACCCTCCTGATGAGTTCAACACTGAAATCAATTCCTCATATCAAGCAGATGCTGATATCTCATACTATGTCTTGCCTCACAACCTCCCTCAACCAACGATCAGTGAATTCATTGATACTCAATCAGTACCTATTGGGATAGGTAATACTGAACCAAATGTGCAGGAACCTGTAATTAATGAATCTCAACCTGAACAACCAACCACCTCATCAAATGATCATGTATCTGTTGCACCTGCCCCTCTTAGACCACAAAGTAAGTGGACTAGATCTCAAGATATTGAGCGTGTAAATATCATTGGTGAACCCACTGAAGGCATGCTCAAAAGAAGCATTGCTGCTAAGTTATCAGCAGCTTCTGCCAATGAATGTCTTTATGCTGATTTTCTCTCAGAAATAGAACCCAAAAGTGTCACTGAAGCTTTGAAACATCCCAGCTGGGTTCAGGCTATGCAAGAAGAACTTCAACAGTTTGATAGAAACAAGGTCATGACCTTGATAAAATGTCCCCAGGATGTCATTGACATAGGAATGAAGTGGGTTTTCAGAAACAAAACTGATGAAAACGGTACTGTTATTAAAAACAAAGCCAGACTTGTATCCAAAGGGTACAGTCAACACGAAGGCATTGACTATGATGAGACATTTGCTCCTGTTGCAAGAATGGAAGCCATCAGGATCTTCCTTGCATATGAAACATACATGCACTTCAAAGTTTACCAAATGGATGTCAAAAGTGCCTTCCTGAATGGTGAACTCAAAGAAGATGTCTATGTTCAACAACCCCCAGGCTTTGAGAGTAGTGAATACCCTGACTATGTTTGCAAGCTTGACAAAGCCCTATATGGACTGAAACAAGCTCCCTGAGCATGGTATGAAACTCTCTCTATGACAACTCGTAAATTCCTCAAAGCGTCGTAATTGGAGAAACATCGATTAGAGCGATCGTTTTAACTAATTTGAGATACGAGTGATATTATATATCGTTTTTATTAGAAATAATATTTTAAAAACAATGGCGTAACTCCCGAGTCGCGAATCCTTTGTTTGCTAGCTCAAACGAGTCCCGAACCTAATATATCAAAAGTTTTATAAAGTTACAACAATGGTCCCTTTGATAAGTTACGTAGCCGCCCCTACACTTTCTATTGTACATATTGGGTCCTTCCTAGGAGTATATATACCCCACACCTCACACACTTCTCCCATTTCCCCACTTTCTTTCTCTCACTACAAGACACACACACCCAACCCTCCTCTCTCTCTAGAAAATCCGGCCACCCTCCCTAGGGTTCCGGCGCCGTCAACTTTTCCGGCCAAAATTTCGGCGACCTCCAATAAATACACCACCCCTCCTAGAAGATAGATCAGGGTCTTGTGACTCCGTTTATGCAACCCACGCACTACCAAACTCCCAAACGCACCCTACATCTAAATTTTTAGATTCAAAATTATTAGGGTTTCTTGGTAAATCATGTACAAGGTCCAAGCTTGGTGGGTTACGAGTTGTACTCCGAAAGAGACACCAACAACGTTCGTGTATCTCTCTTTTCCTCGCGGTAACACCAAACCCTCTCGTTAATGTTATTGTTTTCTTATTTATTATTTCGTACCGATTGAGAAAAATGGCCGTTTTATGTTTTCGTGGCATGAAAAATTAAATACAAGTGTTAAAATGGGTATGAAACAATTTTTGTAAAAACCTCTTGTGAAAATAGAAGTATTAAACGAGACTTAAAAACATTTTCTTGTGATTCGTATAACAAACAAAAAAAACGGTTTGGAAGCGGTTCGTGTGGCTAGTTGGGTGAGTCAACGAGTCAAGTGACTCAGCAAGCCAAGTCAAAGGACTTAGTCGGGTCAGACCCGTATGGGTCTCGGGTTGTTCAAGGGTTTATTTTGAGGGTGGTATAAACTTGTGTAGATCTCAGATTTGTTTAATTAATGTGCTTGATTGTTTTTGAAAATTGTTGGGTTGGACGGGTCAAGAGTCGGGTCAGCCTAGGGTGTTGAGTTTTCTTCCTTTTTGTCTTAAGATCCGAGTTGGGTGACCCGGGTTGTGTAAAATGTATATGATATTGGACATAACTATATCGGACAACAAACTTTCGGATTAAATAATATAGGACATAATGAAACAACTAAAATGTACTACTTTACTAATTTGGGCTTATTAGAGCTAATATAATGGGATAACGAAATTAGTAAAATAAGACGATAGGTTAACTATATGTATATGTATATATATAACGACTTGATATTGTAATGAATTAATTACACTGTAATACCGGAATAACAATATCGGGATATATGATATTGAATGTGAGTTAACAACGATAGTACTAGTAAAAGTGGGTGATAAACGTTAAGAAATAACTACTTGATTTATAATTAGTAACGGATATTACATATATGTTATAAGATATAATACGGTTTATAAACTTGGAATAACTATCGATAACAAGTTATATTAATTAGTATGTTGTACTTTATTAAACGTTTTGGATTAAATGAGTTTAATATATTTGTTTTGCGATAAAACTAAATATTCCATCTTCACATTTAAGCTGATATTGAATTATATAACTATATATTATTGATGGATATGGTTTAATCTATTATAAACCCTTATTAAATAAGATGGTAACTCGTGTTTTATAACACATGTTAGCTTTTATAAACTTGTTTGGAAATATTATTTTGATAAGATAACTTATTAAAGTCGTAATGGTTTGGGAACGTTGGAATAAACGAACGTGTCATTTATAGTACACTACTTAATATATCTTATATGAAGTACTTTCTTGTAAACTTGTATAATTATGAATAACAATTGAGAAACCTTTATTAATTGAGCGATAAATGGAAACTTGTCTTTTATTATTAAACATGTACATTTGGGGATTATTGGGTAAATTGCCGAAACTTATCAATTAACCTACTTATGTTACATAAATAGTTGCCGTTGTTTCCTAGTCTTTGACTAGCTTGAGTATTGTCAGTATTTCTTGGCTTTGTCGATGTCTTTTCCTTTTTGGCGTGCGTTCTAGTAGTATGTCTCGAATATGTCGACGTCTTTTCCTCTTTCGCGTGTGTTATGCGTTGCATCTATATTACTTTCCACCACACGAA
Organism: Chrysanthemum makinoi; assembly: GCA_910596185.1. Classification (NCBI taxonomy): domain Eukaryota; kingdom Viridiplantae; phylum Streptophyta; class Magnoliopsida; order Asterales; family Asteraceae; genus Chrysanthemum; species Chrysanthemum makinoi. The sequence continues at coordinate 32,575,709 of OU343220.1, read as the reverse complement.
ACGTTAAAAACTTAACTTTTGAGATATTAATTATAAACTTTTGGGAACGATAATGGACTTTTGAAAGTAACGACAGGAATGATCCACGAAAACTACGACACATTCTTTCTATTGACTTCTTTATCGTATGAGCTGTATTTTAAGATAATCGTATACGTATTAGGTTTCGTTAACTTTATTCTATCATACTTGTCTTACATTCTTCTCGATGCCATGGAGATTAGCTTTAGATGTCAGTCGTGTCAATAGTGAATAATGCATTGTTGTGGCTAAGGTGAGTTTCATAGCCACTCTTTTCAAAAGTTTTCATAACTATTTTGGGGGAGAATACATGCTGCTTTTAACCAACTATAACTGGATACGTGAATGTTATATAAGAATGACTGTTGTTTTGAATATTTGATTTGTGATTGTTATCTTATGTATTTATGTGAATACAAACTATTTCTGGACCTGCCACTACTCTTTTGAATTGCTAATGCGTTGACTAGGAAAGGTTAGACATGTGATATTTGTCGACTTAGACTAGGGTAGCAGCTCTATGCTATAACGCGATGCCTAGCTAAGAATGGACTGACCTAGACCAGAGTAGCTTGTATTCTAGGCCTTGCTATGACTGTGCTGGCTAGAGTTGCCCGGGGCCCTGCATTGAGATCTCACACGTATTGGATTGATTATTGATTGGATTGATAATTGATTGGTTTGATTATTGATTGGATTGATTATTGATTGGGTTGATTATTGATTGGGTTGATTATTGATTGGATTGATTATGGATTGATTATTTGTTGGTTGATATGTTTATTAGATATCTGCCTTAGTCGCATATAGCAATTAAACTCTATCAGGTCCACTATTACTTTTGTAACTAAACTCTATGAACTCACCAGCGTAAGCTGACCTTTTTAGCATGTGTTCTCCGGTTTAAGGTGATAGCTCACTATTGGAAGACGCTTGGTAAGGGGCATGGTCATAGGCGACTCTGATGAATAAACGGGACCGCTTTAATTATCTTTTGGGCCTATTTTCGCACTACTTTCATTAATGTAAACTTATAGATTTCAATTAGTGAATCTTATTCTAAATAAATGGGATAAAAACTATTATTTGTACCTTATGTTGTGATACCAAGATTGTAGCACCCAAAGGCTCGTATGCTTCCGCTAGACCGTATTTTCGGGGTGTTACAGATTGGTATCAGAGCCAAGGTTATAGAGAACTAGGTATTTTCAAATCCTAGATTATAACACTTTTTCGAAAACTTAGCCCTATGACCGCCACGTGCTTGCCTGCCAAGCTGAAGCCTCGCGTATGACTAGTTTAAGGATATAGATGATTGAGAACACATTAGACGAATTGATTGATGAGATATTATTAGCTTATTTGATGAATTGTTTGATGGGATACTTATCGAATGTGTGCCCTGTTAGTGGACGATTTAAGTCTGCCTATCTTAGTAGTTCACTATAAGCATTCCACATGCTTATACACACAGAGTAAGCATGTCCTCATGCTTACGCATACCTCATAAGCATTTCCATATGCTTATGCACGCCCTATAAGCATGTCCTCATTCTTATACACACACAGAAAGCATGTCCTCATGCTTTCGCACGCACCATACCTTTCACAAAGTGTGGAGTCCCAAACCTTAGATGTATAACACTTAGCTTGTATTAAGTAGTTGCCTTGAATAGTTCCAAAACAATAAAGAGAAAAACTTTGTACGAATACACACAAATATGCGGAATCTACTTGAGTATACTTAGAAGATTAAAGTAAACAAATGAACACAGAATGTAACAACCAATGCTTCAATATTATTAATCTATAATACGGATACTCCCAAAGTATCAGGGTAACGCAATTTCCTTGCGTAATCTCACCACAAGATTTAGAGCTTGCACGCTAGAAGTAGCCGTGGGAATGATTCGGGATTTGATGAACACGAGTCTAAAATGCGTTTAAAACTAATAAAACATGTAAACTAGTGTGTTCGTATCGTGTGTTGTGTTATGTGCATGTGTTTTTGCATTTTTATCATTTTTATGTGTTCTTGGTCATGACTAGTTGGTGGGATACAATGGTTTTGATGATGTCGAAGGGTGCATAGTCTCGTGTCACAATTTTGGGTCGAGACTTTCGTAAACCGTTTTTTTGTTCTTAAGTATTATCAAACAAGTGGTAGTCAATTTTGGATTATTAATAATGGGTTCATGTCCGCTAGTGTTAAAATAATATGCGAAACCAGTATATGTCAACTTTGCGCAACGTCGGCATTATCGTGAGTTCTTAGTCTCGATTGACCCCGATGACGCCGTAACATGGTCTTTAGTATTTATTGGGCAATATGACGTGTATAAGCCGAGAGTCATGACTCGGACTTGTGAACTCGAAACGAATAATGACTCGAAACTTATATTGAAACTTGACGAAATATATATGTAAACAAGTAAATGAAACTCGAAAATATAGATGATAAATGGTTTTTGCACTAAACATTCGATAACAAGACTCGCCTTGTTATTCGACATTTTAAAAAGAGAACCAACGTCTAAAAATAAAAATGTTTTGTAATAAATGAGTCATTAAATGTTTCGAGGGCACATTTATCGAAAGGTGTCATTTAGGAAATTTTTTAATACCATTTATGTGTTGTGCGTGGGTTACGGATAACCTAACATTAATAACATCAATCCACGTGGATAACGGACTTATTAGGTTGACGAATCTAATAAGCGCCCGCTATGTACGTGGAATAACATTACTAATTGGTGAATTATCCTTATGACTCGTTAGGATCTGACTGGTTTTAGGATAATAAACGACATGAATAAATGGTTGAGTTTATCGAGTTGACGAATTCGATAAGATCTAACTATTTATTCCGAAACTTATTAAACTATAAAGTTTATCATTTAGACGTCTCATTGTGTCATTATGAGTCGCATTGTGGTTATTTGAGTGCTTTCATGGTGTTTTGTCGAGTCGATGCCACACACACACGATGTAACACTAGTAACAAAATGGTGCAACGAGATATTTTTGAGATAAGAAAATGAATACATTTGGGGTAGATAACATTGAAGTTGGGAATATATATTAAGAATTGGTTATAATAATTGGTTGTGCCTTGCTTTACAAAAATTCATTGAACCTCGAAAGAATATAGACTGATCACCTATATTCAGCCAGAGACAGCAGGACATGGACTGATCACATATGTCCGTCTCAGAGGCGAATTTTTCAAATAATGGGAGTAGTTATAACAGAATTATGTTCGGGTTAGAGATTGGTTTTAAGAACGATGAGCTTTAGGTGGACTCGCACACTCACACTCACCAAACATCACGAAAGCCCTCACTCACACGACACACTAGCATCGCAACACCTTTCGAATCGTAACACTTCTGGCATCACTACACGTCTCTGCTTATGTGAAATTCCTATTTTTCACTGTCAAGCATAATTCGCCGTAAGTCGGGTTAGACCCGATTGACACCATCTATATCCGAGTTGCTTATCGTCGCAAGCCTCGTCGATCTCACTATAGTGTTTGGATTTGTTTTGGACTATTTTTGGATTTGGTCTTAACTGTTTTGGATTTGGTTTTTGGGTTTTCGATTTTTTGATTTTGATCTCGTTCCGAGTTTTAACTCATCATTTGACTTCAAATCATCATTCGACCTCGAATCGGTATTCAATTTCGAAATGTCATTCGGTCGCATTGCGATAGTAACCGTATTGGAATTATCATTCCGTCACATTTTGTTAGTAATCTTGTTGGAATTATCATTCCGCATCGTTTCGCTAGTAATCCCGTTGGATTTTTTATTTAGTATCGCTTCGTTGGTAATCCTTTTACCGACACTTCTACCTAAAGCCTAGTCTCGAGTTGATTATTTCTTAAACTTCCGAAACCTTGCCATTCACTCGATGTTGATTTAAACGATGTCATCTACTCGACGTTGTTCATTTCCTAAACCGATAATGTTTTGGTCGATGTTGCTTCCCCAACAGCTTTCAGTTAAGGTAGTACCTTACGTGTTGTTGCTGTCGTACCTTATCCTCTATTTAGGTACCCCTATCGATAACGATCTAACGACCTATTTTAGTGAAGTTATTCACCGAGGTTATCCTGTAGATATTATTTTATCAACAATAGTCTGCTACATCATACCGCCGATTGCGGTAATACCTACCCTGTCCTATCGATGTCGTACCTTACACTCCATCGATGCGAAATTATTTAGTAAACCAACTTAGAGCCATTAACCTTCACTCGTATTTAGGAGTTGAATTGATATTGATCGATAGTCGAACTTCTTTTGGGAATTAGGACTTTGGAGTTGAATATTGAACCTTTCTGCGTTAAGTATTAAGTGCACCAATGAGTCAATCGACTGACTGCGGTTCGTAACCAATACTCACTTTTAGGAGTCGTACTTTCCGCCTCTAACCTAAGTATCGTGCTAGGTCAGCCGACTGATTGCTAGTGGCAATCAACCATTTCCAGCAGGGTCATACTCTGAACTTCCTAGACTACACGTCTAGTAGAAATTCCGTGGTCAATAGAAATATTGAAATCCTAAGGAGAGACCTGAACCTCGTTCCATAGGACAACCACCTAATCATTCTCTCATCCTTCGAGAAATGCCTACTATCCTTTTGAACCTCTTAACCGAAGGATAAGCTACGCTGTAGATGAACCCTTGGAAGTAGAATTCCGCACCCTTACCTGAGTAGTTACTGGAATCCTACCTAACGTGTTCACCTCCCGCTATTCAACAAGATAGAAAGTATGGACGACCTTGCTCATCTCTCCTCATATAGTTTTTGCAGTTCTAGAGAATTCCTCAATCTTCTTTTAAGGAGGTGAGAGTGTACTCATTCTTCTCCCTCTAGTAGAGTGGCTTCGCTCCGATGAGCTAGTCCTCACTTTCAAGCTCTAACTCTTTACCTTCTTTCCACTATGGAACTCCAATTGGAAAAGGGAAATCCCCATGGTCCGTTTTCTCTATTTGAGATTCATTTTGTTAGTACACACCTGATTCTTCTTTCTGAACCTTCAAATCCCTCCGATACCCTTTAAGGAGGAAGTGCGATCGAAAAACCTGAGTTACACAAATAGAATTCTCCACGCGTAAAGGAAATCGTATGCTTTAGGAAACGCTGATTTCCATCCTTTCCGGATAGTGGCAATCACCACACACCCATTTTCATCTATCACTTCCTAGAGCCGAGAGAACATATCGGGATATGCTTACAGTGTATCATCTCCCAACTAATGGCTGAAGTAAAGAAACAATTCAAACCCTAGTAGAACACGTAGCGTTCCTATCAAGTTTGGCAACGGTTGGGATAGACACCTCTCGTTGGCCAAACTCTCTTGTTGACATCTCTCGAGTCTGAAAATGGTTGGGACAGGCACCTTCCATTGGCCAACTTCTCCTATAACCATATCTATCGCTTTAAGTACCTCAAAGGTACCGTAAGAGATCCTCTATGGTCATAAGTGCCGCTTCCGATGATTGGGAAGAAACGGAAATACCCAACTTAGCAACCCCGAACCTATTCGAAATGATACCAAGGAAACCGTTCTAAGTTGAGATGGATATGTAAGTTGCTCACAAACCATTAGGAGACATAGACAACGTAAATCTCTTGAACCCTCCGAGATAACCTAGAATTAAGCTTACGGATCCACCATGACATTGTGTGAAGCGAGTAGTAAATGTGAAAACTTAATCCCCGCTAGATCAATCCTTCTGAAAATCCTTGCTAGATTGAGACCAGTAGCTCAGAGCCTTGAGCTACCATCAAGACTCAATAGATTTCCCAACATTTCGTGCGTAATAGGAAGAAAAGACTCGTCGATAAGGCAGTTGTTATCCCTCTGGGAAGTCCTAATCTTTGAATGTTTAAAACTTTGTTGACCTAACAAAACCATAGATTATGAAACCGAGCGACCTTAGTAAAGTCGCATCTCTACCTTCGAAGCTCGTAGAAACTCGCAGTAAGATCCTAGATTCACATAGGGAACGTAAAGATAAACCCTCGTGCTTTTGCACTCACCCCTTCTAGACTTTAGTAGATAACTTGAATTGAATCGCGAGGACGCGATTCCTTTTAAGGAGGTGAGGCTGTGACAACTCGTAAATTCCTCGATGCGTCGTAATTGGAGAAACATCGATTAGAGCGATCGTTTTAACTAATTTGAGATACGAGTCATATTATATATCGTTTTTATTAGAAATAATATTTTAAGAGCAATGGCGTAACTCCCGAGTTGCGAATCCTTTGTTTGCTAGCTCAAACGAGTCCCGAACCTAATATATCAAAAGTTTTATAAAGTTACAACAATGGTCCCTTTGATAAGTTACGTAGCCGCCCCTGCACTTTCTATTATACATATTGGGTCCTTCCTAGGAGTATATATACCCCACACCTCACACACTTCTCCTATTTCCCCACTTTCTTTCTCTCAATACAAAACACACACACCCCAACCCTCCTCTCTCTCTAGAAAATTCGGCCACCCTCCCTAGGGTTCCGGCGCCGTCAACTTTTCCAGCCAAAATTTCGGCGACCTCCAATAATACACCACCCCTCCTAGATGATAGATTAGGGTCTTGTGACTCCGTTTATGCAACCCACGCACTACCAAACTCCCAAACGCACCCTGCATCTAAATTTTTAGATTCAAAATTATTAGGGTTTCTTGGTAAATCATGTACAAGGTCCAAGCTTGGTGGGTTACGAGTTGTACTCGTAAAGAGACACCACCAACCTTCATGTATCTATCTTTTCCTCGCGATAACACCAAACCCTCTCGTTAATGTTATTGTTTTCTTACTTATTATTTCGTACCGATTGAGAAAAATGGTCGTTTTATGTTTTCGTGGCATGAAAAATTAAATACAAGTGTTAAAACGGGTATGAAACAATTTTTGTAAAAACCTCTTGTAAAAATAGAAGTATTAAACGAGACTTAAAAACATTTTCTTGTAATTCGTATAACAAAAAATAAAAATGGTTTGGAAGTGGTCCGTGTGGCTAGTTGGGTGAGTCAACGAGTCAAGTGACTCAGCAATCCGAGTCAAAGGACTCAGTCGGGTCAGACCCGTATGGGTCTCGGGTTGTTCATGGATTTATTTTTGAGGTCGTGAAGTCGGTAGTTTGTTGATTCTTGGGATTGTCCTAATAGATGAGGGTGGTATAAACTTGTGTAGATCTCAGATTTGTTTAATTAATGTGCTTGATTGTTTTTGAAAATTGTTGGGTTGGACGGGTCAAGAGTCAAGTCAGCCTAGGGTGTCGAGTTTTCTTCCTTTTTGTCTTAAGATCCGAGTTGGGTGACTTGGGTTGTGTAAAATGTATATGATATTGGACATAACTATATTGGACAACAAACTATCGGATTAAATAATATTGGACATAATGAAACAACTAAAATGTACTACTTGACTAAAATGGGCTTATTAGAGCTAATACTCATTATAATGAGATAACGAAATTAGTAAAACAAGATGATAGGTTAACTATATGTATATGTATATATATAACGACTTGATATTGTAACGAATTAATTACACGATAATACCGGAATAACCATATCGGGATATATGATATTGAATGTGAGTTAACAACGATAGTACTAGTAAAAGTGGGTGATAAACGTTAAGAAATAACTACTTGATTTATAATTAGTAACGGATATTACATATATGTTATAAGATTTAATACGGTTTATAAACTTGGAATAACTATTGATAACAAGTTATATTGATTAGTATGTTGTACTTTATCAAACGTTTTGGATGAAATGAGTTTAATATATTTGTTTTGCGATAAAACTAAATATTCCATCTTCACATTTAAGCTGATATTGAATTATATAACTATATATTATTGATGGATATGGTTTAATCTATTATAAACCCTTATTAAATAAGATGGTAACTCGTGTTTTATAACACATGTTAGCTTTTATAAACTTGTTTGGAAATATTATTTTGATAAGATAACTTATTAAAGTCGTAATGGTTTGGGAACGTTGGAATAAACGAACGTGTCATTTATAGTACACTACTTAATATATCTTATATGAAGTACTTTCTTGTAAACTTGTATAATTATGAATAACAATTGAGAAACCTTTATTAATTGAGCGATAAATGGAAACTTGTCTTTTATTATTAAACATGTACGTTTGGGAATTATTGGGTAAATTGCCGAAACTTATCAATTAACCTACTTATGTTACATAAATAGTTGCCGTTGTTTCCTAGTCTTTGACTAGCTTGAGTATTGTCAGTATTTCTTGGCTTTGTCGATGTCTTTTCCTTTTTGGCGTGCGTTCTAGTAGTATGTCTCGAATATGTCGACGTCTTTTCCTCTTTCGCGTGTGTTATGCGTTGCATCTATATTACTTTCCACCACACGAAACGTTAAAAACTTAACTTTTGAGATATTAATTATAAACTTTTGGGAACGATAATGGACTTTTGAAAGTAACGACTGGAATGATCCACGAAAACTACGACACATTGTTTCTATTGACTTCTTTATTTTATGAGCTGTATTTTAAGATAATCGTATACGCATTTGGTTTCGTCAACTTTATTCTATCATACTCATCGTATATTCTTCTCGATGCAATGGAGATTAGCTTTAGATGCCAGTCGTGTCAATAGTGAATAGTGCATTGCTATGGCTAAGGTAAGTTTCATAGCCCCTCTTTTCAAAAGTTTTCATAACTATTTTGGGGGAGAATACATGCTACTTTTAACCAACTATAACTGGATACGTGAATGTTATATAAAAATGACTGTTGTTTTGAATATTTGATTTGTGATTGTTATCTTATGTGTTTATGTGAATACAAACTATTTCTGGACCTGCCACTACTCTTTTGAATTGCTAATGCGTTGACTAGGAAAGGTTAGACATGCGATATTTGTCGAGTTAGACTAGGGTAGCATCTCTATGCTATAACGTGATGTATAGCTAAGAATGGAGCGACCTAGAACAGGGTTGCTTGTATTCTAGGCCTTGCTACAACTGTGCGGACTAGAGTCGCCCGGGGCCCTGCATTGAGATCTTACACGTATTGGATTGATTATTGATTGGATTGATTATTGATTGGTTTGATTATTGATTGGATTGATTATAGATTTTTTTGATTATTGATTGGGTTGATTATTGATTGGATTGATTATGGAATTATTGATTGTTGGTTGATATGTTTATCAGATATCTGCCTTAGTCGCATGTAGCAATTAAACTCTATCAAGTCCACTATTACTTTTGTAACTAAACTCTATGAACTCACCAACGTAAGCTGACCTTTTTAGCATGTGTTCTCAGGTTTAAGGCGATAGCTCACTATTGGAAGATGCTTGGCAAGGGGCATGGTCATAGGAGACTCTGATGAATAAACGAGACCCTTATCTTTTGGGCCTATTTCCGCACTACTTTCGTTAATGTAAACTTACGGTTTTCAATTAATGAATCTTATTCTAAATAAATGGGATAAAAACCATTATCTGTACCTTATGTTGTGATACCAAGATTGTAGCACCCAATGGCTCGTATGCTTCCGCTAGACCGTATTTTCGGGGTGTTACACTCTCAGCCTTCCTGATCCGAAATAAGTTTGTCAAAGGAAGATAGACAACACTCTGTTTATCTATAGGACAAAACGTGATGTGATACTAGTCCAATTGTATGTTGATGACATCATCTTTGGCTCAACAAATTATACTCTTTGCAAACAGTTTGAAAAACTGATGACAAAAAAATTTGAAATGAGCATGATGAGGGTGTTGGAATCACTCCTAAACCATATTTCAAGTGTTAGTGATTCATATGTAATAGTTAGCTTAATATGGCTTTTATGTTAGTAATCAATGCTAGGCTTATGTAGAAAGCCCATAAGCCTAGGCCAAGCCCAATAAGTAAAAGGATGGGAACTTGGAGTGTTGCCCTAGTTCCCTCCTATAAATACTCTTGTAAACCTTCTATTGAAGGTTGGTTGTTCTTTTTCACATAATACTCCTACGCATAACCTTTCTCCATATCATATTCGTGTGTGTTTGTGTGTTTAGTGTTCATCCTCCTCCTCTTTATCTATACTTCTTTATCATTGATGCTTGTGTTACATAAATGGGAACCTAACAGTGGTATCAATCGCCAAATAGTTGGGTGAAAAAGGTTTTGTTTTTTGAAGTTGTTTTAGTCTTACGCGTAACTCACGGCTCTCAAACTTTTTCACGCTTAAAAACTCATTTTTTATACCTTTCAATCCAAGATTCTTGTACTTTCAACGTTTTTAGGTGTTAAAATATCTGTTTTTGACAAAAAGTTTTGAACTTTACGTGTATTTCTTTGATTTTAAACTTGATTTTATACGTGGGTTCATCTCTACGCATAAGGTGTTAAGGAGTTTTGGTTCATCAAGTTTCACACTTTTGGGTTATTTTGGTGCTATTGAAGCTGTTTTATCACAAAAATCTGGTTTAGAATCACTTTGGGCTACAAATCACGCGTAAGAAAACCCTATTCTTACGCGTAAGCCATCCTTGGATCGATCTTCAGATTTCGTGGTTTACTTAGTGTTTTCTTGCTTGGATAAGCCTGAAAACACTTCGACTTTGGATATCCTTTGCACTGTGATAGTGTAAAAGATCTTTTGGGCAAAACCCTAATCTTACGCATAAGCTCAAACTTATGCGTAGAACTCATTACGCATAAGATTTTTCTTACACCTAAGCTCTGTCTTACGCATAAGCTAATCCTACGCCTAATTTTTCTACGCTTAACTTTCAGTTTACGCATAACTTTAGTGTTTCTCAATTCTTACGCGTAAGCTACTCCTACGCGTAAATATTACTTTTACGTGTAAGTTTGGTGTTTTTTACGCCTAAGTGTTGCTTTACCTTAACGTGCTTTCTACGCCTAAGGATACTTCATCAACAACGTTTCATTCGACTACAAAGATCCATTTTACAACACAAGTTTTCAACATGTCTCAACCTCCATACTCTAACTACTTTCCTTACATGTATAATCAACTACAACAACAACAACAACGACAACTAAGTCCACAACATCAACAATTCAATCAACAACAACATATTTATCAACAACAATTCAATCAACAACATACTCCACAAATGGTTCAACCACCACCTAGTATTCAAGTACAACCTTACACATACTTCTACAATCAACATCCATCCAGGAGTACTATGAAGGAACCGACATGGTTTGGCAAGATGTGTGAAGCCTTAAGTAGCCAAAAATCAATTCATGAAGCTGGCTCACTTGATAGACCTCCAATGCTCACTCCCGGAAATTATGATCAATGGGTGATAAGGTTCTTTAGGTTTTGTGATCTAAAGAAGCCACATGGAAAGTTCTTAAAGAAGGTCATTATGGAAGGTCCATTTCAGATGCCTACTGTTCTCACACCCGCATATCATAATGCCAATCCACCAAGAGATCTTTGTCACCAACATTGCACCTATCTCAGACCTCACAGGTGATGAACTTCTACATTTTGAAGCCGATGAACTAGCAATGCAATACATCCTTTTAGGATTACCCAATCTGATCCTTCGAAGTGTGGATGCTCAAAAGACAGCTAAAGCAATGTGGGAACATATTCATCTTCTAATGGAAGGCACAACACTCAATCAGGAAGACATGGAATCCAAAATCTACTTGGCTTATGAACACTTCATGATTGAACCAGGAGAGACATTAGAGTGATATCATCACCGCTTTTCAGACATCATCAATGATTTGGACAAACACAATATCATCATGCCACAAATTGTTGTCAACACTAAGTTCCTAAGTAGTCTTGGTCCGGAATGGGAGAAGTATGTTATTTTTCTCCGTCAAGCTAAGAATCTTCATCATGCTACATACGGATTGTTGTACGACTATTTGAAGCCTCACCAAAAAGAAGTTGACAAAGAAAGGGCTATCCGTGGACTCCCGGCTCCACAGTCACTTCCGGACAATCAAAAACTTGCTTTGTGGACTCAAACTAGTGTTCCTCCTCAACCCGCTCCTCAACCCACTCCTCAACCAACTGGAAAAATTACACCATATAATCCGTCACAGCAACAATCTCAAGAAACTCAATTGGTTCCATACAACAACAATACTGATCAAGCACTTTATAGTGAATCAAATGAGGATACTGAAGCTTTTGATGCCCGCCAAGGATTTGTCATGATCGCTAGAGCCTTCGGCCGATATTCCAACAAATCCAACAATCGCATTCGTACCTCATCAAACACAAGGAATCAGGCTGTTGTGAACAATGGACGCGTTGAAGTTCAGAATCGTGGTTATGGTCGTCAGATGGGAGGTGATCAAGGGTTTAATGCTATGGGTAGGAATAACATGGGTGCTCCACAACAACAGAGAGCTCAAGTGGTTGAACAGGGGAATGCTCAGAATGGGGTTAATGGTCTTCGTTGTTATAACTGTAATGAGAAGGGTCATCGGCTAATGCATGCCCTAAGCCGAGGACAAGAGGCGTGCTTATCACAAGAGGCTTTGCTCTTGGCTCTCAAGGATGAAGGCTGGTGGCACTCTTACCAACAAGGAACGAGCTTTATGGCGGATGATTCTGATGATGATATGGAGGACTTGGAGGCTAATGCAGCAGTGATGTTGATGGCACAAATGCAAGCTCTACACATGAGTGACACAGGCCGTGTATGACACGGCGGCTTGTCTCAAGTCCGGAACAAAATTCACTCATTCATGATCTGATATCTCCGCCAATTTCTCCATCCGACAAGGATCAGAGTGTTCAACATGAGCCATCTACATCTCATTCCGATGATTATCAAATAGATCCCGTAGTTATATTTGACGATCAAGATAATCTTATGGTTAATATTGATAATCAAATTGACTCTGTGGTTATATTTGAGGATCTAAATAATGATCATGTTGAGACTCACGTTGAACAACATGAGTTTGTGTCTAATAGAGAAATTGAGCTCCTGACCTTAATTAAAGACCAAGAATCTCGTTTGGAAATTTGCAAGCAATTAAAAGATAAAATGCACTGTTAATTAGGGATAATGAATGCTTAATCGGACAAATCAAGGTTTTAAAACTCAAGAAAAGCGTGAAAAAGGTTTTGAAGTCGCTAAATCGCATCAAAGCGAAAAATCATTAGAACGACATATACGTGATCTAGCCGCATCCAAGAATGCTTTGTTGTCTCAAATAGAACAACTGAAACATGAACACAAAAAAAACTTAACGCTCTTACTTTGGAAACTCAAAAGCCAAGGTGAGTTGTTAACTTGTCAAAACAGGTTCTCGAGTACAAATAACATTCCACGAAACGAATAGATGACTATCTTGAAGAAATTGTCGACTTACAACCCAAAATCAAAGAGTTTCGAAATGTTGTTTATAAACATGGCGAGTCAATCACAACTATTCAAAAGTTTACTTTTAAACCAAATCCAAATGGATATGGACCGATTCTTGCCGATTACAACCCTAAGTTTTCAAACGAGCATTCAAACCAAATCACGAAGTTTACAGGTCGAGAACATAGAATTGATAATTCAATTATGACTGTTGTTGAGTATAATCGGATGGAGGAATTAGATGCGATGGCGAGAGTGGGTCAAAAATGGAAAATGTCATTTATAACAAACCATTTAACTATTCAAAAGCCGTAACTTTTTTCACACAACAAGATACTTCTAACAAATCTTTGGTTATCACACCGCTTTTGAAGTCAGGTCCCCAACATAATGGTGCACAAATTAATGGTCCTTTACCTTCACTTAGTGAAGTTAAAACAAAAGCCTAAAGTTGTCACGTTATAAAATACATTGACACTTTCTTATCTGACCTCAAAATTTTGGAACGTGAGATTGAATTTCATTCGGAAATAAAAGTTGAACATTTTCAATCGCCTCTGCGCGAGAACAAAGAGATATTCTTCGAAAAGAATTTTACCTCATGTCAAAAATTTGAAAACTTGCACAATATTGGGAAAGTGATTTTCACAAGGAACTTGGTCTAATGAAAACAGTTTTCGAGAAAGCGAAAACATCGATTTCAATTACTAAACGTAAAAAGAAATTATTGAGAAAAGATGTTGATCGACTCTTGAAAGATGTTATCTGTGCCGATATCCATAATGTTGTGTTGTTTCATTCTATTGCTAATGCATCTGATTATATCTCTGCTGTCTTTGTTGATTCTATTGAAATTGTTGAGAATACGATAATATGCATCGGTCGAGTCTTTAAAAGTTGAAAATGAACGATTGTTAAACGAGATTTCAAATGCAAAACGTCGTCTTCAATGGTGTCAAAAATATTGTCACAATCGTGAACTTGCTTTGCAAAAAAAAAATCAACCAGTTGCATTCTAAAATGTTTAATCAAAAGTTGAGCAAGCTGGATGATCAAAACGCATATTTGAAATGTCAAATCTCAAAATATGAACAAGAACTTGCAAAAGTTAAAAAGGAATATGGTGTCATATTTGATTTACTCAAACAGACTCGTGATGAAGCATCAAACGAACTTGATCATTATCTTGCCCACACTAAAGAAGTCATGAACTTTTGGAAATCTTAGTTCGAAAATCAAGATTTGGTGCACACTATCATTAAGTTAAGGAAATGTTAGGAAAGTATGAACAAGTTCAGCCTAGCATCATTAAGAAAATTGCACCAACACTTAGCAAGCGTCAACCCGAATGCCTATTGATAAATCACAAGATACTAATGTGCTTCCCTCTCTGAAGCAGAATAGTTGTCTCTTTTCCAAGCGTCCAGCACTTCACATCCTAGGGGCAATACAAGGAAGAATAGGAAGTTACGACCTAAGAAAAGAACAATAATAAATCTTTGAATTAGAAGAACACTCTAGGACTTTGAATAAGACTCAAGTTGCACCCACTTTAGATATTGCGTCTGACAAATGTAATGGAAAAAGTGTTGTAACGAATGCTAAACCTTTAAGTACTTTTGATATCTAAGCTTCTTGTGTTATTTGTCGTAAAAGTATGCTTTCTGATTGTTATGATAAATGTGTTGCTAGAGCTATCTTGTCTCGTTTACGGAATCCTAAGAAACGGAATACCTCTAGGCCCACAAATGCTTCTAAGTCTGCGTTGGCAAACCGCCGCTTTAGATTCTAAGAACGCATTGATGTCCTGTAGCTCCAATCTCACCTCCAAGGAATGTAGTACTACCTAGTGCGTTCAATAAGACTAAAGCTAAGACTAGTTGGAGATGGCAGAAATGGATACATAATACACTAGGATTTAAATGGATACCTAAAATCATTGATGTGTGTATTTCTAACATAAGCGCTATGGAACCCTCTGACATTTCGGGTTCCACATCTACTTCTATTCCATCTGTGTCATCTGTGTGTAATGCGGTGATCTGAGATCATCCTTTATTGTTGATAGCGGATGTTCCCGACACATGACGAAAATCTCAATGTTATCAAACTTTGTTGCAAAGTTCATTGGCCTTTGTCGCCGATTCGGGAATGATCACTCAGCAGCTATCATGGCTCACGGAGATTATATCAGTGGCAATATCGAAATTAGCAGGGTTTATTATGTGGAAGGCCTCGGTCACAATCTCTTTTGATCGGTCAATTGCTGTGATGGAGATTTGGAAGTTGCTTTTGGGAGAAAACTTGTTTCATTCGTGATCTACAAGGAAACGATCTTATGTCTGGCTCTCGCAATTCTAGTCTATACACAATCTCAATGCAAGACATGGTTGCTTCTTCACCCATCTGTCTACTGTCAAAGGCAACATCAACAAAATCTTGGCTAAGGCACCGTCGTCTCTCACATTTAAACTTTCAAACTGTAGGATCGAAAAGCTTAAGATTTATGTGGTTCGGGGGGTCGGGGAAGCTCAAAGAATGAGAAAGACATGGTTATTGTATTAGATAGAAAAGGGGAAGATGTGTGGGTTTCTAGAGAGAAGAAGAAGAAACCACACACACTTCTTTACAAAATGTGAACTTCCTACCCTCCTAGTTGGGACTAGGAGGTGTATTTATACTAAGACAAGCATAACTTATCACTATTGACTAAACTAGTCCTTGTGAATAAGTAAAGGAGAAAACTAATGCAATTCCCGTAATGACTTCACTTTAGCGAGGCTAACAATCTCTCCCCAAGTGATGTCATACGGGAGTTGCTTACAATGTTCCCTACAAGCAAAATTAAATACAACGGATAGTAGCTGCAGCTCCTCAAGAGTGTCTTCATAGTCTTCAAACTTCATGAATCTTCTCAGTCATCTCTTTACTTGCAGGAAGAACAATATGAGCAAATCTAATTAGGGATTAAATCGACCTTTTGCTCTCCCTAATTAGTGCTCTCCCCAATGACAACCTTTCGAGAATGAATTTCTGGTCGAAGAAGTCTTTTGATAATTAAATTAGAACCGTCTTTAGTCTTCTAACACGCTTGTAGGAAAATGTAGAAAAGGCGTAGACTTGACCTTCTTCAAGATTGGCCATTCAGGGGAATAATATATCAACATCTTCATCTCACCAAATGCATTCCAGTTATCTTTCATATATCAAATCAACCCATAATGTACACATTTCTCTCCCCTGAAGGTTACGATTTATCGGAATCGGCATATAATTGTGTACATGAAGCATTAACTGGAAGCATTCTATCATAAATCAAATCAGCCCGTGAGAAGATATCGATGAACAATACCATTTGAAATTGTCTAACTCATCTCAACCCCCTGTATCAAAATTCAATGGTACGTGCGTAGTAACCACATGTGAGGATAACCCAATATGACCGAACTTGAGAAAGAAGTAAAATCTCCCACGGTTTACTTAAGCTTGTACTAGCCTTGTGAAAAAGAACGGTGTACCCAATGTACAAAACCTCTTGGCGTATCCTCAACTACGTGAGACACCGAAGTGATAGTTACTTTGTGGGTTAAGAGAGAAAGAATCACAAAAGTAACTAGATAGCAAGTCTTCATCACACTCAATATATATTTTCCCAGACAAGTCATCTTCGCGGAAGGTAAGAAAGAAAGAAGACGAAATAAGTAAACTCGCCCGTCAAACTTCACTTCAAACCCAAATAAATAATAAAGCATCATCTTCGTGGTCACATTTGAAATTCATCGAAACCTTTAGCCGTGAATTTGTATCCTTCCGTGAAAATATACCATACCAAAAATTACCATACTTGTATAAAAATATAACAAATTGTAACCAAAATTTTGAGACAAAATTTGGATTACAATTGTTATACGCATTATACGTACCACCAGTTCACGTCCAATGACCATCAAAAGATAGAACACAAAAACCCAAAGTTCGAATATAACCCAACTGAGAGCCCATATCCGAATTGTCTCATCATCGGCCCATGTTGCAATGATTGAATATCCACCCAACCGGTTGTTGTAACGTGTATATTAACTCACATTTCACAACCATTTTATCTAACCTAAACCTCTGACACCCTTGTGATAACACATCGCCTATCACACATATTTTGTCTTCTCACCAAGCGAATCGAGAACAAAATATGCTTCTCCTCTCCAAATATCTTCACAAATTCAGATCATACATCATCATTACCTCAATCTCATCTCACCTCATATCTTTAATCAAACACATACCCTCTCTTGATAGTCGAATATGATGACATACGAGTCAAGATGTTCTTCAAGATCCATTGGGTCTAAGGTAGGGTTGTATCCGTTTATTATTTTAATTAGAGTCTTGAACGAACGAAAGAAAAGGGATAACATAGTTGTTATAGACTTTTCTTTATCTTTCGGATAACAACACAAGTTGATGTCAATGATGATTATGATTCATTGGAAAAAATCTTTAAAGATTTTAAAATGAATCGATCCGAGAAAGTGGCGTAATTTTTAATTTCGAATTGATTGTAGTTTGGAGATGGAGGAAGAGTTAGGATAGATTAGATATTGGAAGTTGTTGGAGTTGGTTTAATGTTGGTTGTTAAATTGTTTTGTGGACTGATGATGTTAATGAAGTCGAGGGATGGTATATGGTATGTGGTGTTTTTACTGGTCGTTGTGGTCATGGTATATGTTGGTTTAGTCTACGCATAAGCCTTTTTTTTCACTACGCCGGCGTAACCTTTTTCTCACTTATCGTAAGCCAACTTTTAACCATACAGCGTAACATGTTTTCTTAAGCGTAAAAACATCGCAGTAACAAAACTTGTTTATCGCGTAAGCATGGTCTAGGTTATCGTAAACCATACGCAGTAAACCATTCCTTACGCGTAACTTCCAGACTACGGTAACAACTCTGTAGATATTTCTTCAGCATTAGAAAAGGGTTTTGACCCTTTGACTTTTTCGGCGAGTTTTTTCGACCAAGTATTCCGTCAATCTTCATAAAAACCGAAATGCATAAAAGCGCTTCTTTATGCCCGGTTGACCATGTTTGACCAAGAAAGATAACCATTTGACCACTTTTGTTTCACGGTATTTGGTACAAAAAAATCACATAATTTACCATTGTTTGGACCATCAAAAGTGGACATAGAAACAGATGTACATCAATGAATACCAAATAGACTTTATTGAATATGACCAAATAAAGATACTCATAAAGTTTCAAAAACTGTTTTACCAAAATATACGGAAAAAAATTTTCCGGATCTAAAAAGATGAGTAAAAGCAGCCAAAAACTTATACAAAACCACACAAATCGATAAAAAGACACAACCTGGCTCGTTATACCAATTGTAGGATCGAAAAGCTTAAGATTTATGTGGTTCGGGGGGTCGGGGAAGCTCAAAGAATGAGAAAGACATGGTTATTGTATTAGATAGAAAAGGGGAAGATGTGTGGGTTTCTAGAGAGAAGAAGAAGAAACCACACACACTTCTTTACAAAATGTGAACTTCCTACCCTCCTAGTTGGGACTAGGAGGTGTATTTATACTAAGACAAGCATAACTTATCACTATTGACTAAACTAGTCCTTGTGAATAAGTAAAAGAGAAAACTAATGCAATTCCCGTAATGACTTCACTTTAGCGAGGCTAACACAAACCATCACCAATCTTGCTCGACATAAACTTGTTGAAGGTCTCCCGAGATTCCGGTATTCTAAAGATCACCTCTGCTCAGCCTGTGAACAAGGAAAAAGCACTCGTGCTCATTTTCCTTCAAAGGTGGAACATAGCTCTCAGCATGTGCTTCATCTTCTTCACATGGATTTGTGTGGCCCGATGCGCGTGCAGACGATTAATGGCAAACGCTACATATTGGTAATTGTTTATGACTACTCAAGATGGACTTGGGTTTATTTTCTTCGAAGTAAAGATCAAGCTCCACAGATGATCATCACCTTTCTCACGAAAATTCAAATTTAGCTTCGGAACACCATCAGACAAATTCGAACAGACAAAGGGACTAAATTTGTGAATCAAACTCTTCGGGAATATTATGAGAAAGTGGGAATTGAGCATCAAACATCCATTGCGGCGTACCCCGAACAAAACGGAGTTATTGAAAGCGAAACACGTTAGTAGAAGCTGCCGAACGATGTTAATCAATGCTAAACTTCAGTTACTTGTGGGTGAAGCTGTCTCAACTGCGTGCTACACTCAGAACCGTTCAATGATTACAAAACGCCATAACAAAATACCTTTTGAGCTTCTACACAACAGAAAACCGAACCTCAAACACTTTCATGTATTTGGATCCCTTTGGTACCCAAATAATGATCGTGATGACTTTGGAAAGCTCAAAGCCAAAGCTGACATTGGAGTTTTTATTGGATACTGTGAGAACTCTAAAGGTTACCGGATCTGGAATCTTCGTACAAAGCAGGTTATCGAAACGATTCATGCTAATTTTGATGAGCTTACTGAAATGGCTTCTGAGCATAACAGCTTGGAACACGGTCACAACCGTCTAAACTTCCCTCAAACCCCATCATCAGCTGAACCAAGCCCACAGCTTACTCGTCAACAAATGGAAAAGCTATTTGCTCCGCTGTTCAGTGACGATATTGATGACCGTGTTTCAGGTGTATCCGATGTTTCCGCTGCACAACCTGATCATATTCCAATACCTGATACACCTGCTACAACAACTACGGTTGAAAAAGCACCACCATTTGACTCTACAACAACAGTTGAACAAACTGCATCCAACGACGCTGAACCAGCTGATGATGTTCTGAATGAAGTACCCCCACCTGCAGATTTTGATCCAAATGCGTTCTTTAACCCGTTTGCTAATGAAACTGCTGCACCTGAGGTCGCAAAATCATCTACAAGCCATTTGAATCCTCAAAATCTGCACAATGTATACCAACATCAACCCTCTACACATCGTTGGAGACAACGTCTTCACATAGATGGTGAACATTGCATTTATGCACTCACTGTCTGGCAATCTGAGCCTAAAAACATTAAAGACGCAATGACAAAAGACAACTGGATTGAATCCATGCAAGAAGAACTCAACCAATTCAAACGTCTTGAAGTATGGGAACTGGTTGAAAGACCAACAGGGGTCTACGTCATTGGTCTCAAATGGATTTGGAAGAATAAATTGGATGCTGAAAGGAACGTAATCAGAAACAAGTCACGTCTAGTGGCTAAGGGTTATAGACAGGAATAGGGTATTGACTTTGAAGAATCATTCACTCCGGTTGCTCGTCTTGAGGCTGTTCGGATCTTTCTCGCGTTCGCGGCTCATATGAATATAACGGTATTTCAGATGGACGTCAAAACTGCTTTTCTGAATGGGCAACTGAAAGAAACGGTTTATGTCAGCCAGCCAGAAGGGTTCGTTGATCCCGAGTTCCCGAACCATGTCTACAAACTGAACAAAGCTCTCTACGGACTCAAACAAGCTCCTCGAGCGTGGTACGATAAGTTATCATCATTCCTCATTGCCAATAATTTTACCAAAGGTTCGGTCGACCCAACTCTTTTCATACAATATCACGGGTAACATATTTTAATTGTTCAAATTTACGTGGATGACATCATTTTTTGGTCAACACATAAAAAGTACTCAATCGCTTTTGCAAAACTAATGAAGAAACATTTTGAAATGTCCATTATGGGTGAACTTACGTTCTTTCTAGGACTACAAGTTCATCAATCACCCCGTGGTATTTTCTTGAGTCAGTCCAAATATGCCCTTGAAATTCTTAACAAATTTGGAATGCAAACCTGTGACACCTATGCCACACCAATGGCTCATACCAAGAAGCTAGACGCTGATTTACATGGGAAATTGGTGGACCCTACCAAATACCGTAGTATCATCGGGTCTCTCATGTATCTAACAGCTAGCAGACCTGATATTGTTTTTGCCGTATATCTCTGCTCTCGTTATCAGTCGAGACCAACTGAAACCCACCTCTCTAAGGATAAAAGAATCCTCCAATACATCATGGGAACCATTAACTTGGGGATCTGGTATCCGAAGGATTCTGGTTTTGAACTAATAGCTTTTTCAGACGCTGATCACGCAGGTTGCTTAGATTCACGAAAAATCACTTCAGGAGCATTACAATTTCTTGGTGATAAACTGGTGTCATAACAATCGAAGAAGCAGGATTGTACATCGCTGTCCTCAACCGAAGCAGAATATGTAGCCATGTCAGCATCTTGTGCTCAAGTCATTTGGTTGAGAACACAACTCAAAGACTATGGTTATGTATTTGACAGAATCCCGATGTACTGCGACAATCGGAGTGCTATTGCGATCTCGTGCAATTCAGTACAACATTCGAAATCAAAGCACATCGATCTTCGATATCATTTCATCAAGGACCACGTAGAACAGGGTACTGTTGAATTATACTTTGTGGGAACAGAATACCATTTGGCAGATCTCCTCACCAAAGCCTTAGCTCCTGCTAGGTTTAATGAGTTGGGCCACCAGATTGGTATGCGGTGTTTTACTCAAGAGGAACTGGATGAACTCTTAAAACATTTTTAAAAACCAGTCAAACACCAAAACCTCTTTTGTAAATATTTTTCAAAAACAAAATAAAAAATTATAAAATCAGATAAAACAACAAAAATATTCTTCTATCTATAGTTCCTTTAACGTGGCAAGTACAAATTCTTCCGTCAACACTCAAATCTTTCAAAATTCAGTATTTTTTTCGATCAAGTGTTGAGGGGGAGAAAGCAAATATTTTTCAGTTTCATAAAACCTTGTACTTGCATGTTACCTTATCCCGGTTGTTTCTTTAATTGGTGGTCACTTTTCTGGTTTACTGACACTCCTCGGACTAAAATTTATAAAACTTCATTATTTCTTAAGTCGAGGGGGAGTGTCATCCAAATTCTTTCCAAATATCCTTCGTTTGGTAACCAAAATGGAAGTTATGGACATTGGATGTAAATGGAAAAGGTGGAGGGGCTAAAACTGTCAAAAGCTCAAAGTTATTTTAATA
Source organism: Chrysanthemum makinoi (assembly GCA_910596185.1). Taxonomy (NCBI): domain Eukaryota; kingdom Viridiplantae; phylum Streptophyta; class Magnoliopsida; order Asterales; family Asteraceae; genus Chrysanthemum; species Chrysanthemum makinoi. The sequence goes on along the minus strand of OU343220.1, from coordinate 32,553,220 downwards.
AAACCTCCACCTAACACATTAACTCTTCACATTTATTACTCAACCTAACTGAATCCTACGCCTAAAATTCAAGCTTCATATCCGTGTTTCGGGTCATCATTTTGTAAGTGGTTTTGTGTTCTTAACATGATTACAAACAAGGGTTTTAAATCATTTCAAAAACCAACGGTTAGATTTTCATATATGAGTGATTTTGTGTTCTACGCATAAGCGTATGAACACATAATCAATGGTGTGTGTTTTTGGTTAAAATGATAGAGTCAAAACGCTCAATTAATCACTTTGAAACCATTTCCATCATCAAAACTCACCCAGAAACACGAATTGATGGATATTGAAAAATTAGGGTTTATGCGTGAATTGGGTATTTTCTTGTGTGAGTGTTTCTGGTTAATTAGTTGCTTGTAAGATGTTGTTTATATGATGAATTGATGATATCCATGCTCAGAACTTGCCCAGTAACATCAAATGTGAAAGAATTGAATTGTAGGGTTTTAGTTCATACGAATTGGGTACTTTTGATTCATAGCTTGTTTGATGTTAAAACTTGCACAGAACAACTCAATAGGCCTCCTAGACATCCCAGAATCATTTTGGTGCATTTCCTATGGCTAGATATCTTACTCGTAGAAATTGAACTTTAGGGTTTTAAGGTCTACGCTTAAAACATTATCTACGCATAACTGTTTGATTGAGTATTCGTGTTTTAAACTGTTAGAAAATGAATGTAGATGTTAATGTTGATGTTATGATAAATTTATTTCATGTTCTCTAAGCTTAAAAATTCAGAATCAAGGTTTCTTGCAATCTACGCATAATGTTGATGTTATGATAGACATGAACTTTGACGGGTTTGACAACCTTTCGGGGTTATCCACATCTTCAAGGTAGTTATTAGAGCTAGTTGTCACCTAAAAGCTGACAATGTATCTCTTTAACTATGCAACGTAATCGTGTCTCGCAAGGAATTGTCTATCTTGAGTTGATCAATTCAAAAAGTGCGCGCTCCTTCCTCACTGCGATTTCGTCAAAATTCTTAAGCACATGTGGAGGGCGAGTATTTCTGAAAATCCAAAACTCTTGAAGTGTTCAAACATGGTATTTTATTCACAAACACTTCGAGAGATTTTCATGAAAATGGTTTTATGGCAATGGAGTTATAAGGTGATTAAGGTTAGGAATAACCGTCCTATGATCCGCCAGAGCCGGAGGGATCTACCCAAGGACACTACCAATAGTTAGAATTAGAAGTCCTTAGGTATGATTATAAAAAGGAGAAAATGAGAATCGGAGAAAGAAGGAGTTGAAGAATTAAAAAGAAAAGCAAAGAAAAGGGTGAAAAGAAATAGCCCTCCAGTTATTCAACTTAGGGCATACCAGGGTTCCATTCATATGCTACTGGTTGTCACTTGATGACGCCGGTATTGAAGATTAAAAGTCGTCATGGACCCAGTGACGCATGCACTAAACCTTCTTAGCCACTCAAGCTTCTCTCAACAGAAGCTTGTTTCATTCTCACAGGGAACCCTACATAATCTATCGGCTTTCTCTTAGAGATTGCTGGTATTGAAGAAGAAGACCCTCTCCCTAGTATCCGCTCAGGAAAACCAAAGCGCACTATTGAGTCTAGAGCCACGAGATTCATCAAAAGATCTCTTAGGTACACTTGACATTTTATCGCTTGTCGTTCAACAATAAGAACGCAAGTGATACTTTATCGTGTCCTTCACAGATCTTAGCAATCTGTAGAGAACATTTATGAGAGGTTCATAATTGTGATCCTCAGTGATTGAATGGAAACTCCTGCCAGGGTCAACATCAAACAGCCTTGACAGCAGGTCACTTCGGTAACTCCCCGTGGATTACGCTTAGTGTGTCTCAAACGGTCTACAGTCGTGAGGTGATGCTTCGGTGTACCTCAGCGACTCATCGAACCGTAGATGTACTTCGGTACATCATGTTATCTCACTTGTGGGACTCCAGTTCAGGAACGGCCTTTGTAAGAATTAGAGTTGTGTTTTCACACTATGCTTTTAACACTCTCGAAGTTCAAACTTGTAAGTGCCGAAATCCGCTTATTACTAACCTTTCTTATGTTTTCTTCTTATGGAAGCTATGGAGCGGACTGATCGTGCAGATTCTTCACATGCTCATACCAACAACACCACTAATGGAAGTTCTCTCAAAAGGGCAATACAAAGTCAGAATGATTCTTCGTCAAGTCAAAGAATCTACAAAGTTTAAAGACTAAGAGAACTTCATCAGTAATGAAATCCAACGTTAAAGAGCGTGTGAGCATGTTGAAGAAAGACGTGGAGACACTGGAGCAACAAAGCAGACCTGATGCAGACAACAACAACAACAAACTATCACTACCATCACAAAGAACAAAGATCAAAGAACAAAGATAATGATGACGTCAAATCAAAATACTTCAAAGGAAACAATTTCTCTACACTGGGGAGATTGTTCGAGTCAAGACACTTCTTCTCACAAGAAAGAAGAATGTCAGAAGACGTCAAAGCTACTATTACATCAACACCTACAATGTTTATCACTCTTTCATTCATCACCAACACTTAGGGGGAGATTGTTGGAATCACTCCTAAACCATATTTCAAGAGTTAGTGATTCATATGTAATAGTTAGCTTAATATGGCTTTTTTGTTAGTAATCAAGGCTAGGCTTATGTAGAAAGCCCATAAGCCTAGGCCAAGCCCAATAAGTAAAATGATGGGAACTTGGAGTGTTGCCCTAGTTCCCTCCTATAAATACTCTTGTAAATCTTCTATTGAAGGTTGGTTGTTCTCTTTCACATAATACACCTACGCATAACCTTTCTCCATATCATATTCGTGTGTGTTTGTGTGTTTAGTGTTCATCCGCCTCCTCTTCATCTATACTTCTTTATCATTGATGCTATGTTACATAAATGGGAACCTAACAGGGGGAACTAACATATTTCCTTGGATTACAAATAAGACAAAATGATAAACAAATCACCATCAGTCAAGAGAAATACACCAGGAATCTCTTGAAGAAATATGAGATCTCTGATTGTGCCTCAGTGAAGACTCCGATAGTTCCTCTAAATAATCTCACTGGCAAATCAATCAATCAAACTCATTCAGGGGGATTGTAGGATTGTTGATGTATCTAACTGCTTCCAGACCAAATATACAATTCTCAGTATGTCTGATTGCAAGATATCAGTCTAATCCTAAGGAATCCCATCTTATTGAAGCCAAAAGGATTCTTAGATACCTGAAGGGAACTCCAAGCCTTGGACTTTACTATCCTAAATGTTCAGGGTTTGACCTCAAAGGTTATTCTGACTCTGACTATGCTGGCTGTAACATGGACAGAAAAAATACCTCAGGGTCCTGTCAATTTCTTGAAGGAAAACTGGTTTGTTGGAGTACTAAGAAGCAGCAATCAGTGGCTATGTCTTCAGCTGAAGCTGAATATGTGGCAGCTGCAGGGTGCCGTGCTAATGTGCTATGGATGAAAATTCAACTCAGTGACTATGACATCCATTACAAGATGGTACCCATCTTCTGTGATAACACCAGTGCTATTGCAATTTCTAACAATCCTGTCCTTCACCAATGAACCAAACATATTGATAACAGATATCATTTTATCAAGGACCACATCATGAAAGGAGATATAGAACTCCATTTCATCCCTAATAAATATCAGCTTGCTGATATCTTCACCAAACCATTGGATGAACCTACCTACAGGAGACTGAAAGCTGAATTGGGAATGCTTGATATTGAAAGTCAGCAACCTGATAACCAATCCTGATCTCAGCAAGTTCTCTCTAAAATGGTACCAGATCCCTGAATTAACCCCAAAATCATCTTCTCACTGAATGAGTAAGACTCATTCAGGGTCCCTGACATTGGATAAAGAGCATTGAATGAGTAACTAAATGCACTAAGTATTTCAGTTACTTAATGTCCTAGGTTGGTACACATACCAATTTAATATAGGAATAAATGTCTCTACACCCTTCTGTCATCCATTTCATGGGTCCCCTTCAACCTTACCTCATCCCACTTGGCATTAAATGCCATCTCTCACAAAAAATGTCCTTAGGATATTTCAAACCTGCAAATGCACTTTTACTGTGCACTGCAACTGTTTCCTTGAAAAGTGTGAGAAAACTGCGGGTACTAGAGTGGCTGCATTAAATAAGGTAAATGAAATGTTTTCAAAAACCGACTTTACAAATCCTCACATGTGCAAAATTTACCCCTTCACCACTCTATAAATACCCCTCTCACAAACTCATAAATACACACCAAATTGATTTTTGCAATTAAACTCTGTAAAAAAAAAATTCAAAACCAAGAAACAATTGTGTGTTCTTACCTCAAAAACCAGTTTAAGAAAAAATTCTTCTCTGCAAACAATATCCAAAAGTTTTCACCATAAAACTTTTAAAGGAATTAACTTCTTTGAGTGTTCTTGTAAAAAATTATCAAAAACCCTAAAATCCTTTTCTTTGAATGGAAATGGCAAGAACACAGTCTCTTCAGTTTGCACCTCAGTGGGTATGCGGTCTTGAAAATGTTGAATTTAAATTAAACAACGTTATAGGAAATTTTGATTACCCACATGATGTCACAGCCTATAAGGGAATCATGAAATTTTTGCTCAACTGCCCACTAAAACAAGCCTTTATTCAGTCTCCATCTATACGGTACCATAACTTCCTCAGGGAGTTTTGGGCAATAGTAGTGGTCTATGACCCGACACCCTCAACTGATGAGACTGACCTTAGACCCCTCAGGGATTTTCTCATCAGATTCTCAATTTTAAATGGGGAACAAACAATCACCCTGGACTATAAGACTTTTTGCACTTCTACAAGGCTTGACTATAATCCAGGAAATTATGTTGCTCACCCTGACCCAACCACTGTTAAGGCTGAGTTGGGTCAAATTGCTTTGGATCCAAAACTTTTGGACAAGACCCCAGTCACCAAGAGCTCATTTCCAGTGGCTTCGAAGATCCTGTTCACTTTTGTGATTCAGTTTCTCGGCGGGAACCATTCATCCACTGAACAGATTAATTCTATTCAGTTGACGATGGCCTACTGCTTGATGACTGGTACTAATGTCGACATAGGGGAGATCATTTACAGTGATCCCGTAACCAAGATACAGAGCAAAACTAGGGCGAAATATGTTTCGTACCCTAGGTTTGTCTCTTATGCTTTACAAGTGCTACTGGGTTGCAACTAGACCCAGGACTATAAACATGGTGCTTTACCAGCCACCCTGAGTCCATCAAATTTTCAAAAGGACCCATCCCTAGTCACTGAAATCGAATTGATGGCCCATATGGTTGCTTTAAACAACAAGAGGGACTCAGTGTCTCCAAACCCTGCTCCCAAAAAGAGAAAGGGTAAGTCTCAGACTGGGACTAAAACCAAGGGCCTGAGGCTTCTGGAGCACAGCCTAAAAGGCACAAAAAGCCCCAGACTGATAAGACACCCAAGGGCGACCAAGCAACATCACAATCAGTGCCTTTGGTCCCACAGACTACTCCCCAAGATCCAGAGGGAAACACACAACCCGCTGGTAGGGAAGCGCCTTCCACAAAGCCTGATGAGGACACTCGCAAAACATAGCTTTTGTCCGAGGGCACAACCACTGATCCCAAAGACTCAGGGGGAAACAAACAACCCACTGATAGGGATATTACTTCCACTGATTCTAAGGATGGCACTGGGAAACTCCCACCAGTGCTTAAAGGAGTATCGAGGGACAAAGACTCGGAAGGAAAGAAACAACCCGCCGATACGGAACTCAAAACTAATCCTGAATCCGGAGAAGACACTGAGAAAAACCCATCAGTGTTTGAGGGGTCATTGGGGGACAAAAACCACCCACTGATACAGAACCCATCACCCCTACTGGTCCACTCACCGTTGCTAAGGTTAATGAAATACTATTTTCTGATGAAGAGATTGTTGCTGACAGTGAGGAAGAGATATTCTCTGCTGGTGAAGAAATGAATGTTGTTGTTCAACCACAAGAACAAGAGCATCAGCCTGATCCAAAAGAGCCTGAGGAGTCACCCTTTCAGCCTGATGATGACTCCTCTGACTCCTCAGACTCTTCCACCTCTTCCTGCCTTAAGGAACTGAGGAAATATGACAACGTTCTTCCCTTGACTGAAAGTCAGCTGGTCATGTGGTTAAAAAGGGCTTCCAGGAAGATATGTTCTCCAGTTACTGACAATCTATGGGATCAACATGTTGAAGCTGCTGCCAGCTATGCAGATCTCAAAGCTGAAGTAATGGCTACCTATGAAAACAATGATGAGCACATGGATTTCATCTATGACCATCTTGACAAGCTGGATGACAACCTGAAGAAGTTTCTCCAAACCTTTCAGGAAGCTCATACTAAGCTTGATGAAATCAAGGAATCAGTCAAAGAGGATCCTGCACTGAACACTAAAGTTCTTGAGGCCATGGAATCTTTATGAGGAACTCTTCCAGTGTCAATGAACTCTTCTCCATGCTTAACAATGCAAATGTTCAGGGTCTTACCTCCTCAGTACAGGCTATTCAGTCCACTTTGGGTTCATTAGATACAAAGGTTGCTGATCTGGCTAAATCATCTTCTTCTATGGCCTGGAATCTCGGGCCTAGAATGACTGCGCTGAAAATCTCAGGCCAATCTTGGAGAAAAGGTCACCACCCTTCAACAGGATACTCTAGACATCAAGTCCATGGTCTCAGAGATTTATCAGGCCTTCAAAGGTCAAGCTGCTCCTTCTCCCTCAGTGTCTCAACCAACTCTCGCTCTCACTGACGCTACGACAACAGTTGAGGGGGAGAGAGCTGCTGAAGAGACTCCCTCTCACACTGAGGGGGAGCCAGCTCAACCTGTATCTGCAGTACCCATCTCTTCCATCCCACCATCAGGAACACCAATCACAACAACACTATTAGTAACAACAGCAACAACAACACCAGTAGTAACAACAACACCCCTAGTGATGTCAACATCTACATCATCAGTTCAGGACAAAGGAAAAGCCATCATGAAATACAAGGCAAAAAGTATCTACTCACTCCTGAACAGCTAACTGCCTATTTTGAGAAGGAAGACAAACTCAAAAAACAAGCAGAAGAGGAGCAAAGAAGAAAGGATGCCTTGGTTAAAGTGGTCCATGAAGAATCTGAAAAGTTGGGGATCGATCCTAAGACACTGGAAAAAGGTCAAGTCGGTCTAAAGTTCAAGGCAGCTCAGGATCTTTGAAATGACTGCCCTAAGAAAGAGACTGGATGAAAAGAACAAAAAGGCTGCTGAAATTAGACAAGCAAGGATCGATCACTATAACTGGACCATGACCAGCAGGAGAAACCCTGAGAGAATAATTGAGGTCTACATCATCCCCAGATACAAACCACTTGCAATGAATGTCTACAAGGGGGATGACAAAAGGGACTCTAAGGTTCATGATCCATTGAAGTTCACTGACTTCAGGATCACTGAACTTGATGAAATTGGTCCCATCATTGAAAAGAAGAAAAATCAGGTGGTCAAGGATTTGATGAAGTCTCTCAGCAAAAGATATGAAAAATTGAGAGATGCACCAGCTCAGCTTGGAATACAATCAGCTCTACCTGAGGCTCAAAGATCTCAACCTCAGTCATCACAAGGAAAAAGGAAGAGAGTTGAATCAGAGCCTGAAGCCAAGGTGCCTGGTTTTGATTGCAATAGGGAACTGCCTGAAGGGGTAAAGTTTGTGAACTGCATGGTTATAGAAGAACCTGAAAGATATCTCTTCTTCATTGATGTCTACGGAAACGCAGCATTTCAAAGATGGAGTGATATTGATCAGGCTGGAGTGGCTACAATGGTAAGTTATTTAACAATGCCATCTCAAATCAAATCTCCTAAAAACATCAGGTTATGCACAGACCTGAATACCAAGATAAGAGACCACCCTGACAAAGAGACCCTCCTCTCCAAAAACCAAAGCTAAAAGCACTGGGTATCCATCTTGTATGACATCACTGAAACATGTATCATTTCATCTTTTGTACTAGTGATAGGAACTTGTAATATTATAAATAAACGATGTATGTTTGGTTAAAAATTCAGTGTTCCTTATTATGTTCATTAGTACATTCAGTGCAAGAAGAAGCCATTTGCTCACTTACACTGATCAAACACTTAGGATATTTGTATATCCAAATAGTGGGAGACTATTGGGTTCAGTGAATACCCAAACCCCTTAATTCTAGGATTTGAATAGAAAATACCCTAAGTGTTTAGAACCTTAAACACTAACAAGTCACTGAGCGCATAGCCCCTGAGTGAACTATCTTCAGGATACTCAGTAAGAGACGAAGAAGAAGTCTCTCTACTCAGTAAGGCGAAACTGGGGTGAATACTGAGTCAAGAAGAAGATGGTGGATTCAGTAAGTGATGACTATAACTCACTAAATCCCAAAACTCCTCACCAACTATTATCATTGAAGACAAGACTGAAGATAAAGACTGAAGGCTATGAAGACTGAAAAATGAGCGGGACAAGGCGGGATAAGTTTGAACAGATAAGACTAAGTCCTTGTCAACCTAAAGTCAAACTTTTCCGGAATCGTTAACACCAGGGCCAGTGTCATCACTGATAAGAAGAAATCATCCTTGTCACTTACTCTAAATAGTAATTGTAAACAGACACAAAATACATCAGTATTTTGTCTTCTACAATCTGTCAGTTTATCCTCTAGGATAGAGTTAAAAACTATACTTGTATAAATAGCCATAAGGATTGGACTGAAAGATTTTAAGCTTGTGCATTAATTGTGAAAAACACACACAAGAAATCTTTCACTCCTCCTAATACAACTATGTCCCTGAGATAGCTCAGAGGTACCTGAGTAGTTGTGCTTAGACTTAGCCTAAGCTTCGTAAGGAGTTACACCATACTTGTCATTCAATCCCAAGTGCTGTTCCGCAAGCACTTGGGTAATATATTCTTTTAGATTTATTATTAATAAAGGATATAAACGTTGAAAAATCTCAGTGTGTTTAAGTTTTCTTATCTTGTTTAAATGTGATTTTTCAAACTCTTTACTTCAGTCATGTATCACTCTTAGTGCTAAATTATCTTTTTACTAATTGTGAAACGGGAACAACATATAACCTTACCCCTAGAATTCCACACATAGAAAGGAGGGTTATGGGTTCCATTTATAACTAAGGAACCCTTACAAGGTTTACCTTCATGAGCAATGTGGGATAGAAAGGAGTTTTGGTAAAACTAGAATAACATAGCGATTTTACAACTAACATAAACCGTGTACATATTGTGGAAAACTAGAAGGGGGGTTGAATAGTTTTGCCGATTTTAAGTTAGTTTCAAAAACTTTAGATTCAATATTATGTGAAATCGTATGGATGTTGAGAAAGTATAGATCTAATGATAAATAAAGTAAATAAAGTAAAGCAAGGGATAGAAATGACACAACCGATTTATAGTGGTTCGGCTACAAGGACACCTTCCTTGCCCTACTCCACTCCCCGAGTCACCTACTCGAGAGTTCAAGAACTATGTTAAAAAAATCCTTCAACTTGGCGGAGAAGCCTTCACAATGTTGCTTACACCTTTTTCCGGTACAAAACTAAATACCGAGTCCGTAACACGGTGGACCAAACCAACACGACTATTATACAACAAATATGTGAAATATCAAATAAAAAATCTTTGCTACAGAAATCTTGCGGAGGAACAAATCAATCAAGGACCCCTTGCTTGGATGACTTGTAGAATGCTCGTGATCTCGCCTTAGAGAAGGACCTATATGAGAATCACTAAAGAAAAAAAGAAAGAAGTACTCTCTAAATCAAGTGATCTTTTGTTAGAAGAGAATGAGAGTATATGAGAGAATTAGTAAGAAGAGGGGTAAGTTAGAATGAAGAAATGGCTCTCTATTTATAAGCAAATTCTGCCACTGTTCCCCGGATCCCACGGATCCCTCCCACAAGGGATCCGTATAGTGTAATCCTAGGGATCCGTGGGACGCTCCTCTTTACCCATGGGTTTTTTGGTTATGGGTCATGGGTTATGGGTTGGTCCATGGGTATTCCTTTAGATTCAATGTATCTAATGAATACATTATATTTAGTCAAATGGGTATGGGTTAATGGGTTATGGATATGATCCATGGGTTGTGGTTTTTACCCATCCTAATAAACTATTACAACAAATGATTAATTAGAACATTTTTGTATTAAATGGCTATATGTAAATGCTTTACAAAAATAACATGTATCCTTATAATTGTACTTAAGATACCATTATATTTGTTATCAACAAAACACAAAGAGATCGCAAAATATTAATAAATGTTTTTACGGTTTATTTGTATTAACAATCTCCCCCTTTTTGTTGATGACAAAACATAATGTTATGATGAGTAAAACTTAAGAATAGATGTATGTTTTGAAAGCCCCTAAGTTTTACTTCTTCTCCCCTTTTTTTTCGAAACAAAAAGTTAACCCATGAAAGAAATAAAGGTGTGGAAAAATTAGTCCACGTATCGCTTACTCCCCCTTGACGGTAGCTCCCCCTAGTTTGGGGCGTCAAGTGAAGAAAAATAAAAAATCCTACAAAGAGAAAGGTTAGTAACATGCTTAAATAATCTTGTGATTGACGAGAATCAAGATTGGGAGCCAAGGTATGTAAACAAGGCCTTGTAATAAAACAACAAAGTGTAGTGGTATTTATGCCACCTACAAGCATGTAAAAATAAGAACAAGACTTGTTCTTGAAAATGACTCAAAAGAAAAAGTACTAAAAATAGAAAATAGTAATAATGATTCCTTCCATGCTTGCATAAGATTATGGATGGAGGTTTGGATGAGTCGTATTGATGCGATCAAGGATGAGGTTGAGTATGAATCGCATTTCTTCCCTAACTTCTATAGCAATTTCCCTAGTGGATTGGCAATGTTCGCAATGTAAGTGATGTGGGTAATGAGTGCGGAAGTTTTCCGGGTTGTTTTGATTTGTCAGTTGCGGAATATGTGGTGGAAAAATAGGAAAATATGGATCAAAGTCCGGAATGTTTGGAAGTGGTGGTGGATTAGAACCTAGATGTTCTTGTAGTTTAATGGGAGCTAAGGGTGGTGATGTTTCAAGATCATTGAATATTGTGTTTGGAGAAGTGGGAGGTGTCAAAAAGGCTATTTCTTTTTGTTTTGGTTGTTGAGATCTTGTTGGAGTCGTAAGGAGCTCCAAAAGAGTGACTTTAGGTGATGAAGATGATGTACTTGTTGGTGATGAGGGAGGTGCTATAATGGAAGCATCTTGTGGTAAGTTATTTGATGGTGATGAGCCATTTGATGATGTTTTTGCTAAGCAACAAGATCGGATGCTAATCGGTGCGGATATCCTAGAGTTTGATTGTGGTATTTTGGAGGGTGGTAGTACAAAAGTTTGGGTTTCATGAAGAGGATTGTTTGTACTAGGTGATTCATCTAAGTTGTAAGAGCTTGTGAATGACATGGTGTTTTTTGTTTGTAAAGATGAGATGAATTATGCAAGCATTTTGGGAGTTCTATATATAGAAAAATAATGCATTGTAATGAATGCTTGACTCAAAATGTGGATTAAAATCTAATGATTAGATATGAATTTAAGGCATGTGATCATGAGAACACAAGCATTAAAGAACATACTCCAAAAAAAATAAAACAAATGTTGGAGTTTTCATCCAAAGTGAGAAAAATAGAAGGTAAAAACAGCTTTTGTCTCACGAATCCCATGGATCCTTCCCTTGAGGGATCCGTCCAGCATGAAGGCTGGGATTCGTGGGTCTGGTGATCCAGGCAGCACAAAATTTTCCTTTTGGAAATATTTTTGCCTAGTGTGTGCCTATATTCAAACTATTTGGAGTTGCGGTTATGTCGACTCCTAAGAAGAAAAGAAAAATAAACTAGAATTGGAAAAGCATACTATTATGTGAGATAACCCGAGTGCTCTTAATTCATTGTTGCTTAAATGAATGTACCCAAAAATACATATTAGTTATGTATCTATTTTAGCATTCAAAAGACATGAGATGCAATGAAAATGGGTTTTTACTTTGTATTAATAATGAAAAAGCGATTTGTCCTAGACGTGAGAAATTGCTTTTGTGAAATTGATACGGGAAGAGGTATCATTTTTAGAAAACGTTTCAAAAAAGAGGTTTCCATTTGCGAATAAAAGTCGTTTTATCCTTTGAAAAGAAGATGTGAATGTAATTATATGTTTGCAACTTGTACTTATTTTTGAAAGAAAATAAGAAAAACTATGAGTTATAAGTAAAAGAAAACTTATCTTGGGTTTTGAAAATTCTCGTATTGTTTGTGAGTTGTGCGTGAAATAGAGGTCCTAGACTCAGAAAGAAGAAGGCTAGTGTTTACATACCTTGTAAAGTAAAACATAAATTACGACGTTTGTTCCATGAGACCAAGACCAAGACGAAGTAGGTTGAATTGTTCCCGCCTCAACGGTTTGGTGAGGACGTCGGCTATGTTGTCTCTTAAGAAGTGATGACGAATCTCAATATGCTTTGTGCGAGAATGTAATACCGGATTCTTGCTTAAATCTATGGCACCCTTGTTGTCACATAGAATTGCTATGTCACTAAGATGAATGTCGTAGTCAACTAACGCTTGTTTCATCCATAGTGCTTGTTGGCATGCTTTGTCGGCGGAGACGTATTTGGCTTCGATTGTTGATATTGCTAATGCCGTTTGTTTCTTTGAAAACCAAGATGTTAAACAACATCCCATAAAAGTACATACCCCACTTATACTTTTTCGGTCAACATAATCACCTGCATGGTCAGAATCTGCATATACAATTGTTTCTACTCCCGTGCCCTTAGGATACCATAATCCTAATTGTGTTGTACCCTTAATATATCTAAATATTCTTTTTACGGCTTCTAGGTGTGATGTTTTAGGGTCTTCTTGAAACCTAGCACATAAGCAAACACCAAACATGATATCCGGCCTACTAGCCGTGAGGTAGAGAAGACTTCCAATCGTGCCATGATATTTAGTATTATCTACGGATTCTCTGTCTTCATCTTTAGTGAGTTTGGTGTCGGATGACATTGGTGTCCTAATTGGTTTTGACTCTTCTAATCCGAATTTCTTTAACATCTCTTTTATGTATTTAGATTGGTTAAAGAAGATACCATCTTCTACTTGTTTGATTTGTAGACGAAGAAAGAAACTAAGTTCTCCAATCATACTCATCTCGAACTCGTCATGCATGATTTTAGAGAAATCATCACACATGTCTTGACAAGTAGATCCGAATATAATATCATCTACATATATTTGAACTATGATTATATATGACTCTCTTTTCTTAGTAAAAGTGTGTTGTCAACTAACCCCATGGTATAGTTGTGTTTAATTAAAAATGACTTGAGTCTATCATACCAAGCTTTTGGAGCTTTTTAAGACCGTAAAGGGCTTTCTTTAACTTATACACATGTTTAGGTTTTTCAAAATCGATGAAGCCGGAGGTTGAGCTACATATACTTCTTCATTAATAAAACCATTTAGAAAAGCACTTTTGACATCCATTTGATAAAGCTTTAGATCATTAGCACAAGCATACGCATAAAGTATTCTTATAGACTCTAATCTAGCCACGGGGCATAGGTCTCATCAAAGTCTATTCCTTCTTGTTGGTTATACCCTTAGGCAACGAGTCTAGCCTTGTTTCTAGACACTACTCCGTTTGCATCTAATTTGTTTTATAAACCCATTTGGTTCCTATTATGGTTTGATTACTAGGTGGAGGGACAAGTGTCAAAACATCATTAGAAACAAATTGATTTAATTCTTCTTGCATAGCCATTACCCAACTTTCATCTTTTATGGCTTCTTGTGTATTCTTAGGTTCTATGGTTGAAACAAAACAAAATAAGCTACTTTGGTTTTGAAATTGAGACCTTAATGTTCTTTCGTTTAGATTTCCTATGACCTTATCTACGGGGTGATCTTTGGACTCTTTAATGTTTATGACTTCATCATTTAAAGGTTCTTCTTCTTCATTTATCTTTTTCTTTATTACTATAGCTTCACTTTCTACAATCTCATCATCGACAAGAGGTGGAGAGGGTTTGGGTGGACTTTCATCAAATTTTATATTTAATGACTCTTCTACCTTCATTGTTTCTTTGTTTAATATGACGTAAGCTTTGCTATTTGGAGAGTAACCTAGAAAGATACCTTCGGTTGATTTAGGATCAAATTTTGTAAGGTAATCTTTAGTGTTAAGAATAAAACATTTGCTACTAAAGACTCTAAAGTGATCTAACGTAGGCTTTTTGCCTCAGAGTAACTCGTATGGAGGTTTACCTAAGATTGGTCTAATTAAGACTCGATTGAGTGTGTATGTTGAAGTATCAACGACATTGCACCAAAACTTTTGAGGTATGGATTGCTCATTAAGCATGGTGCGACTCATTTATTGTAGGGTTCTATTCTTTCTTTCAACTACCCCATTCGATTGTGAAGTGTGCGGAGCCAAGAAGTTGTGAGTAATACCATTAGCGTCACAAAAAGCTCCAAATTTCACTTCATTATCGAATTCCCTACCATGATCCGTTCTTATAGATACTATAGGACTTCCTAGTTGTCTTTGGATTTTCTTGCTTAATATTTCAAAATAGTTAAACGTTTTCGTTTTGTTCTTTAAGAATTTTGTCCATGTATACCTAGAGTAATCATCCACTATGACCAAAGTGTAGTAGTTGCCTCCATAACTTTGGATAGTGGATGGACCAAATAAATCCGTATGTAGTAATTCTAGACACTTAGTTGTAGACACCATGTTTTTAACTTTATGACTAGAATGAACTTGTTTTCCTACATTACAAGCATCACAAAAGTGATGTTCATATTTTAACTTAGGTAGATCTCTTACTAGATCTTTGGATGATAGCGATTGAAGAAGTCGCATATTGGCATGACCCAATCTTTGATGCCATAAGGTAGAAGTATCATCCATAGAGGTAAGACATAGTTTGTCTTTAGGTTCATTACCGATTTTAATGACATAGAATCCATGTTTCCTAATTCCTCTTCCTATGGTTATGCCATTTTTTAATATCTTACTACCGGTTTCGGTAAAAAGTACATTGCACTTTTTATCACATATTTTTCCTATACTTAAGAGGTTAAAGTTTAGGTTTTCTACGTGACACACATCGTTAATGGTTAGAGATTTGTTAGAAATCATACCTTTACCGATTATTTTACTTTTGCTATTTCCAAACACCACATTACCTCCATTGAAGGATTCATATGTGGAGAATAGATCTTTATTGCCGGTCATGTGCCTCGTGCACCCGCTATCCTTGACCCATTCATCCGGGTCTAGGTCGACCTTTAAGCACACCTAAGAAAACAATTAACTCAAAAGTTTGGTCCCCATTTGTTCATGGGTCCATTAGTGTTAAACATTCCATTCATGTTAGACATGTATGGATAAGGTGAATATGCATTCCATGGAGCAAAGTTTTGAAAAGGAAAACCATTTTGCATACTTGGGTTCCATCCCATTTGATGGTTACTTCTCGGGTAAACATTATTAGGTCTCCTAGATGGATTAGGTTTTGAAAAAGATGGAGCTTTGTTTCTTGCAAAAATAGGATTATATTTTGGAGGTGGTTGTCTAGTGGTGAAATGAGTTGGTTTCTTCTTATTAACGATAACAAAATCAGTTCTAGATGAAGAAGCTACGTTATTACCACTGTTTGCTACAGCAGACCCACGGATCCTGGCTTAACACTAGCGGTTCCCTTTTATGGGATCCGTGGGATCCACCACAACAATGGTGGTTTTCTAGTGCCTTAAAAAATTGTGTTTCTTTGTTTTCACTAGTTGATGGATCAAGTTGTTGAATACCTAAACCTTTTTGGTTGTTACCGGTTTTAACACTATCTAATATCATATCTAAAGTATTCGTACTCATTCTAGCAATTTTAGAATCTAGTTGATCAACTAGTGTTTGAAGTTGAACGCAAAGTTCACTTTCACCACTTGTTATTTTACCCTTTTCTAGACGTTTCAATTTTGCTTTTAATTCTATGACTTCTTTATCTAAACGTTGATTTTGACTTTTTAAAAGCTTGTTTTTGTTAATTAGTTTTAAGCTAATATTGCACAGTTTGTCATATTCATTAGGGTGAAGGCTGAATACACGTAACGAACTTTTCTCAAATTACCCAATGTACGTAACATACTTATTTTAATCTACGCATACGTAATATACTTTCAAATCTTTACCAATGTACGTAATATTGACAGGTTAGCACTTAAAAAAGTTACAATAATGGTCCTTGCCGTTTGCGTTGGCTTTCACCGTTAGTCCTTTGACATTTTTTAACTTAAAAAGTTACAAAGTAATGGTCCATGTGGTTTGCTTTGACTTTCACCGTTAGTCTTTAAACTTTCATCTTTTTCATACACGCTTTTTATACACGTTTAAACATGTTTTACACACGTTTTTATATACATTTTACGCATTTTTATACACTTTTTACACGCTTTTTATACACGGTTTTATGTAAGTTTTTTTACACGCTTTTTAAAAACGTTTTTATATACGTTTTTTACACAATTCTATGCACGTTTTCACACGTTTTTAATTTTTACACGTTTTTATATATATTTTTTCCATATTTTTATACATTTTTGCGTTTTATACACGGTTTTATGTAAGTTTTTTTACACGTTTTTATACACGCTTTTTAAAAACGTTTTTATATACATTTTTTACACAATTCTATGCACGTTTTTATATACGGTTGTATATACGTTTTTCACACGTTTTTTAAAAATATGTATAAAAATGTGCATAAAAACGAGTAAAAAACGTGTATAAAATTGTGTAAAAACCGTGTATAAAAATGTGCATAAAAACGAGTAAAAAACGTGTATAAAATTGTGTAAAAAACGTGTATAAAAACATGTAAAAAAACGTGTGAAAAACGTATATACACCCGTATATAAAAACGTGCATAGAATTGTGTAAAAAACATATATAAAAACGTTTTTAAAAAGCGTGTATAAAAACGTGTAAAAAAACTTACATAAAACCGTGTATAAAAACGTGTAAAAAAAGTGTATAAAAATGCGTAAAAAATGTATATAAAAACATGTGTAAAAACATGTTTAAAAACGTGTAAAAAAACTTGTATAAAAACGTGTGAAAAAACGTGTATAAAAAAGTGTGAAAAACGTGCATAGAATTGTGTAAAAAACGTATATAAAAACGTTTTTAAAAAGCGTGTATAAAAACGTGTAAAAAAACTTACATAAAACCGTGTATAAAAACGTGTAAAAAAGTGTATAAAAATGCGTAAAATATGTATATAAAACGTATGTAAAACATGTTTAAAGCGTGTATAAAAGCGTGTATGAAAAAGATAAAAGTTTAAGGACTAACGGTTAAAGTCAAAGCAAACCACATGGACCATTATTAACTTTTTAAGTGAAAAAATGTCAAAGGACTAACGGTGAAAGCCAACGCAAACGGCAGGGACCATTATTGTAACTTTTTAAAGTACTAACCTGTCAATATTACGTACATTGATAAATATTTGAAAGTATATTACGTATGCGCAGATTAAAATAAGTATGTTACGTACATTGGCAAATTTGAGAAAGTTCGTTACGTATATTCAGCCTTCACCCCTTTTATGCAATGAGTCATCATCTAGTGATGAGCTACTATAGTATTCGTGACATACCTCGTCATTTGCCATGAGACAAATTTCTTCGTCCTCCTCGTCGCTCATTCCCCACGTGCCGCTCACGAATGCCTTTTGATCATCCCATTTGGGACACTTACTAATAAAGTGGTTTGGTCCCCACATTTAAAGCAAGCACGATCATCCCTTGGCTTCTCATCCTCTTTAGTTTTCCGGAATCCTTTCTTGTTGTCATACGGTTGTTTGACGTATCTTCCCTTCCTTCTAAAGAACTTTTTAAAGTCCCTTACCGACATAGCATCCTCCTCGTCGTCACTATCCAAAGAGGAGTTCTCTTCATCGCTTGAAGCCTTTTTGGCTTTAAGGGCAAGAGATTTGTGTTTCTCTTTCACCTTTGAGGCTTCAGAATCTTTAGCAAGGACAAGCTCGTAGACTTTTAAGTTGCCTATGAGTTCATCAAGGGTGAGGATTGTCAAATCTTTTGACACTTCAATCGTCGTCACCTTGGATCTCCACTTGGATGGAAGTGCCCTTAGATATCTCCTAATATGGTTACGGCTAGAAAAAGATTCATCAAGTGCTTGTAAAGATGTAATAATAGTATTAAAATTAGCAAATGAATGATCTATAGTTTCCTCATCCGATATTGAAAATTGTTCATATTGTTGAACAAATAAATCAATTTTATTATTTTTAACTTGTTGATTACCTTGATGAGTTACAACTAAAGAATTCCAAATTTCTTTAGAGGTTTTAAGCATAGAGATTATTTCGAATTCCATTTTGGGTAAAGCATTATACAAAACCATTTTAGCTTCACTATTTTTAGAAAGTTTTTTCTTCAATTCATCACTTAGTTTATCATGAGGTATGTTAACTAAATTTCCTTTATCATCTTTTGAGGTAGCCTCAAAATCGCCTTCAACAATAATGTAACAAAGATCAATATCTTTAGACTTCACATATGTTTCGAATCTATTTTTCCAATATATAAAACCATTAGTTTCAAGTAGTGGTGGTCGTTGCATAGATTACCCTTCTTTGTAATTTTCAGAACCCATAGTGACCGAAAAGTTTTTAAAATACGGTTTACTTTAAAACTTTTTATAAAATTAGCTCTTGATGCCAATTGTGGAAAACTAGAAGGGGGGTTGAATAGTTTTGCCGATTTTAAGTTAGTTTCAAAAACTTTAGATTCGATATTATGTGAAATCGTATGGATGTTGAGAAAGTATAGATCTAATGATAAAGAAAGTAAATAAAGTAAAGCAAGGGATAGAAATGACACAACCGATTTATAGTGGTTCGGCTACAAGGACACCTTCCTTGCCCTACTCCACTCCCCGAGTCACCTACTCGATAGTTCAAGCACTATGTCAACAAACTCCTTCAACATGGTGGAGAAGCCTTCACAACGTTGCTTACACCTTTTTTCGGTACAAAACTAAATACCGAGTCCGTAACACGGTGGACCAAACCAACACGACTATTACACAACAAATATGTGAAATATCAAATACAAGATCTTCGCTACAGAAATCTTGTGGAGGAACAAATCAATCAAGGACCCCTTGCTTGGATGACTTATAGAATGCTCGTGATCTCGCGTTAGAGAAGGACCTATATGAGAATCACTAAAGAAAGAAAGAAAGAAGTACTCTCTAGATCAAGTGATCTTTTGTTAGAAGAGAATGAGAGTATATGAGAGAATTAGTAAGAGGAGGGGTGAGTTAGAATGAAGAAGTGGCTCTCTATTTATAGGCAAATTCTGCCACTGTTCCCCGGATCCCACGGATCCCTCCCACAAGGGATCCGTTTAGTGTAATCCTAGGGATCTGTGGGACGCTCCTCTTTACCCATGGGTTTTTGGTTATGGGTCATGGGTTGGTCCATGGGTATTCCTTTAGATTCAATGTATCTAATGAATACATTGTATTTAGTCAAATGGGTATGGGTTAATGGTTTATGGATATGATCCATGGGTTGTGGTTTTTACCCATCCTAATAAACTATTACAACAAATGATTAATTAGAACATTTTTGTATTAAATGGCTATATGTAAATGCTTTACAAAAATAACATGTATCCTTATAATTGTACTTAAGATAACATTATATTTGTTATCAACAAAACACAAAGAGATCGCAAAATATTAATAAACGTTTTTACGGTTTATTTGTATTAACACATATCATCATAAGTTTATTACAAAATACGAGTTCCTAATCTAAGAATGACACTCACTTTCATTAAGTCAAACAATCTCCCCCTAAGGGATATCATTCTTTAGATTCTTCATTGTGATGAGGTCATTCGTCGTCTTGATCTTGAACTTCATGAAATGTCTTAGAATTATCTTTATTCTTTGTTCCATCATGCTTTGTGATCTCTTATGATAAAATATTTGGACCTTTATTTCCTTCGATCAACATCTTCATTAATTTGTTGTGTCGTCTTCTCCACTATACTCATACGTCTTCAAAAGACTTTGAACTTCATATTAATGTCTTTCTCACTTGATACATGAACTTGTTCTTTGACATCTTGATCTTTAACTTTGAAGTAAAACTTTGCCTTGAACATTCTCACTTGATCTTTTATGAGGGTGAACATATAAGTATGAGTATGTGGAGGTGAAGGTGTTGATGAATGAAATGATGGTGTACAGTCCTTCTCCAAAGGACTATCATCAGTACCTGTATAAATAATGTTAGCTAAAAATACCAATCCATCACGGTGGACTTTTTTTTAGAGAATAAACCACTACGATTATTTCTTGATGAATGTCTAGACTCCATTCACCTTGGTCAAGCACATCAGCCATCTAAAACCCGTTAGGGACAGTTATCATGACAATGGATAAATCCAAGTAAGGACCCACGTCTTCCAAACTCGATTCATGAAAGGAATTTTCTTGGCGGGATTTCCAGCATTAACAGGTTCAAATGTCGAGAGTATTAACAGCGTAGTGTGAAAATACTTCTCTAGCCCTTACGACGGTTGTTCTTGAATTGGAGGTCCTCAAGAAGGCTAACAGGATACACTAACATATATCAACAATTCAGGTGAGGCCCTTGATAAGGATTTAAAACATACATTTTTAGGGGGTCATTTAAGCCCTAAACTAATGTACTTATGATCAAATATTGCCTAAATTCGTTCCTTTTCACCTTTTAGGTAATTTGAAAGCAAAAGCTAGAAATCATGCATATTTGGATGAAAAGAGATGAAAATGAGATGAAAACGACCATGTCATGAAAATTCTGGAAAAGGGCACCAGATGGCGTCACAATACATAAGGTGACGCCATCACTTGCAAATGAAAATACCAAAACTGCCCAGATTTTGCTAGAGACCGCTCAGCGGAAAATTGAAGAGGTAACAAGCGACACCGTCACTTGTTAAGAGAGCTGAAATTTTCTGTAAAAATTATAATGTGACGGCTTGGAAAAATCAAAGAGGGACGGCATCAGAGAATTCTGGACGGCGTCTGAAGTCACAAAGCGACCCAGTCACAAGACTGACTTGGAAAATACGAAACCATAATGGCGGTGGCCTAACGGAGTCACATCTATAAAGTGACGCCATCGCATCTGTAATCCTATATATAGTTTTAGAAATTTCTGAATTTAGTGTGCACACTTGGAGAGGAACTTTTGTATACAAGTTTTATTTGGTTTTTACAGTAATTATAGGGTTTCAACACCCTCATTCATTAAGAGATAAGTATCTTAGTCACTTCTATCACTATGTTTAATTCATGCTTGATTATGATTACTTGTTTCTTTATCTTTTGCATGTCTAGCTAATTTAATATAGTGTTTGCTTAGATATAATGAAACCTAGTTGTTAACTATTGATTGTTGTCGCTTGTTTATGTGGTTGTTACACGTTAGGTTTGGAAAACTTGCTTCTTCTGTTAGTGTTGAGAGCTTGAACGTTCTAAACAACGTATTCATGTCCTAGAGCGCACTAGTAGAATTTTCGTTGTATTTATTGTGTGAATTGTGACTGTTGATAATAGGAGATTTAGGGTAAATAACTTAGGTTACTTGGCGATTCTGGTTTCTTAGAGGAGATCAATACATTAATAGAGTTATGGCATTTGGCACCTCCCTAAGAATAATGGAATACAACGTGCCAATTAAACAAGGATGTGACAATTTAACTAATAATTAGGAGATAACTAGGGACTAGTAAAATCTAAGTAGACACGTTTTTACCTATCATTTGAATCTCATTTAATTTACTCGCAATTTAGTTTAATTCTAGGTTTAATTAGGTTAATTAGTAATTTTAAGAAGTTGATAATCAAACGCCCAATCCAATCCTGATATTTTAATTGTTGTCATAAAAAATATAAAAATACCAAAAGAATCATCCCTCAACTTAGACCTATTCATCATACATCTCGACCCCCAACAGTATTCCTCTAGGGAACGATCAATCCCCTGAGTCTTACCTATACTACACTACAACTGTTAGGTACACTGCCTAGGAGGATTGTTTGAACCTCGAGAAACGTGAAAACGTCATCGAAACTCATTCAAAAGTCACCATTTTTGCTTTTTTCAAACCCTTGTACCTGCAAGACATAATAACACATATCCAACATATTTTCAATATAATTGACATATTTATTGGTTATTAGTCCGATTTGGCATATTTTTAGATATAAAATGATGTGTGTTTTAGCACACATCAGTTCATTCATGGGAATGACTTCATCAACCTCCATCATACGAGAGGGATGTTTGTTTTTGATGTTGTCAAAGAGTGTTGTCATGATCCTAGCATATAGAATTGGCTCATTGTTGTATCCCAACCCGTCCATTCATTTGGCTATGAAGTAAGCAAAGTAGAAGGGAGTATCGGTCTTTATGCAATAGAGCATATATGTAAAACCCTAAAATCTCAAACGTGTTAAATGACAATTTTGCCCTCAAACTTAATAATTAGGTAAACTCGGAAAACACGTCAGCATCGTTTAACAATTTACCTCATCAATAATATACACAAATAATGAAAGTATTTAACTTATGTTATTAAGTAAATGTACACAAATAAATAAACTCTAAGGTACCAAAACATGTTACAATGTGTACACAATTCACCTAGACTAGAAAGGAGACTACATTCAAAGTAAAATGATAAGCTTGGAAAGTCATATTTTTGGTCTCCCCCCCCCTTGATGGCCGGCCATAATCACTCTCCCATTTACTCTCCAAATCAATTTCATTTAATCTCATTTACACCTATCTTTTCATTTCAAAAACACACAAGAAAAACCCTAAGTCTCTCCTCCTCCTAAGTGGCGGCATCCTCATTATTTTCTCCATTTTCATCCGAAAATCAAACAAACAAGGTGTTCCTAGGAGGCTTGTGATCGTGTGTGGTTGATTGGTGGGCATTGTGATCGTGTTTGGTTCAAAAGGAAGCTAGGTCGTGGGTTTGGATTTTGGCCGTGGTGTTGAATAAGCCAAGGGAGGCTTGGTTTTGATCGTGGTGGTTTATTTCTTGTTTCCTTGTCACGTACACGCTACTAGGGTAACGTATCATCATCTCACGTCTTTTCCTCTTTGTTTTCTTGATCAAATCGTGGCTATGGAGTCCTCTTTAGGGCTTGTTATACGAAAATGGGATACATGAAATAATGAATATGTTTGCCACATGAAATGATAAAACGGATTACATAAAATCATGATTCTAAACCTATATGATTCGAATGATATGTGGCACATTAATCTTAATACGAAACTGATTTTGATCTCTCCTTATGTCGACTTACATATGATTTTAATGACGAGTTAAATGAGCCTTGAAACTATGCGTATACGTATGTGATAAAATGGAATCGATAACGAATGATTTACGAGCTTGTTTGGTCTTATATGTGGGGCGTACAAAATGATTTTTGGGAGGGGTGTCATGACCCAAAATGGGTATTTCTTAATGAGTTGTGTAGTCTATGATAATCGAGTCAAAATGTGTTAAAACCTATACGTTAATCATAATCAAAAACTAGGGTTTTGTATTACATGATTTGATAAAGTTAAGGGGTTATTTTGTAAATTATGAAACTTGATGGATTAACTTGTTAATATATTAACTAAATGGATTAAATGAGTAAAATGAGTAAACTTGATATATTTACACTTTTAACCCTATACTTTGCATTATTGACATTTTAAACCCTAAACTTTTGTAACTTGTCATAAATGATCCTTAAATCATAATAACATTCATTTTCATTATTTAACTTAAGATAAGTAACTAAACTTACTAAATATGGAAACCTGCTATTTCTGGAAAGATACTAAAAATAGAAACCTGTCTAAAATAGAAAGTTACCTAAAATAGAAAGTGCTTAAAATGGAAAGATTACTAAAAGTGGAAACCTGCTAAAAATGGAAAGCCGTCTTAAACGAATGAGCTGATTCTTATAGAACGTTATCTAATTCATATAGGTTCCGGGCGACGGGATTGATCTGCTTTCTTGATTTTACTTTCTTTGTGATTTGCTCAGAATAAGGTACAGATATTCTGACCTTACCTCTTAAGGTTTCTCATGATTCGTATACATCTTTCGATACTAGCTTGAACTGTTATGCTTTACTTGAAGCCTCCTTATTAGGGCTTCCCTATGACTTTGCTATGCTCCCTCTGATATGAACTCTGATATGAACTTTGATATGAACTCGGATATGAACTTTGATATGAACTTTGATATGAACCCTTATGATATGATATGATATGATTATGCTTTGACCCGTCAGTTTGATACCCGAGCCAAATATGTGTTCCTAGTCATGAAGGTAACATGACAGTGTCATTGATGCACCGATGGCATGACTCCAGTGTGTACGAGTGATGTTACACACCGTCCCCATTATGATATGATATGATTATGAGCTCACTATATGTATATGATTTGGCCACTATGATATGTTCCGGGGGGCGTATGGATGCATCCTAGATATAATATGTTTTAGTGGATTTAACATGATATGATATGATATGATATGATATGATATGATTTATATGGTGAATGATGTCGTGTGCAATACGCGTCTTCACATTTCCGGGAGCTAATCACTCCACTGTTACTTGAGGTCTCCCCTCCATTATATATGGTATTCCGAGGTCACCCCTCCGAATACAACTGATATGATATGTGTATGATATGATATGGGCTCGTGGTAGATGACTGACCTTCCGTTTCTCTTTCTTTTCGTTATCCTTAGTTATGCCTTATGATATTTCCCATTGCACCTTATGATTATGTTATCCTCATTACTTATCCGTCGGATATTCGTTTTGTTATATATATCTGTTCACTGGGCTTTTTAAGCTCAGCCGCGTTTTCTTTCCATGCGGCAGGTAATTAAGCTAGAAGCTGGGATCTTAGCTATGGGTTTGAGTGATGAGCGGTCATGTGGATTTATGGCTCTAGTCATCTTAGTTCTGCTTGATTATGTTGACATTATTTAGACTCGGATTATGCTTATTTATGTCTTGGATTTATTCCTTTTATGTTCGATGAACTTATGTAACGTTTAAGCCGTGTTGGCTGGATTCTTCCCTTGGTTATTTATTTAAGACTTCCGCTGATTTATTATGTTCATTATGTATGCTTTGATATGAAACCATTTTATAATACTTCTACCCTTATCGGGTTGGGGTGTTACAATATAACCACTAATGATGGGTAATTTTTCTTGAGCTTCAATCTCTACAAACACATTTCTAAACAATACATTCGCCCAAGTTTGCAATTCAGGGTGAAGTTTAGACTTGTTCCATGAATCGAATAGGACCCCTTCACAATGAAACTCGGGTTGCAAGATGGTGTTTTGAATTAAGATGCTAGTGATTGGAGGATCACATGAAAATGTGTTTGGTTGATAATGTTTAATTTTCATTGAGGTTTTGATCTCGTATGATTTTGTGTAGAACAATGGCCCTTTGGATGTCACATTCAGCACACTACCATACTTTCTTAGATTCCAGGCATAGCCATGGCCATACATGTGAAAATTGAGAGTTACAAAAGGTCTATCAAAATAGTAAAAAGCATGGAACTCTTGAATGTGCCTTGGGTATATGGTGAAAGGTAGGTTTTTGAAGAGTGAAAAGCATTTGGATTTAGTGATAGGTTGTTTCATGTTGGTGACACAAATGAAGTTTTTGTCACAATAACGACCTTCATGGTATTCACGATATTCAAAGGGTCATAGGAATAGGTGTTTTCAACATCGACAATACTTTTCATGATGTATTTAGTGGCCATTTCTCAAGAGTGGATGAAGGTGAAGAAGATGATGTACAAGCCAAGTATCATGTCCTGATACGCTTACACAGCGCGTTCGGGGTCAAAGGAACTTCCTTTTCGTCGAGCACGTTTTTCAACACCCTAAGTAGTGAACCTAATCGTTGTAGTGTAGTATTAGGGTAAGCCACGGGAATTGATATCGTTCTCTAGGGGAATAGGAATGCTAGTGAGAAGTTACTACGCTAAGGTTGGGGTTGAGGAAGATTATTTTTTTTCTTTTTTAGGAAATGGAAAGGTACGAATTTCGGGGTTTAGATTTGGGGGGGGGGTTGGTATTTCTACCAATTACTTCTACTATCTAATTATCTAACTAACTAATGTGAGGGTAGTCTATGTCTATTGTTGCGTGCTCGTATGATGATTAAAAATGTATTTACTTAGGCTTTATTACTCCCTAGTTATCTCCTATTGATGGTTGAATTGTCATGCCCTTATTCTTAATCGCGTTGTGTCTCTAAGGTCGTAGGGTATGCGTTTATCCCTAACTCTTTGAAGCTACCAAAGGTTAATGACTACAAAATCTCTAGGATTTATAAACTTTAACTCTAAGGTATTCTTTGGATGTATAGCCTACAGTTACTCTAGGTGATTATAAACTAAGGTTAAACAAAGATTAATCAAGCATTAACAACACAACGAATGACCTATGGCAATACTAGGTCAATCACAATTAAGATAAGAGACAACCAATCAATATTCAATAACTAAGTTTCATATTACCTAAGCACACACACAAGTAAATTAGTCGGACATGGGGAACATGCAAGCATACACACAATCAATTGAAGACATAATTAAATTAATGAAGTAAAACACTTATCTTGATGTAAGATAGGGTATGGAACCCTAAAATACTATACAAGATAGCCTTGGTTCGGTTTAGGTTTTTACTCCACAAAACTACACACTGAAAACTAAAAAATTCGGTTTCTATATATAAGGTTACAACTGCGACGGCGTCACCCTTTAGTTTGTGACGTCGTCGAGTCGCCGTCATTAGGGTTTCGTCTTGGCCACGTTAACATTGCGACGGCGTCACCTTATGCCTGTGACGCCGTCTCCTTCGATCTCGGCGTCGTCTGGATCAAATCTAGGCATGCGAGTGCGACGCCCTACTCTTTTAGAACCTGATGCCGTCACTTGTAAATAAGCAATTTGGCTACTGAGTCGTCACAAAATTTGTTCCGACGGCGTCACAAGTAACCTGACGCCGTCCCCTTTCAATTTAGCAGCTTGAGTGTCTCAATTCTTGACTTTGGCCGTTTTCTTCATATATTCGCGCCTTTTCGTCCGAATAATTGTCATTCCAGCAATTTGCGTTCAAGAGACCTAAAAAGTGAAAAGGAACGATATTAAGTAATAACGGATACAAAAGTGATCAAATAAGGGCTCAAATGACCCCTAAAAAAGGTACATTTTAAAACCTTATCAGTTCCCATTTCTCAAGATTGGATAAGGTGAAGAAGAGACTTAAGACTCCATGTTTTGGTTAGTTCTTGGTTTAGATGGAATGATATGGTTACTAATGTTGGTTTCACAAGAAATCATGCATGCACCATTCATGACATGCATGATTCTTCCAATTGAATGAGTAAGGATCCAAGATCATCATTTTGGAATAAATTGATTTCATTAAACACAATATGGAATCGACATCTCATCATGCATGAACCAAGTGCAAGCATTTCATGCAAGTCATCCCAAGAATGTAGTTTCTTGTGTTTAGAACTTAAGTGTATTTTTATTATTAGAGTACACAAACTAGATCCTACAAGCCATCATATATTGTATAGAAAGTCAATATACAATGCATGATATCTTCGACCTATAGTTTGTTATGTAGTATGTCAAGTTTGATAATTCTTATTTGCTACTTGCATTAAAAAAAATAAGTTACTAAAATTTTGGATGAAATGCTTAGTTTATCAACTTTATTTATTGTGTATTTTAGTTTGTTATGCAATACCATACCGAATTCAATCCATGGGAATTCTCTTCAACTATGTAAATAGTTTGTATGTTTGCATAGATGTTTACTGATACGCTTACACAGCGCGTTCGAGGTCAAAGGAACTTCCTTTTCTTCGAGCAAGTTTTTCAACACTCTAGGCAGTGAACCTAATCGTTGTAGTGTAGTATTAGGGTAAGCCACGGGTATTGATATCGTTCTCTTGGGGAATAGGAATGCTAGTAAGAAGTTACTACGCTAAGGTTGGGGTTGAGGAAGATTATTTTTTTATCTTTTTTATATTTTTTAGGAAATGGAAAGGTACGAATCTCGGAGTTTGGATTTGGGAGTTGGTATTTCTACCGATTACTCTACTTATCTAATTATCTAATTAACTAAGTTAGGGGTAGTCTATGTCTATTGTTGTGTGCTCGTATGATGATTAAAAATGTGTTTACTTAGGTTTTATTACTCCCTAGTTATCTCCTATTGATGGTTTAATTGTCACGTCCTTATTCTTAACGCGTTGTGTTTCTAAGGTCGTAGGGTATGCGTTTATCCCTAACTCTTTGAAGCTACCAAAGGTTAATGACTACAAAATCTCTAGGATTCATAAACTTAACACTAACGTATTCTTTGGATGTTTAGATTACAATAACTCTAGGTGATTATAAAATAAGGTTCGACAAAGATTAATTAAGCATTATTAACACAACGAATGACCTATCGCAATACTAGGTTAATCACAATTAAGATAAGAGGCAACAAATCAATATTCAATAACTAGGTTTCATATTACCTAAGCAAACACACAAATAACTTAGCCGGACATGGAGAACATGCAAGCATACACACAATCAATTGAAGACATAATTGAATCAATGAAGTAAAACACTTATCTTGATGTAAGATAGGGTATGGAACCCTAAAATACTGTATAAGACAACCTTGGTTCGGTTTAGGTTTTTACTCCACAAAACTACCTCTCCAAAAACTGAAAAATTCGGATTCTATATATAGTGTTACAAACTGCGATGGCGTCACTCTTTAATTGTGACGTCGTCGGGTCGCCGTCATTAGGGTTTCGTCTTGGCCATGTTATCATTGTGACGGCGTCACCTTATGCATGTGACGCCGTCTGGATCAAATCTAGGCCGTCTAAGCTGCGACGCCCTACTCTTTTAAAACCTGATGCCGTCACTTGTAAATAAGCAATTTGGCTACAGAGTCCTCACAAAACATGTTCCGACGGCGTCACAAATAGCACATGACGCCGTACCCTTCCAATTCAGCAGCTTGAGTGTCTCGATTCTTGACTTTGGCCATTTTCTTCGTATATTTCGCGCCTTATCGTCCGAATAAGTGTCATTTCAGCAATTTGCCTTCAAGAGACCTAAAAAGTGAAAAGGAATGAAATTAAGTAATTACGGACACAAAAGTGATCAATTAAGGGCTTAAATGACCCCTCAAAAAGGTACCTTTTAAATCCTTATCAAATATCTCTACACTTGGTATTTGCTTGTCCTCAAGCAAATGTGCTTTTAGCCAATTAATTTATAAGTCAGGGGTCATGAAGCATTAGTTTAGAACGATCCACAAATCATATAAGCCCCGAAAAAGTCATAACAAGCACGAAAATTACATACTAGATCAAACCTCTATCGCTTTGGCGTAAGCACCTAAGAAAGACTATCCAAGAGGTCTTTTAAAGGGTTGTAATGTTAGGCTTACGACAGTGGGATAGGCGATTTAGTGGTGGCAAGTCAAAAATCTTTATGTTACAAGCATGCGAAGAATGGCATTGCTAAGCCAAGACTCGACACTCTAAAATCTAGATAAATTGAAATAAACAAACATAAATTTAAAGATAGATGAAGGATGGTAGCCAACATTTTTTTTTTTCATACACTTTTACTCTATCATCCTCTACGATAACATCAAAATGATAGGTATTTATAGGCACATCCCTACACTTGAGTTTTTATTATTCTAACACTAATTTGACCCGAATCGAAAAGATCAAAAAACTTGGAGTACATTATTATGCAAATAAAGGGAATTTGAATTTAACGTTCCCTTCCCATCATTTCATAAAATTTAACTTTTCCCATGAGTCCCAATCGTCCCAAAACTGTGTACAAAGGATATGACTCGACTTAGAAACTTATGCAAGCAACTAGATAATTGAACTAAGGGTTTAGTGTGATAATAATAATGCACTAAAAGTGAGTGCATACAAGGTAGGCTAAGGCGATTTGGGTGTACATTTGGGGCTGGATTGTAAACAATGCTCTTCATTGATATTCCGGAAAACCGAAACATCACGAGAACCGCGAAAAGGATAGGCTCTGAGGGGTTAACTAGGGGTATCGTGTACTAAAGATGAGTACAACGCAAAGGTGTGGGGGAATTACTCAACCAATGTGGAAGAAGCAATTATATTACAGGTATCAAACAAGGGTTATCCTAATGCCTCTTATCATTTAGTTATTCCTAACTACACAAGTGTAGTCTTACTAGTCATATAATTTCCTATCCATGAGACGCTTTATTAAGACTAATGGCCCCACTCCTATGTGTCATGAAAAATTTTAAATTTGGTGCCAAAATTACCCTAACCGATATTTCTCAAGGTTTATTACACAAATGAGATTGGACAAGGCAAATAATCAAGGATAAACATAGTTTCAAAGTTCCCGTTTTATTTTCCCTGCCTACACTTAAACTGAACATTGTCCCCAATGTTCCCCGTAAGTATCAAAGTTATGATAATGGAAGGTAATTAAAAACGAAAGAAACTAGTACTCCCCTGATTAGCTCGGTAGGATCCGTGTGAAGCGGTGGTTAAAACTTTCTTCAAGAAGAATGTTTGCGTGAAAAGCTCCATCTCATCTTATGTATCTTCTTCTTGATAAATTAAACCTGCACACTTGAAGAAAACAAACAAAACCTTCGCGTAAAATCAGCGGTAAAAATATATATATGACTCTACTAAACTAGGATATAATGCTTGTGGAATGGATGTTTACAGATTTTCTGGAAAATTAAGACTTGGAAAATTCCAAAAATTCATAAGTAGCTCGAAAAACGAGAAAAAGTATTAAGCTGTTTCCGCTCCTCCTGACGCCGTCAGGTTGCGATCCTGACGCTATCAGGTTATCCTGACATAAACTGGTTTGCAATTTTCTGAAAAAAATTATTGAAAATTTTTATCTTGAGAATCTAGAAAAATTTCCTGCAAAACATCCATTATGACTCGATACAAGCATCTGACTTGAACAAACACACATGTATATCTTTTAAATAAGTGTAATTCTCATGTTCACGTTTCTTTTGAAAACGTATGTAATCCTTCCTACACTTATCCCTTATGTAAAATACCTTTATATGTAATCAAGACGAGGTTAAAGACAAAATAAAGCATTTTTACAAATTTAAACATGAGAATAAACAATCAATAAAAGATACACGACACACAAACAAGCAAACAATTAATCATGGGTTGCCTCCCATGAAGCGCTTTTCTTTATTTATGAGTCTTGTAGCTAGACTCGAAGTCGTGCCCCTACATGACTTCATTACCGTCACCTTCTACCTCATGACAGTCTCTATTGGGGGATTCCATGTTGTAGAAGTGCCCTATGATGCACCTTTCTAAAAGGTCGTCCTCTCCCCACTCGGTTCTATATTCCGGTCCTAAGTTCAAGCAATCCTTATAGAATCCGAAAATCTTGGGCATAACATAATCTACTCCATTCTCCTTATCCTCCTCATTCCTATAGTAGACTGATAGTTTAAGTTCCTTTTCATCATTGGAGAGTGATGAAAACTTCTCAATCTTAAACGGCATTTGGTAAGCTACATCATCGGTCTCATCCTTGAATCTCACTATTCCTAATGATGGATCATAAGTCATCCCGGTGTTTTCTATGAAAGGCTTTCCTAGAATAACGTGGGACAAGCTAGGATCTATGGCTATACTAATGTCATCCACTATTATGAAATCCGTAGGAAACATGAAACTACCTACATACACGGGCAATCCCTTAACTTTACCAAGAAAATTGCAACTAACTCTAGGATTATCGGGATCTTGCCTAGTTGGAATAGGCTTCTTCATTACCCAATTATAGTAGGTGCTAGTCATGATATTTATCGGGCACTTGCGATTAATGTAGACATTTGCCACGAAAAGGTGTCCTATGCAACATGGTATGTTAAAATTCCACGGGTTCCCAAACTTGATCCTAGGGCTTCTCCTAACATACATGTGACGGAGGTCACGTACTAAGTGTGGGTGGCGAGAGAGTTCTTCTTCCGTAGGAAACTTATTGAAATAGTCATTGTCTACTTCATCTACTTCCTCGGTTTTTTCATTCCTAGGTGTTTCACTAACCTCAAGTATTGTTTCATGGTTCGCTTCGTCATTTGTTCTATTAGGTTTCACTAAGGTGATGGTATTGACGAATTGAACGTGCTTAGCTAACTTACTTGGGTCCTTAATCCCTACACCGGAAGTTTTGGGAGTTGAGATAGCATTAACCTTCCTATCACTATTGGTCATGGCTTTCAAAAGGTTATCTATCTTCCTATCCATCTCTGCTTGTTGTTGGTTAAAACGGTCCGAGAGCTTAGCTATTTGAGCTTCTTGGGATGCGACTAGGTGTTGCAACATCCCCTCTATGTTTTGCTGGTTAGGGCCGTGAGATGGGGGCCATGAGAAATCATTAGATGTGAATTCTTTGGTTTGTCCCCAATAAAAGTCGGGCTTGACCTTCCATGCTTCTCGGGCGTCATTCAAAGTCCTAGGTCCGGATGTTGTAGGGAATCTTCCTCCCGTTCCATTAGTACGCGAGGATGCGTAGTCAACAGAAGTTTGTTCGGGGAGTCTTGTGCAAGCGTGAGGACCACTACATGACTCACACGAGGAAAAAACTTTGTTCACTTGGCGTGAAGACTTAGGATTGTCGTAGGAGCTCATTAGGAATTTAACTTGATCTTCAAGCTCGAGCATCCTTCGGTCGGAAGATTGTGAGTCAATGGGAGGCAAGGAGATTGCCTTTACGGTTTTGGGCAACTCACGAAGGTCATTCTAAATTTCGTTGTCATAGAGAGCAAGGTCCTCTATTATACCCCATGATTATTCCGCGGTGAGATGACTAAGTTTTCCACCGGCCGCTTGGTCAATGGATCGCTTAGTGGGGAAGTTGACATGATCGTAGAAGAGTTGGACATGAAGCCAAGATCAATGCCGTGATGAGGGACTCTATGGAGTAAGTCCTTGAATCGAGTCCATGCTTCGTAGAGAGATTCACCTTGACGCTGTTGAAACATCAAGATTTCATTCCTAAGCTTAGTAGTTCTCCCCGGTGGGAAAAATTGAGCGAGGAAACGAGAGGTGAGATCATCCCAACTTGAGATGGAGCCGGCGGGAAGTCTCTCAATCCAATTACTAGCTTGATCCCGTAGAGAGAATTGGAAGAGACCTTGAGACACATGGTCTCCTGAGTAGTAGCATCGAGGTCGATGGAATCGACAATTTTAAGGAAATCCTTAAGATCTTGATTAGGATCTTCGGAACGAAGTCCATGGAATGCACATCCGTTTTGCACCAACCGGATGGTGTCGGATCGCAGGGCCGTAGTTTGGGCTTGGTCGGGAAGCTCAATGGTGTTCCTATAGCCTAGGTGACTTGGTCTCGAGTATTCACCAAGAGTACGGCCTCTTGGTGGGTCATTTGGTGGTGGGTTGATGAGTGGTGGTTGGTTATCACCTTCCATGATGAAAAGTGATAGGATTACTAACAAAGGTCACGAAGAAGGTGGATAGACTACGAGGAAGCTAAAAATGGGAAAAAAGTCTTTCTCGATAGGAATCAAGCAAGGAAACCTAAACGAGGTGGACTCCTAACTAGCTATTCTATTCCCCGGCAGCGGCGCCAAAAACTTGATACGCTTACACGGTAGCGTTGGGTCAAAGGAACTTCCTATTCGTCGAGCAAGTTTTTCAACACCCTAGGCAGTGAACCTAATCGTTGTAGTGTAGTATTAGGGTAAGCCACGGGTATTGATATCGTTCTCTAGGGGAATAGGAATGCTAGTAAGAAGTTACTACGCTAAGGTTGGGGTTGAGGAAGATTATTTTTTATCTTTTTATATTTTTTAGGAAATGGAAAGGTACGAATCTCGGGGTTTGGATTTGGGGGTTGGTATTTCTACCGATTACTCTACTTATCTAATTATCTAATTAACTAAGCTAGGGGTAGTCTATGTCTATTGTTGTGTGCTCGTATGATGATTAAAAATGTGTTTACTTAGGTTTTATTACTCCCTAGTTATCTCCTATTGATGGTTGAATTGTCACGTGTAACATATTGGATTTCACATACACATCAAACCATAACCAAAGTAGGCATACACAAGAGTTTTAGAGAGAGAAATTTAGAGGTTTGGGAACTTTAGTGAGAGAAAGAAAAATCTTATTATGAGCTCCAACTCTCTACCTTGGAAGGTAGAGAGTATTTATAGTACTTACATAAAACGCCACCTGACGGGCTATGGATCAGGCATACAGTGCGTAAAGACCCGTCCATCCTCCACGGTGTTACAAAACTAAATACTACTTTACATTAAATAACTACGACTATGAGCTTTCTAACGATTACATATACTTGAGGTGACCGACTCTTTAACTACTGGATTTTACAAATCCTAACAATCTCCCCCTAAGGGAGGTCACCTCAAACACACATTACATTACATAGAAAAACAAACAGATATAACATTGAGATTGTTCTTAGATACTTGTTCTGTAGCTCGTAGTCTTTGATTCTTCATCTTTGCATGTTTTGGATAATCTGAGTGGAGGTCATTAAGCGATCCACGTGATCTTGAGTTTTGAGCGACTTTGAGATCATCGGCTACATTAAATCTCGACTCATCCTTTGTGGTGTTGGTATTATGTGATGGTGTGACTTTTGGGTGACATGCTCACATTCGGATCATGAAATCTTCTTATCGAGTAGCGGAAGCTTTCGTTGATTCATGATATTGGCGGCGTAGCGAGGAGCATGGAGTGAAAATATCAGAGTCATTGATTCACCAATCATTATTTCTTTAGATATGAATGTGTTGTGTGAGTATGCGGCTATGGATTGACCGCTCCATTCGATCATTTGCAAACGTCGGGGTGTACCTGCATAAGGCAGTTAGCAATAAAGCGCACGAAAGTGTCTTTGATCACTTTTGATGAATTGAGGTACACGGCCCACGGTTCCCGTTGACCGATACAAGTACGCACGTGATCGTAAAATTCGAAGAATTTCCTTGACGTGGTTTCGCATTTTGCTCTAGCTGTTCTCAAACCGAACGCCTCAAAGAAGACAACACGGAGTGAGTGAACCAAAAAATGAGATTCGATTGATGAAAAGAGATTTGAAAAACAATCGTGTATTGCTCTATAGAAATTGTTTTTGCAATACAATGAAGGTTTTAATGAAAATCAATTATCAATCATAAACACCTTTTATTTTGGGAAATAAGTACACAGTCGATGTGCTAAAGAAAAGATTTTTTAAGAACAACGACCGATTTTTCAAAGGTATCCGTCAATCCATAACCTGAACCAGGATTGATTCAAAAGATTGAATCTCTCCATTGTTTCCGTCCAGTTGTCACATGGTTGATCTATTGGATAGATCTCACATGCCACCTACCAGGAGCTTGTTTGATTTGGCTCCAGAAGGCTTTCCATCTTCATCGTGAATATGTATGCATATCACTTAGATGTTCTGGCAATACCACAAGGATAATGCGTAGGACTCATGAGATATAATCTCTCTTTCCACATTGTGTGAAACAGAAAGTCTTCATTGACCGTGTCCTAAAGAGATTTATATGATGATCTCGTGGCTCTAGACTCAATTGTGCATATTTGGTTCCTATGCCGGAGACAAGGGAGAGGGTCTCCTTCTTCAATATCAACAATCTCTAAGAGAAAGTCGATAGATTATGTCGGTTCCCCATGAGAATGAAACAAGTCCTTTCAAGAGGAACTTGAGTGGTTTGGAAAGTTGAAGTGCAGTGCGTCATTGGGTCCATAACGTCTTGTCTTTAATACCGATGTTAGCTTGGTAACCACCAGTAGTATATGAATTGAACCGGTTTTCGCCTAAGGTTGAATAAATGGAGGGCTATTTCTTTTCACCCTTTTCACATTCAATTCTTTTCATTCTTCAACCCCTTCAATGCTTACCGAGACTTCATTACTAGAACCTTGTTGGGTTTATTCCATTACTAGCTCAGTCTCAGACCGCACTCTTCCCATATCTCACTTTTCTCCTTTTTTCATCATACCTAAGGACTTCTACACTATCTAGTGGATTGTCCACTGGTAGATCCCTCCGTTCGGCGGATCATGGGACCTCAACCTAACCTTATCATCCTTATATCCCCATACATAAAGTAAAGATGGTTGGTCTTTTTGGTATCGTTCATCTGCCATTGGAACCAATTGAAAACCATTTGAAAATCAATCAAGATACTTGTGATATAGAATCAAAGCATTTTGTATCTTAATTGTTTTGATATTTTAGAAATGCTCCCCCTCAACATATGCATAAAATTTAGAAATTGTTTAGCACATGGAGGCAAGAGATCTTTGAAATCGTTAGATTAAGAATGAAAGGTCCAATCTTTTGATTAATATTTTCTAAAATGATAATCATCACTTCCCAATCAATTTGAGTAGAAACAACATTTTGAGGAAGGATGAGGTTTTCACAAGTTTGCTCCCCCTCAATATGTGCCTCGAATTTTGAAAGAGTTTTGCACATATTAGAGGGAACCTGCACTTAGAGACAATTTAGTCACGTTTCGATACTTTGAGGTTTAAAATAGATGCTCCCCCTCAACATGTGCATGAAAAATTTGAAATCGTTTGTCACTTGCGGGGAGGAAAACATGCTAAACACTTATGAAACCATTTATCGAATTATCGGTTTAAATCCAATTTAAATCACAAATTCTCCCCGATCACAATTATCAAATCATTTGAGATTTGTGATCTCTGTAGATTTAAATTGATTTTGAAAGCTTTTAAGGAGAATTGTGACTAGATTATGAAAGCGTTTTAACTGATAAGGATTGGATTTTGAGACTTTAAACTCCATTGATTAAACATGCATAATTATCTTTTGAAAACATAATATTAACCAAGGCCTGGAACCAATTGTGTAATATTTTGTAAAAACATTTAGAGTAGACCTTACTCATTCAAGTGCAAATTGTTTGAAAAGAACACTTTTTAATTTAAAAATCATTCTCCCCCTCAATCAATGACGAGAGTCGTTGATTGATGAATTGAGATAATGTCACTTGATAAGTTCTTTTGATTTTCAAAAATAGAGTCCGAAGTGTTTTCAAAACAATTGAGTTTTCATAAGATTGCAAATATTTTTCAGAGGAATCTTTAGAAGGAAAAATATTTGAAGTTAAACATTTGTCTTGTTGATGACAAACGTTTTTTTTTAGAATCAGAGCATTAGGTTTGAAACATGAGATAAAGCATGGCTCTGTTCTTTCTTTGAAAAGCGGGTTATCTGCTGAAATACAATAAACCATTTGTTTTACTTTTCCCAAAAATAATTTTAATTTTTTAAACATTGAACAACATCTAAAGTCCCGTGTCACTCTTTGAATGACACAAAAGACCGTAGATATATATATCGAATCAAGAAAGAAAAGACAAAAAGACAATATTTTTGAGATTTTTCGAGATTTTTAGATTTTTATGGATTTTTGAAAGTTTTATATTTTTCTATTTGTTTTAGAAGGTTTTATAATTTTGTATTTTTTTTTGGATAAATATATACAAAGATATAGATGAAGGAAAGACCTTTACTCCTCGTCTTCCTCATGAAGACGTTTGAGTGTTTCTGGTTGAAGGCTTTTCAAGCCAAGTCGAGGAAGAATAAACTCAAAACGTTCTCTCGAAAGAGCTTTGGTGAAGATGTACGCTAGCGGTATTCGACTTCACAAAATAGAGTTCCACCACACCGTTTTCCACTTCCTCCACGATGAAATTGATGTCGGATGTCAATGTGCTTTGCTCTTGAGTGTCGTACGTTGTTGCATGAGAGAGCAATAGCACTTTTATTATCACATGCAGAGGGTTTTGTTGAATTCAAAGCCATAGATAATTGGGATCTCATCCAAAGGATTTGAGCACAACAAGATGACATGGCTATGTATTCAGCCTCTGTAGAGGAAATAGAAGTACTCATTTGCTTCTTTGAAGACCAGCTCACAAGCTTATCACCCAAAAGCTGAGCACCTCCTGATGTACTTCGACGTGTATCTTGACATCCTGCATGATCAGCATCTGCATAGGTCGTTAGTGACATACCGGTGTCCTTCGGGTACCATAGTCCCATATTGATGGTTCCTTGGAGATACCGAAAGACCCGTTAAACCGCTTCAAGGTGCTTTTAGTAGGCTTTGCACGATATCTAGCACACATGCACACAACGAACAAGATGTTGGTCGCTAGCGTGAGGTACATCGAGGGATCCAATCATTGCTACGATATTTCCTTTGATCTACCATGATCCACGAGTGGTCCTCATCCAGCTTAGTACGTTCAATCATGGGAGTGTCAACGGTGTCACGTGATTCAAATCCAAATTTCTTTAAAATCTCATTTGCATATTTAGATTGATTTATAAAAATGCCTCCGGGACTTTGTGAAATTTGTAATCCCAAGAAAAATGACATTTGTCCCATCATTGACATTTGAAATTTGGAACCCATTTCATTTGAAAAACGATCACATTCATTGTGGTCAGTCGAGGCAAAAATAATATCATCAACATAAATTTGAACGTGAATTAAATGTTTGCACGACTTTCGGGTGAACAATGTCGGATCAAGCTGATCCTTTCTTTGAATCCGGTGGATAGAAGAAACTTTGACAACGTATCATACCATGCTCTAGGAGCTTGCTTTAAACCGTAAAGGGCCTTTTTCAAGCGATAGACATGAGTAGGATGATCAGGATTCACAAAACCCTCTGGTGGCGGCGTAAACCACCTCTTTTAAATCACCATTAAGAAAGGCTGTTTTCACATCCATCTAATATACGACCATGTTTTTACTAGCAGGCATTAGCCAAGAAGATTCGATGGCTTCGATCACGAGCAACTGGAGCAAATGATTCTTCAAAGTCAATACCCTCTTCTTGACGGTATCCTTTGGCAACCAATCGAGCCTTGTTCTTTAAAACATCACCATGCTCATCAAGTTTCACTTTGAAGATCCATTTTAGAGCAATGATCATGGCACAATCTGGAGCAGGTACTAATTCCCATACATCAAGTCGATCAAACTCATGAATTTCTTCTTGAATGGCATTGAACCAGCAGTCTTCATTCATGGCGGTTTTAATGTCTTTTGGTTCGACCTTAGAGAGTATGGAGTTGAAGAAGCACCATAAGGCATCGGTTGCAACTTGTTTCCGTGTGGATCTTTGGGTGAGAGGGTTTCCAATGATGTTGTCCAATGGGTGATCATATGTCCATTTTCTAAGGTGTTCATGTGGTTGTTGTTGTGGAGGCTGAAGTAGCGAGTCGATATCTCGATGAAGAAGGTTTTGATGAATGATTCAGAGCAAAGATATTTTCAAAAGGAGCATCTTGGGGGTAGCAAAGGGATTAACTTCTTCATTGATGCGGACACAATTCCATGATGTACATTTGATGATTGATGATTTGTTGATGAGACAGAGTGATCGCAGGCGGCTTTTGACTTAATGATATTGAGGCTGAAGGGTTCACTTCATTCACGAGGGATAGGGCGACCTCTGTTGATGGAATTGACATTACATCGGCATTGGTTCATAGTGTTCATCAAATATTGGATCAAACAATTTCTTTAGATCATCTTGGATGGAGGTACATATGGAGTTCTTGGAAATGAGTTTGGTACAAGGGATGAACCAATGGGACTGTTTTGAAGTCTTGGTCGAACTAGATTGTCCGGAGCCATTTGACCGGTCGACTCATCGAGCGTAGCGTGAATTGTTTCCATGATATTTCGGGTTCTCTTGTTGTAGATTCGGTAACCTTTCTTGTTTGGTGCATAACCAACAAAAACTCCAATATCTGCCTTTGCTCTTAGTTTACCTAAGTCTTGACCATCATTAGTTGGGTAACACAATGCACCAAACACACGAAGGAATGAGAGATTAGGTTTTCTATTGTGGACAAGTTCATATGGAATTAGGGACCGATTTTGAGTGTAGCATGCAGTGGCAATGGCTTCAGCCCATAGAAACATTGGAACCTTTGAGTAAATCAGCATTGTTCTTGCGGCTTCCACAAGAGTTCGATTTAGTCTTTCAACTACACCGTTATGTTGAGGAGTTAGTGGAACACTTCTTTGATGACTGATTCCAACACTTTCATAAAACTCACTAAGTTGTTTATTAACAAACTCGGTTCCATTGTCGTTCGGATGATTCACGGCGGTTTTGTTAAGTCGAACCTGCAAATTTGTTTGATAAGTTTGATGATGATATCGGAGTTTCATTCTTTGTCCCGAGGAACTTAACCCGGGTGAATCGAGAGTAATCATCAACCACAACTAACACATATTTCTTCCCAAAGATATTACGCACTCTCATGGGTCCACATAAGTCCATGTGGATTGTATGAAGAACTTCAGAATGAGTTTGTAGGTTTGGGTTTATGGGCATACTTCTTGCTCTTTCCCAATTGGCATGCTGAACAAAGGTGATCCTTTTCATACTTTAGTCTAGGTAACCCTACAACTAAGTCCTTTAAGGAGAGATCATTGATGGTGCAGAAGTTCAAGTGATTGAGACGTCGATGCCATAACCATGATTTGGTTTTTGAAGCCTTTGACAACAAACAAATTGGAGAGACTTCATCATATCTTCGATAGAGATGGTGTATAGATTTGAGCCACGTGTTCCTCTTAAAAGTTCCTTACCATCAAGTTCTCTAACGAAACAAGTATGTTTTCGAAGGCCACTTCTAGATCGAGTCACGAATTGTCCCAGAAAATAAGTTATGACAAAGACCTTCTACATAATATACCCTGGAGATAACACTATCACCGACAACATAATCTCCATAACCCATAATAGCACCGAAATGATCGTTCCTAAATCTAACAGTCCCGATGAGTTTACTCACGAAGTTCATGATCAGCGACGGTCTCGGTCATATGCTTGGAGCGGCTGAGTCCAAGTACCACGAACGATTTGAACGATCTGCGGTTGAACACGACAAGAATGGATAACTGGATAATTGGGATCCCCATTCAAGAATGGGTTCCACTTGGTTAGTAACATTGATTGGAACACCCACATCGAAATAGAAACATTCATACGAGAAGTAGAGGCAATGGAATCATTAGGAATAGATGCGATCTTTGGTGTCTATATTTGACCTATTCAAAGTATGTTCACTTCTTAAGGGAATAGTTCTACAAGTAGGCATCCATTTTCTAGTGGGCATTGTCTTAGCAGTTGAGGGCAAAGCTGATTGACCTTATGGACAAAAGGTATCCATTGATAACCTATCTTGCTAAATGTTCTTCTTGTGGGTTTCCACTATTTTCTAACTTTCTTTCGCTTTTGCCTTTTAGCCTTCTTTGCAAGATTTTTAGCATTAACAATTTTAAGCTGGGCATTTGTGGCATTAGACAAAGCATTCACACCATAAACATGATTAGAACAGTAATTCACGGACATCATTACATGGTTTGCAAATAGTATCGAATTGAATTAATTACTGATGACGCTATGGCTAATACTAGAATCGACACGATTCATTTTATTCAACACAAACTTAAAGTTCCTAGGTTGGTCTTCTACTCTCTTCCAATGCACATTCTTAGCTTGCGAGGTCCTATCTTACTTGGTATTGCACGGAGGCTTTGACCGCTTGCTTTAATGTCATGATTACTCTGTAGGGAATTATGGGAACATTAGTTGGTTGATCTACTTTTGCATTCTGAACTAGATGTGCAAGTGCACTACTAGAAGGCACATTGGTGTTCACTTTCTTGGCCGGGCCTAGAATGGTTAGAATGCTTGGCACTAGGCATAGAACAAGGCATCACAGCTTTGCCTTTTTCACCTAAGGATTTTGGACATGTTGCAATTACATATTCTAGCGACTCTTGAGATCGTTTGGCACGAAGGCAAGCAAACCTAATTTCTCTATCGAGAGGTTTATTGATGAAATCCTCTTCAACAATCTCACGGAGACATTCTAGACTATCCTTAGGATGAGCACAATAGTCATGAAATGCAGATTCATTATTCTTAAGATGAGGAGGAATGTATTTACTGATCCGCGATATATTTGTAGTCGAGGATGACGTTGATGCAACATTCTTATTAAACACAAGTGGCGGTTTCCCATTTTCGACTTCTCGATTCTCAATTTCTTTTTGTAAAGACGTTATTTTTTCGTTGTTTTGGTCACGAGTGACTTTCATTGAATCATATAA
Organism: Chrysanthemum makinoi; assembly: GCA_910596185.1. Classification (NCBI taxonomy): domain Eukaryota; kingdom Viridiplantae; phylum Streptophyta; class Magnoliopsida; order Asterales; family Asteraceae; genus Chrysanthemum; species Chrysanthemum makinoi. The sequence goes on along the minus strand of OU343220.1, from coordinate 32,510,635 downwards.
CTCTTTAAAGTGTCGTTTAACTTTTTCATTTTCTTCTAGAAAACTTTCGTTTTCCTTTTGTAAGGCATTTACTATGTTTTGAAGATGAAAAGTTTGAGAGTACTGAGAATCTAAAGGAGGAGGCATTTGGGATCCAGTCACATTGTTCATTTCACCCTTTAATTGAGAGATTTGGGTTTTCAACTTTCTGATCGTGTTACAATGAGCTCGAATCTGATCGTCACATTTGTTTATCTGAAAACGCATCAAACTCACGGAACATCGAGGATGTCTTGATATTTTGAGGTTTTGACATTTTCTTTAAGATGTTGATATTTTAGTTGTAAGTCAAAATGTTCAACTTCTAGTTTAGAAAGATGCTTTACCAAATTATCGTGATCATCCTGATCAATTTTCTCATTAAGTTTGGAATTAATCTTTTCAAGCTCAATGACACGATCATGGGAGACTTTCAGAGCAACAGATAATTCATGAAATTGAGAAGCATTAATGGAGCAATTTGTAGCGAGTAAAACACATCTTGAGCAATACATTCAGAAATAAGATTCTCATTCAAGGTATGCAAGTTTTTCCTTTCAATCTCATTATATGTTAATGCTCGCTCATAGTCACTAACCTCAACTATCATTGCATCAAATTCCTTTTCCATTCCTTTAATATATGAATCTATCCCTTTTTTAAGACTCTCAAATTGATCTTTTAGTTGTTTAAAGAAAGGCATGACCTCAGTTAGATATCATTCTTTTGTTTGCTCAAAACCCCTTTCCCCCTCAGTTATCCCAGTGGGTGTGATCCTTTTCTTACAAGTTTTCTCAAAATCGACAAATAGTTGAAGAATAACATATTGGCTGATTAAGGTCTTACTCTTAGTGGCAATAGTTCTAGGAACTAAATGCATTGGTGTATTTGGAGGATACACAGTCGTTCTGAGGCATTTTCCTAAGAAGAGGGTTTGTTTCAACAAGATTTTCAGCTTTTTGCTTATCTAAGTCCCTTTTCCGAAAACTTGTTTAGGTGTTAACAACGTTTGAGGCTTAAATTTGTTTAAGGAGATCCAGTTTTCCTTCTTGTAATCATGGGGTTTGATCGTGATGTTATTCTTTTTGCATTCGGGATCTTCTAGCTTCTTATTCATTTTCTCCCTAGATGCATCATCTAATTTTCTATCTTCCTCGGTGCACTCAACGCAACTAGGTTTATGTCTAGGTTTAAGAATCTCATTGCCATCATAGATTACATTTTGAGCTGCTTTTGCTATCTTACAGTACTTTCGGGTTGGGTTTATCTGTAATGGGAACACTATGCTTATCGCTTAAAACTCTATACTTAGTGACCATGTGAGCAGTTTGAATGGTATTCCCTTGTACGTACAACTTATTTTCAAGCTTGTTCTTCAAAGTTTTGAGATTAGAAAAATCATTCAAAAGTTTTGATTCCTTAGCATTAAATTCCTGCTTAAGCACTTTAACATTTTCTTGAAGTTCTTGTTTTTGCTTAGCAGTTTTTGAAAGCTTTTCTTGTAAAGAGTTTAACTCTTGTTTTAACACTTCTTCTCTAAAATTACTTTTTCTAATAATTATACGCATTTGGTTATCCAACTCCTCCGCCACGAGTAGTTAACTTAAACTTAGCACGTTGTTCATAAATGGCAACTCGTTCTTTATAGGCATTAAATTCAGAGATAACAGAATCATCAGGGGCACATGTAGTGTATTCATCACAAACATAGTCATCATTGATTTGAAGATGCATCACTTTGTACGACCTCACTTTCACTTTGTTTCACATATTGATCATATGGGACAACATTGATATTACCCATATTTTCAATATTTGACTCAATAGTTTCAGTTGATTGTACTTTGTCATGCATCTTTTGCACATCAGCATCATCATATAGTTTTAGTACCTCAGAGATGATTTTGTCTTTAGATGGACCAGCTTGGGGTGATGAAGAGACTTTAGGAGAGACCATTGGAGAAATGCTAGCCATGAAAATGGTTTGTGCAGAGGTTCATCATCAACATCGAGTCGTATGCATCACATGTCGGCTACTTGAAAGGCATTCGATGATTATGGCCTATCTCTGAATTGGTTGCTCATCCACATCGCATCATATGTCTTAGCATTTCCTCGGCCGAAACAACAACTCCTCTTCATTCAAAGCTGCACCATTATCACGAGCTTGCACAAGCAACATCTTGTCCCGAAGTACTGCATTCGAGGCGTTTTGGGATGTGCGATCCTTGCAATGTGTCCCTCACCTCCACGCTTGTAACATTTGATTAGCTTTGCTTGACCACGGTTTCCATTCCTTCCCTATTCGATTTGCGGCATAACCTCTACCGGCTCCACCTCTTCCTTGTTCGTACGCCTTTCTTGAATTGGTCACCATAACCTTCCCATCTCGGCGGTGGCTTGATTGTGTGGATTGGATGCGGTTCGAGATTGTTGTTGGTATGTAGAAGAGAGTTCATGTTTTGACTAATCAGGAGAGCCAGTTGATTAATGAAGTTTCCACGTGTGCATCGGCATCATCTTGTTTGAACATAGGATCGGGAATGAGTTTGTGATTGCCATTACCCATGGGTATAACTTGAGATGCTTTGGTGGTAATTCCAATGTCTGAGTAGAAAGCAGTTGAATCATTTGATGAGCTTGTCTCTCCACGGTTAGTTTTGGCTGATCAAGAATCCTTTTTTCAAACATAGCATGTCTCTCATTCTAAAGAAGGAAGGTATAGAGTTTCTCATAGTTTGTATTCTTCAATCCTTTGGTTAGCTTCACAGAGGTAACAAACTTATGCCATTCGGGATTCATGTTGTTCACAAACTTTGAGTTCAATGAATGTTTGGCATAGTCATTCTGATGTTTCTCATGTCATTAACAAGCTTGTGGAATCTCACGTAATACTCATAGACACTCTCATCTGGTTTCATCTTGAAGTGCTCAAATTCATCATAGAGTTGTGATTCTCTGTCTTCCATAGTTAATTCAGAACCAAAAAGAAGCATCTTGACATTATCCCACACGGCCTTGGCCGGTTGTTGTGATTGATAAGCTTGTAGATATCTTTTGGAAGACCTTGAAGTACGATGTTAGAAGCCCGATATCGAGATCAAATCTCTTTTTCTCCTTATCATTGAGCTCATCATACGTCTTTGGCTGTCCAATCCAAAATCATAGTTCCATCTGCAGCATTATCAATTATGTCTCTAGTAGTCTCAACTCGATAAGGTCCTTCATCAATCGATTTGAGAATGTTGACCCCATTTTCCTTTCCAAGGCGATGCAGTCGATTCTTTGAGCCCAAGAGTCGTAGTCGGTTCATCAAGCATGGGTGGACGGGTATCGAACGGTGCTTGAACATCCTCAACAAATGGAGATGATTGTAGGTACGTTGGTAGACATGTTTAAAGATTACACGGGATTTTATAACTCTATGATTAAACCGGAAATAGATTCTTTCACAGGATTTTACTAAATCAAGAGAAAACCGTATTACAAACAAAATTAACCAAGTCGCTAAAGATCCTTGAATCAAGTCGCTAAAAACCAAGTTGCTAAGACAAGTCGCTAAGTTACCAAATCGCTAAGAATTTTGACAAAGAAGTCGCTATGCACCAAGTAAGCTAAGAAATCAAGTCGCTAAATAGAAACTCGCTACTGGTCCAAATCGCTAACACCAAGTCGCTAAGAAACTTAAGAACAAGTTGCTATCAAAATTGAAAGCAAGTCGCTACCTTACCAAATCGCTACCCGTAGTGGAGAATCCACCAATGATACTTTTTGTTGGCTTGTCTCTAAAGCAAGTCGCTAGGACCAAATCGCCACCAAACAACAACGCAACTCGCTGACTTTCAAAGCAAGGCGCTACCAAGAAAATTACACCGAGAGCTAAGTCGCTAACATGAAAAACTTCCAAAACACACTTTTCAATCCAAAAACAACCCAACCACGATGATTCAAGCCTTCCAAATCAAAACCTAAACACTTGTGATGATCCTAAACACAAAAGTACAATCAAAATCCAAACTTTAACACTAGAAATCAACCAAATGATGCAAAAACCACTAAACTTTCTCAAACTCAAAAACCACCTAAAAACCACTAGAAATCCAAAGATATGTAAGAGATGATCTAACCATGGCTCTTGATACCAATTGTAACATATTGGATTTCACATACACATCAAACCATAACCAAAGTAGGCGTACACAAGAGTTTTTAGAGAGATAAAGTTAGAGGTTTGGGAACTTCAGTGAGAGAAAGAAAAATCTTATTATGAGCTCCAACTCTCTACCTTGGAAGGTAGAGAGTATTTATAGTACTTACATAAAACACCAACTGATGGGCTGTGGATCAGGCATACAGTGGGTAAGGACCCGTCCATCCTCCACGGTGTTACAAAACTAAATACTACTTTACATTAAATAACTACGACTACGAGCTTTCTAACAATTACATATACTTGAGGTGACCGACTCTTTAACTACTATATTTTCCAAATCCTAACATCACGTCCTTATTCTTAACGCGTTGTGTTTCTAAGGTCATAGGGTATGCGTTTATCCCTAACTCTTTGAAGCTACCAAAGGTTAATGACTACAAAATCTCTAAGATTCATAAACTTAACACTAAGGTATTCTTTGGATGTTTAGCCTACAATAACTCTAGGTGATTATAAACTAATGTTCAACAAAGATTAATCAAGCATTAATAACACAACGAATGACCTATCGCAATACTAGGTCAATCACAATTAAGATAAGAGACAACCAATCAATTTTCAATAACTAGGTTTCATATTACCTAAGCAAACACACAAATTACGTAGCCGGACATGGAGAACATGCAAGCATACACACAATCAATTGAAGACATAATTGAATCAATGAAGTAAAACACTTATCTTGATGTAAGATAGGGTATGGAACCCTAAAATCTGTACAAGACGGCCTTGGTTGTTTAGGTTTTACTCCACAAAACTACCTCTCCAAAAGCCGAAAAATTCGGAATCTATATATAGTGTTACAAACTGCTGACGGCGTCACTCTTTAATTGTGGCGTCGTTGGGTCAGTCATTAGGGTTTCGTCTTGGCCACTTTATCATTGTGGCAATCACCTTATGCACTGTGACACATCTCCTTGATCTCGGCGCCGTGCGGATCAAATCTAGGCGTCGAGGCTGCGGCGCCTACTCTTTTAAAACTGATGCCGTCACTTGTAAATAAGCAATTTGGCTCTTGAGTCTTACAAAACATGTTCCGACGGTGTCACAAATAGCACTGGCCGTCCCTTCCAATTCAACTTGAGTGTCTCGATTCTTGACTTTGGCCATTTTCTTAGTATATTCGCCTTTTCGTCGAATAAGTGTCATTTCAACAATTTGCCTTCAAGAGACCTAAAAAGTGAAAAGGAACGAAATTAAGTAATAACGGATACAAAAGTGATCAATTAAGGGCTTAAATGACCCCTCAAAAAGGTACCTTTTAAATCCTTATCATTTACCTTTTCTTTTCTACCCTAAAACACGTAGTGCAAGTAATCAGAGAAGATTATATGAACCACGAATACAACTAAAAATTCAATTTTGACACACAAATCCTACTTCGCTGGTATAACGAACACTAAAACTTGATTTTTTTTAAAACAAAACACATGTAAATCATCACCATCGTGCTCTGATACCAATTGCAGGTTTCCCTTCAATCATTATCATCACACAATGCTTAGATTATATATGTGATACACGAGAATAAGAGAGTAGTGAGGTAGAAGGATAGAGAGAGAAAAAGTATTATTTCACTATGAAAGAGTAGACTACACAACCTATCTAACCACACCCCTTGCCTCAAGGTAAGGGGTATTTATACTAAATGAGTAGTGAGGTAGGGAAGAGAAGCGTGGTAACAAACCAGCCTTAATGGGTCGGGCTACAACACTGGTTACATGTTTTGGGCTACGTATCACGCTACTAAATACAAGATAGAAATTAATTTATTACAAGACGAGACCTAGAATAATAACACTTCTATAGTGAACCCTAACATAACAAAAAACTTTAGTTGACTATAATATTTGAATGAAACATAACACATATGATATTCGAATGATTGTGTGGGGACAAGTAAAAATACAAAGTAATAACTATTAATGAAAAACTTAGCACTATTAATGAAAAAAGGTAATAACTATTAAACAATAACTAAGCCCATAATAATAATATATATCGAGTAACATATATCAACTAACAGGTTGGTGTTTGGTAATGGGTTTAGCAATGGTGATGTGTTGTTGTAAAATTGACATTGTTAGGAATTGTAAATTCCATAGTGAAGTGTCACCTCACCCCAACTATTATCTAGCATAAGTTAGCTCATAGACATATCGTTATTTACATTATTAAGTAGTCAATTAGTTAGTTGTTAGCTTAGTTATTAGTTTAGTGTAATACCGTGGAGGAAGGACGGATCTTTACCCACTATATGCCTGATCCACAGCCCGACAGGAGGGCGTTTAGTTTGTAACTATAAATACCCTTCCCACTAAGGGAAGGGTGGTGCTTCTTTGATAATCTAACCTTTTCTCTTTGTTTATCTCTCTAGAATCATCCTCTCCTCTCTTCATCTCTCTAAACATGGCATACTTGTATAATCATAATCCTAGACCACCTGAATCATCAAACAACATAATAAATACGATCCTACAAATGGTATCAGAGCCTAGGCTTTGTTGTTTGTGTTGATTCAAATGGTTCTTTAATGCGGTTTGTGCGATTCTTATATGCGGTTTGTGTATCTGTGATGCGGTTTGATATGGGTGTGTGATGTTTGCTGCTTTGTTACTGATTGGATATTAAAACATACTGTGAATTGTGTCAAGTTAGTTATCATTCTGAAATGCTTACTGATTTTAAGTGTGACTTTATTCGCATTTTCTAGTTTTAAGCGTTGTTGGTTAAGTTTGAATATGTTGGTGGTCATATTGCTAATCTGGTTCGAAATTGTTTTAATCCTGGTTTGTTAAACTGGTTTTAAGACGTTTTGGAATGCATACATTCATCCAAACGATTTGGGCTTATTCTATTGTGTGATTTGTCTGGTTTTATCACTATGTAATTTGTCTTGACAACTTGTCCAGATTCAATGTATCCAGTTATGCGGTTTGTGTGATAAATGGACTATGCGTTTTGACTCATAGTAACCTGCGATTTGTCAATGGTTAAAAGCGACTTGTCAATGGTCAAAAGCGACTTGTCAATGGTCAAAAGTGACTTGTCAAACTGAACTAAGTACTGTGCCGTTTGTCTGTTTTAAAGAATGATGCGATTTGGTTGTTGAACTAAGATGCGTTTTTACTCTTATGAGTTGATGCAGTTTGATATCATAAGGAATGTGTTAAGCAGTTTGTTGACGAGAAAGACCTATTTAGTTTTGACTCTATGTGATTCAACAATCGTTTAGCTTGGACATCAACTAATTCACAACCAAATTTACTCAACCAATTCATTTATAAAACAATTAACAATCACACTAAAGATCATCTATCAAGCAGTCATCAATCTACCACAATATCACATCCAAGATTTACAAACTTCATTAACATCATATTACACAATCTCAACCATCACATATACATATACAATTCAATCCTACTCATCAACAAAACTCAAAAATGATAATATATCAAGATCTCAGTTTGATTCAAACTCATTCCAAATCTTTGAATGATTTTGTTGAACTCAATACCATCATGGATCTATTTCTAATACTACATATGTCGACAACAACAAACTAATCTCAGAAAAGTCCAACCCTAATCTATTTTGAAGAATAAACTTCTTTGACTATACGAATTTATAAGAGAAGAAATATAACAATCATGTCATTTTCTCTCTTTTATTCGTTTCATTTATCTTTTGATAAAATTAATACCTACCTTGACGTGTTCAAGTTCAAAATCTAACCGTGTTCATATGGTTTGATCCAGGTGGCCAAAACCACTCCTCGAGCCATCCTGTGGCAAGATTTAATTTTGGTTCGATATTGATGGGATGCGGTGCTCATGTGCTTTGGCAATTGATGTGGTTTTGGTTGTTTTGGTCATTAAACGTTGTGACAAGAAGCATGAAGAGTGGTGTGAGATCAATTAGGGTTAAGATGGAGATTAGGTGTTGATGTTACGAGAAGGGGGTGATTTTTTATGATATGAAAGAGATTAGGGTTCTTTGTTTCTTGGTAAAAGAGAGGATTTTTTGGTGAGGATTATTAGGGTTGTGAGAGGTTATGTGGTGTTTTATAACCCCAAATAATTAGGGCATGATACACTCCGGATATGCTTTGGTCTCTTGGGCCGTATGTAAATCTCGTGGGCCTAGTATGGTTTTTTCAGTTGGTTGGGCGGAGTGAGTCTATAACTTGTTTTGGGCCTGATAACTTTGCACTCATATTGGACGTAATATTGATCCAACCAAGCTTGAGAGTATATCATGTTTTTGGCCACTTAACATATCAAACGGACGGATTTAAATGTAAACTCAATCAAATTGTTATCCGTGTATTTTCATAGAAAATATTGGATATAAATTTTTGATATTTTGGTTATGAGTGGTATTTTGGGTCCATTATCACGAAGGATACTACGTACTCTTGGCTTGAGCTTAAATTTGAGAAAAAGATGGCTACGGGGTCTTGTATAAGTATTAATTACGGGGTTATTATGTTGATTACTTGATGCAATTTGATGATGAGATTTGATGTGTTAGGTGTTGAAGAGATTTGATTTGGGATTGATGCTGAAATTTGTTGTCTTTGTGGATTTGATACGTTGGTTTATACATTTTCACGAAGGATATTACATCACGGCTTGATTTAATGTACAAAGTTGACTTTGGGGTTGTTTGTACTTGGTATTTCTTATTTGGATTTGAAGTGAAGTTTTCCGGGCGCGTTTACTTATTTCATCTTCTTTCTTTCTACCCTTCTGCGAAGTTGACTTGTTTGGGCCCTTATAGAGTGTGATAAAGACTTGGCTATTTAGTTACGTTTGTGATTCTTTCTCGCAACCCACTACGTAAATATCACTTCAGTGTCTCATGCGATTGAGGATACGTCAAGAGGCTTTGTACATTGAGTACACGTTTCTTTTCACAAGGATTAGTACAAGTTTAAGTAACAAATCTGGGGAATTCTACTTCATGTTCAAATCTGTTATATCAGGTTTACGTCACCAAGTAGTCACAGCAATAGCCGGCAGAATGAGTGGAAGATGTACTTACCAAAGTATGTAATGGATGAGATGTGATCAGCAATTCCTATGAGATATTGATTGCTCTGAGAATGTCAAAGACACTTCACAGTCTAAGCAAAATCTTTCATGAATCTTCAGCGTCAGTCGTTAATTTTTCAAGATGTTTGCTTATGACAATAACTTTTAGTGCAGATGGTCGTACACATTAATGATGCTTCCAAAAGTTGAAACCATCATGGGGAGAAAGCGTGTACTTTGTTTTACGGTCAACCTCGAAGTAGTGTATACTACTTGACTTAGTATGGTTTGTGAAGTTGTCAACATATGGGTAAAGAATTGTTGATGATGTTGTTGATTTTGGAGAATGAACCGCTAATGAACCTCTTCATGTTCCCCTAAAGCGAAATTCACCTCAACAAAGTTATGATATCACATTCAAGTGACATTGTTTACGGTTTAGTCTTGATTTTGTAAAATCCGCGAAAGAATCGTTTCTCGGTTTAAATCATAGACTTGTAAAATCCCGTGACAATGAAATGATCCTAGTAAAAGTAATGAGCATTTCCGGATCTATCTTATGGTTTACTCTTGGTTTTGTAAAATCCCGCGAAAGAATCTATTTCTCGGTTTAGACCATAGAATTGTAAAATCCCGTGATGATGGAACCATCATGGAGAAAGGAAAGTGTATTTCGGGATCTTATCGATCTTTGGTGCTCGGTTTCTACCGAAGAAGGGATAAAAGGGTGTACTTCATGAATTGGGTGATTGCTTGGATATTCTTCATGGCGGTTTGGTTATTACATGGTTTTACAGGGTTATGTGCTTTTAACCATGGTCGGGATGAAACCATTATCATTGTTCACTTAAAACGATAAAGGAGGCTAGATTTGAGTTTTAACCAGAAGATGTGACAACGGCGTTAATTCATTATTATCTATTTGAGCTTGAAGTGAAATTTCACGGGCGAGTGTACTTAGTATCTGAAGGTATCGGGGATGGTTGGATGAAGATTCTTCATTATCCTTGTTCGAGCTTATTATCAAAAACGAAGACTTGGAAATCTAGTTATTGTTGGGTGACTTTTCCTTTTCTTTTACCACTTGGGGGAATTGGGCTCTTACCACCACAAAATAACTATCACTTTAAGGAGTTACGTTGTAGTGCTCAGTGTCACATTAAATTGTGGATTTTCAAGAGGTGATGTACATCTAATACTTGATGGTTGGTTGGTTGGTTGAAGAGTATAGAGTACTTAGAGATTCTAATGGGCATGAATTCTCGGCACCGCTCTTTGTTACATATGTGCAAGTTTAAGTCACGAGTTCGGGTTAGTTTACTTCAAGGTCAAATTCATCATATTGGGTTTTCTCCATCAGCTGTCACAACAAAGAGCCTACTGAATGATAATGGGGTTGATTACAAGTTTGCCAAGAGAGGATGAAAAGAGATAGATTATAACGTTTGAACATAACAGTTCAAGCCTCGTTCCTCAAAGAAAATAAAAGTGTACGCTTGGTCGCTTTATCTTACGAAGAAGAAATCTTCTTATTTATGACCATTCTCATCAACATGCTTCATGCTTTTTCCATGCGCTTTCAGTCGTCAAGTGAACCGAACTACTGTTGATTCTTTTCTTATTCCACTTGCTGAATTATAATGACGATGGCGACATCATATGCTACCTTTGAGGGGGAGAAGTGTGAAAAGACTACATTTGGATGATACTCACTTGTTTAATCAAGAATGGCAACTTTGTATGCAATTCTTGAGGGGGAGTAGAACTGTGAAACTGCTGCATGTTGAGTTTTATCTGAGAATATATGGTCAAACGGCTCCAAACTCATGTAAGAACCGAGCTTCTTCTTATTGGGTCATCTTCACATGATGTTTCTTCTAAGAGCCATTGGTTGACACCTTCTCACGGACTGATGAGTTTATCGACAAAGTGCTTCCAGTTAAAGCTCCACGTACACATCAACATGATGACTCCAAACAATCTCTCTGTTCTTGTTTGATGTGATTGGTAGTTTGGTGTTACCATTTAGTGTGTTAGATTTGATTGATTTCCTTGATGAATCTTTTTCTTGTTTGATTGGGAGGGATTTTAGTTAAAGAGATTTGCAAGATGTAAGTTAATTGGGATGCTTTTTGGTGAGTTGAAGATGTTAACTTTCTATTCCCCAAACGGACAATCTTGAAGAAGGTCGAGTCTATAGTCGGTTCTATATTTTACGCTACATGTTAGAAGACTAAAAGGCGAGTTGCATTTAACGATCTAAAGACTTCTTCTTGTTACGGATTATTCATCATAAAGATTGTCGGTTTAGGGGAGAGCACTAATTGGGGGAGAGTGAAACGCCAAAGATAATCCCCAATTAGACTTGCTCACATACTTCAGCAAGTTGATTTTCACAAAGACTTCAAGCGATCTTCTCAAAAGATTTCTAGTACATGAGCTTACAATGTGTTCTTGATTACGAAGTGTCAAAACCGGGGGAAGGAGACACACATTCTAAAAGCACAACGAGTACACTTGACGAACTTAATTCTTCTAAGTGATTGAAGATATCTCGGGAAGACAAATTTCATGACCTTGAGAGAAACTTCGGTGTTTGACTCGTGGCTTCTAGTGTTCTAATTCCAACTATGTAGGGGAAGAGATGGAAGAGTTAGTTTAAGGGGATAAAAGAGGTACACAAGTATGACATATTCAGGGGAGATAAATGTGTAACATGAGGGAGGTGTTATCAATTATTCTCTCTTTGGGAATGTGTGTACTTCGGGTTCTTGAGCTTCATACACGATCATCGGGGAAGAAAAATGTGAACATTGGGGAGGTGTTTTCATTCCCCTCATGATGTGTATTCGGAGAGCTCTTGGATATTGGTGTACTTTGGGTTCTTGAGCTTCATACATGATCATCTGGGAAGAAAAATGTGAACATTGGGGAGGTGTTTTCATTCCCCTCATGATGTGTATTGGGGAGAGTTCTTGAGCATTATACAAAGAGAATGGCTGCATCAATTCAACTACTTTGGGGAATTGTTCTCTTGACACCTTTTGGAATGGATAAACGGACTTGATTGGAAAAGGAATTTGAGAAGAGTCATTCAAGCATGGGATGATACGTTCTTTGTTCTATTGGATGATATAACCGAGCGAAGAATCACAATGATTATTCTTAAAAGGAGCAGAAAGATCGATGATAATGGTGTGCTTCTTTGTGCACCTGGCTAAGGCAAGCTTGAAATAGAGCTTGAATCTGCTCAAAAAAGGATTTTCGTTTGGGGAAGCTACCAAAGTCTCACTTTCGAGAAGGTTCAATTGCTTTCTTCAATTCAGAGTCTCAGCTTTGGTGGTGAAAGTTTAAGAGATGATGACTTCTATCTTCACCGGGCTTTGATATCCTTATCTCGGTACATTATCATCATCCTTCTTAAACTATATCATCTACTCTATCTGTAAATATTTATCAAAAAGAAAATACAAAATTATAAAACCAACAAAACAAAATAGAAAAATATAAACCTACAAAAATCCATAAAATCGAGAAAATTTGAAAAAGACCAAAAATTTTGTTTTTATCAAGACATGACTTCTGGTATCGATAACATCTACGGTCTTAGAAATGTCATTCAATAATGGCACGGGACCATAGATGAAGTTCGGCAGGAGGTGTAAATATTTCTTTTCAAAACATGTCTAAAAATTATGGCGATTACTTTTGTAACCGTGCTTAAACAATGGCTTGCTATTATTTGGATAGCAACCCGTTTTCAAAGAAGGAAAGTGCTACGCTTAAACGATTTTCACAAAATTTGTGCACTTATCCTAAAACAAATTTAGGAAAGTATGTCGAAGGATTGTTGTTCCAACACAAATGTTTTTCATTCTATAAATTCTTCAGAAAAATATTTGTTGTTTTCAAAAATGGTGGTAAGTGAGTTGCTTGTAAATCAATAAGATTGAGTTTTAAGTAAAATTGAAAACTCAATCAATGACTTCAACGCTTTTAAACTTTTGAGAAAATAAGTCATTGATTGAGGGGGAGAATGTTTTCAAATCTATATCATCTAACGGACTTATCTAATTATCCTACGTGCTTAAGCGAAAAGATGTTTACCTATGTTGAAAGACTAGGAATCTAGGATATGATTGTTAGGTTTAGATGATTAGAGTTTGATGAAAACATAATTCCCATGCTTTATATGATCTGATTGATATGTTGAATTGACTTTTATTAGTTGATTGCTATTTGGGTGTTGTCGACCACCATATATCTGTTTTTGTGGACTAACGTATGCATATATCATGGTATAAAAGAATGTTCCCGATCCGGATCCCACAAAAGAAGATGATTGGATGCCGAATGGAAAGGGCAACTATTTCTTGGGTCGACAAAAGAAGAAACGAAACTTAATTGGACCTCTATGGAAAGTTGGCATGACAAATGCAACGTCAGAGGTCTCAATTGCATCGTGACGGTTTCTTTCATCCTCTCAAACAACAAAAGCACTTATGATTCTCTCTCCACCTAGCATTATCTTGTGCATGAAAAGTAGTGAATTATACCATTTTTTAAACAATTTTGAAATATTGTCTTGAAAAATGGAAAAATATTGTTTTGAAAATAAATTGGACTAAATTTTGGAAATCACCGGACTTCATTTTATCAAAACTTAAGTCACTCAATCAACGACTACGGTCATCGATTGAGGGGGAGAGTGATTTAAAATAAAATATTTTCAAACGATATTTCTTCATAAAAGTCCGGTTTATGCGTAATTATGTGGTGATCTAAAGATTTAATGTTATGTCATGGTATGATTTTCTTTAAAACTCAAAGATCTTTCAAAATGAAATTTTTCTGTTCTTGTTTGATTGTGAAATTGTTTTATTTTACTTAAAGATCTCTTAAAAACTATCATACCTGACACTAACAATCTTTAATGTCTATAATTGGTCTTCATCAGTCAATTTCAAAATTTAAATCTTGCCACATCTTTCCCCAAAATTTTTTAAATAATTTAAATCAATTGGGATCACAAATCTCAAAAGGTTTGAAATTTTGATCGGGGGAGAGATCGTGATTTAAATCTCAAATCGGTTTTAAAGGGTGATTGTTTCAAAAGCACTCATTCCTTCATGTGCCAAACGATTTCAAATACACAATGCACATGATTGTGAAGGAGCATTTAACCAAAAACCAGAAGAACTTTTAAATCAGGCACATTTTCTCCCATGTTCTCTAAACCTTATTAAATCACTTGGGATCCAAAATCTCAAAGGGTTTGATATTTTTGATCAGGGGAGAATTTGTGATTTATTAATGAAATTTAATAAAAGGTGATCGTTTTGATTCAAATGTGCATCTTTGCTCTCCCATATGTGATAAACACTTTCGAATCTCGAAGCATATATTGAGGGGGAGCATTTCAAAAAGAAAATAAACTTTCAAGGTACAATGATTTCTATGCTTCAACATAAAGTACCTTGATTGATTTTCTAAATGGTTTCTTAATGGCATTTGTGATCGTGGATGTACTTCAAAAGAACTCGTTCCTCTATGTGATAAAATGATTTCAAATATCCTCGACATATTGAGGGGAGAATTTACCAAAGAAATTCAAATGACTTTTTCTAAAAATTGTGATCAAAAATACATTTCAAATAACTCTTGCCTCCATGTGCTAAACAATTTCAAAATCATATGCACATGTTGAGGGAGCATTTCTAAATAATAAAAAACAATTAAGGTACAGAATGCTTTGATATTATATCACAAGTACCTTGATTGATTTTCCAAATGATTTTTCAATTGGTTTCAAGAAGATAAAAACAATATCAAAAGACCGACCAATTTACTTTATGCTTGGTGTTTGATTTAGGAAAACCAATTATAGAAGTGTGTAGTGTGACAACTCGTAATTTCAAGTCATTTTACAAAATTTGAAAATTTCACTATTCATCTCGGGAATTTACTATTCACTGGTTACTATTCATCATTTTTACTATTCATCGTTTTTGAAGTAGATTTGATATTTTGAAAGGGTATTTCAAAATTTTACTATTCATGAAACACTATTCATTCCCGGAGAAAATCACTATTCATGATTCACTATTCATCGTTTATTGTAAACTAGGTTTACAAGTATCAAATCTGGCGTAACTGGAGGGTTAAGTCATGTATTCATGTAAAATCATTGAGGATATTTCATATAGACTAGATTTAGTCTACACATCATTAGTAACACCATTTCATATCAATTTATGCATGGGTTTTGCATTTTTCATTAAACATTTATTTTCTTATTAAATAGGCGCTATGGCGTAATCATTTATTTTGAACATTTGATCCGACACTTCCAAAATTATTCGGATATATTTTTATACTCATATTAAGATTATAAAAATAATATTATTACTTTACCCGATGTTTTCAATTTATTTTGTATATAAATTGTTATGTATAAAATTTTACTGGTTTTAGTAAATTCAACTTCGATAAATATTTATTCAATCAATTCTTGTAAGAAATGTATTTTTATAATTTTTATGACTTCAATACATTTTATTTTGTTCCGTTAAAATCTATTTTTAGTTAACGCTACAATTAATACCTAATTATATTTACAAATTACACAATATACTTAACAAATAATACTTTAACTCGTCAAAAACACATAACCCCCATTTAACACCAAGTAACCCTCCTCATGACTCACTATATTTTGTAAAATATCTTGATTTATTATATACATATTCTATTTCATGACTAGGCTTATTACATTGCAAGATATTTCAAAATAAACACATACAACACACTTTTAAAAGGTGTAAAATAAATCACTCTCTCCATTTTCATCAAGAGTGGCCGGCCATAGTGAAGAACACAAGAGAAATCCATAATTTTTCATGATTCAAGTATTAATCAAGTCCTAGGAATAATCTAGTTAGGTTTTGAAATAAAAACCTCATGATTTATTTAGGTATATTTGCAACAAAACTCTTCAATCCTTCAAGTAAGCATTTCATGATTTTTATTACTCTTTCATATTCATATTTATGTTATTTCATCATTTTTGTAAGAAAAACATGCATGAATTCCATGATCCATACCACTTTTATTGGTTTTTAGTACATATAATGAGTTTCAATTATACAAATAATAATCCCTTGTAACATACCATTTTTGATGATGTTTAGGAACCTATGACACCCTAAGAAGGTGTATGGTAGGTTTAGAATAGATTTGGCGTTGATTTGAAGTGGTTAGAATAAGTTTTACGCGAGAAAAATCCATTTCGACAACAATATATAACGGTCTGATCATTTTTGTTAAATCTGGAAAATTTGACAGTTTACAAAATATTTTGGGCTAGATATTCAGAAAATATACTCTAAAAACGAAAATGTGGTCTCTTGAACGGGTTAAAACGGAGTTATAACGAAGAAGTTATGCTATTTTCAAGTTTGACGATGAAACTATTATTTCAGAAAATTCAGCATGTTGTTTCCACTTTTACGAGTCAAAAATAAATCTTGAGCGTTATTAAACGTGTCGACTTATCAAAAATATATTAGTATACTTTAACACGAAGCTAAGGACATATAAAATGTAGAAAACGGACTTGTAACGATTAAATTACACGCGCTTTAAACAAACCAAACACCCTTTTTTATCGTATCCCTTTTATATACTTTTGACCCATTTTGGGTCAAATGGTCAAGAATGTTTGTAAAAACAAAGTATATGGATAAGTGTTTGTAAAGTAGTTAAAATATTTGGAGAACTAAATTGGAGAACAAATTTGGAGAACTAAATTGGAGAACAAATTTAGAGAACAAATTTGGAGAACAAATTTGGAGAACTAATTTGGAGTACTTTTTCTTATAAAATGATGTCTTCTAGTAGAAGTAAGTTAAGCCTAGCCTAATTTCCAAAATGTCCGTTCGTCAAGCGAGTTGTAACGAGTAAAATACGGTCACTCAAACTTTGCCGAAAACCACTCTTAAACAATATTTTGTATACAAGTACCATACTTTACCTACATTTTTCTCCATGATCGAGACCTCTATGATAAAAACTTAAAAGCTAAAACTTTGAGATAATGATACAAGCTTTCCAAAACCGTTGAGTTTGTTTCCTAACACTCGATGTGCACCATTTTACTAGCTAATTTCTTTTTCAAAGGCCGTTTAGTCACTTTTCATGAAATTGTCAAATGACATTATTTTAAGACGAAAAGTTATAATTTCATAATAAATCATTAAATGACTATGTAGGGATATCATTTCCACGTAAATACTTGTAAAGTATTTTATAATATGATGAGATGTCATAAACATACATTTCGACGTTAAACATTATTTTCAAATGTACAAGTGGTATAGATATCATACGAATTGCATGCATAACATTACATCATAACTTATTGTAGAACATATCATTCATAATAGGTCACGGTTAGAGGTTAGCCTCATTTTGATTGTATCCACTTTGTCATCATAATCATTACAACAGTGAGTTTTCATAGCCCCGATTTATTCAAGTTTATACTTATTTCAAACCTACAGGGGAGAATACATTGCACATCATTTTATTACGAGCCCAAGTATATCAAATTCATTACATTGCTTAAGTTACTTCATTGCCAATTGAAGGTCCCCATATCGAAATCATGAACGTTAATTCTTTGGGTAGCGAGGTGAGTGGATAGATCTATCGGGGGACTCCTCCATCCAGGGTTGGTGGATTCCAACCGGTCAAACGGATGTATTTCATTTAATATATTTATTTGAGTTGTTTGGCAAAACACTCTGTTGGGAGAACATCATGATCGGTCTAGCTTGAGTGTCATGTGCTTATAGCAATTATAACATTTTATGTGACATATTTGTCATACATGGCCTATACTTGTGGTAGTCGTATAAAGCGTTTTACATGAACTCTATGAACTCACTCAACCTTTGTGTTGACACTTTTAGCAATGTATTTTCGGGTAACTAAGGCATATTCATCATGGCATGCATGAGGACTTATCATAGAGTCGCTACTGGCGTCACACATGGATTTATACATTTTAAAACATCGTTTGACTTGTACCAAACTTATTTTCCGCACATGTTGATTTTCATTTGGGACCTATCTTTGTAACTTTGAATGTTTTAATATATCAAACGATGTTCTTTTCAAACGACACTTTAGGTCGCTTCAATATAACTTGTGATTGTGGTGCTATGACGGTCATCCCCAATTCCATTCAAAAAACAGTAATTTGGGGTGTGACCGATTGGCATCAGAGCTTCGGTTATAGAGAACTAGGTTGCATCATTGACCCTAGACTATAACTACATCATCATAGCATCTCATCATTTCATCATAAGTGCATAGTCACTATACATGCGGTTTCATACGCACATTTTGCGAGTTGTTTACTTTCATTTCAAATCGATTGTCACATTGATGCCTTGGATACCCATACCATCACTTTGACATGGAGAATGCCTGTCATTCCTATCACAATTTTAACATCGTTGACTCAACACCGATGACATCGGATGATGAGGCCGAACCCTTTAGGAGGACGAAGTTGCACCTACACCATCACGATCACCATTGATTCACTTTAGGATCAGGACAATTTTTATCATTCCATTTGGGACATCATACCGGTTGTAGGACTACAACTTAGTCCTAATGGACCTATTAGTCATACATTTGATTTGGCTTGAGGCGTGCATGATTTGACATAACACCACTACCATCTACCACTAAGACACTAATAAACTACACTGTCTTATAGATTTGAGGAATGAGAGTTTCAAAGCTGTTGTTATTAGACAACCCTCGCTCCTACACTTGAGACATGATTAGACCGCCCAACAGGCATAATAAGTACCTTTCCAGCTAATGTAATCTGTATCATTTATTATCTCCACGATAATCACAACCTTTGTTTATTTCATTCCTATTCCAATTGCCCAATTTCCAATCATTTCGCGACAATACATCACTATCTTACTAGGGGTTAGGCCAACTTTATTCTTGACCAATTAGGAGACTACTACTACTCTATGAGGTTCTCCCATGTATCCTACAAACCATTCAACAAATTTTATTTCAAGTTATTTTGCTACTATTTCATGAAATTATTTCACTTAATTTTATTTCGAGCTATTTTACACCATCTTAGAAACATTGTTTCATAAAGTTTTAAAACAAGTTGTTTAGATTACCACCCTATCAATTGGCTTTTAGTCATTTTATCAATTATTTAATACTATCATGCGAAACGATTTTCATATTACTCACAAAAAATTGTTTGGGCCATTATCTTACAAAACAAAACGTTGAATACCATTTAAAACTTTGGAGGAACATAATACCATTTCAACAAAACCAAGCATCACATCATTTGTCCTCGATTATACATGGCATGATCACCTATGTATAATTTAGGAAGAATTATGTCATGAAAACAATCTTCACTCAAAAGCAAAGCTTGTAATCAGATAAATTGTTCATAAACATTTCTTTTGTTAACACTCTATAGAAGCCTACGCCATTCATCCCTCACTCAACCGATAAGTTAGAATTTGACGAGTGATTTTTTTTTAGGAAAGGCTTCCTATACCATCTATGAGGAGGATTCCTCGATACAAGAAAACAATGAAAGGATTTCGATTTCCCCACAAGGATTAGAACTAGGAGGTAGGATGATTCAAAACTCAACAAAAATCTTAAGACATCACGAGACTTTCCGAACCACTCATCTGGATTAGAATCCAACCTCTATCATTTCAAAAGTACTAGCTAGACCGAAAGTTATAAGATTTAGTAACGAAACTAATACACACTAAGCAACACTATGGGATAAACCAAGTCTTCTAGCTAAGAAGAACATTTCACTAAACATGGCCTCAAAGATGTGAACTTCCCTACAATGAGTTTCCTTAAAGGAAAATTTGGTTAAATTTAGGTTATCGATATAAACTTTCCCTAAGGCATTGTGTTCTCTAGAAATTCCAAGTAACCTCACTTTTATATCAAGAGATACAAGTCGTTTGAACATATCGGACAATCAATGACTCTCCATCTACAAGTGAAATTAGAACAAACATTCTTCTATAGTATGAGTGATATCTATTTTCTTACTAGCATGATAGCAATATAAGTGATGAAATATTTTAGAAGCACTCAATATCGTGACAAATCTTGAAAATCAATCACTACAAAGACATCGCTTAAATATTTAAGGTTTTGTGACTTTACAACTTATAGCATGGAAACATTTCGATAAGAGAAATTAGGAGAGACACCATCCAACAATAAACATTCTTGGTGATGGAGACTAAGCACCTTAGGCAAGTAAGATTCAAGTAATGACATTCGCTAGAACTAGAAAAGCGAGGAATCACAACTGTTATCCATAATCTATTCCTTTATATAAGGTCCTTTTCGACTGGACTTAACATTTTGAAATTTGGCATGAGACACGTGGTATCAATTCGGTTATTGTACCTATTATAAGCTATTCAATTCACCTTAGACTCCTGATAATCATTTCAATCTTCCCATGGAATCTATTAGGACATGAGTACCACCTATTATCCAGACTCATTGGTTAGAAGCGAGAGAACAATTCAAACATTAAAAGATATACTCAAGGCATGTGTAATTTCTAGAAATGATTAGGCAAATCATTCTTCATCGAACAAGTTGCTTTACAAAAATAGTTAACACCTGAACATATTGACTACATCAATTGAGGTACTCTAAAGTTGAGGTATCAATAACTTATTCTGGGCCAAAATCAGGAAAGTCCAACTCACTAGTCCATGATTTATTCATGAAACAACAAAGAAATCGTACAAATCAAGAATCAGTTACAAGCAACAACAAATAGCTAGATAAGCTCGTCGATATACGCCTATGAAATATTAGAAGTATGTTCCATAAGTTCCAAACCATTAGAATTTCAAGTTGTAATGATTTATGTTGAAAGTCCCCTCTTGGAAAGGCGAATACGATTGAGAAAACATTGACTGACCAATGCGACTGGGAATATCCTCACCTTTTCACAAGTAACATTGAACCTAACATAGACGGTTCAGGGGGTGAATTCCTTTTTAGATAAGCGAATGTGACAACTTGTAATTTGGTCATTTACAAAATTTGAAAATTTCACTATTCATCTGGAATTTACTATTCCTTTGAGGTTACTATTCATCATTTTTACTATTCATCATTTTTGAAGTTGATTTGATATTTTGAAAGGGTATTTCAAAATTTTACTATTCATAAACATTATTCATTCGGGAGAAAATCACTATTCATGATTCCGCTATTCATGGATTTATTGTAAACTAGGTTCACGAGTATCAATCTGGCGTAACACGGAGAGGTTAAAGCTAGCGTATTCATGTAAAATCATTGAGGAAATTTCATATAGACTAGATTTAGTCTACATCATTAAGTAAGACATTATCATATAAATTTATGCATGGGTTTGTATTTTTCTATTAAACATTTATTTTCTTATTAAATAGGCGTATCAGCGTAATCATTTTATTTGAACATTTGTCAGGCACTTCCAAAATTATTAAGTATATATTTTTATACTCATATTAAGATTATAAAAATAATATTATTACTTTACAGATGTTTTCAATTTATTTTGTATATAAATTGTTATGACTAA